>CM053504.1:78010653-78088598 GCA_028627145.1 Eidolon dupreanum | reverse complement strand
GGCTCTGGAGAAGATGATATGAGATACTGAATATGAATCAAGTCGGGGAACATTTTATTTTCTTTCTAGCTGGTACAAGGGAGAGCCTCTGATGTAGAGAGAATCCCTTGATTAGCCCACTTGGGGTTGAGCCCCCGGGGCCCGGGTATCGACTGGTCTGGCTTCAGAGGAAGGCGAAGCTGCTCTGCAAAAGTGGAGGGAGAGGAAGTAGGAAGTGGGATGGGGGTGGGGAACAGGCAGGGGTGGGAGAAGGAAGGGCAAATAAATGGAAATGGTGCGCAGTGCCCCCTTCCAAGTGACCTTTCCCCCAGTTCTCCTGGGGAACATTTGAGAAATACTTGGTGAGGCTGGATCCCTAATGGAGGCTGGAGCAGGGGTGGGAGCCTTGGGTCCACGTGGCACAGGGCCCTGAGACAGCAGGGACGATGAGGGGCTGCAGGAGAGGAGCCCACAGCTCTCTCAGGAGGTTACAGAAATCTTCAGGAAGGTCCTGGGCTTCGAAAGGAGGGCTTTGTGTCTTATATTTGCATCAGTATACGTTGTTTGTACTTCGAATTTCTTCTTTGATTCAAATGCAGCTGCTATAGTTTCTAGAACCCAGAGGAGGGAATCACCACTCAGGCTTGTTGCTTCGCATCCAGGGAGCTTTGCGAGGCTTTCTCCCATGCTCCCTCCCGCTCACATTTCTGTCCCCTCATTTCTGCAGGCCTGAACTCCACACAACCTTCCAGGTCCATCTCAGGGGCCACTTCTTCATAAATATATCCCTGATCCCACAGCCAGAGGGTGCCCATTGCAGCTGGAGGTGCCCTCTCTTGTGGCAGTGGTCACTTTCGGCAGGGCACAATGGCTACCCAGTAGACCTGTGATTTTCACAAGGGATGTGCCCAGGACCTTTGCAACTTTCAGTTATCATCATGGATAACCAATTTCATGCAGCTCGGATTTTCTATCCAAGAGCTATCTTTACTTCCTCTTCACTTTGTACATCTATTCAAGCACTTGCTCTTATGATGGGAACCATTTTTTTAAAAAGCAACACCATTTTAGCCCCTTCACTGGAGTTACTGCATTGACTAGCACCATCCAATAGAACTTTCTGCAGTGATGGAAATCTATCCAATAGGATATCCAATAGGGTAGCGCTGTCCAATAGGGTAGCTACATGGGTTATTGAGGCTTGGAATGTGGCCAGTGTGACTGAAGAACTGAATTTATAACTTCATTTAATTTAAATTAATTTAAAACTCAATTTAAATAGCCACATGTGGCTAGGGCTACCATTTTGGACAGTGCGGGCATGAGCACCGACGAGAAGAGAATCGCACAGGTGGGTGGCCAGGCTCACTCATTGGCTAAGGAACCACTTCTTCGCTCGTGACTTGCCTGCATACCTCAGCTAAGTTTCAGCTTACCCCCCCAGACAAGAGATAGCAGGAGTTAAAAATCTTGGTGTGCCAATGGTCAATCATTTCTTATTTTATCCTCACCACTGTTATTTCAGACAAGCACACTTAAAATTTTGCAGTAGCCCCCACAGTGCCTTTCAAAGAGTGTGTGGAAAATAAATATTGGAGGAGAGAATGAGTGGGGATTCTATGAAACTAAGCCGTGCTTTTGGAAGACTAGCGGCCACTGTGATTCTCTGCTTTTAAAAACAGGTACAGTGATGTTTGGGGTGAGGATATCAGGAGATTGAAAAGAATCATTCAATAAATATTGACTAAAGGCACGTTCTGGTACGTAGTGGTCATGGTAAAGGAGGGGACACAAGAGCTGTTGTTTCCTTCCTCACAGCATGACAGTTCTGGAAACTTCCTTGAGGGACCTTTGGTGAGCTTACTGGTGTGATCTGGTGTTACACTTTGAATTGTGTGCCCCCAAAAAGATATGTTGAAGTCTTAACCTCCAGTACCTCAGAACGTGTCCTAGCTAGAAACAGGGTCATTGCAGATGTCATTAGGGTCATTGCAGATGTCATTAGCTAAGGTAAGATGAGGTCATACTGAAGTGGGGTGGACCCTTAAACCAGTAGGACTGGTGTCCTTGTATGAAGAGGGAAATTTGGAGACAGAGACACGCAGGGAGAACACCACGTGACAACGGAGGCAGCGATTGGAGTGTTGTTGCTGCCAGCCAAGGAATGCCAAGGATTGATGGTCACTACCAGAAGCTGTAAGAGGCCAGGAACGATTCTACTTGGAGTCTCAGAAGGAACGTGGCCCTGCTGACACCTCGACCGTGAACTTCCAGCCTTCAAAACTGTGAGAAAATAAATTTCTGTCGTTTTACGCCACCTGTCTGTGGGACTTTCTTACAGGCACCCTGGGACACGAGACTGTTGCTTTACGCTGCTTTGGTACGGTGAGAATGACACAGTGGACTCTACCAGCTGGCTGGCGAGGACTCACTGGGCCACACTTTGGCTGGAGGGTGCAGAGGAGGTGCAGGCCAAGGTGGAATCACTGCGGTGGCCACCGACCCTGAAAGCATTTGAAAGGAGCTTCCTCATGCTCCGCAGCCACGCGGAGCTGCCGACTGGGAGCGGGGACGCGGGGCTCGGGCCGTAGCTCTATCACTCACCTCAGCCAAGCCGCGCTTCTCTCCTCTGCGAAGCGGGGGTGCATGGCTTTCGCATTTTCCTTCACTTGTGAGGTCCAGGCATAATCTCCCCAACTGGATGGAGACCTTTGGAGGGCAGCAGTCGTACCTCTTCCCACCCTCCCCGGGTGCTCAGGGCGTGATTGATATTTATTGCACCAAGGATGTCGGTCACCTCTGCTCCACTTACCACGATACACCCAGTGCCTGGCACATACTCGGTGCCCAGTAGAGACTGACCGAATGAGGAATAAATTAATAAATGAAGACTGTGTAGGGTGTGAGTGAGCGAACGGACTGGTCCTTAGGTCTGTCCCTCCTGTGTACCGATGTTCACTTTGGGGTGAGGGTGTCAGGCATAACGTGCCACCAGAGCGTTGCCAGTCCTGGGCTGTTTTTACCTTTTGCATCTTGGATCGACAGAACCGGGAGCAGTAGTATTTAGGGACCAGGTTGTGCAGGGGGCCCTGGGCCTCTGCTCTGGACCCCACAACTCCAAGGCCTCTATTTTCCAGTTGCTCAGAGTAGGAAGCTGGATGGCGGGTGGGGGGAGGCAAATCCAGTCTGGGTTTGGGGGGCGGGGTGGGTGTTACCACAGAGAAAGGGTGGGATTTGGTGAGATTCGGCTTCTCTGGTTTGCCACAACCTAGAAGGATGTCTGAATATTCTCAATGACCTTTGAGTTGAAAATGACCAACCACATGAAATTAAGTCAATACCATGGACTAAAATGAGAAACTCATCAGCATACACATAAACCACAAGCATAGTCTTCTCCCTACAGGGCAGGGGGCTGGTCCTCCCTTCCTCTCTCTCTTCTTTCTTTCTTTTTAGAGCAAGACAGACCAAACATTTCCACGTTTCCATCCTGTGGCTCCACACTCACTTGGAAATACATTTTCGATTCTATTCGAGCAGGTTTGCCTCATTAGTTTTTTTCTGTTCATCCCTGTCAAGATTTCCCACTTGGCCACTGTGGCATTATTTCCTTGGTTGGCTATCCCGGGAGAGAGCGGGGAGTGGCGAGAAGGCCAGTGCCGAGAAAGGAAGCCTTTAACAAGGAGCCGCTGCCCTGACTTCCCATCGGCCCCCGCGGCCTGCACAGAAACAGCACATGCTACCTGCCATCGAACATCAGGTCGAACATCAGGTCGCAAACCCTTCCCCTGCCCACACCTCCCTGCTCTGAGCCGGGGCCTCCATGTGGAGGGGAGGGGGGCTGCCCCCCGCCAGATTGACCCCGAACTGGAAACCAACAGTTCCCTTTGAACAGAATTGTCGGCTCCCTCCTCTTCCAAAGGAAAATTTATAGCTCCAATTTTCACAATTTACATCTTTCATTTAATATTCCAGCCTTCTTTCCCCAAGGCTTCCAGCACTGCTCATGTCAGAAGGGACTACTTATTTCCCAAAACCTTTTTGCATTATTAGTTTCATTTATTATTTTTATGTTTTCTGTTGGGCCCATGTACATATCATTTCTCTGAGATCCCTGGAGCTGGGAGCTGTCGTCGCTCAGCGAAGGAAGCTAAGATGCTGTTATGGGTTCTCCAGGGAAAATGTTTCTAGCTTGTGCATTTCAAATTAGCCCCAATTAACCCCTCATCAGCTGGCCCCAAAATGCCCATGCAGATGTCAGACCTTTTACTCCCCATTCCTGTCTGTTCCAGACAGTGGAGGGTTTCAGGGCACAAAATGTGATGTTTTAACCTCTCAGAGAGCTGAAATGCCTTTCTCTCATATTCATTTATCTTTTGGAGATACTTAAAGTCTGGAAAGACTGGAGTTTCAAAACCCCATCATCATCTTGGAGTAGAAAGCCAACCTGATTTTTTTTTTTTTTGTCTTTGAAAATCATGGTCGTCTGTTAAAAAATTCAGAACAGCAACAGAGCAACTGTGTGTGCTAGAGAACCCACCAGAACGTTGCAAAGGAGCTCGTTGCGAGGTTATGGCAATGATCATGACTAGAGGCCGCATGTCACTTTTAGAATCAGCAAAGCCCTTTGACAAAGTCACCTTTCTAGACTGGTACTTACCAGACAAAATTTGAGAGTCAACCATGAGTGTAAATAAATTCTCACTCAGCTTCTAACAATCATGAGTGTCTCTTAGAAGCATTTCTGTTTTGGGGCAAGAGAATTGCTGAGAGCACATATTCTCGTGACTCAGACCAGAAAACTGCTTCTCTGGGGCTTGGAAAGACCCAGAAGAGTCACAGTGATTGTGTCATGTTGCTGGGCTGGAAGCTCTTTGCTGGATGGACTCCTCACCCTTATGCCGTCTGCAGTAATGCCTTACCCTGTGCCACCTGTCAGGGGGTGTAATGGATGTTGATTTTAATCACTCCATTTATCCAGGAGGGATGCAGAAGCATGGGGCCTGAGGGGACTGGCCCCTCCTGAGTTGGGGACAGTTTTGTGACAGGACCTTTAGGTCCCAGTATTAGCTCCTCAGCTAACCCTTCCATTGCTTGTTCAGCTCTTCACGTCTTCCTTGGAACTGCCTCATTGTATTTGCCTGTGAAGTGCATGGGAAGCTCAAGGCTAAATGGTAGCCCTTTATTTACTTTGGGCTGATTCCTTTACATATTCATTCATCCATTCCTGGGCTCAGCCCTTGATAACATGTGACTCAAAAGGCTGCAGATTTTCCGTTTCCCTGGGAGACTGAAAATTCTAATATGAACAAATGCAGTTATATGAAGATCAAGTTGAAGAAGTTCATTTTTACATACTTATACCCTCATAGCACTTCCTCAGCCATTCTTTCCTTTTTATATCCCTTAGCCCATAAAAAATGACTCTGTTTCTGTTTCACACTGGGTCTTTTCAGAGAGTGCTCTTTGGAAGTTAAAATATTTTTTTTTCCTATTGCTCAAGTGAAAAAATAAAACTTTGCCCAAATTGAGGACCGGTCTTCGAATATCTAAGTTTGGGTCAGACACGTTGACAAAGAAGAATTGATTCAAATTGGGCCAGCACATGGTGTGTTTATTTTGTAGAGGTAACAGTAAATTAAGAACAATAAAAAAGAGGGGCATTTAAAACATATATATATCTTTTGGAAAAGTGCCGTGTGTTTCTCATTAACCTCCTTGAGAACGGACTTCCGTTCATGCTGAGGCTTGGTGACATGGTTCGATGTCTGTTGCTCTACCCTCAGATGAATAGTAAGTCTCTGGAATGCTACTTACAGTCCATAATACTATTACCAGTCAGTCTGCTGTGGGGTCCCTCAGTCATTTTTTCAATTAAAAAAGGCCCAATGCTCTATTAACCTTTTGTCTGCTGCTCCATCCTTCATACTGCCATTGCCCAGAGATGACGAGCCATGTATTAAAAAAGGCATATATTACTGTAAGCCCCCTCCGATTTCTCTGTCATTAGAAAGATGAAGTATCATTTTTTCATTAAAAAATATGAGACAGTTTGTCATACTCACAACTGCTGGGCCTGCCTGAATTCTCTTTGTTTCAGGAGATGAGTGGCGACTCCCAGCCCTCAACGTCCCATGGTCTGGAAGCTCAGTGGAGTTGATCTGCATGGAAGATGGGCAGGGAAGGGTTTTGTCCTCAGGAGGCAAAGCCTGTGGCCTGTTGACATTTCTCCCTGGCGGCCACTCTTTAGTTGAAACACTGGCCTTGACTTTGCAGATGCCTGAGCAGAGAATGAAACTGCACACTTGACCCCATCTACAGCTGCCCAGAGAATCCCATGGCTTTCTGAGTCCCCCTCCCACCTTCTCACGTGGGAGGCAGAGAGCTTCTCAAGGAAGCACAAAGTTGAGGCCATACCTTCTGTACTGTGGTTCTCTCTCGCTTTCAAGGCTCATAAGACGCTACCCAGAGTGGCCAAACAAGGTTTGTGTCAACTGAGGGGATCAACAGGACCAGGTGTCAGAACCCAGCCACCACTGTTGTCTCTCTCGTGCCAGGTGACATTCGTTTAGGGTCAGTGTTCGGGCTTCAAGTTTCCAGAGCACTCAAGAATGGCCTTTCGTTTCCTATCCCAAACTCTGGGGACAAGGCACCGAGACCATTGCTTCTCTGAAAATACGTCTTAGCTACTCTGACCATGACTGTTGTTAGCATCTCTGTTGGAATGCCTTTCCTGGATTTCTTTGTAACCCTCTGTGTGTCCTTCCAGCCAACCGGATAGGTAGGCCCTGATCTAGTGGAGGAAAGTGAAAGGTCCAGCCCCTGACCATTGCGTCACCCCTGCTCTCCCACCCGGGTCTTGGGGCCCTCCCCATCCCTCCAGCACCTCAGTCAAACTTACTCACAGGAAAGAAGCTGGCTTCTCATTCGGTGCAACAAACATTTACGGATCGTGCTGATTTGCACTATGAGTAATTAATGATTTCTGACCTCGCTTGTGAAAACTGTGAAGCAGTTCTTCTGTTTGTCTCTAATTGGACACCATTCCCTGGCCACTAGTTAGCTCTTCACAACCCTGCTCTTCTTCCTCAGGGAAGAGACAAAATTGCCCTCTACCGGCTTCTGTGTGCCAGGTGTCATGCAGTGGTTGGTATAGGTGCCAAACTGCTCAAGTTCAAATTCTGACTCTGCTTATGTACTAGCACTCTGCACTCGGAAAAGTTACTTGACCTCTTCACCTGTTAAATTGGGCTATAACAGAACTTACCTCATGGGGTTACTGTGAGGATTTAATGAGATTATCATGAAGTCTGTGCCTGGTGCAAGGTTAAGTGTTCAACAAACTCTAGCTGCTATTATTTCCAGCTCCTCACCATGACATACTTACCTCTTTAACCCTTATGAGAATCCTTAGAAGGAGGCATTTTATTCAACTTTTATTGATGAGGAAATTAAGGCTTGACGGGTCAACTAACCTGCCCCGGCTCTCCCGATGGGTGGAGCTGGCTCTCACACCCAGGTCTGTGGCTTTCCAATCGTGTCTCCTTTCTGCGGTAGCTGGAGGTCCTGAGCACTCCCAGCTCTCACCTCCTGCCTGGACTCTGAGCAGATGATGTTTTAACAGACCCCACCGCCACCCCTGGCCTTCAGGGCATGCACTTTACTTCTCCAGTGCCTCTCCATTCCACCCTCATGCTCTTCATGGCCTTCAGTCATATCTCCCCTCTGTCGCAAGGCAGTCAGCCAGCGTGCTTTTCATATCCCATCCCTTTCAGCTTCCTTCAGGACTTGGCTCCAGGATTTTCACCATATTCTTGCTGTTGTACCTTCCATCTCTCCCATTCCACTGGCTCTGTCCCCTCAATTAAAAGTTTCTCCTAGAATGAGATGACATGATCATCAACAACATTCCTTAATCTCTCATTCGTTGGTGGGCCAAAGCTAACTCCTAGCAGTTCACAAGAGCTGATGGTTAAAATTTCAGGAATTTTGCGGGGCAGCTGACATCATGTTAGTAGCATGAAATCAACCACAGTGGGAATATTTACACTAATGGACATCAGCAAACGCTACAAATCAGGGCTTCATTTTTTCGTCTACTGAGAGTCGATTGTTAAAGTTTACCAGCATCTCACTATTCTACCTCCATATTTCCAACTACCAGTATATTTTCCTTCCCTTTATAACCAAAGTTCTTGAAATCGTAGCTCATACCTCTTTACCTTCTCTTCTTCGAATTGCATCTTCTGTCTCTAAAGGCAATAAAGCTTTTGTCCTCACTCTGACCGCCAAGGTCAGCGATGACCTGAGTCCATTTTAACTCTGCAGCATTGGGTGCTGTTGACCTTCTCTCCTTGATAATTATGTCTCCTTTGGCAGGTGTGACATTGTCCTGATTCCTCTGCCTCTCTGATCACTGTCCTTTCCTCTGGGTCCTGAGGTTCTGTCTGCATGCCTCTTCTCTTCTCCCTAGGGTCACCAATCTTATCCACTCTGCGACGTCAAAATGACCAAAATCCTCTGACTTTTGCAACAGGTGCTTTATGTGCCATGCGCCTCGGTCTCCTCAGCCCACTGAATGTTGGTGCAGCTGTGCTGAGCAGCCCCAGGCACGTAGAGGGATGCTCTGATGTCTTTCCACTTTCCTGCCTCAGCGCTTTTCCTGAAGCTATGGAAGGCCAACTTGAGTGTTGGTAACGTGGAGGAGTTAACACTTCCTGTGTCCAAACCCTCCACCAATGGAGGATGTGGTAACTGGATAAATGTGCCAGTTTCCCGTCTTTAGAGGAATAGTTTTGAAGGGGTTACTACCATGTAGTTCTACGTGGATCCCCAGAGTCTTCAGTGAGATTGAACTCCAGTTGCCCGATGAGATAATCAACTCAATAACCCACCCTTTATTGACTTTTCTTTATTCCTTGTCTCATTCTTCTCCTTTACTCTGTTCCCTGGCATCACCTCCCAACTAAACTCCCTGCACCCAAGTCTGTGTCTCAGGGTTTTTGTTTTTGTTTTTGGTGGTGGTTGGGGTGGGGGGCAAACTAGAAGACTCCAAGGCTGAAATTTCACTGCAAGTCCCACTTCAGATCTTCAGACCCATAGCACCTATAAATGTCTATTATCTCAAGACCAGCGTGACCCAAACTGAGCCCATCGTATTGATTTCTGCCCCTGTCTCTACTGCTTCTGTTCTTTTCTGCACTCTGGATCATTCTAGGTTAGCACGATCCACTCAAGTTCCCAAGCTAGAAAATACAGAGCAGATTTTTCCTCTTTTACTTCCTCTACCACATCAAATTACTCACTAAGTTTTCTAGATTTGAAATGACTCTCAAATTTGTCTTGTGGGCTTAGGAGAGAAATAGATGGAAAGTCGACTCACCAGAGACTTTTTCTGCTCCAGCAAAGAAATTATGCAAGCCTCTCCCAGCAGTCCCAAAAGTGGCATGGAGGTTTTACAGGTGCAAAATGCTCTCAGGACATCAGAAAGAGATGTTTTCTCTGTAAGTCTGTATTCTGTAGCAGAGATGGTTTCATTCCTCTTCACAAGACATGGCTGCTGGTTCAACCACTAAATCACAGGGATTGTGGCTTAGTTTGATAAGTTTTGTTTTTCAAATGCCAACCAATTGACGATATAATTATTGTAGTCTGATAAATAATGACTATAGTTCATTGGACCAATCTTGCTTTCTTAACCCTCTGGGTTCTGGACCTTTTCACAGCTCTGGGATCCTGACAGGTGCTCAGGTGGAGGTGATAAATGGATGCATACTTCTGATGCCCTGAAGCTGTAACTGCTAGGGCACTGCTCTATTTTCAGAATTGCTACACAGAAAGTGTTTCTTCTTCAAACATCACCGTTGAAGTGTAGCACCCTCCTCCCCAAAAGACTGCAATTTCTAGACTAAAAGTTGACCCCAGAGTCCTCCTGAAACAATATTCCCTTTCCTAGGAATTTGGAGTTGGAATTCAGAGAGGCTGGCTCACCTAGTTGCCAACACTGGCCTTGATGTAACAACTTAGTCAATGTGGATAGTTTTGGCAATTGAGGCTGCCATATTGGGGCAGCTGTGTGGAGGCCGTGATCAGTGATTGACAGTGACAGGCATCAGAAAAGCCGGGTTAAAGAAAAAAGCAGAGGAAAGGTGCAGAGAGAAAAATAAGTGAGTACCCAAGAGAATCCAAAGAGAGGCAGAACTTTTTAATCAATTTTACCCCTATTTATAGTCTGTGTCTGGTTCTTTGTGCTCTTATACTCCCTATATATCTCATCCTCTAAAGAAAAAAATCAGAAACAATTGGAATAACATAAACATACATTTCATAAGGAAGGAAATAAAAATGCTTGTTTAGTAGATGGAAAGATGCCCAGATTTACTTATAATAGGAGAAATGCAAATTGAAATTATCCTGAGATTCTGCTTTTCACTCATCCATTTGGTAAGTTCCAGAAGCTTGAAAGCATACTCGGATGGCAAGGCTATGGAGAAACAGGCACACTCATATATTTTGGGTGGATGCATAGATTGATAAACCTTTGTAAGAAGCAATTTGGCAACTTCTTTCAGAATTAAAAATGCATATATTTTCGGTCCCAGTAATTTCACTTCTTGGAATTCATTCTACAGATACCTGGGCATATTTGGGAAATGATGTACATCAGGGTTATTCATTGCAGCATTGTTTGTAGTTGTAAAAGACTGGAAACCATATAAATAAATTATTATACATCTATACAATGAAAAACTATCTACTGTTAGAGAAGTTCTTAATATACCCATAAGAAAAGTTGTCTAATATGTATTTTTAAGAAGAAAAAGCTAGGTGTGAAGCTGTATATGTAAAATGTATTTTATTTAAAAGGGAAGAAGATAAGTAATGCATACTGGTATTTGCATATGCACAAACACACACATATTCTGGAAAATTCCACAATATATCCATAGCAGTAATGTTGTGTTTTGGGTAAAATGAGCCCTAGGCAAATGAGGGACAAGGGTAGGAGGAAGTCTGTATTCTTTGTTTTTTGATTTGGGGATCATGTAAATACACTTTTTTTTTTTACACAAAATAAAATGAAATAATACAAAACACACTCACTTTTCCAATTTTAAACATATTAATTTGCCTTTAATATGTTTAATGAATGCCAACATTTTTTTTCTTAGGTCTATTGGCCATTTGTATTTCTTATTTGGGGATTATGCCTTTCATATCTTTTGACGATTTTTTCAGAAATTGAAGCTTTTTTTATTGATTGCAAGTGCATCTTCTATATTAAGAATACTGACATCTGTCTCATAGATATATTTTAAATGCTTCCCCCAGTTTGTTGTGTATCATTTAGATGTTAATGGTGTTTGATTTGATATATTAGAGTTTAACATTTTTATGGAGTTGAATCTATCTGTCCTTGTATTTGGAAAACTTCCTTTGCAAATATAGTTGGAAAAGTTTCCCCTCTAAGCTAAGCTATTCACCTCTATTTTGTCCTAGTTCTTTTAAATTGTTTTCCTGTAACTCCTCAATTCTTTTAAAATGTATTTTTATGTACCGTGTAAAGCCAGAATAGCCTTTTTTTTTTTTTTTTTTGGCAAATGGCTAGCCAATTGTCCTCAAACTAATTATGGGCGAAGCCACCCTGTGCCTACTAACTTGAAATGCTGCCCTCATGGTGGAGTAAATTATTTTTTACCCGCGGGCCTGTTTCTGAATTATCCCTTTTACCCCTCTCCCGATCTGTCCGCCTAGAGCTGCACTAGACCAGCCTGGCCTTCGTTACGAAGCCACCACGCTCTTCTGAACTGAGAGCCTGAGCTTGCACACACCGTTTGTGCAGACCCTGGGCAGGCGCCCAGCCCACCTCTCTCAATCCTTGCAGCGCCCGCCCTGTTGGGGTGGGTGGACTTGCCCTCCGCTCCCGTCGCATCTCAAGGGCATGTTATCCCTCTCCAGAAGTCCACGAGCTCTTCAAGTATCAGGCGGTTTCTTCTGTTTTCACACTCCTCCCACGTGCCTGCCATCGGGCATAGCGTGCTGTTTCGGTGTCAGCCGTGAACCATGGAGAATCCACTAAATTCCGGTTTCACTACTCACTAGCATTTTCATGGTATCTTGGAAAAGAAAATTTTCCACTCTGACTCTCAGGGTCTTTGCCATTGAAATGAAGGTAAAAATCCTTACCTCAGAAAGTTGGTGTGAGGATTGAAATAAGTAATACTCTTAAATATTCCTGGCACAGGCCCTGGTACAGAGGAGGTTCATTTATTCATTCATTCAAGGTCCTCGTTCATCAAATATATATGAATGTTTTGATTGATTCATTCTGTCCTCCATCATCATGAGCTTGGCTGTGCTGAATTAAGTTCTCCCATAATGGCTTCTTAGACAAGGAACCAGGCAAGCCTGCTGATAGGTTCCAGATGGCTTAAAGCCAGATAAGATCCCACGCTACCTCCAGTGGGGGTTTTGACCATTTTGGGGTAAGCACAGAGAGAAGGACAGGGTGAAGGGCACTGAGCTTGGTGGTAGGGAAGTAGGAGACTCTGATATGTGTATGTCCATATATATGTGTATGTGTGTATCTACGTGTGTATATGTATGTGTATATGTATGTGTATGTGTGTGTGTGTGTATGTATGTATTTTAATGCATTTGGTTGTTTTGTTTGTTTCTAGCAATGCCCAGGGAGTGCATGTTCTAGAAATCCAGAGAGAGGGAGAAAGAGACAGAGAAAGAGAGAGAGAAGGAAGGTGATAGGTACTTCCAGGTAAGCGCTCTACTCCATGTGCTCTCTCCCTTCCCCACTCTTTCCTCCTACCTTTCATTTTCTTCCTCCTACCTTTCATTTTCTTCCTCCTACACCTTACACTCTCTCCAGAAGACTCAGAGCTGCTATCGGTTCTCTCTGGCAGCTCCTAGAGCTTCTAAACTGAGCAGCTGTCACTCAAACTCTAGAGAGCAGAAAGAAATCTCTCAGTGTCATGGAAGAAGGTGGGGACGTGGGAAGAGGCACCAGTGTCAAATGTGAATGTGCATGAAAATCTGTGAGGATAGAGAACAGGACCCCCAGGGCTGCGGGAGAGCCTCCCGCGACCTCCCCTGACCTCCCCTGACCTCCCCTGACCTCCCTGGGTAGGGTTGGTTTCTCCCTCCTGCAGGCTCCTGCAGACATTGCTCACTCCTCGACTTGGCTCTGTGATTGTGTGTCTGCATATCTGTTTTCTCACTAGGTAGTGAGCTCCTCAGGGCCAAGGATCTATTTGTTACCTGATGATCCTAGCATAGTGCCTGGAACGTGGTAGGCACTCAACAAACACTTGTGTGGAGGAGCGAGTGAATGAGTGTGTGTTCTGTTGGTCATTAGTGAGTTTTCTACAACACCACATGATCATATCACTCACCCCTTACAGTGTGGCACAGGTAAGGATACCCCCTAAATGAATCGATGGCCCTATTCCTGAGTGTCACTGGGGTGGCTTAGCTTTCCCTGTCTTCTCTGGGATAACCACAATGCAGCACTGCACCCTGGCTCTGGAATTCCACGAGGAGGAAGACGATGCATGTTAGTGTGGTTTGCGCTTGCCCCATGCCCTACCTAGATCATGAGTCTACTTTGTGATTTACAGTTGTTTTAAAATAGAGGCTTTTAGAATAAGATTGAGGTGGAGGGAGTGTCATGTCATGTATTCACTATTTATGTGACTCTGGGAAGGACTTTGCTGCTATTTCAGTACCTTTAACGTGGATAATGGCCTCCATCTCAAAGGGTTGGCATCAGGATTAGAGGAACGGCACATAAGAAGTAGTGAGCACCATTCTGAGCATACAGTAGACACTCGATAAATGTTAGCAATTATCACTAAACTACATCTTGTTGTGAGTGAACAGCTATATTGGAGTAGATGAAGAGGGAAGAGAAAGAGAACTAAGACTAGTCGATGAGTTTTACCTTTCTGGTTCTGTAAGCACCCAGTATAAATAGTAAGGCATACTTGGAGTCATTTCAGGTATTGAGGAGGTGGGGTAAATTGAGGTACAAGGTTCTTTTCCGGGCTTTATAATCATAGCACATGAGCACTAGGTCACTGAGTAAGACTGTTTTCTGCTCTGTGTTTTGAATTTGAGCAAATTTCTAGAGATGGAATGATTTTCACATTGATCACTCAGTGCACATTAAATGAGCACCTACTGTCTGCCCCTCTGAGGAGTTCCCAACCTACTTGCAGAAACAGGGTAAAAGCTCAGAAAAAAAAAACTTAAAAATTAATTCAAGAGTTCAATGACAACTCAAAACATTTCCGCATGGAGGCAGTGCAAAATGTTTGTCTAATGAGGGGTCATGATGAGCATTATGCTCCAGGAGAGACCCCGGTGGAGTAGGCTGGTGACAGAAGACACCCTGGACAAAGAGGCGTGAGATGGAATCTGGACCCCAAGGCATCCTAAGGAGAGGAGTAGGGAAACGGAAGCTGTCTTCCGGTGGCCTGAGTAGACCAGACTGAGTGGAAAGGATGGCTCATGCCGTAGGAGAGAAGCCTGTGTGGGTGGCCTTGAATGTTGAACTTGAGAGTTTGGAATACATTCAGAACCATGGGTGGCTTTGACATTTCCAGAAGTTCCATTTAAGACTTTCCTGAGTGTTCACACCTTCACTGTGGATTTGACACCTTCACTTGGAAGAAACTGAGCATCCCTATCTGGGGGGCTTTTCCTGTACCCCCAAGACCACTAGGAGCTGGTTGCTGCTCACTCAACCCGAGGTTCTGTTTTCTCAGGAGCTGTTTTCTGAAATCTTTTTGGCTAAAAAATAACGGTTTCATTTGGTCTTCATACAGCTTAAGGAGTATGAGTGACGTGTCCAGTTTACACATGAAGTTAGTGGCAGGTCTGGGGCGGAGCTGAGCTCACATCCAGGTTTCCTGAGCCCAAGGTCAGGGCACTGAAGCCTACTTCACAGCTGCCTCATGAGGTTTGCCCTGGATCTGAGAGTTGGATATAAAAAAGTAGATACAAGCTGAAGTCTTTGCCTTGAAGGGCATTTTACATAATCAGATTAAAAGTCATTTCCCCCAAATTTGTCTTCAAAATAGCTGACAGGCATTTAGGAAATGACTTCAATAAGAAATGATGCTTCAAGGCACCTAAGAAAACGTTGTCTTCAGCCCCTCCCCTACCCCAGTAGGCTAAAGTTTGGCCGTGAACCACAGTGTGGGACTGGTGACAGGTGACAGGTGCGTGGAATCCAAGCAGACAATTGGCCACATGGACTGCTAATGGGGACACCCCACCTAGTGAGTGCGATGGCAGAGGCAGGGATTTATTGCTGGGAGCTAATGGTTGCCATGGATACGACTGTCATAGCCCTGCCCTCCACCCCCTCCACCCACCCTAACTGGCCCAGGAAAAAACCTATTTCAACCCCTTTGTGGCCCTTTTTAAGCTAGGTCTGGAGACCATCCAAGAAGCTAAATAAGTAGGGAAGTGAGGCGATAGCAACCCAATTTGGCAATTAGCCCGCATCAGGCCAGGCAAGATGGATATTCAACTTCAAGGAAATTGGCATGAAGAGCAGAGGGAACCCATACATTTTTCTTTCTCATCTTCGGTCTCTTTCCAGTGAGTTAAAAAAATCTATTTTGCAAAATATATGCGCCTAGAAAGAACCCAAACCTAAGAAGAGTTTTTGCCATTTGATATATCGTCCCCTTTATTTAAAATGATGAAAGAGAGAAAAATGTTTTTCAAAGTGACATCGTTTATCTTATGATAATCAATGAAACCCTCATAAACTAATATGTTAAAGAAAACATTTAGGCTCAAACCAAGCAAAAACAGGAGAGATTTTAGAAGTAACCCCAAGGCCCTGAGGGGAGATGCAGTGGTCCGACTCTGCGCTCCTTTCTTAGGTCACGTGTTGATCGTTTAATTTTCCGGACACTCTTTCCTGTCTGCTAGGGTGGCTGATCACTAATAAACCACAGAGCCCGTTGCTGCCAGCTCTTCCCATGTTTGCAGTGTCATAAATATAACAGGACCCACTGACACCCTCTACTTTGGACTGCTCTTGATTATTGCCTAGGGATCAAGGGCAAGGGCACCCCTGCCCACTTCTCTGGGCTCCTTCTTTTCCAGGGGAGCCAGCCAAGCAGGTTTGATTTTCCTGGACATCCTTAGCCAATAGAACATGGGGCCTCCGGCGAACACAGGCTCATTGTTTCCCTTCATTGCTGTTCAACGCGCACGTTTATTCACGTTCTCCTGGTTTACCTGGCGGAGAGGAGGCGTTTGTAACAAACCTCTCCCTCCCTCTCCCACCCGTGCTTGCCTGTGGGAGAGGGAGGGAGCTCTTAGGCGTCTGTCAGGAGAATCATCTCTGGGTACTTTTCCATTTTCAGTAGTTGCTGACCCAGTTTAGCATGCAGATGCCCCAAATGCAATAGCAAAGCTGTGCCCCCGGAGGGTCTTCCTCCCCTCTGAGGTTACCTGTCTTGCAGGCCCAGGGAGGGGGCTGCCCTGAACTGTTTGGAAGAAGAAGGCTTCAGGTGGGTTGAGCTTTATGTGGAGGTGGAGGGTCCTGATCTTTCCGATTGTGATCCGAGGGCATTAGAAACCTTCCTGCCATCAAATATCTTAGTTACCCAAATATCTCAGTGCCCAAAGTTTCACCATTGTTTTACATGTCGGTTAAGCACTGCTTTTTTTCCTTTTTTAAAAAAATTTTTATTTTAATATGTGTTGGGAAACACTCCCCTCTTGACTATCTCTTGGTGATAAAAGGCCATCACTCCATTCTTTATTTAGTCCTAACTTACTAAGTATCCTCTATGTTCTAGGGACCATACTAGGCACTGAGGTTAGAACGAGGAGATGCTTGGATCATGTCACCATGAGGTGACAAGCATAAAAGAAAGGCCAAGAGAATTACAGAGATTCCTGAACCAACTCCAGCAGCCCCAAACCTTCCAATGACTCCTTATTTGTCGAATCCACCGGCGTCAGTACAGCCCCTGCTTCCAAGGAGTCTAATGTGGACAAATGATACATGAGCGAAGAAGTATTAAAAAATAACATCATACTGGACACTTCCAGAACAGCTCTCCACCCTTCCTCACCCGCCTCGGGTTTGGGGAGATGGGCCTGGGAGCTTTGCCTTGATGGGCTTCCTCATCCTCTGGCGTCCAGAAGTCTCTGCCAGGAGACCGGAGGCTGGGATGAGAGTGCGGCCCCCACTTCCTCCTTGCTTGGGCCCCCTTGGAGTGGCTGAGGTCTTCCAACAAAGACAACAGCCTTTGCGGGGCAGCCTCCTGCAGCTCTGTCCATGTTCCGGAAGCTGCTTCCTTCAGACCTAGGCATGAAACTTCTCTGCTGCGCTAACCTCAGGTGTTTGCCATCCTTTGCTGGTTTCCCCTAAGCCTGTCCATACTTTGTAAGAACCCCTTCGTCACAGTCTCCCCTGTTACCCCCAGCTGGTCCCTGACGCATACTTCCGCCCATCGTGATGCGAGGCATATCTTT
Source organism: Eidolon dupreanum (assembly GCA_028627145.1). NCBI lineage: Eukaryota > Metazoa > Chordata > Mammalia > Chiroptera > Pteropodidae > Eidolon > Eidolon dupreanum. The sequence goes on along the minus strand of CM053504.1, from coordinate 78,071,099 downwards.
AAAATCATACAAACGCATACAAAATAGATGCTTTTACATCACTGTGTCATACCTGATGCTCAAAGAACCCTGTGATAGAAACAGGGGGGAACCTGAGGACCCCGGGATGAGAAGCTGCAGAAGCTCACGCTGCTAGTTAGTGTCGGGGCTGGCATTTGGACCTCGCGAATGGCAGATCCTACACCAAGGAGGGTGGCTCTCTGTCTTGGAGCCCTCTCGGAGGCAGGGACTAGTCAGTACAGCCTCCCTGAGCTCCCGTTGTACCTGCTGCCACCCCACCCCCCAACCGTGCTGCAGAATGGGAAGCGCTGCCCCAGCCAGCCGCCGGCTCTTTGTTCCACACTAACGAAGCATGTTCTGCGGGGAGCTGGGGGTTCCATTTCGATTTTTAAGACCTACAAATAACGCTCTACAGCACATTGTTTTGCTAAAAATTACCCAGAGTTCAGCTCTTTCGCGCTCATTCTGCTGTATGGAAAGAAGCCACAGTAACAATCGATGGGTTTTCCATGGTCTCTGACCGTCCACTAGCTCTGATTTTGCTGGCTTTATTTTGCTTATGCAGTCCCAGCTGTGATTATCAATGGGAGCATTCACCACTCCTGGGTCTGACTGTAGCAAACAGTAATAAGATTGGAGGTGGGGGTTGTCTATCTACCAAGGTTACAATCTTAGGATCGAGGGAGGGTGAGGGAGCAGATTGGAGGGAGGAAGGGAGAATGTATGAGAGAGCTAGCGATGAGGTGAGCTCCAGAAGGAAGCAGGAGAAAAAGGAGGGGAACGCAGAGTAGGTTCAACACCAGCAATGCAGTGAGTCCCTCCACCTCACGACTCCAAACAAACTCTGAGTCCTGACACATCCAGCTCTGAGCTCAGACTCTCCCAGACTCTCCGTGCTCACAGACCAGACCCCTTTCTCCAGCTGTTCCCTGTCACCTCTTCAATCCTTTAAATACAGGCAGATAAACCCAGCGGGTTGCAGGGTAAATTAACATGTTCAAGCAATTACGGAGGCTATGTGATAATGCAGGTACAAGGGCTTATGGGTTAGGTCTAGAGGAGAGAAAATGAACTTCTGAATCCCCCATATTGTCTTTAAAAGTCTTAAAGTAAAAAAGGAAATATTTTCCTGGTGGAGCAGGGCTGGTGGTGGGGATTCTGCCACCAACTGATTTGCAATTCTCAAGGTAGTCTGAAATTTCATTTCAAATCTTCAATCAAACCCATGTTTCTTTGGTAAGCACCTTCACATTTAAATTATGCAAATGTTCTGATTTATCTCTCTTACAGCTCATCTAAGCAAATGCTTAGATTTATGATGCTCTTACATATTCAAAATTGGCCAATAGCTTGTGTAGGACACTATGTGGGCCTAAAAATATCCTGGGGTGTGTGGGTGAGTGTTGTGCACATGTGCGTGAATATTGCTGGTAGAAGTTGTAATTCGAGTCAGACACGGCCTTCGGAGACACGCAGAATTCAATCAGCTATTATATTAATAGCCACATGAGTTGCATAGCCCTAACAGAGAAGAAGAATAAAAAATAAATCAGAATGGAATGGAGTAGTACATAGATTATTGAACCCAATCAAGTATTCAGTTACCTGAGGGGAGGTTATAGGTACTGCATGACTTAAAAAATTAGCTAAAGTCATACCCAGGGGGAACCAGAGGTGTACGATCACTCCATGCCTTGAGTTTTGAAAACCATGAGCAGTGACCATAAACATGGCATTAGCCTGGATGCTGGTTGCAGACAAGAATGTGGTCAAATTATAGTTAATACTCATAAGATCTTTTAAGAAACCTTAGCTAGTAGAGAGAAAAAAAAAACGCCTGGGAAGGTAACACCCAGATTTGTTTAGGACGACAAAATGTTTCCTTTGAGTGCAAGCGCATTTTAATCCAGAAGTTTTTAAAATTAAAAATGTAAATGTTAAAAAAAAAATCAACATTTTATTTTTGTATTTGGGAATTCTGTGCATATTTGGTACCTTAAATTTTTAATGTTTAAAAGGATTTGTCTTCTGTAGTAACAGTTCAGCCTTGTGATCTTAGCTTAAAACGTGATCTGAGTGATTCATCAGATCTTCAATAGAAATTTTATAAAATTAACATACAGGGTTAAAACATCTAGGAGAACTTAGGGTCCACCATACTCATAAGTTTAATATATAAGGCTGTAAATAGCTGGGAGGTTTTTGTTTGTTAAATCAGTCAAATGACGTACTTTAAAAGGAAATAAAATATAGTGAATTTATAACTGCAGTTTAAAATGTTTAAAGGAATTTAATTAACCATGTTTATAAATGGAATCACCTGTGAATCAAAGTCTCCCTTAAAATGGTTGTTAAAGCTTGTTAAGACTTACACATAGAATAATGAGGGTTATAAGCTAAATGTAAAATGTAAAAGCCTAAGTTAGAAGCAGGTTTTAAAATTTGGCCCTTTAAAGAGAAACAGAACATAGTAGTTTAGTGCTTGGTTGCCAGAGCCCACCTGCCAGGCTTTAAAAACCTAGCACTGCCATTTAACTGCTGTGTTAATTTACCTGGCCACATAAATTAACCTGAGTGTACTTCAGCATCCTCACCTGTTAAATTGGAGTGCTGACATTAATAGCAGAATATTAATAGAACAGTAAATAAAATAATAGATTTAAGCTCCTCGGTAGTTCCTGCCATATACTAAGACCTCATTAAATGTTAGCATTCATTAATAATAAATCAAAAATCTTATTTCCAAAACCAAACCTGAAACAGTCTTCTCTTCACACAGAAATCCCCCTATGAGAACATCGAAGACCTCACAGTGACATGCATCTGTATAAGGTACTTCTGACACAGCCCAAAAGAGTGCTTTGAAAAGTGAAAAAATTTAGTCAGTTAAGTTTTTTTTCCCCTCTTCTTAGTTCTAAGTACTTGGCACTAAGTTGCTTAACTTGTCTGGTCTGGTCAGATGTAAGAAGTGTAGGTCCAGGTGGCACCATCTCCAGGTGTGGCTCCAACCCCTGCCTCTGTTTCAGGCCTCTCCTATCTGAGGACCTCGGCCAGCATCCAAACATTTTGTTAGCACGTTATTAGTGAGCAGTCATTAGTATCTAATGATTCATAAGTTATGTAGTGACCCAAAGTCATGTGGATTTGAGATCACTTTATTTTGCATCATATATATATATAATATATATATATAATATATATATACACACACACCTATACATATATATATATTTTATTATGAACATTTCCTAATATATTTAAATATTAAAGAGGAAAAGAAGTTTTGTCTTCAGTAATGGCAGACTGGATAATTCAGACTAAATCTCTCACTTAGAACTAGAGAAGCTGGACATGACCTAAAAGATATCAGTTGGAAGGTATTGGAGGGTAAATAAGGCATAGAAAAATCATAATGCTGAGATCCAGCTAAAGAAGGAAACCCAGAGAGATGAGCTTGTCACTGAGGGGAGAGTTTGACCATATAAGTACCTGCTTATTTAAAGAGACAAAGACCAAGAAGCTCAGGGGAGCTTATAAGGCTAGGAGCTAAAATCTAGGGGTACAGCAAGGAAGGGGGATTGTTAAACCCCACCTCATGTTAGAGTGGGGACCTGAAGGACTAATTCCTGAAAGTAAGGGTGAGCCAAATGAATACCACGTCCCTTGTAGGGAGTGACGACTTGAAGAAGACACCAAGGTAGAGTCTAGATATCAAGACTTATAAAGCTACGGTAATTTCGACAGTGTGGAACTGGCAAAAGAATAGACAAATAGGCTAATGCAACAGAATAAGAAGTTCAGAAACGAACACACATATGCAGACACTGCAATTTTTATAAAGATGGCACTGCAAACCAGGGAAAAAGGATAGCTTTTGTTTCATTTTGTCTTTTTTTTTTTTTTTTTAACTATCTGGTGCAGAATACCCATATGGGGAAAACTGTGAACCTTGATGCTAAGCAAAAAAATCAGTTCCAGATGGATCATGGACCTAAATGTGAAACCAAAAAATTTCCAGAAGATAACATAGAAAAATATCTTCATGATGTGGGGGTAGGCAAAGATTTCTCAAACAGGATACAGAGAGTATTAGCCATAAAACAGAGGATGAATAAATTGAACTACAAGAAAATTTAGAACTTCTGCTCATCAAAAAACAGCTTTAAGAGTGGCAAGGTAAGCCACTGTTGACATATGAGCAACACTGATAAATAACAAAGGGCTTATATCTAAAATATATAGGGATATTCCCATGAAACAATAAGAAAACAGCGGAAAACCCAGCGGTAGAATGGATAAGATTCTTGAGCAGATACTTCACAAAAGATCAAATTTTGAAAACAGACTGCTTCCAAACAGCAAATGAATTTTAGAAGACTCCCCATGAACCCAGGACACCTAGCGTATCGTCACCCCTTTCTTGTTCCATTAGTTTTGAGACTCCGTGCATTCCCTTGGACTAGAGGCTTCTGTACATGTCTGAATTTGGATAACTAGGAACAGTTTTTTCTATGAGGTGTGCAAGGAGGAATCGGTAAAGAAAGGTGGGAATTAACGATTTGAGACTGGAAGAAAGAGAAAGAAATTTTTAGTATTGGGATCAGATGTGAAACGATTCAGGATACAAGCTCAGCTTATGGGTGGCAGATAATGCAGCTCTGGAACAAGACTTTCCAGTTGCTGAATTCCACCAAAATCCGCCATGGGGTTAAACTCCAAGATAAACAATCAATAAAAAAATATACAGGACAGCTGCAAGGTATTGTCCAAACACCTCTCACTTTACCGATACCTCCTCTGGTTCTCTCTTAGCCTCAGCTGCTCCCCCTTCCTCCCATCTCGACCCCTGAAACACATGGATACGCACACACACACATTCACCATGATATTTTTTTACATATTATGGTCAACCAATAAATCTATTTTTATGCTAATCATCTTCAAATGTGAAAGACAACTGTACTTAGAATCACAGTATTGTAAAGCTGGAAGAGACCTTGGCTATCATCTTAATCAAACTCCTCATTTTACAAACAATGGACCTGAGGCCCAGAAGTCGTTGGTGATTTGTCCTGGGTCAAATCTGAACAACTCAATTAAAGACCCCCAGATGAGAAGGTAGAGCCTTGTATTTCAGGGGTGCTTTCAGCTGACCACATTGCTTTGCTCATTCGAGAAGACAATAAACAAGGTTTTCTTTTGGGGTGATGAAAATGTTTTGGATCTTGTTAGAAGAGGTAGTTAAATCACAATGTGAATGGACTAAATGTGATTGAATTGCATACTTTAAGATGGTTAATTTTATGTTGTATGAATTTCACCTTAATAAAAAAGTTCTTCAAAAAAAAAAAAAAGAAAAGAATATAGTGAAAATTGTGTCAGAACCCATTATTAATTGTACAGGAAGAAATCCTCTTGAACAGCATTAATCCCCAAGGCCAACGTGGTTAATTCGTCCCCAATATCACGGTGGTCCGCTGTACAGCACCAGGCAAATGAGGCTCTACGTGCCAGCTTTCATCTCTCTTCTGGTTTAAGACCAGCACTGTTGTTTCCAGGGTACTGTAATGTCGGGGAATTATATTTAAGCCATCCTTAACTCCTGTAGCCCACATTGATCTTTCCTTTTTTCTGAAACTCCAGCACTTACAGCCTGAACCAGATGATTTAGAACTTAATTACGTTCTATCCTGTGCCGTTCTTTAATTGTTTGATGTAGGATAATCTTGTCTTGCAGTAACACTCGACGAACTTTGAAGTTAGAGACTGTGTTGTATGCATTTATTAGTGCATTCATGTGTTCATTTATGCATGCATTTAGCAAACACCTTTTTACCACCAATTATGTGCCAAATGCTGGGGACCCAGAGGAGAGTATGAAGCATCAACTGATGACAAGGAGTTCAGGGTCTATATAATTCCCTTAGGGCCTGGTGTGGCGCAGGGCACGCGGGTACGCCAGCATTTAGGCTTATGGCTGAGAGACCGTCCCACGCCAGATTCCCTCCCCTTCGGTCCCCTGCTCCAGGTAATGGACCACAGCTCTCGGTCGGAACGTCAGTTGTCCTTCTCAGTCGCTTTCCCATGCCCTTCCTTGTCTCTGTCCCCACTGATGCGCCTTGGAGCATCTCCAGCCTGGGCCCTGCAGTTGCCTTTGACCTGATCTCCTTGCTGCCAGCTCTACTCTCCGCTTACTTCTCCGATTGCAGCCTTCCGGAAAGATCTTTCGCAAGTGCAGATCTGAAGCCATCACTCCGCTCTGTTAAAACTTCCCATTGGTCTCTCAGTGCCTTCAGGAGAGATGAAGCCCAACCCTTCCTCAGGCTTGGGAAGCCCTTTGTGATTTGCACCCTCTTGATGTCTCCAGCCTCATCTCTCGCCATTTCCCCATCATCCATTGTCCAAGCCCCTGGTAAACTATTGTCAGTTTCTCATACCATGCCGAGCAATCTCTTGCCTCACTCTTTGTACATATTCTTCCTTCTTCCTGCAGCTCTCTTCTCCCCTGCCCTTCTCCCCCATCCGCTGTGCCTGCTGACCCTGGCTCATCCTCTACGTTTTAGCTGGGACATCACCTTCTTTCTCATTGATCCTCACTCCTGACCTCCATCAGTAGTTCCGGATCCCTCCTGTGCTTTCTGCTTCCGTGGCTAATGTCCTTATCACACTGCATTAGGATGTTCTGTTGCTGCATCCCCTCCCCTTTCATTCTCTAGACATTGTTCTGGGAGGGCAGGGACTAGTTTATTACTGTTGTCCTAGAGCCTGGCATCTAATAGATGCCCAGTAAATACCTGTTGATGTAATTGAATTGGATTAAGTGGAAGCTAAGGAAAAACATCTCACTTGGATCTCTACCCACCCCTGAAAAGTAGGAACCATCTCCTCCCCAGAGGACTGAGTTGCAGAGACCAGCTCCCTGAGTTTCTCGACTCTCAATCAAAAGGACTTCCTCTAGCATGTTGGGGACACTTGGCCGTATACATGACAATCTGAAGCAAACCTGGAGCGAAAAGGGTCTGGAGCCCATGAAGACCAGAGGAAGACCTGACAGCCTGAGCTCAGGAGGGGCGGGAGAGCTGCGTGCAAATATTTAAAGTGTTACCTCCTGAGAGAGCTCAGTGTGGAGCCTCCTGATTCCACAATGAGTTTTGGGCGCCCAGAAGGGGGCCTCCAACAATGAGCTGGCATCTTGGAGTTTTCTATCCATTGGCTGCCATCTTGCCACACTGGGGCCACAGGGCAGGGAGCTCAGCAGATTTCAACCACAGCAACGTCTAACATGCATCAGGCTCCTCCAGCCAGTTGCACACAGGTGATCAGCTATGTGGTAAGCCCAGGTCTCTAACAGTGTCCTCTCATGTTGGAAAGCCCCGCCCCACCTGCCTTAGTTAGAGCGCCTTCCCTTCAGCTCAAGGCATAGATTGTAGTTAAATTGCTGACTTCCCCTTAAACAGACACCTGATGGAGGGTTAAGTGAGAGATTTAAAATCCAGCTCCAGGAGGGTGTGGTGGGAAACCACAGGCAGATGCTGAGGTCTCAGCAAGGGTCAGGAGGAGTGAGGAGGGCCCACTACCTAGACCAGGAGAGCTGGGCCCTTAAGAAGTAAGGTCAAAGTCCTCTCCTTCACTCTCTGTGAGGTCCAGTCCTGGCCACTCACGGGCACTGCTCAGACCAGGAGGTACTGGTGGGCTGTTCCTCTGAGTGGCCCTGGGTGGTGACCAAGAGCTGCCTTTGCTGAACTCAGTGACATCTGGTTCAGGTTCCTTCCTGTCCTCAGGTAATCATGGAGAAGTCCCCAAACTTGCTCTCAGGTCTAGTATATTATGGGATGCTGTTCCTAGGTGGACGATTTTCTCACCGAGGGATAGTGTGGTAGAATTCTGAACTGAGAACACCCAAGACAGGCCTGGACTTCCGGCCCCACAGTCCGGAGCCCCTCACAGCACAGAATGAGGAGCAAATGAATGAGGTAGCAGAACCTGCCCTCGGTAGGGAAAGGTCGACTTTCTTCATGGTGAGAAGCTGTACTTTGCCCAGCGCAGGGGAGTAGCTGAGACACATTCTCAGTGCCTGCTGGCTCCTGCGAGGTCAGAGAGGAGTCTCTGTGCATCTCCCTCCCGGCTGGAGGGAGACTTTCGCTGCAGAGTCTCGGCCTCCCTCGCCGCTTTCAGAGGGAGAGCTGCAGAAATAATACCAGCCTAATCCCTTTAATCACCTAATGGGTATTTTAAGTCCATCTTGCTAATATCTGTTCTTTCCTATTCCAAATTACATCCCGCCTTCTTTTTTTTCTGTTTTGGGGCTACGAGTCAGGGGTTTGTCACCCAGGGAGTGTTGACAGGGCGTATGGCTTCAGTGAGTGACTTAGGGACGTCCCCTGCGCCTCAGAAGTTGAGTTAAACAGCAGTGAGGAAGCACTTCTCCCCGCTGCTTCCCCACTTCCCTGACTATTCAGTTGCTCAGAGGGGAGATCAATGGGCCCAATAGAAATTTTATTTATCTCCCTCCCTCCATGGGGTGCTTTTGCTGCTGGTGCCTCCCCCGAGCTGTAAATGTAATTCAGGAGCTGGCTACAGTGGGCAGCGTGTGGGAGAGAAGGAACCCTCGTATGAGCCAGAGGGGCTCCTTTGCCTTTGTCAGCATCACACCGAATGATATCACGACATGTGAGTTTACTTCACCGCATGTCAGAAATCAATAGCCCCATGGGGGGCTGGCAGGTGGGAGATGGGCAGACTGGGGAAACGAAAGCTCGAAAGCTCGGCTGGGCTTAGCCAGTCGTCGGGGCTTTTTCCTTTAAATCCCTCTTATCATATCCCCACAACAGAGGAGGAAATGCTCAGCTGTTTAATGTCTGTCTTCAGCGAGTGAATGAAGGAATGAATGAATGAATGTCTAAGTAATGCGGAGAGATGTGGGGCATAAGGACACAGCTCATCTCATGTTGTATAAAACAGAAGCGATGATTTTAAATTTAAATGTACTTATCTAACAACATTTATGATACGAAATGCTCATCATAAAGAATGAAGTGATTTTCATATAAAAAAGAGACTTTGAAGTCCACTTACAATTCAATCTGTCTTGGGATAATTTGTCGATGCATTGGAAAATTAGATTCATTTTACCTTTGTGCCCAGACTGACTGAAATGGCTCTGTATTTTGATCTTATGTAGATGTTGCTTTCAGTTTACGTAGATACATCCTGGGTAGGGCTATCCATTCTGAGAACTGAATTCCTGATCTCAGGCATCCGGAGAGTTCAGTGCTGCTTGGGAATAGTTCTGCCATGGCAGAGTTCTGGGAATGCGAAGTGGGGAGTTACAAAGATCTGACGCTGATTTGGGTTGGGTCATGCCCTGCACAAACCTAACAGTTACTCACAATACAAGCCCACCGGGATGTAACTCTTCTCCAGGTGGGTGCACTTCTCCATTCTCAGCCCTTTGGCACCTGCAGATCTGTTACACCACCTGCTCTTTCTTTCCTAGGGGGGCCACCTGCTGACCTGATGCTCAGAGGTTGGACCTATCTCCCATGAATTATTTTCAGGAATGAGTTCACCACTTTTTCATGATTGTTCACCTTCTTTGCACAGGATGTTTTGACAGATTAGAGGTTCTGCTTCTTATCAGCTAGATTCTTGCTCAGGAAAGCAAAATTAAAGCTGTCACATGGCCACTGAACAATCAAGAGCCCTCGTTAACTCCTTTTCTTCCTGCCCAGTCTTGCATCCCAGCCTGCGCGCCCTCAGCCCTCACCTCTCCCGAGGATGAGCAAGGGGTAAGACTCCAGCACAGGAGAGTAGAACCACCTGGATGGAGCCCAATGGGTCCACTTGCCCTCTGTGGCTAACCATGGAACCTGGACTCACATCGTTTTGGGGTTTGTGCCTCCAATCATGGTAGGCTTCTGGGTCTCTATCAAAGCTCTGTCATACTTTCTAGGGGCCAGCTCAGCTGCTGGCCTCCCAAAGGGACAGCCCCTTAGGGAGGAATGGGCACAAGTCTAAGAAGAGAGTCATACAAAAGAGGCTTCCAGCTCACACCAGAATGACACAGACTTACCTTTACAAGGCCACAGGTTACACCCCCACCCTGTTCCTCTCAAGTTCCCCCTTAGCCTCTTTGCTTTCAGATTTATTATTCTACAGTGATTGCGGTGAATTGCATTTGAAATCAATTAGCACAGGTACTCAAAGACGAATGCTTATGCTTTGAAGAAAGGTGATGAAAACATACCATTTAAATAGAAATCAATTTTCCTTTCATGTATTTCTTCCTTGCTGCGGCCCCCAAATTAATAGTTTTTAGATATTCGTGTGTAAAGGGGAGACTTCTTTCCCATAAAGCATTTCTGCCGCCACCTCCTCCTGCCAGCTTGCGCTTGCACTGTGAGGTGTGATCCCCAGCTTGGACCGTTGCCGCCTAACTGTCCCCATGGATGTATTTTCCGCCTCTGTCATTTGAATAAGCACGGCAGCATCAGGAGCTGGGGCAGCATGCGGAGAACGCCTTCGGGCTTCTTACCTTTTGTCAACAGCCATTACGGTCCCATGATAGCGAATGTCAGGGTGGCAGACAGTGAAGTCTCGGAGACCCACCCAGCCGTCTCTCTGCTGTGGTCCTGATCAGAAATCCTGGTTGGAGCAATTAGACTCTTGATGAAGACAGGCTGCCGGAAAAGGGTTGCAAAGGACGCGTCACTTGGGGGAATCAGAACACTTTCAAATGTCGCTATGAGAAATGCTGCAAAGAGAGAAAGAGAAAGAAGCAAAGAAGGGACACTGGGGTCAAGTTAGCTCAGGAAACCATCGTCTAATTTCTCCTTGTTGCTTTCCTACTTCTCCCTTCCCGGGAGTTGGGGCACTTACTGTATTTCAAGCATTTTTCTCAGTATCTGGGACATTCTAGCTCTCTTGAATGTTTCCCCAGCTGAGTGAGGAAGCACTGTCGTCATGCCCATTTTGTAGATGAGGAAACTGAGGCACGGAGATACAGCTCATCTTCACTCTGGCTCTTTGCCTTAGACAAGCTGTTGCCTAGCCAAGGAGGAGTGAACTGCATACCGAGTGGTCCCATCTCGGAATTCTAGATTCATGTCTGCCCAACATTCCCCCAAGGCTGAGGAGCTTGAGTGGACCACATCATCTTCCCTTACTGTTTCAGGGTCCAGTGTGGGAGGAATCCATTGCCAGTAGGGCTGGCTGTTCACTAAAGTCCAATTCCTATTTTTCCTTTTAAAACTTGGAAGAGGCATGTGGAACTTTGGCTTTCTTTAAGGGTTTTAGACATCTTTTTTTTTTTTTTTTTTTAATGCTAGAACTTTTAAATGTGCTCATTGAGTTGTGCTTCCGGGAACACATATTTCTCTCCCGCCAGCTCTCTTCCAAAGCATATTGAATGGAGAATTTCTGCAGTTTCACTGCAGAAAGTAATTATTGTTCAGACCCGTTTCAGATACATCTGGCCCTCATTTTCTCTCTTCATACGCCCTCATTAAAACATGTTGTAAAAGGAAAGGGTTGGCACAAGTGAGAAGAAAAGCATCTTGCTACCCAAATACAGCCTTTCTCCATTAAAAATGTGTCAGGAGCCCTGTGAGGGCCCAGGGAGGGCTCTCCTAGCTGGGGTGCCGGGCCCATGAAATCACACTGTAGAGGAACTTAAAGCATACTGTATCCATTATGAATGGTGAAGATTAAATCAATTCACCAGGCTCACCCTGGTCTCAACTCCCAGTGGACCTGAAAGACCACGGAAACACCAATATTTTATAAGGCCAAACCTATCCTAGGGCCAAGCAGCATAATATAGAGGTCCCACTGAAGTGCCCTAAATATGCTTCTGTCCCTTGTTATGTAGGCAGAACCAATAATCTAAGACCAAGGCAGACTCCGTATGGCTAAATTAAAAAGATTGGCAATACCAAGTGTTGACGACGAACAAATAGAACACCTATGTATTAATGGTGGAAATGCAAAATGGTACAGCCATTTTGGGAAGATTTGGCAACTTCTTATAAAGTTAAGCATATACTTGTCACGCAACCATGCAAACAGTGCCACTCGTAGGTATTTGCCTGAGAGAAATGAAAATATATGTTCACACATAAACTTATACACAAAAGTTACAGCAATTTTATTTATGACAGCCAAAAAGTGAGAGCAACTCAGATTAACAGGTGAATGTGTAAAGAAATTGTGGTATATCCATTCAATGGAATACACTTCAGCATTAATGAGGAATGAACTATTAATATATACTGATTGATAAATTTCAAAAGATTATGCTGCGTAAAAGAAGCCAGGCTCTAAAGACTATGTGATTACATTTATTAAACTCTGGAAAAAACAAATCTAATCTATAATGACAGAAAGTGGATCAGCAGTTACCTGGGGCTTGAGTGGGGAGTGGCAGCTGACTGGGAAGGGGGATAGAGGAAGTTCTGGGGGTGATGGAAATGTCTTCTGTCTTTGCATGCGTATACAAAATGTACTCGCAATAGGTACTATTACTGGATATAAATTATACCTTAATAAGGTTTATTTTAAAAATAGAGTCTATGTCTCCTGGTCCTGAGACCTGGATTATAGAATCTCAGAGGGAAAGGGAACATTAAGTTCTCTTACTTCCCTCCTCTCATTTAACAGAGACCAAGGGCCCAGAGAGGCTGAGGTTTGCCCATCCTTACTCGATTTCCTAACTCACAGTACAGTCTTTTTCCATTAAATCCTTTGGATTCACAGTCAGGAAGAAAAAATGAGATGCCCTAACATGCCCGTGTGTCCTAGAAGTGGAGGACTTGGCATTGTGAAGCTCAGCATGGAAACCTGAGTGTGGGCCTCTCCACCTACCTGGAGGAGTCAGAGCTCAGGCTTTCTTCCCCTTCTGCTGTCCTTCCACTGCCCAAACCTTCCATGTCCTCAAGGACCACCTCATAGGTAAAGCCTCCTGGGATCACTCCATAACTGCTGTTGCTTAAAAACTCTCAATATCTACACATATAACAAGCAACTGGGGTAAAATATCTTGAGCTGCTACTGAATTCTTTCATTACTGTTTTTACTTTTATTTTGGCCTGTCTTGTTCCCCCAACTTCCCTGCTAGCTTCTGCACACCCAGGGTGGCGTATTAGGAATAATTTTATTTTCTCTACATCTGGGCGCATAGGAATCACCTGGGAAGTTCTAAAAAATATAAACACCTGGGTCCCACTGTAGTTATTCTGATATGATGGTCTGGAGGGTGGGGGGTGGGGCTAGGCATTCAGAGTTGTTTACTTTCCCCCAGATGGTGCAAAATTAAGTGACTGAGGTCCAGGACCACTGAGTTAGAAGGCACGATCTGCCTACTAAATCCCACTCATTAGAAAGATGAGACTGGGTCCCAGGACACTTCTCTGCAGAGAGACAGGTATAAGAAAGGAATCAACTTTGTTTCCCCAAATCTCAAAAGCAACTGAACGACATCCAACCCCCAACACTCGCCCCACCAGCTGCTGTATTAACATATCCAAGAGGAGACAGAGAACTCCAGACTGTTCACTAAAGGCTTTGGCAGGCATCAGGGGACAGGATTAGAATTAGACAAGAACTCATTCTTTGGTGTGGCAAAGGAGGAAAATAGCTGATATTTACAGCCTTGGGGAGCTGCTCCTTTGAGAGAAGTATGGTATTCGGTGCTTGTTCGTAAGTTAAATGTGCCATTCTGCTCTGTACTCCACGAGAGATGGCTCTGGGTGACTCACACCCTGTCCCCTCCACCTTGGTGTAGCATTAATCATTAGCCCTCAAGAAAGGGCCTAGGAATCCAGCCAAAGCCAGATTCAAGGAGCCAACGATTGCTCCAGCTTCTCTTGGGCTTCTGAACGTGTGCATCTTTCTTGGGAGGCTGGGTTCTCTGTCATTTTTTATTTCAGTTGACTCAAATCTCAGACCATGTTTCTCAAGGTGCAGCCTCTGAGTGACCTGCATTTAGTCACCTCGGGAAACATTGAAAATACAGAATTTCGAGCCACATCCCAAATCCTCTGGATCAGAGACACTTGGGTGAGGGGCCTGGAATCTGCACTTTAAGCTCCCAAGGTGATCCTTTTGCCTTCTTAGGTGTGATGACCAGTGATACAATGAAATGAGCACCGTGCTGGAATCAGAAAGCCTGAATGTGAGTCCTTGCCCTACCGTTTATGAGTAGCGTGGACATTGGACTGGTCATTTAGTCCATCAGAACTTCCATAAAACGGGGTTGTTTTGTGACAGTTAAATAAAATACATGTGAAAAAGCTGTACACCGTGGGCCCTGAATACACATTAGATGAATCTAAAGATGACCCTCTGCTTGATTTATTTATTCACAATCTTTTATTATGCAAAGTTTCAGATACTTACAAATGTAGAGAGTATAATATAAGGAACCCCCAGGTCCCCATTACTCAGTTTCAGTAATGATCCACTCATGGTCAGTCGTGTGTCATCTATACTCCCTGCCTACCCACTCCCTGAGTTGTTTGTAAGTAAATCCTAGACATCTTATTATTTCATCCATAAATATTGCAATGTATATTCTTTAAGAAAACTTACCACATGTAAAACATTGACAGCATTTCCTTAATATCATCAAATATCCATTCATTGTTCAAATTTCCCTGATTGTCACACACACACACACACACACACACACACACACACACACGTGCACAAGTTTGTATTGGTTTATACATCCTTTATCTTTTTAATATAAATGTTCCTCCTCCATCTCTTTATTTTTCTTATAATGTTGCTTGTTGTTGTTATAGAGAAAACTATCTTCTATAACAGTGGTTCTCGAAATGTGTTCTCAGTCGAATGGATGTTTGTTAGAAATGCAAAATCTCAGATTCTACCCCAAGCCTACTGAATCGGAATCGTGCAGCCTCTAAAAGCTCCCAGGTGACTTCTACGCAGCTGAGGTTTAAGTAGCATTGCTGACAGCATTTCTGTGGTGTCCCTTAACATGGTCCCCTCTTCTCTACAATTAATGTAATTTGTAGGTAGCTCTAAAGGTTTGCTCAGAGTTGGGGCTAATGTTTTTGTCAGAGAACTTTGTAGGTAGAGTTGTTAAGCCTCTAGTTTACATCACACTTGTGTGTCTTATCTCTCAATACAGTTCTTGAAAAATAGATCAGTCAGTATTTGCAGACCAAAGAGCAAATTTCTTGCCTCATATCATCCCATATATTTCTAATCATTTTAAGCACAATTTCTACATCTATCCTTAATTGCTCCACTTTGAAATTAAATTTTCATCTGAAGCCAACATGAGTCAATCACTTGGGAAACTGGAATAATGGTGCCCATTAACTTCTTACCACCTTCTAAGAGAGTCACACCTAAGTGCTCAGGTCACACAAATGAGAGTATTGGTTCCATCCTGGGGTGACTTATGATAAACTTGGAAAGGACCCCTACCTAAAAACTCCACTGGCTCACCATACTGCTGGAAACCCCGCCAGCTGAGATTTGTTGCTTTGGGTTTAAGGCATCAGTTCTTGAGTTTATAAAGTTTAAAGTAGAAACGCTCCCGAGAGTAACAGATTTACCCATTTTTCAGTTGCTAGCATCCCACTGACTGTGTTAGTTTCCTAGGGTGGCTGTTAAAAAAATACCACCAGCTTGGTGGCTTAGAACAACAAGAATTTATTCTCTCACAGTTCTGGAGGCTAGAAGTATGAAATTAAGTTATCAGTGGGACCACACTCCCTCTGAAGTTTCTAGAAAAGAATGCTTCAATGCCAGGTGGCCTCAGGCATTCCTTGGCTTATGGCAGCACCACCCCAGTCTCTGCCTACCTCTGTCTTCACATGGCCTTCTTCTGTGTGTCTTTTTGTGTGTCCTCTCCTCTTCTAATGAGGACACCAGTTATTGGATGTAGGGCCCTTAAGATCTTTAACTAATTTATCTTGAGATCTTTAACTAATTACATCTGTAAAGACCCTATTTTCAAATAAAGTCACATTCCAAGGTTCCAGGTGAACACAAATCTGGGAGAGGGGGACACTATTCAACACATTACACTGGCAATAAAGATTTTGGCTAGGTCACTGAGGAACGGGGTGGAGGTTGAGGACGTGTCTGGGGCACAGTTAACTGTCCAACCGAAGCCGCATGTAGGGAATTTGCTCAGCACAAGGGCCCAGTGGATGGAGGGATGGGGTGACACTGGAGAGGGAGAGGGCCCCACAAGGACGGGCCAGGAAGTTCTGAGATGACCTGCGTTGATTTCACCAGGTGCTCTGGTGCCGTAACAAGGTGTGTTGTCTTTCCTACTTCATTGATCCTGAGTCAAGAGGCAGTTTCCCACAAACTTCATCTCATCTGTTGCAAAAGATATCCTGATGATTTCTGTCCAGCTAATGCAAAACTCAATGTGTGTTGAGTACTGGGATATCACTTGAATCTCATTCTTAATTTAATAACAGCCAGTGGTGCTCATTTTCCAACATCTCAAAATCATGTCCATCAAAACATTCTCCTTTTCTTTTCTTTGTTCCCCACATCCTTTCTAATCAACAGTGGGAGTGATGGGAAGCAAACCGCCTATTGTGGAGAATACACAGCTCTTTGTTCTCTTCAGTCCAAGAAGCTGTAGCTTCATAATTGTCAGGAGGCTAACTTCCTAGATAGGTCAAGATTTTTAAATATTGATGACTTCACCCTTGGCTTCTTTAGCCTTACTTTTCTTTCTTCTAATACCTTCCTTAGCTTATTCCATTTGTTACATTAGTTGAGTACCTGTTGTATGCAGGTTGCCATGAGGATACAAAGATGAGCACAGCAAGTTCCAGTCAACAAGGGTCTCACAACCCAACATGAGGGTGAGCCACATATCCCCAAATCCAAATATGCATGGGAGATTGGGGATCATGTTTAGGGCTTGGAAAGAAACCTTCCAGCCCCATCTTTCCTGATGTAGTATCCCTCTCTGACCTCCCTTCCTCCCTCCAGGCCCCTTCATTCTGGAGACATAGTGAAGGAGAAGGAGGCAAGGATCCTTTTTTGCTTCTCTTCTCCCTGAGAGAAGGATCTGAACATTAATAACAGTAATATTTAGTAAGTGCTTATTACACATGAGGTACTGTTCTAAGCATGTTATGTGCACAATTCATGTAATCCTTACTCCACCTCCATTTTTCCAGGTGAGGAAACTGAGGCACAAAGAGATACATAACTTGCCCAAGCCCCAAGGTCACACAGCTAGAAAGTGAACCTAGATACTCTTTTCTCTTAGAAATTAGGGCTCTGTCTATTTGCTCTAGTGCTAGCTAGTTCAACTCAGCCCCCTAAAAGCCCTAAAAAGAGAGAACTCACCTTTATAAATAAAGGCAAGCTTGCCGGAGGCTCAGAGTGAGCCCTCCCAAAACAGAGAGGAGACTCGGAAGATGTCAGCTCAGGCCCCAGATTGGACAAGTGACAAGGAGCCAAATATGAGCCACCAGTAGACACACAGTTGATTCCCATTCTCCTAGCACCGCCTCACTCAGCTCTCATTACCACATACTGATCGATGGCGTGGTCCAGGCTGGTCAAGAAGAGAAAAGAGAGATGAGGACAAGGCTTGCAGTCCCTCCCCATGTGGGGTAGGGGTGGAGATGGCAGCAAAGGAGAAGAAGAAAGTTGGATCAAGGCAGAGCCCTTCCTGGAGGCCCAGGGAAGGGAGGGGTTCAGGAAGAAGGGTGTGATCATAGGTCCCATAGAGGTAAAGCAAGCAAGGAAGATAAGACTGAGAAACAGGCACCAGCCCTGGGTGTTAGCGAATTTGGAACCTTCAGGAAGGCTGGCTGGTTAAAGCATCGTGGGTGAGTCTGACCACGGGGGTGCTGATGGCAGGGGGTGAGAGGTGGCAGAGAAAGTCCTAAGGATTATCTGCTTCTTTTAGAAGAGTGAGAATAAAAGGAGGAAGAGAGCTTGGGAGCTTGGTGGAGGGGCTAGTCAGGGTGAGGCAGGGTCTGAGAATGTTTTGGGGCTAAACGGTGGAGCACGGGCCTCAAGGTGACTGGGAGTAGGAGATATCTGGGGTGCCCAATAATAGGCAGTACGGCAAGACACGTCCATATGGTGGTCTGTTTTGCAGCTGTGAAAAATTACATTTTTGAAAGGTATTTACAACATGAAAACTACTTAACATGAAAAATTTCCCATAAAATAATATAGGGGAAAAGAGGATCAAAAATTATGTTATGTTTGTGAGGAGCTTAATAAAGAAATATAAATATATTCATATTCCAATTTGAATAAAACCATTAGATGTCAGTTTTTTTTCCTATTCCAATTTCCAAAAACTGTTCCAATTTCCTTGAAAACATGTGCATATTTGCACTGGCAGGAAATACACCGGAATACATGTGACTTTTAAACATTATTTTCTGTATGTTCCAAATTTTCAAAAACAAATGTGTTACTTTTAATCAAACATGATGATTAAAAGGAGTACAGATGGCTGGTAGCCTTGGCTAAACTATCAGTATTTTTGTGCCTTTTATTTTGTTATTTTACTGTCTGGGAATAGGGAGGAAATACCCGCCTCCCCCTCCTGAGGTCCATGAAGCAATGGAGCATTATGTGTTGATCACACACTGTGTCCCACGTCTGGGCTAGGTGATGGGGGTGAGAGGAAGTGCAGAATGGCAAAGGGCTTCAGGGTCTGGATGGAGAGAGGAAGAAGAGGAAACAACAGAGCCTTGGTGGTATGGCTTTTGCCCTTTCCCAGACAGGGTCCATCTGTGAGGGCTGGAGTTACTAGAGAAGTCAAACTTGATCTTGACCTTGGCAGAAGGACAATGTCTCCATGAGGAGCCTATTGCTCTGGGCTGGAGCCATTGACTGTTGGCTTGAACAGGGGAGGCCAGAGATGTGCTGGGCTGGAGAAGGGAAAGAGGACTTCATTCAGCTAGAAGTGGGGAGTCTGGGGTTTCGGTGCTGTGTCTGGTGTCCAGGCAGTAAAAAAAATGCAGGCTAGGAGCTCCCCAAAGCAGGACTGGCATTTCCCAGCAGCACTGAATTCATTTGCAGCAGGCTTTTACTGGCTTCTTTCACTGAAAAAAGGATTTGCCTCCACCTCCTCCTAGCCCTAGAAACCTATGCTCACAGTCAGCTGCTTGTTTGTGCACAGTGCACACATCATGCAGTAAAACATGGCCTTGGGTTTTTTCCCTACTGTTCTGAATTTTCCATTCCGGTTTTGTCTTGCTATGATTTATTTTTTAAATAGAAGGCAAGTTGTTCTTCTTCAAGCTTCTCTTCCTTTCTTTTGTTGTTTTTCATCTTTATGTACCTACTAAGAAGAGAAAAATAGTTATAGGATCCTAGAATATTAGAGAAATAATCCAAGCCTATATTTCTTAAACTGGAGGATATGAACCTCTAGAGGCAGGGGTTGGGGAGTGGGGGGGTGGCAGTCTGTGGCCGTTTATCAAAGGGTAGTTTTTAAAATACAAGTTAAGCGTGGAATGGCTTTCTGGAGCATTACTTCGCCCAAAGATTCAGCAAAGAATATTTTTATATTAAAACCAACTAAGATTTATTATGGAGTCAGGAGGAAGGCTGGAAATCAAGCTTATGAAATTGTCTAGAAAGAACAAAAAGTCAAAGAGAAGGAAAATAAGAGTGAAATGATCAGAAACTTCAAAAATAACTTCAGCCGGTCCGAGATCTTGCTAATACGGATTATTGTGAATGAAAACCAGAGGTGGACGAGATGAAATAATTAAACAGAAGAAAACATCTCCCTATAGAAGAATACGAGTTTCCAAAATAATAGGAAAAATTAAGTGCTTCATCCAATGAAGCTGACCAGTCTCAGGACAGTGGTATAAGGGATCTCAAACGGTCAGGAGGGAAAAGCGATGCTCACATGTAAAGTTCTAGAAATCCGAATGACATCAGACTTCTCAACAGCATCACAAGAATCTGAGGGGCACTGGGACAACACCATCGAAATTTCAAGAGAAAGTGATTTTCAGATTAGAATTTTCTGTCCAGCCATGTTATCAATAAAATATGCCCACTATAGGAAAAAAGAGTATTTTCAGACAAGCAAGACATGAGATATTCTTTCATTCATCTTTTAGAAGGAAGCTATTGAAACACGCTCCTCCCCAAAAGGAGATAAACCCAGAAAGAAAGGGCATGATGTGTGGGAGACAAGAAACAAGGGCGAGAGGCTGCTCTGAGGTGAATTGTGTCTCGCGAAAACTCGCGTGTTGAAGTCCTAGACGTTATTTGGCAATCGAGGCCTCGCAGATGTAAGTGGTGAATGTGAGGTCATTCCAGAGTAGGGTGGGCTCCGAACCCAATGTGACTGATGTCCCGATAAAAAGAATGCCATGCGAAGGTCGGAGTTATGCTGCCCAAGCCAGTCACCACCAGGAGCGAGGCTGAGGCAGGCACAGACCTTTCCCTAGTTTGACAGTGAACATCAACTCGCTGAGGTGATGGAGCTAAGAGGAGATGAGCATGGCAGGAACGGCATCCCCTGCCATCTTGTATGAGAGCTCCCGGGTCGTTGACCCTTGGCCTGAACCATAGCAAGCCGGCTTGTCGCTGAGCCGGTCACGTGGGGCAGAAGCAAATGCCTTGCTGAGGTCTCAGGTCGATTACATCTATTGCTTCCACCTTATCTACATGGCCTGCCACTCTATCATAGAAGGAAATTAAATTGGTCCGACTTGATTTACTCTTTACATGGCTGTGTCCATAAGCTCCCCAGGCCTTGCCCCCTTCTGGCTGACTGCACATTGATTGCTTGATGATTTGTGCTAGCATCTTCCCTTGAAGCCAGGTTAAGCTTAACGGGATATAAGGAATGCGGTCATCTTTTTCTGCTTCCTAAAAGATGGGCATCCTGTTTGTTCTCTGTGATGCTCCTGAGGTAACGCCCCTTCTCTGGGACGTTGCTGGTCAGAAAGGTTGCTGGTCCCTCCCCAGTGGTCCCTGCCCATCCCACATGTCCATTCAATCCAGCGTGGTGAGTCCCCATGGGTTTAATTTCAGGCAGCTTTTTGAAAAGTACACTCTGCTCTATTTCAGGTACACTGGCCCTGGCCATGTCACCTGGGGTGTGGGACTCCATGCCTGGGAAACAAACCCCAGGGTTAAAGACAAAGGAAGGCTAAAAAAGGAACCAGCCACGCTGTGGGACTGGAAGGAGATCAGAAATCTTGAGGATTATTGGGAACTGCTTCCACACCAGACAAAATGTCTGCTTGTGGTTGCTTTCTGAGCATAACCCACAGACCTGGCAGTGAAACGTAACATCTTTTGGTAAAGAAAGAAGTAAAAATGCACGTTAAAACCTCTGCTATTTGGGATAATCCTGGACCTGCTTGCCCTCTTTGTCCATCGGGAACGGCATTTTCCCGGGTTTTTCTTTCGAGCAATGTAAGTGAAGAATACTTCTGGTAAGATTTCGTAAAAGCCCGTCTGACCTTTCTGCTCTCGCGCCTGCTCTGTCGGGCCGCGTCTTTGTTCCTCTGCGATTTCTTTCCTTCCCCGCTCTCCCTCTCCTCTCCCTGCTGCATCCCCTCCCACCTCCCCCCCACACAGGCCCCTGAGCACGGCTCCATCCTGCTACTCTTCCCGTCCTCTCTATGTTCCGATGTTTTTCCTGAATTCCCTGAGCTTATTGTTTAAAAGGCACTTGCTTTCCCCCCGTATTTTCTTATCTATTTGATTTTTTCCCCCTCTATTAGGTAGTAAGAAACTTCTCACTCATGCCTTCAGGTTGTAGAAATGTGCTTTTTAAAGGTTCTCTCTGGGTCTCTTCTCCTTTAGTCTTCATGACCAACTTCAACTTGGATCATAGAGTTTTGCACTCAGATCCAAATCTATAATTCTTCTTCTCTAAGGAAATGAATCGAGATAAAGTAAATTGCTCCTAATTTACCATTAGAATTAGGCAATTCTTGCCCTGATTTATTCTGCGTGTATTTTAGTACAGAAGGTATTTTCTGCTCGCTCGCTCTCTCTCTCTCTCTCTCTCTCTCTCTCTCTCTCTCTCTCTCACACACACACACACACACACACACACACACACACACAAAATCACCCCAAGATACCAACCCTGCATTTCTTTGCAGGTAGCAATTCTCATATCGGCCCCTAGAGTTGTAGATTAACTGTATGCTTTGCACTCGTTAAAGGAAATGGTTTAATTTTTTTCCTATGAGGGAACAAAGAAACTCCAACCACAGCCTAAAACTTCTTCCAGCTTTATTCCTTTTCAATGTTCTCCCCTCCGCATCCCCCCATACACAGAACTTTTCTGCATTTCTCTTTCTTCAATGTCTTTCTGCTGATCCCGGGCAGATGAAACCACGTGTGAGATCTAAGGCATGCTAAAAGCCTTACTTGTCTCCTACCACTCCCTTCCCTATCCTGTCCTCACTGCCTGGTCGCCCTCAATTAGTGCTGTCCTTTTGGGAAACACCTGCTCTCCAGAGCCGTGTGCCATGCCTCACTCGGTAAGCTATTGTCAACTCCCAGCCCATCAACATGAAATCATTTCTCGTATCTCCGAAGAACAGAGACATGGGGCAAGTAAATTTTGATGACTAGAGAAAAAAAATTGCCACCTGCTATGCCACCTGGGGAGGTAAGGTCAGGGTGAGGAGTGGCATGGGGGGGCAGGGAGTTAGTTGCAGTGATGGGATGCCGGCCCCTTCACTGGGAAGATGGAGAGCGCTTCCAGAAGGCACTGACGTGGGGGAATCCGTTTGTCCACTCAGCCGAAATTCTCCTAGGCTTGTTTCCAGTCAACCGCTACCGTCAGTAACAGCTCCTCCCCAGAGCAGCGTGGTTTTCCATGGCGCTTCTCAAGTTTAATCGTTTGCAAAGGGAAATTAAGGTAAAACTCAGTTCTGTTCACCCTCCCTCCTCCCACCCCTGACCAAGTCAATGCTCTGTAGCTGGCTTAGTGGCTCTCGACTTCAGCTGCTCGTTATAATCACTCAGGGAGCTTTTAAAGCTCTGAGGGTGGGGACCTGCACAACAGAAGGTATAAAACTGCCCAGGTGGAGCCGAGGTGGAGAACAGCTGAGTTTGCTGGTCTGTATTTTCAGGAAGGCCAGCTCGGGTGGGGCCGAGACCCCCGCTGAGTCTCTGGTATCCCCCTCCCCGCAGTGCGTTGGCTCTGTCGCCTCATTCCAGTGGTTGTCGACCCTGTGTTCATGTTACACTCTCGAACACTGAGATTTTTGGCAGCACACGCGAAGAGATCCAGACTCAGAGTAAGACTGAGCAGCTGGCAACTAGCACAGCGCATCGGCACCGGTCATTTCAGCGTCTGTGTACGTGGCTGTAACTGCTCCGGAGTGAGTTGCCATCTCCCGTGGGGTTAGAATGCCTGGGCCCGGACTCGTCTCTCTTACACAGTCTCGAGGCAAAGTGCTTTGCTCCAGCGAACGCTCCTTTCCCTATGCTATGCTTCTTACCTATTTCTCTCAACAAGTTACACCCGATTGTATCCCGTGATGCTAGATGCACTCGGGCTCCACAAAAGGCACCAAAGCAGCATTACTGAATGCTACAAAAATATGTCACACACTCTGAAATCTAGCGTTCTCCTAGGAAGAGGTTTGAAAATGAGCCACCACAGAGCAGTTGAGATCTACTCACTGCAGTGACAGTCTTGCCCTCTCTCTGGCCCAGCTCCTCCATTTAGGCGAGGTAGGCACTTACCTCCCCAGCCCCTGTATCCTGCAGGCTCTGGGCTCCCTCTGCCCGGGAGCTGATCCTTTGAGTTCTCATCACAAAAACATTTCCTTTGTAAAAATTGTGTTGATATGAGAAGACGAATGTGAACTGAACCTATCGCGGTAATCATTTCATAATATATGTAAATCAAACCATCATGCCGTACACCTTAAACTTATACAGTGATGTCTGTCGATCGTTTCTCAGTAAAACTGGTAACACACACACACACACACACACACACACACACACAGTCTTTCAGCCAAACTTCCACACTCTTCACAGAGTCTCTCCTGAAAGTTACAAATCTGAAGAAATTTGTGCTTGTAGCCTGATGTCTAAGCGAAATTTCATCCTGCCCAAGAATGAGAGGCCAAGACAAGCTTCTCATAGCCCTGCGGACGTCATGTTCCCTTTAGGGCCTCAGCCGTCCAGGGATAATGAGACATTGGAGCGACTTTCAGAGCCCAAACCCATTAAATGCCCTGGAAAGGTGCTTCGTCGTCATTGATGGAGTTACACACACTGAGGGGAAAGAGATCAAATGAACACCTCAAGCTTCCATGCTGTAATCCTAGAAAAGCGATCTGATTAGGAGCCCAGTTAAATACGACCAAAAGTGCAGAGCACTCTAAGTCCTTTAGAGATCCAGAACCAGTCTGTTTTTCCCTCTCATGTGGCTCATTGCATAAGCCCAGGACACTGCCACTACAAGCATAAAATGGTATATTCTGAGGACGATTAAGCACTACATGTTCACCAGGACAGAGCTCTAAGTGGCTGTAGTCACAGGATTATGACCCTTGCAGAGAACTATGCCACTTTTTGCTATAGCTTCTCTGAGAGTTCGATGCTGGACTTCAGTGACGCTGCAGGTGGCAGTTGGTTCATTCTGACTCCTCCTGTGATGACAGTTCTTCGTGCCTTGGCAAGGTCCTTACCTTGCTCTGAGGTTGCAACAGCGACAACAACAGAACAGCAACAATAACAGCTGGGTGATATATATATAAGCTTATGGGCTAGGCATTATTGAATCCATGTTAGAGATGAGGAGATTGAAGCATAACAATATTAAGTCATCTCCAAGGACATGGTTGTGATGTGGCGGACCTGGGATTCAAGCACAGACGGCGTGACTCCATGTCTGTGTCCTCTGCAGTGTTTGCCAAAGCACGTTGCCTAGTCCCTGATCCACAGGCTTCTGACCAATCTGGGGTTTGCAGTGCGCCCCGCACCAGCATCATCGCTCTTCCCCTTAACTGTGAGACTGAGCGTCAGCGTCAATGGACCCTGACCTGGCTGAACGCGGAATCTGTAGGAATGCCAAGTCCTCCCCCACCCCACACACATCTCTGAGACTTTCAGGCTCAGGGGTCTGGGATGGGGCCACAAATCTAAATTTTGTTAACAAGGGCTCTGGTTGGTTCTGTCACAGTCAAACCATACACCAAAATTTTGGCACCACTGGACTGAGCGACCTTAAAATTCCCTTCCGGAACTAAGGCTCCGTGGCACGAGGGCACTTGGGGAGCTGCCTGGTCACCTGCCCCTCTCCTCACTCTTCACTCTGTCAAGGTGTCCCCTTTCTGGGCCTCGTCACCCCACCCCACCCTCTGTGGTTCCCTCCGGCCCAGGCTGGGAATGCACAGCAATACCCTGGCCTCACGTTGGGCCCCCACCTCACTGTCCTGCCTCTGGCCAAGCTCCCGTCTGGGGCAACTCTTTTCTCTGGGTTTGGGTTCAAGGTCCCCGTCATCTAATCCTTCCAAGCCTGGAGACATGCGCATCGAACAAATCTCCAAAGTTACAAAAGAGTTTATTGAGAAACGTCTCCTTCCATCCTATTACTCAGGACCCAAGTCTCATGCCCAGAGGGACTCTTCACCACGTTCTACAAAAAACATTCAAATGGTAGCTCACTGTACATACTCTTTTGCTCTGCTTATTGTGAGGAAAATATGACTTGAACATTGTTCCAGATCCACACGCAGAGTTCTGCAGCTTCATCTCCTTGTCCTAAGTGTGCCATCGTTTATTTTAACCACCCTCTATTGAACGTTTAAGTTGCCTCCAGCCTCTAGACATTACAATGCCACAGCGAATATTCTTGTATGTATGTCATTTCCCACGTGCATGGGGATATCTGTAGAATAAAATTCACAGCAGTGGAATTGTAGGTCGAAGGGTATATTGTGCTTCTTAACGTCGATTTCCCATTCTTTATGAGCCAGATTTCTAATCCCTAAAACCCTCAGTAACAGAGCCCAGTCCTCTGCTCGTTTACGTCCCAAGTCTCTAACCTGGGTCTCTGATTTTCCGGGGCTGGAGGCTCTAGAGGCATTTCAGTGGGTCAGGTCAGTCTCCTCACACTCACCTGCACAGTGTGCTCACTGCCAGACCCAGCCAGCCTCTGCAGGCATCCACATCACAGTAGGTTGCAGTGTTTTCCCTCTCTGTGTGGGCTTGCTCCCCACACCCTGGGATTACGGTCCCTGTCTCGATTTAAAGATCTCAAGTACCCTTTCCTGTGCTAACTAGCCCCTCAGTAGTCATCTCTGTGTATCTGGCTTTTCTTTTGTCTCCTTCAGCCAAACCTGACTCTTCACCTCTTTGAGCTGGCCTGCCATATTGAAACTGAAGACCTAGCACAAGTCACGTGATCTGGACCCTCTCCACATAAAATCACAGCGAAGGTGGCATTTATCTTGGGGCCTAGCTACCCATTTTCTCTGAGCTACTCCATGCCCTCAAAATGATCTCCAGCTGCCCAGGAGTTCCTCTGGACCCCTTGCTTGGGTTCCCTGTCTGTATTTAACAGCGTTCTGTGTTCCAGACTTCTTATAGTCCTTCGGTCCTTATTTCAGAACATACCTGTCTTGTCTTCCATCTCCTAAGGGTCCTATTAGATATAGTCATCCTCACTGGCAGATGTCATCAGTGGGATAATCCTCCTAGGGGCATTTTCATTTTGGCATGAGATTTCTTGCAATATCTTTGCTGAAAGAATGGCACTTCAAAGATGGAAGTTCCTGCCTCAAGGTAGGTCAAGGGTGAGAAGTCACAGGGAATGAGGGGTGGCTCAGAGAGGTAGCATGGCACCTGGCATGGGAGAAAGAACACACCTAAAAAACTGGTGTTCTGGGTCACCACTTCTAACAGGTGATGCTAACACTCCTCACTTTGCAGAACCCAAATTTCCTTATAATACGTTTCTGATAGTGGTGTTGAGGTCCACTAAGATAATTGATGTCTAAGTATTTTGGAATCAATGAAGACTTGTCCAGGCATGAGGTATTATTACTCTTATACCAGCATCTCCCAAAGCCCAGGGTGCTGAGCCACTGAGAATGCCAGCCCCTCGCTAGGTAGCCATTTGGCAAGAAAAGAGGGCAAAGTTACTCTATTCTATTCTATTTTTATTCTCTACAAAGGACCGATAGCAACAATAAACCATAAAACCAATCTTTACATCATCAGGGTCAACTCTATTTTTTTAAAAATCTCGCCTCAAACATTCACTTCAATTTCTTAGACTTGTGGAGTAACAAATTCTCTTATGCAACTGGTAGATAGTCTACTTGAATTGGTTTTTGTGAGTGCTAGACGTTTCAGTATGCTTTTTGCATTCTATCAGCTCTCCCTAATTTTTGAAAAGCGTTTCCCATGTCTGCTGTTCACACTGTGTCTTTCTGCTCATTCGATTTGCTGTGGAATCCCGACTGTCACGGGAGGTCTCAGAGCAGCCTAGATGAGAGCTGATGGCTTCCCTGCTGGCTGCTGCCCCGGGACCCCAGGGCGTGCCTGCCACAGCTTCTCACCCGAACTGTCCAAACTCAGGTGTCGTGGATGAGGATGCTTTCTTTGTTTCTCTGTATTGTTCTCCTGCTTTTGTTCTCTTTGTCCATGTCCATTATGACTGGTCCAGGTGGCTGCATCCCTGGCAAGCTCCTTAGGGAAGCAGGGATTATGAGAATAAGTATTTTGTCCCAGGCCTAGAGTAATAGTAAAGGAAGAGAAGAATAAACACTTTGTATAAGAGCTTCAGGGACATTTTAGCCTCTATTTTCCCTGGGCTGACTCAAAGAAAATCAAATGCTAAACCCCAAAAGCTCATTCCTCTTCCCAGTTGTTCTCTACACTGAGCCTGAGACAAAGGCTTTTTTTGGGAAACTAGACTCCTGAGAAGTTAAAGGATTTTTTTTTTTGCAAGTCCACATGGTAACTAGCCTGACCAGGATCCTGATCCAGGAGCAATGAGAGGAGGAAGATCAGGGTCGTTTTAGCATTGAAACCAAGTGAAACACGAGGCCAGTGTGCATTGCAAACGGGAGACTCTGCTTGTTTTAAGAAAACTCTATCTTGAAGATGATTCCATACCAATACTTATAGAGTTCTCCAGCTTAATGTTCTGCTTATGGGTGTGTCATGATTTATTTTCACCAATTAGGAGGAATTAGTATTAATGTCAAAACCACTACAGTGTCATACCGAGCTATAATTTGCTGTAGGTATATATACATGTGAGTGAATAGTCACCAATTAGGTATATCTTCTATCTTCTTCATATCTTCATCTATAGGTAGGTATGTATACATATTTGTGTGTAGGGATATTTATTCATGTAATGTATGCTCACATAAATAGTAAATAATCTTTTATTTGTTCATCCATGGTGTTGTTTTTAGTTTTTTAAAATTAATCCCATTGTTCTTTTATTACCTCAGATGAAGAATTTGTCCAAGTTTCATATATTCTTTGAATCGATTGCTTCAATATCAAAATTCAGTGCATCTTTAAAATCACTTATATATGTATATACATACACACACATTAAGTGTTTTGGCATTTGGTTTTGGTATTCCATATTTATTTGTTTTCCCTCCCCCATCATCTCTCTAGAACAAGAGTATTATCACTTTTTTTGAGTGGGAAATAGGGGTTGTATTATATTTTCTGTATTTGTGCACAATTATTTCAAACATAATGTTCTAGTTTTTTGGGGGAGGGGGTTGAATTTCCACTTGGACATGTTGAGTGGAAAATGTCCATTGGACAGCCAAGATGATATGACAAGTCTATATCCTCTACCCCTAAGTCCAAACTAGGACTTGTTCATTACCTACCTCTTCAAATGACACGGTCCTCAAATGCCTTATTTCTTGGGCCTCAGTTCTGAGAAATACTCCATTTTTCAAAGTTTCTCTTTAATATAGCACCCAGAATAAAATATAGTATTCCAGATAGCGATCGACCAGCCAGAAGGACACTTGCTTGTTATGTAATTTGTAAAGACTGTAGAGGATGTTACTGGCACACAGCTCGTATCTCTTGGCCTTGCTGCTTCATGCATGCCACCCTGACTTCTACTGCCAGCACCTCTACGTCTTGCCTGAGGGCTTGCTCTGGCAGCCAGAGCCATTTGGACTGTGCCCAGTCAGAAGTGCCAAGGAATGAATACTCCTCAGGGGAGCCTTCAGTGACAACTGATAGAAGTTGGAGTATAAATGCCAGAGCTCTCTCGCCCCTCAGCTGGGGTAACCCTGAGGTGTGTGTCACCCATCCTTCTCAGAGCCCCCAGGAGCATCAGGTTGCTGTCACTTGCATGGCTATTGGCTTGATACTCACCTTTATTGGCTCCTTTTCTGCCTCACTTCCCCTGCCCCTACAGGAAGAGGTGTTGTGAGGTCACCTCTCAAATTAAAAACTTGTACTGGAATCTTATCTTGGGTTCTGCTTCTGGGGGCACCCAAACTAAGCAGAGCGTAATATTGCATCAGCTTTCTTAGCAGTCCCATCATGCTGTGCTTTATTCTGATTTTGCAGTCACATAAACCTCCAATGTTTTTTTCATGTCAACTGCTGCTAGGTCGTACTTACCTAATGCTATGTTTTTGCTATTGATTTTTTAACCTAAACTCAGACTTTATGTTTATTCCTGTTATCCTCCTGGTTTATTTCCATATTCCAACCTAACAGAATAACTTTGAAAATTGATTTGTTCTTTTGCTGTGCTAACTATCCCTCCCAGACACGAGTCATATTTGCAAATGCCTTTCGTGCCTTCATTCACTTCTTTAGGAAAAATGTTGAACAAGGTAGGGTTAGGGACAGACTTCTAAACAAAATTCTTCCTTTGATTCAATAATCGAGATATTCTGGGTGACGATACTTATTGACAGAGATTCAAATTAACCATACAAATTTAACCCAGAATGTCAGGCAAGATCAGCTCAGTTACTTTGCTAGAATCAAAATGACCCACGAGCACATCATGCTTGCCATACACAAGCCTATAACCCCATCAGAAAGGAAATGTGGTTTGACTTGTTAGTCACAAATTCCTGTTAACTATTAAGAATCTCTGGATGCATTTCTAAAAGCCCCTCACCTTCCTTTTAATAATCTGCGCTGGAATTTTACCAAGGAGCTATACATGCATATTTGGGAGGAATGGGGGTTCAAATTCAAGGTTTCTAGAATCTACCTTTTCTTTTTATTTGAAAATGAGGACTTTTACCATTACCTATTTTCCTATCCTCATTCTTTTATTTCCTCTCAACAGAAAGTAGTGCTAAGGTCACTCTGGCAAACTCTTTTAGGAGCCTGGCATGCAAATTATCTAGAGACTTCAACTCATTTCAGCTGGTCCCCTGCTCCCCTATCACCTTCACCATCTTCTACTGCTAAGCTCCTCCCACCCCTAGCAAGGCTGGTTCTTGCTAGAGAACCCAGATGGGCCCCAAGGCCCCATAATCCCTCACCAGCCTTCTCAAATATGGATCCCTCCCTTTCTCATTTATCTTCTAACACCAAACACATGGTTTAGACCTTTTGATACTCTATTTAGCCCATTGGGAGCCTAGGCTCCTTCTGACACAGCCCTCCATCCCACCCCACCCTGCTCCAGCACCCCCCAACTCTGCCTTGAGCCCCCTGAACAGCCACCAGGGTTTTTGCCTTTTGTTTTGTTTTGCCTCTCATTCTGTTTTCATTTTCACGGGATCATCCGCATTCAATAATCTGATTCATTTTTACCCTCTTCAATTCTTCGTGAGACATAATTTCTTTTATAATCTTGTACTTTGGGATCAAATCCGTTTTTTTTTTTTTTTCCTGAAGTACTTGAAGTGAGCTGGGCATCTCCTCTTATCTTTGGTCTTCCCCGCCCACCACAGCTTTTCCCCTGAATATCCTCAATTCTGTTAGAACCGTGAGAAGGTCTCACTCTACTTCTGTAGAGGGCTATCGCCCCGCGCATGATCGTGCCCAGCACTATGCCGGGTTCACCCAGCCCGATCTACGCATGCCTGTGCAATGGTGTTGGCTAGCTGGCTGCCTTCTTTCTTGCATCCAGGGTTAGGTTACTTACCATGATCCTAGTCTAACACGGGTGTAGTAAGGGAAAGGGCTGTGGATTCTCTTGGGTACTGGGGAGCAGGAATCTAATTTCCCCGCGCAGGTTCTCTCACTTCCAAGCAGCCCAGCCCTCCTCCACAGGAAGTCTTGGGAATGGAGCAGGCAAGGATGTCTGCCTTCCGCTGGCTTTATACCGAGTAGCTCAAGAGGAAAGGAAGCAAGCCTGCAACCTTCAGAGCCACTGTGCCGGTCTACTGAATGGGAGTCTCTAACAGACACGTGCGACAGACAGCTCAGCAAGAAGCAACTGGACTGTGGAGGAGGAAGGGAGAAGGGAGGAGGCAGGGGAAAGAGGAATTGTCGGGAGGTGGAGGGAGGAGGAAGGGAAACAGCAGGGAGAGAAGGAGGAGCCAGTCAAGACTCCTGACTCTGCTTCCGAATCCCTTTGCAAAGCCATTATCAAAATTGATTTTAATAAATGAAAGATTTACCTGGGTCGAACATTGTTTTTAACTGGCGGCAATTAATTAATTAACCATCACTAGCCTGGACATCATAATGGGATGATATTTTGATGCTAACACATTATTGAAAAGGACAAGCCATGTTTTTTTTTTTCCCCAAGTAATCAATTAATCAGCCCCAAACGAAGATTCAGACCACTGCCTATGCTCACAAGCACTTTAGTAGCTTCCTTTGCCATAACACCAAATACCTGCTTTAGGACTCTGTGCCTGGCAAGCGGTTTGAGGCAAGTCAGTCAATGTTAAATCAGAATTTTAAAAAATTACAATAGTTAACTTTAAGAAATCTCTGAAACATCTTCTTCATAATTAATAAATGAAAAATGTTCCTGCAGCTAATCAATAAAGTTGTTAGAGAGAATTGATCGGATGGGGAACTCTTTTTGTGGGTACAATTTTTCACCTATTCAGAACAAAAGACTCCCTAGAGTGCTGTCAACATGATAGACACTTAAGAGTCTAACCCAAAAGGAAAAAAAAAAAATAGGAAGACGATTAATTAAAATCTCCAGGAGTGACATCGACTTCCATCCCGTGGGCGGAGAGCTGGGTCAGGTGTGGAGGTGGCTAAGGTGGAGCTTTGGGGGAAGCAAAGGTGCCCAGGGACGTCCCTTACCCTGAGGCTGTGCCCTGGACACACCACAGTCCCAGCCTCTTTGGATGATAAAAACAGGAGTCGCCCATGGTGACCCATGTCATTCAAGTTTAAGGAGCACGGTAGGCTCATTCTCACAGGTGTGGCGAATAAAACGCATGAAATTCTGCTGGAACGGAACAACGTCTTGCAAATTATTTTCATGTATAAAGTGTTCATCATGTGCAGGAGCAAGAACCTCAAGTGTTCTACCAGACCCCAAACCTGACGGCTCCTTGGAATTATTCGCACAGATTTTGGGGCCCGTGCGCATCTTCTGAATCAGAGCCTGTGAGACTGGGGTCTGGGAATCCGTGTATTAAATCCGTGCCCCAATGATTCGACCCTGGTTCACATCAGGCTGAGGTTAACACTGATTTTGTCCATTTCCCTGTCTCCAGGTACAAATTCAGTCACTGAAAAAAATATATATATACATATACATATATAATGTCCCCTCCCTTTATCTTCTGTTGGACAAGTCATAATACAAAATATTTATTGAGCACTTACTATGTGCCAGGCACTGTGCGGAGCACCTGAAATGCATTAGTTGATTAATCCTCACAGCAAGCCTATGAGATGGGTAACGTGATTATTATCATTGACTTCTGGGTAAACTAAGACCTGGAAAGGAGGTGTAATTGGCTGGAGGTCACACACCTAATACGAGGCCCCCAGGGTTTGAAGCCAGGTTTGTCTGATGGAGGGCATGTGCTCTTACCACTAGGGACACACTGCCCCAAGTAAATGATGGACAGCTGAGTGGACATATGGCTGGCAGCTCCAAACATGCAGAATTAGAATGAAAGAATTCAGATTCATAAAGCTGTACCTCATGTGATTAAGAGTGGAATATAGTAATATTTTTTCCCTCTTTATAGAATGCCAGCTACTAGTCTTTTGCCAAGCTGAGAAAAAAAGGAAGGTGGGAGAGAAGGTAGTTTAGAAGACAGCTGTGATTTTCCCAAAGCATTTTTGACTGGTGAGCTTGCTCTTTCATTAGAGTAACTATAATATAATTAACTGATGACTGTACAGTAATTCTTGGGTACTTGGGGCATGTGTTAAAAATGCAAATACTCAGACCTGCACCAGATCTACTGAAATAGTCAGGCAATTTGCATTTTCAACAAGCTTCCTGGTCATTCTCTATCTGACTAAGTGTGAGAATCACTGATGTAGCACTTCCCCTTTAGCCCCATTAGCCCCACATCCCGTTCTCAAAATGTTGCTTGTTGGTGGTGTGATAGGGAGTGTGTATTGGACAGGAAGTATTCTAGTCATTTATTGCTGTGTAACAAACCACAGAAGAATGCAGTGACTTAAAACCACTAAATGTCTAAAAACGAACATTGACTTAGCCCGCCAATCTGCACTTTGAGCAGAGCTTAGGAGAGAAGGCTTGTCTCTGTTCCATGTAGCACCAATTGGTGCTGTGGTGGGGTGCGGCAAAGGATCACTTCTGGGGTGGCCAACTCACGTGGCTGATAACTTAGTACTGAATGTCAGCTGGAATCTCAGCTGAGGCTGAAGGCCAGAGAACTTGGTTCCTCTCCATGTGGGCCTCTCCACGGGCTACTTGGGCTTCCTCACAGCCTGGTGGCTGGATTCCAAGAATATGAGTTCCAAGAGACAGAAGGAGAAGCTGCCAGTTTACTAAAGTCCTGGGCTGGGAAACTGCTATAGCATCAATTCTGCCATATTTTATTGGTCAGTCAATCATAGGGCCCAGATTCAAGGAGAGGGGGTGTGACCCACTCTTAGAGAGAGGAGTGCCGAAGAATTTCAGGGCCATGTTTTAAAACCACCAGTCAGGATGCCTGACTTGTACCCACTTTTGCAATTAGTTTTCTCATAACGGAAGATTCCCTTTACCTTTCCAGACTGAGGTTCATTGCATATGAGACAAAGAATGATATTGCTGTGTAAAGACCTCTAATTTTATGTCTACACATCAGCAATAGGAGAGGTAGAGCATGTGGGTGCAAGGAAACCCCTCTGTAAGATCTGTGTTTGCTCTTCAACGGTTAATACTGTACTGAGATTCCTCCACACATGTCTGAAATCCATGTCCTTGTGGGGTTTATTTAGCTTGGCTGCAGTTTTAGGTTAATTTCAGAAATCCCTCTGAGTTTCCAAGGGGGCTGCGGAGGTTAACTCAAATATTGGGATACAGGCCTAGTTATACTGTCAGCCCCTCTGTCAGGCCCGCCCAGAATGAAGACACAACCACGCAACAGCTTGCTCAGAATCTAAAGGTCATTTTTCAGAAGTATGCGGGGGAAAAAAGAATAGCTGTTTCAGTGTCTCTGTAGATCTTCTCCAAGATCTGATCAAGAGCTCATCAAAATCCCTGCATTAAGAAAAGGCGGGGCGAAGGGATGGAGGGATTCGTCCCGTGCATATTGTTTCCTCGTTCCTGCAGATGGGAAATGGGAAAGATGCTGCTGCTTCCGCTCTGCAGCACTAAAGACTTCAGGGAGAT
Organism: Eidolon dupreanum; assembly: GCA_028627145.1. NCBI lineage: Eukaryota > Metazoa > Chordata > Mammalia > Chiroptera > Pteropodidae > Eidolon > Eidolon dupreanum. The sequence goes on along the minus strand of CM053504.1, from coordinate 78,036,364 downwards.
CAGAGAGGTCACTCCATTGTGCCAAGAGCTGGAACACAAGGTGAGGGACTCTTACCAAGACCTCAGGTAGTGTGTGAAGTGAGAGATGAAAATGAAGCACCTCCCACAGCATCGAGAACAAGTGGATCGATCAGTTTAGAGATGAGATCCCCAAATCTGCACGACTGGTTCTATACATAACTGTGATAAAAACCCAAACATCATTGGTTTTATTTTTTCCAATGGATGTTTGCAATGCCTCTTCAGAGAGGGGCGATCAGGGCAGACAGGAAGGCTAGCAATGGAGAAGTGCTGACCTTGCTTATTGAGAAATTTCTGAGTGCACTGGAGGAATCACAAACCAAGGAGAAGTCAGACAGACATTTTAGAAAGGCAATGTTGACCCGATCAACTTGGTTTTTAATATACATCTTAATTTCTCGTTTGAATATATGATTGTACCATTTGTAAGCTCATCTTTCTTTACATACTAGATGCATTCCAAAGAAGTTCTAAGCAGAAATATTTTTCTAAATAGATTTTATTTTAGATGTGCAATGAAAAGTGCTTATTTAAAGAACCCTTGAGATAAATTATATTTCTAATGAACTGGGTTGTTAGTGTGTAATATTTTCTTCCTCCATGCTTTTACTTGCTAAAAAAAGATCAGGATAATCTATGATATCATTTTCAGTTCTAATATTCATATCCTATGAACTTATTAAAACTTTTAAAACCCCCAATTCAATATACCAAAGAGACCCTATCCCTGGGTGTGAGAATGTCCCATTACTAATATGACCATACAATTGTCCTTTTAAGCACAGAACTGTAAATATTTCTAACAATAATAAAAAAGGTTAGGCATTCCTTAACATTTGGGGGGAACCCTCTATTGTAATTTCAATAAAAGCTAAGAATTTCATGCGTCAACTCTTTCAGTTAGTTTCATTTGACAGACACCCAACTCATCCTGGCTTAAATAAGCAAAAAAACAAGTGTGAGGCCATGGGAGGAACTCAGTGGTTACACAACAGGAAAATTCAAGAGATGAGTTTTCAAGAACCAACTGATCCAGGGTCTCCAGTGAAATCATCAGGGCAGTGTCTCTGTGTCAGGACGATGTTGTCCTCTGTGTTGACTTTATTCTCCTCAGGCTTTCTTGACGTGGTGGCAAAGACAGCCACCAGCAAAGGCAAAATATCAGCATGGCAACTTTAGCTGGAAGGATTCTGTGGAAATCTGCAGGACATGACTTGGGCCATGTCCCCAGTCCTGAACAATCGCTTGGTTGATTGGTTGGGCCTGGGTCACATGACTTGGAGGTGGGTGGGGTCTACTCCACTCTGAACCACTCAGAGTGAGCAAGCAGAGGGAAATTGGGGTGCCATTACCATAAGAAAAGAAAAAAAATTTAGGCAGGCAAAACGTAAACCCTTTTGCTCAATAAAAATGTACATTATCATGTACTAGTTTCCTGGGGTTGCCACAACAAATTACCAAAAACTTGGTGTCTAAAAACAACAGAAATGTATTCTCTCACGGTTCTGGAGAACAGAAATCAAGGTGTTAGCAGGGCTGTGCTCCCTCCTAAGTCTCTAAGGGAGAATTCTTCCTTGCTTCTTCCAGCTCTTGGTGGCTCCTGGCATTCATTCCTTGCCTTGTGGTAACATGACTCCAAACTCTGCCTTCCTCCATCTTCACAGGGTCTTCTTCCCTGTGTATCTCTGTGTATCCTCTTCTCATAAGGACACCAATCATTGGATTTAGGGCCCACCCTAAATCTAGAGTGACTTTTTCTTGAGATTTTTAACTAATACATCTACAAAGACTTTATTTCCAAATAGGATCCCATTCTGAGGTTCTAGGTGGACATGAATCAGAGTGAGATGGATACCACTGAACACTACATACCACACACACACACACACACACACACACACACACACACACACACACAATTTAGCATACTTTTTCAGGGTATTCATGGAATCATTCAATTCCATCAGTAAATCATTGAAAAGGAATATGCACTACAGATTAAGATGTTTAGACTAGAGCTCCTTGGCTTCTGCATAGTGACATTTGGGGCCAGATGCTGCTTTGTATGGGGGCTGTCTTGTGAATTGTAGGATGCACAGTATCCTTGGCCTCTACCTGTAAGATACCAATAGCATGCCTTTCCTGGTCATGACAATTGGAATGTCTTCAGACATTGCCAAATGTCTCCTGGGGGCAAAGTCATCCCAAGTTGAGAACCACTGACCTATACCCAAACCTTAGGTGCTATCAGGACAGATAGAGCCATTCTGGTGATCCAGCAGTCTGGGGTACACATGCCACAGAAGCCTCTTAGGGCAACAGGTATAAGAAGGCTCAACACAGTGCTGCCTGTGGCAACTGGTAATGGGGACACTTTCCAGGTGCCCATCACTGCAGGGAATTAATAAGGAAAGTATGAGTTAAAGTAGCCTTTTACCCCATTTACTCCTTATCTTCAGACACAATGGGCCTCTCCACCACTAACCAAATCACCAGTCCAAGACTTCAGAATGCTTCAAAGCTTCAGTTGGTATTTTGAAGTGTAAGTTCCATAGTCATTTCCCTCAAAGCTCACACCCTTCTATTGTTTATGAGCTCCTTTTTTGGGAAGAAACTATGTTCAATCCATCTTTGCCTCCAGAATTTACTTGATGCCTTGCACTCGAACATCATTCAATACGTGCTATATTTATTAAATATGTAATACTATTACCTGGAATTTATTTGTTAACTCTACATAAGATCTATTGAGGTTGCTTGAGATAAAAATAAATGTTTGATTCTTAAGAAAATAATCTATTTTTAGCAAGTAAATATAATTTAACTTAGTTGCCCTGCACAAATAGGAAATCTGATTATTCTTTGATCTTACTTTTCCTTTTTAAAATTTAATTCACGGAGAGATGACCAATTATGGATGACCCCACTGCTTAATAACATATCTGTTAATGTTCTAGGGAAAAAAAAAACAGTGAATTAAATTAAGTATTAACAGGATTTGAATTGATTTGAGGAACTGAAACAAATAGCTATTGTACCCCATTGTGATCTAGTTATTCATGTTTTTACTGCTACGACTGATTTCAGGTTTGGAAATAGAAGCATCCTGGTCCTTGGATCTTCAGCATTTATTCCCCTTGGGTCATTTAATGGTACTAGACACTTGGTGATGTATAAATACTAATAAACACAATAGCCAAAGTGTTAAGTAGGGTTGGTCCATATAATTCATTTACTTATTCATTTCTTCTTCTGTTCACCCTATCGAAACCATCCATGGAGCACCTACTGTGCCAGACATTGTTCTAAGTCCTAGGGATTTAGAGACAAACTGGAAACAGTCCCCTGTCCTCAAGGAGCTACCAGAATGGTAAGGAACAGCAGGCACGTAAGGAAATCGACTAACACAATATTACTGAAGTGGTGGTACGATGGGTACAGAGAGCAGTGGGGATGCCAGGTGGGCAGATCTACCTGGGAGGGGTCAGGAAAGTCTTCACGAAGAAGGTGACACATTGGCACAATGGGGCTTAAAAAACATCAGAGAGAAGTGTCCAGTGGGCAGGAGACACTGAGACCTGGAGAGTAGAAGAAAAGCTGGTCCTGCAGATACAGACCTGGGGATCATTAGCTTTGGGGTAGTTGTGTAAAGCTGAGGGGACAGGCTGAGATTCTGTGGATGGCACCACAGATCACCTAAGAAGACTAGGGTGAAAGAGAGCTGAGCCTTAGCTAATTCAAGGGACCAGGGCTGGACCTTTGGAACTGAGGCTAGTTTCTGAGGCCAAGACCCCTGAGGAAGCATGCCTTAATAGTTTAAGAACACAGGCTCTGGACTCAGAGCTGAGTTCTAACACCAGCTGCATGGCCTCTAATAGGTTGATTAAACTCTGTTTGGCTCAGTCTCCATAACCACAGAAAGGGAATATTAATAGTGCATATCTCAGAGCTGTTGGAAGAATTAAATGAGATAATGTTTATGGAAGTGCCTAGCACATAGCAAACAATCACTGACCACTAGCTATGTCTAATATTTTATTGTTAAAATGGATATGAAAGACTAGGGAACAAACTTTAACTCTTTAACTACTAGATTGTAACATGAGCTCTTATTTATTTAAAAAAAAAAAAAGAAATTTATTGAGCATCTATGATGTGCCAGGCATGATTTTTGGTGTTAGTAGGAGAGTAAACAGTATCTGTGGCCTGCAGCACTTAACTAGAAATTAAGAACTCGAGGAGTCTATGAATTCGGATGGGGAGAAAGAAATACATCTTTATTTTCACAAAACTAACTAAAATTTAGTCTTTCCTTGGATTATGACTGTAGGCAGCAAACTACACAGTACCCATGGCTTCGTCACCAATTAAAATCAAGATTTTTATATCATATTAAAGTTATTGCAGTTTTCTGGAAGTATTTAATAGAAACTTCAAAATTAAGGAGTTGGTAGACCACTTTAGAGAGTTATTTTACGTGTTATTAAAGAAGCACATATATCTCTTTATCATAAATCTGTGGATTCTTACATATTTTGATAATCATATTTCAATACAGCAGGTTTCCTTCATAAACTACATAGTATATCTTACACATTGATTTATGACACTTTATTCTGCAACGGGGTCTGTAGGCTTCCTCAGATTGCGAACGGGACCATGGGATGCAACAAAGATGAGAATATCTGATGAATATCCAGGTCTGGGAGAGACAGGTGAACAACGAATTCCATGAATATGCAGGTAATGTCAGGTAGTGATTAAGCTTTACCAAGCAAGGAAAAGGCACAGAGAATGGTGGGTTGATTTAAACAGTATAATTGGAGGAGGCTTCCCTGAGGAGGTGACATTAGTGTATGGACCTTCAGGAAGCCAGGCAGAGTCTGTGTGTATGTCTTGGGGGAGGAGGGTTCCAAGCTAAGGGAACAAGATGAAGGGCTGAGGCAGAGCGGGGTACCTGGCATATGCCTGGGGTGGAGGTGGGGTACGAGAAGCAGCCTTGAAGCTGGCGGGAGACTTTGAGCCTCTGTCTTATACAGTCTGGGGTCCCCAGCACCGGGCCAAGAGGGAACACATAGTAGGCACTCAACAAATGAGACATTCAGGGAAACTAGTTCAGATCCCAAGCAAAACCGGGTTTGCCTCCTGGGTAACTCTTGCAGGGATAAAGTCACGTGACAGTGGCTAGGTGTGGGACCTGAGGTTCAGTAGAAAGAGCTGACCCTTTCTTCACTCAGCCCCAGGACTCCTGGCCAAGAAGAGATTCAAGGTGAGCCCCAAAGAGGAACGAAGCCTAAGTATTGCCTGAGTATTGCCTGAGTATCAAGGATACTGGATAGACTCGAGGACATAGGCTTCTTCCCTGTTTGTGACCTAACAAAATAATGACTGATACCCTGCTGCTTCCCCACCTCCCACGAAATAACCCCCCAGAGTTGGTTCATCAGAAATCGCGTGGTGATGGGCAGCAGCTGGTGAAATAATCATAGCTGTAACGGAGTGCTTTTGAGACCTCGTTTGTCCCAGGTGATTTTCTGAGGGCTCGATGCATTTAATTCTCACCAAAAATCTTTCCGAGATAGGGCATATTATTATCCCCACTTCACAAACAACAAAACTGAGGCCCAGGCTTGCCAACATCCTAAGAGTGAAAAACCGCTTCCAGCAAGAGGCACAAATGTCTGGCATCGACTTGTTCATTTTTGTTTGCACAGCACCTAACGCCACATAGTAGTGGGTTTTTCGGGAAAAGAGAGTTGCCCTTAATAGCAGGAGTACAATGATTTCAAACACCACAGGGAAGGAATGAAGTGTAATACTAATGAACTTATATCGAATTTACCATGTACCGGGCAAGGCTCTACGTGCTCTACATGTCTGAATTAACTCTTCCCTTACAATAACCCCATGGAGGTAGGAACCGTACTCTCTGCTTTATAGGAGAGGAAAATGAGGTACAGAGTGGTGAAGTGATTTGCCCAAGGTCACACAGCTAGAAGGTCCAGAGGTAGAAAGGAATTCCAGCCATCTGATTTTTGACCTCCACACTGTCTGCTTGGGACCCCAGAAAACAAGCTCTGTGGGTTTGGCTGCGAGCCAAGAGTCTGCCTCAGAACACACAAGGGGACCTCAGCAGAGAGGCAAGGAGCTGGTCTCACAAATGACTGATTTTGACATTTGGATGGGGAGGACTGGAAATCCACACACGTTGGCCCAGCTTGGGGACTCACCCAGCCCATGGGGCTGAACTGCAAAGGGGTTGAGGGGTGAGGGAGCAGGAGGGGGAGCTGCAGGAGGAGCTTAAAAGCCAAGGAGACCCCACAGGGAGCGGGGTGGCAGGCATCACTTTGCCTGGGACACTGCCCTTGTCAGACCTTTCAGCTAAGAACTACAAATATTCCAGAGGCCAAACCCCATTGTTATTAGTTTTTGAATAACTGTGAAAACAAGAGCTCTAAAAACAGAAATTCAGTAAAGTACTGAAAATAGGGGTTCTGGGGAGCAAACCCGAGGTCATCCTTCCTATGCGTAGCTTCTGGCTCAGCCCCACCCGCAGCAAGTGCAAGTGCAGCCAGAGGTAGAGGTAGGGAGGGTGCCCTGTGGCCTCCAGTCAAGGCCGGACTCCCAAGGAGCCTGCCTCCTGTTAGTGATGGGCCCCAGCTGACCAGAAGGAACTGGCTTAATAAACGGTTTCACTTTGGCATTTGGAGGAGGGCAGACCCCAGCCAGGCCTCAGAGCCCTCTGAAGTGCAGTCAAGCTCACCGAAGCTTCCCTGCCCTTTCCGAGGTGTTCTTATGACAGCTGCTACTTGGGGGCCTGCAGGCTGGAGCAACTGCTGCGCAAGGTGGTGACCTTCTAAACCCCGACGAGTTAATGAACCTGGCTGGCCCCTGGAGCCCCAGGAGCTGCACCGTCCATGGTGGCTTCTGCCAAATTCCTCTTGTTGTTTTTGATTCCCTTCTTCCTCCTCCCCCCCCCCCTTCCCATTATGCCTGACATTTCTAAGGCCAAGTTTTGTTACAAGCAATTAGCCTGTGTCAGGGATCTGGGGATGCGAACTGCGTGCCAAGACACAGACTGAGGGAGGAAGAGCGAAGTGGGGAGGGCAGCCTGCAAGCTGGCTGTCCTTGGCGGTGGCCCCTGCACAGAGCGCCCGTCCCAGGGCTGACAGTGGGGCAGACGGCTCCCAGGTGAGTGGAGGGTGTGGAAACCCAGCACCTACACTGCCAGATGGGAGCCTAACGCACTATCCTGGCGCCCTCTCCCTATTTCCGACCTAGAAATTCATCCTTGCGACCCGAGCTTCCTGGGACCCAGATGTACTCAAAGGCCAGAGTTCACAGCCAATTTTCGGTCTTTGAAAAAGGAAAAAAAGACACCATGTATTTATCCATAATGAGCTATAGAGGCTAACCAAATATATCATACACACATACATACATACAAATACACATTTGTGTGTGTATATATATTTAGAGTTTGCCTGGACTTATTCATTCACTTGGTGTGGTTTTCTAGATGTTCAGTGTACTGATTAATAAAAACCAGAAATGTATAATATTTCTGACTCAGTGCATTTCGTGGGGCAGACTACGTCCTCACCTGGGAGGCCTCGGTGGGAACCACGGGGTGGAGAGACCGGTGCTGAAACCATCGCCTACTCAGCCCCAACTTCCCCGTTCAGCCTCAGTTCTTCCTGGTGCCTCCGGCTACCCCACAGGCCTCCGTCCTCAGGTCTCCCAGAAGGATGTCCAGCCATTCGAACTCAACCACTGGGTTTAAAATCCAACCACTGGAGTCTCAGGTTTAAAATTCAGCCATTTAAACGCAACCATTGGTTTCAAAGATCCCATCTCTAGGATAAGGATACGAGAATCAACTTAAGACCTCAATGCATGCTCCTGAGAGAGTCTGAGAGCTCACTTTCCAGGTCACCAAGGAGGACTTCAGTGGTAGCTTTCTTGAGGTGGTTTCCATCTTTGGTGTGAAGCCATAGCTGGGCATTTCAGGAAAATGAGGAAACTGAGGCTCAGGGAAGCCAGGCGAGCTGCCCAAGGTCACACGTGGGGTTGTGTAGATGACCAAGACTGGAGCTCAGGTCTCCAAGCCTTGCACAAAGCTCTTCCCACATTGAGAACGGCAGTGGCTCCCTGTCATTTGCATTCAATCCGTGTTCCACCCACAGCCCATGAAGGGAATATAAAAAGAGAGTCTGCAATAGCAACAAGACCCAGAAACCCAGAAATAATCAGTTTTAGTCCTAAAGCAAATAGTGGTCTCATAGACTCACTTGCAGCCCTGCTGCTAATCCCACCAGACAACAGGAAGCTGCCTTCCTTTCATGGCAGCTGAGGGCCATTCTGGTCCTTCAAGGCAGTGCCATGGCAAGGGAGGAACAGAGAAGAGGGGACAAGTGAGAGAAAAGTCTTGGAGGAAGCTGAGGGTGGGGAGAACAAAGCTGTAACTGGACCTTGCAGTGTTAGGGGGTTCTCTCTCCCTAGTTGGATGGGGTCAAGGGTTTGGGAGCCAACTGTCCTGTCCTGCCCTAGGGAAGGCTGTAAGTGTGGCCCGGGTGCTGTGTTAACTCACCCCATTCCTAGACTCCATAGGTTGCCAAGTCTTCCGAGTGGCCTGGCCACCAGGGCTGATGGCCCTCCTGACACCTCTCAGAGACCTTTCTTCCTCTCTTCTAGGACAGCTACAGGTAACACTGCTTTCCTCTTTTTGGTCTCTTCTCACCCACATCAGACCAGCCCCAACGGGTGGTTTCCAGACCACGCGGTGACGCTCCGGCTGGAAAGTTTTGCTGTGGAAGGTGGAGGAGAACCCCTCCTTCACATGGTCCCAAACAGAACAGACATGACCATTCAGCATCTCCCCACTCCGAACACCTTTTCAAATTTTTCACGGTAGTATATTGACATGATGGTTTTTACGACCAAAAAAAAAAAAAAAAAAGAAAGAAAAAGAAAAAAAGAAAAGAAAAGAAAAAAAATTAGAGGAAGCAGCAAGAAATGTGCAATGGAAATGCGCAACCAGTGTGAGGGCTCCTCATTACTGCGGTCAAAAAAAAAAAAGGTCGCCAGTCAACCACGGGAGCCCCTCCCGGAGGTGAAAACTGGACCACGCTCCGCTGACCCCTCCATCTGTGGGACTTCTGTTTTCTCAGTCACAGAGCCTGAGGCTGGGGGCAGGCTTTATTATGATTACTGCCTGCATCTAGCATCCCCACCCACCAGTGGTACTTACTTTTCACTGGAGAGCGAAGAAGAGAAAAGGCTCGTGTGAAGGATTTAGACGTGCTGGACACTGGTGATTATCCGTGAATGGGGAGTGGAGGTGGGGATTGGGGTGAGGGTGAGAATAGCACCCAAGAGATGATAGCTAAAGTGCCAGGGATTGAGTAGGTGGAGAAAACAAAACAAAACAAATGTAGGCAATTAACCAATGTCAGTCACCCCAAATAGTTCCAGGAAGCAGGGACAGAATGGATTAGTCAGGGAAGCGGTTCTGGGCCAGCAGCCCCAGCAGCCCCAGGCCCTTGTTAGAAGTGCAGATGCGGGAGCTCAGCCCCAGACCCACTTCACCAGAAACTGGGGTGGGGGCTGGGGTCAGTGAGTACAGGGCAGCTAGCCTTCCCGGTGATACCGAGGTTAGGTCGAGTTTGAGCTGCACCCCAGTTTCCGGCAGTGGGGACTATTCGAATTAGAGTGGTTTCTCTTATCTTTTCCTCAGCTTTCTTTCAAGTCCGCCTTCCTCCCAAGGGCCGTCAGCCCTGGGAACGGCCTCCCGCTCCCAAGCCACATGCGCTAACATCTGTGCCGCTCACTCTGCGCTTGCCTGTCTATTTTTGGTACTCATTTCCCCTAAACAGGCCGGAAAGTGCCTGGGGAGGAGCACCCTCGCCCTGGAGTTTCCTCTGTCTCCCGCCCCGTGACTCCACGCGCACCTGGGCGATCCCAGGTGGGCCCAGAAAGCTCGTCCTCCAAAGGCGATCCCAGAGCCAGTGTGTAAATCAAAAGGGATAGCCTGGGGGCAGTGAGACCTCACAGTTTCCTCCAAGGACTGTCCTCCCCGCACACAGCCCAGGGAGCAGGCCCACCCCTTCGGGCCCCTTCACGCTATTCCCTCTTTGGATTAGAGGCTGAACACAAACAGAATACAAAAGACAAAAGACAGGGAGCGCTCCTGGCTGTCGGAGTCTATAAAAGTCTGGGAAGTGACAGCAGGAGCTACGGCCCGCTGCTGCTGCCCTGAAACCCAGAAAGAATCAATTTCAGACCCAGGGCCAAGTAGTGCCCCAGGGGGCGTGCCGCTGACAGGCACTGACTCCGCCCAGACCCCAGGACCCAGCCCAGCCAGATCTGGAGTGGAGTGGGGGAGGGGACCTCCTGCGATTTACAAAGGGAACGAATCTCCCTCTCTCTACCCCTCGGTCCTCTGCAACTCTCTTCGGTCTTCATCGGGGCCCCACACTAAAGTAAATCATTTTCTTTCTTGCTTCATGAAAGCTAGAATGAGACCCCAGGACAGGGACTATGCCACCTTCCTCTTAGCCCCCAGGTCCCTTAAAAATACATGTTTTCAATAAATGTTTTCAATGTATTTTTTTCCAATAAAAAGCCACTGATAAAGACCATTTAGGGCTCCAGAAATCACATTCACTTATCCTTCTGGATTGCAAGAAAGGAGTTACTTATTGGGGACCAGCGAGTGTGAGTGTGCTTGTGCGAGCACGCACAGGATGAGCTACCTCAAGACACAATATCAGTTTTATTTATTTGTTTACTTATGTATTTTCGTAATATTGTTCATCATACACATTAACGTTTTCCATTTGTGGAAACTGGAAGCTCCCAGACTAGGATTGCCAGATATAGGGAATAAAAGCACAGGGCACCAGTCAACTTGAATTTCAAATAAACAACAAATAATTATTTAACATAAGTACACTCCGAAAATTGCATGGGACATATGTGTACTAAGAGATTATTTCTTGTTTTTCTGAAATTCGAATTTATTGAGGGTCCTGTATTTTATCTGGCAACACTAAGGACAATTCAAGCAGAGAAGGACAAAGGGACACTGGTAAAGGAAAAAACAGGAAAACTTTAAAAATTATATTACACTTCATTATGTTATTTCAAAATAAGGAACAAAACCCAAAACTGCTTCTCATTGTGTTTCTTAAAAGCAGAAACTAGGCTCCTTTTATGTGAGTGCAAAGGTAGGTGCCAAGCTGGGGTCTCAGAGTGATTTTAAATCTCAGAAAGAGCTTAGCTGTTTTTGTAAAAAGGAAAGTTGGCAAGTGATTAGTGCCGATGTGGCCCAGCTGCTCTTTTGTACTTTGAAAGAAACAATTAAAATGGCCAGGACATTAAACTTTAAAGAGCTGGGTTGTTCATATTCAGAAGCTAATTTTAAAAAGAGCCTGATAACTTGGGAGAGGGAGGGACACTCCTGGAGGACATGATTTCTGTCCAGCCCTTCTGCCTTTGAGACTCTAAATTTTGGAAAAAAACTTTTAAATAGATAAATAGATAAATAGCCAGGTAGAAAGCACTCTCTCGCTTGGATACCAGATGCAAATTATTTTTTTTTTCTTCACATTTTAGTTTATAAAAAGCATGATCTGAGAAATGGGATACATTTGGAAACCACAGACTCAGAGCTAGTTTCTTTCTACAAATGGTTGAAGGTGACGTGACAGGCACTGGGGTCAAGAAAAAGGAAAACTGAACAAAGCAAGTCCCTACCCTGAAGGAAGCCCATATTTAAGTGGGGAAGACAGATCTTTAAGCAAAGGCAGCGCCCTATGGGCCCGGGCAATGTGGAGCTAGGGCTCCAAGTATGGGCTCTGGGGCCTGGGGGAGACATCTATCTCTCTGGAGATGGGAAATATAGGCGGCAATTGCAATGGTGAACTTAAAGGAGATGGAGAAACATCTGGGGAGCCCAGGGGAAAAACTGAGAAAGACAGAAAAACAACCAAAGAGGTGGGAGGAAACCACAAGAGCCTGGGTCATAGCCTGGAAAAGACCAAGTTTCAAGGTGTTCCAAAAACTGTCCTTTGGATTTGGTGGGGGTCAACGGCCCTAGGGTGGAGGCATCGACTGGATAGAGGGTCTTTCAGCAAGGGAACTGTACTGAATCTAAGAGCTGCGAAAGCACTGCCCGATAGGAAAGTGCAGGTGCTGAGAAAGAAAACAGCATTTCCAAAGAAAAGCAGATGCAACGGTTTCATTGCAGTATTCTCTGTCTTCTGATTTAAAATGGTTATGCCTCTGAAATGTAGACACCAGATGGTTCTGTGAGCTCTAGCATAACTCAGAGATAGTATATTTCATCCAGAAAATTCACACGATTATAGACTCCATCGATAATCTCACCCCATAGCTTCTAAGATGTAAGTGCAGATAACTAGAAAGGACAATACCTTGAATCTCATCGCAGAGGAAATCGTGAACCATCTCAGAGGAAGATTTCACCACGGCAACCCCCATGATCAATGCAACTAAATTCCATATTTTTAAATCCATCAATATTTATTAAGGGACTAGTACCTATGTGGCCACACGCTAAGCATTATGGAGCTTACCATTTGCGCAATACAACGCTCAGTAAACGGTTGCTATGGCTATTGCTTGATATCCCTAACATGGTTCCAGCCTTCAGAAAATTTATAGTCTAGTTGGAGAGGGAAGACATAGACAAAGAAGATAACACGGAACCTGTATAAGCAGTAAGGGAACATAGTGTCACATAAGCCCTGAGCGGAGTGCCCGGCACAAAGGAGGGAGTGCACTAATATTTGTTGAATTAAGACACTGCATAGATGACAGATGGGTGTCTGTCATGTTGGAGAACGTCAGAGGCTGGGAGAACATGGCAGATCGCAGAAGGCTTTGCAGCAGAGCTAGGGCCTGAGCGAGTCCTATTTTTCCTCCATTCACTGTGTATGTGCCCTTCGGCTGGTGTAAGAGTCTCTGTCTCAGACAGTGATCGGCTATGAGGATCAGAGATGAGATCTAAGCGGTTTTCCGGTGCAGCCTCATACTCACATAAACACTTAAGCTTTCAATAGTGACAATAATAATAATCAGATTGTGGCAGTCGGCTCTGTGCTGAAAGACGTCCACTGTCAGACACATTCTCCCCACCTCCCCGCCTCCAAGTCTTAGTGTGCTGGCATGGTTCTCCCGAATGGCTCACTTGTGTATTATTTGTAATAACAGACATTAGGTTACCATAATTATCCCGTCACCTCTCGTCAGGGTTTAGGGCACAGGACAGAGTTCCTGCTGAGACCTCAAACCACTGCTCCCAGCTGCCCAGCAAACTGGAAGGCCACTGGAGTAACTTTCCTGACCTCTAGCTGACCTGGAGGGATCAATGAACAATTAATTACTATCATCCCACTCCGGGAGAGATAGCACACTGCATTCTCTCAATTACGACAGGAAGTGCCCCTTGGCTGACAGCTGCCTGTTGGCCACACCAAGCCCCCTCCTGATTCTGACCCCCACCACTACACACACACACATGCACATGTGAACACACAGGGCCTAACTCAGACAACACCCCTTCCCCAAGCGCACCCACCGACACCCACAATCATACCTGAGTGCCACACACAGACCATGCTCATCTCCCACCTACCCACTACACCCGTACCTGCAACCACACTGGAGTCTGACTTAGAACGTGCCCATAGTCTTCAGCAATATTGGTTTTCCTGGTGTATTACATGGCACCTATTCCACTCTGTGTAAGGGTCGGGGTGGCCCGTTGCAAAGCCAGGACTCAGGAAGGCTTGTCTTGATTATACTCCTTGTGACATCTCTACCAGTACAACCTTTGGTATTTTTCACTTTCAGCTCTGCCTACATCTTCAATGGCCCCTTTACCCTCATTCTAATACTCTGTGTCTGCCCTCGCCCTAGTCGCCCTGATCAAATAATTTACACTTTTCCTAGCATCGCCCCCATATAACAAAATGCCTTTAGCACATGCTCTCCTTTAAAAGTTCCTTTCCTCCCACCCCCAATAAGTGACTAAAGCTGGACTGATCCACTCTAAAATATCCATCGATGGCTGCTAATATCTTTAAATACCACTCTGTAGTTAACTAGGGCATTTAATCTTAAATTCAAAAAAATAACATTCTGGGGCTCTGGTTCAGCTCAGAGGTAGGAGTGAGCTATTTTTGGTCATACAGGCTCTGAGAACCCTCATATCTCACTAGGTGTGTGTTTTCCCCACTTTATTTTCACAAGAAGTGGCCTGAAAACTGTTTACTCCATTGGAAAGACACAAATGCATTAACCAAGACTTTTGGGGTTGTATGCAACAGAAACCCAGCTCAAAAAAAGGATGGAGAACATAGTCTCACTTGTGCAAAGCCAGAATGTATCTAGCTCAGGCTATAGCAAGGGAGTCAAGTGCTTGAACAAAGTCTTCAGGACTAGATCTCTGGACAGGCTTTTGTCCCAGGACGGATCTCTCCACGAGGGCTCTCCCGACATCCGCAGGCTTACGTTATCTATGTGGCTGTCAACTTCCACTGACAAAGGAGCTGCTGGTTCTGAGAAAGTGAAGGTCCAACGAAAGCCCCAGGATTCTCTCTCTTGGTTTAGCCTGACTCCTTCCCCATCCTTAAACAAACCCCATTCGCCAGGGGCTTGGAACATGGAACTCCAGAAAATTCTTTCCTTTCCCAATCTCCTAAGCCCTAATCCCCAGAGCAGATGTTAATACCCAGTGGCCAATTAATGGTCCCTGATGGCTGTACAGGGTTGAAAAGCGTGATGCTATCCCAAAGCTTGGCTTGGGGAGGCCAGCGACTATTTAGACAAACTGACAAGGCTGTGGCTTCTGGTCCCTTGTCAGAGAGAAGAAATACCTTAATAATACAGGTAATATCCTGATCAGAATACCTGGCACATAAGAGGAGCTCTCAACTATCACAGTTACTAAAGGACAATGCTTATGACCCTACTCCTTACATTTCTACCTCTCATTCCGGGCCAGGAAGAAAGAAATATTGGAACAAACACTTCTAGTCCAATTTCCCACCCTGTCAAGTGCTGCTCCAGCCAGAGGGAGAGTGACTTCTCTATTTTGTGAGATAAAGAGAACCAGGCAAATCCACTGGGACACATCTGCCAGGAGCTGGGTCCCTGAGTGGGACATGGACGTGTCTGGCTTGTTCTCAATTAACTTCCTGGCTTCCTCTGGAGCTTGCTGGCTTCCTTCGCTGCCCGCTTCCATGCTCAAGGGAGATCTGCCTCACGTTAGGGGGCCTGGCTGGATATGCAAGTTCAGACTGGAGAGCCGAGTGGAAGATCCTGCCATCCAGTTTTATCAGGGAGCCCTACGCTTCTGGTAACATCATGGACTCTTTGATCCCAGTTAGCTCCTTAATTAGTTAGAACCAGGAGGGGAGAAAGTATAAATGATTGGCAGCTCCTGATTTCAAGTACAATAACACTACTTCTTCCTCCTTCTCCTCCCCCTCCTCTTCTTTGTCTCTTTTTCTTCTTTTTTTCATTCTTCATTATCATTATTATCATAATTGTGATCATTATTATTTCACTGGCCCTTTCCCCAAACTCAGAAGCAGTAAGGCAGCCAGGCCGGCTACAGCTGTGGTCTCTCGCTTTTCCTCCCAAGGAGAATCATCAGCCCCAAATGTCCCTCTACTGGGAACTGAGCCTGTGCTCGGCAGAAAACACAAAAATAATTGGAAAGCCATGTCTCCATTTTGCAGAAGCATACCAGTCCCTGGGGCTCAAGCACTAAATCATACCGCAAGCCTGTATATCTGCCCAGGGAAGAAAGAAAGCAATTGAAACCCAGTATTTAAGGGCAGTTTCAGATTTATCCCTCATCTCGACAGCCTACAAAATGTTGGAGAATAGACCCTGCCTTTCTCTGGATGATAAAACTGGACCTACTGTCCAGGAATTGGCCCTGAGAAAGTTCATCGCTCATTCTCATGTGACTTCCCTAAGAAATGAAACTGTAGGCCAAAACTCTTAGTTTTAACAGACTCCTACCTACTTGCAAAGCAAGTATTGTGTTCCCAGCATCCCATGATGCTAGCTTTGTTTAATCAATGCCCGATTGGACTCCCATCTTGACATGCTCCCAGAAAGGATTTTTAAGGCCAAACATTTGGCTCGTTTCCATTCAGAAAGCTTATCTGTTGTTTCGACATTAATGAACTGAAATCCAAAGTCCCCAGCCCATTTCCTTACCCGTTAACCTGACTTTGGAAATTTGCTGACTCCATGGCAAGCTGATCACTAATGACAGGCAATCAGTCATCACGCTTTGTCAGTGGGTGGGTGAGCCCAATCACCCTGCAGGGCCAGACACAAGTCCACACAGGATTACGTCATCTGCAGCTATCAGTTCAATAACCATGGGTAACGCGATTTGCTGATAACTTCATGACCAGTCTTGCGGTGGAAGCTCACGTTATTGTTGACAATTAACCCAGTCCAGGAAGCCCACATAAATCAATCACTACAGCCAAAAAAAAAAAACGTTCCTGATCTGCAATGGTAAATGTATTGACAAGGTCAGTAACCTGGGCTTATCACCCTGTATCTGAGGTAAAAATTTGGGGAGGAAGTTGCCAGTAGAATCAGAGACATTTCTGAGAATACAATTTCCAGAGATGTATGCTGGGAAGTTTGCCTTCCATTGGCCATTCATGCCCTTGGACCCCCTTCCTTAGCTTCGTATTTGGTGTCTTTGGGATTCTTTCTTGGTTCCTTACGCCCCAGAGCCCCCAGCCCCACAGACCTACAATTCCCAAGGCTCCCTCTGGTTGCCCATTGGACAGGCAAGCCTGTCAGAAAGCACAAACATCTTAACAATAACGCATGTAACACCCTGATCAGAACACCTGGCACGTAAAAGAAGCTCTCGACTGTTACAGTTACTAAAAGGACATACTTAGGATCCTACTTCTTGTGTTTCTACCCTTCACCCCAGGCCAGGAAGAGAGACATATTGGAGCAAACACTTCCAGTCCCCAGCCTCTGCCCAGAGCCCCTCACTCCTTCTTTACTCCACACCACCCCTTTTCCTCCCCGCTGGATATCTTATCTCCATTGTTTAGGTCGCAGCCTAGACAGTCCTTGGTGTGGGCACTTTCTTTGACCCCTCATTCTGCTCGAGGGGACTCTCCAGTGTTCTCCGTCAGGCCTGTATTAAGTTTCCTAAGATTGTATGGCTGGGTGGCTCAAACAACAGAAATCAATTTCCTCACAGTTCTGGAGGCTGCAAGTCTGAAATCTAGGTGTTGGCCGGGTTGGTTCCTTCTAAGGGCCGTGCCCAGCCTCTCCCCGTGGCTTGGCTTCTCCCTGTGTCTTCACAGCATCTTCCCTCTGTGAGTGTCTCTGTGTCCAAATTCTTGCCTCTTGTAAGGACAGTCACATGAATCAGGGCCCACCTCAATGACCTCGCTTTAACTTATTCACCTCTGGAAAGACTTTCTCCAAGTAAGGTCACGTCCTGAGGTACAGGCAGTTAGCACTCCAATTCACGAGTGTGGAGGGGACCCCATCGACCCATAACAGGGCCCTTTTCCCTTCACACCTATTGTAAGGTATTAACTGGCCCTTTCCTCTTCTGTCCCCCTCGCTGAGGGCAGGGACAGTGTCTGATCTCCTCTCTAGTCCCATGACTTCGCACACTTCTCCCCACTCCTCCTTTTCTGAACCTTGTGGTGCCCTTGCTACTGACGGGCTGGGCTCTGATGGCCACAGGGGTTCCTGCACTGCCCAGCACCAGAGGGGGTGGCGGGGTGCTCAGAGCCTGCCTGCTGCTGGTGGCGCTGCCTTAATAACCTAGACACAGCCTCCCCATCTGCTTCCCTCCAGGGAGCCTCTGCCGCTGGGGACGCGTGTCCCTCCTTGGCAGAGCGTGCATCAAGCTAATTCTCTGGCTCCAATTCTTAATCTAACCGGTGGTTCCAGGAATCCAGCCATGCGCTCTAATGGGCCCCTGTCATTAGAGGCTTGGCAAACACTCACGCTCCAGGGCTCCCCAAAGCCCAGGAGAGCTGGCCGAGGGCTGAGAGGCACCAAGGCCATTTTAAAAAGCAAAAGGGCAGCAGGATCATAGTCCGACATTTTTTAAAACCTGCATTTATTTAGTAAATAATGTATGTTAATGCAACATATGCTATATTATGCAATAATTATGGAAAAAACAACCTGGCTCTGTGATGCTTGACTTTCCTTGTCTCCCTCAGCTGCTCAGCAGAAATCCTGCGTCCCCTTCAGCAGAGCCTTCTCCTGGGTCCACACAGGGCTGCAACAGTCCCTGGCAATCCTGCGACCTGCTGGGCTGCCTTCCCTCCTCCATGGCCCCCCCTTTTCATGCCAAACCACCACCCATCCCCCACCACCTTCCACAGACCCTCCTCAGACCTGCACGACCTCCCTGACCACACTGGCCTGTAGTCGTGCCAGACCGGTAAAATCACCTCATCCTCTTGTCACTTCGGCTCTAACTGGCATAGAAGCGGCCACTACAACTCAGCTGTTTCCCAGATTTGTCTCCTGAGCAGATCACAGATGCCCCTCTCACCACTGTTCCCCTCAGGGCACCAGAGCAATGAGTCAGAATGACCCCAAATTCAGTTGACTTAAACCTTAGTGTCAAATCAGACCCATGTTTGCTGGGGTAGGAAGGGGGGTTGTGTGTGGGGAGTGCTGTGTGGGCAGGGGGCTGACCGATTGCACAGCATATGAGGGAACTTTCTGGGGTGATTGAAATGTTCTAATTATTGACGACTGAGGTAATGGCTCTTTGGATGTATACCTCGTTCTGTACCCATCAAACTGTACAATTAAAATGTCTATACCTATCAAACTGTACAAATAAAATGTATTTATTATATGTATATTATACCTCAATAAGATTGATTTTAAAAAAATAACATCATCATAACAACACATAGAGCTGGGTTTCCCTCATGTTTGGGCAACTTTGCGGCTCTAACCCCACCCTCTGTAGATCTCTGTCCTAACAACCAATTATCATGACATAGTTGGCCCATGATACTTGTAGAATTAGGATGTGTAGATATAGCACACCTACATCAGTTCAAGAGAATGCTTTAGGCCCTGTATTATTGGGAAATTTTTGTCTTAACAGATTATTAAAATTCACATATGGGAAACTAGCCCAGGGCAAGTGTCAGGAGCCTGGTCTCGCATCTGACGACCCATAGGATCTTAGCAGCATGCTTCCCCTCTCCAGTTCTCTGTTCCTTTACCTATAAAATGAGGATTCAGACTAGCCAATCTGTGGCATTTCTTTTAACTGCTATGAGTCAATAATCAAGCTGCACCACTCCTGTGAGTTTAAGAAACGCTGGGTCAAAGTCAAACATCCTCTTTAGAGCTTTCGTGATGCCAAGTAAATTATGAATCTTCACATGAGGTTTGCCACGTTTCTTTTGATCATGGAAGATTGTTGTTGGCAGTGGTGGTAGCGTGTATGTGTGGTGGGGGTAAAGCCGGGGCAGATAGTGCTTTTTGCCAAATGTATTATTAACATCTTGAAGAAAACCATAGAACAGCGTTTGGAAAAAGCTTCACCCTGTGAAGATTCAGCTAAGTTAATATGGTAGCCAACCCCCAGTGGCTCTCACCTCTTTGGTAGTCACACCTCTTTTGTGTGGTTCCATCCCACACCAAACTCCTGTGGAGCGTGACTACCGAAACTAGTCAGGAAAGACATTGTAGCTTTTGCCTTGCTCTCTCTTGAGTCACTGACTCTGAGGAAAGCCAACCGCGATGTCTGGGGGAACTTGAGCAACCTCACGCAGGAAGTCTAAGTGGCGAAGAACTGAGGCACTTCACCGAGAGCTGGCTCTGGCTCTCTAGTTATGAGAGTGCGCCATCTCAGAAGCAGACCCTCCAGCCTCCAGATGACTGCAGGCCACTATCATCTGACCTCACGACAGAGTCTGAGCCAGAACCACCCAGCTAAGCCATTCTAGAATTCCTGACCCATAGAAACTACATGAGATAATAAATGTGAGTTATTGTTTGAAGCCACTGAGTTTTGGGGTTATTTGTTGTGTAGCAATAACTAATACAGTTAAGCAGGATCCCCATGATGTGTCAGTGGGACGAGCCTTTGGGAAATAGTTTACACCTCTTAGAAATGGAGAGCAATGGCATCCTTGCTGTTATGCTTCCCTCTCAATTATTGAGACAGAAGTCTAAAGGCCTAGAATTATAGCCTTCCCAACCCTTTAAACATCTCCTTATCATTTGGCAAAATAAAATGAATAACAAAAATTTTTCCTTCAAAATGTTTTCTTCGAAGACCAGTGGTGATTGGTACTAATATATGGCTTCCATAATTTCATTTTCACCTGTTGGATATAACTACACTTTTCCTTTAACCTGGTGTAAAAAGTTAGCTTGCCTTACATTAATTTAGCTATATAATGAGGACAGCATGGTGTTACCTGTACCAATTGTCCATCTGTTCTGAACTGTAAGCCCCTGGCTGTAAGGACAAGTAGAGTACCTGGACGGAAGCTCTTGTTTACCAAAGGGTCGTACTCATGGAGAAGGTAACTAATGCCCAGAGCATCAAGTAGTCCATCCATCAAGCTTCATCCAGTTTCCTGAGACTGAAAGAAACCATATCAAAATCCTACAAGGAAGGAAATTCCATAATCTCTGCATGAAATTGCATTATATTACTACTCCAATGAGAGAAATTTGAGCTACCACCTAGAAGAGAAGGATAAGTGGTATAAAACAAGATATTAAAAGATTGCACACTAAATAATAGCAAGATGATGTTTGGTCTGAATTCTCTTGAATAATGAAAAGAGGATATAAGTCATGAGTAGATGAATATGAACACACACTGCCAAGTTAAAAAAGGGAGACCACAGCTCCCTGAGCCTCGGGACAGGATAATAAAATAGTGTTTTTCAAGACACCCTTTCTGGGAAGAACTCATAAAACTTTATCATACATATATTTGTTCTGCTAATGTAATCGTTTCGTCTCACTCCTGTTTTTGTGAAGGCGTCTTTACCACCATGTGGCGGGGACTCCAGACTAATTGTGTTTACAGAGGATGTCGAACCATCTCCTGGAAAGGCTGGATTTTCTGAGGGAATTCAACAGTGAAAAACACCACATGATTTTTTCCCTTTATTAAAACATGTTCTCAGGGTTTAATAAAATTGTAACCAGTGCCCTTATGAAGCGGTGAGCATGCTGTGTTGATTAACCTTATCTGTAGTCTTCTCATTCATTCTCTTGGTCACACAGGCAGCCGTGGGAGAGTAAATACCACCCAGACCTTACCTTTTCACCTCTTCCTAATCTTCCTTCAGAGGCTCCTAGCAACTATCCTGCCCCGAGAAGCCAGGTAATAAGTAGAGGGGTGTGAACTCAGACAAAGCAATGAGTCTTTTGACCAATATCAACCAAGAAGAGGGAAGCGGGGAGCCTTCACTCTGGAATTTTCCTCAAAAAAGTTAAGCTGGCTCTTGGAGCACTGGGCACACCCGACTAGGGATGACACTACATTGAGAAAAAATACGGCCCCTGTTTGCCCCTTTGTTCTTCCATTTTGCCCAAAGAAGTGAAAAGCCAGGAACCCCATCTTCAAGAAGAATGCTGGGATTTGCAAAAGGGCAGGAGCAGTAAAGACAAGACCTCTTACAGGTCAGGGGGAGAACTACTGGCACTGTCTGGAAGTTCAAATGTAAGGTCAGCTTTGGGGTACACACTCTTGTGCTGCCTGACTCTCGTAAGATATGCCTCTCTATCAGTATCGAGATTTTTATCCTTTTAACAATTAATGAAAAAAAAAACACGAATGAAAAGAAACAACCACCAGCAATTTAGGGGGCTGAGGGAGCACTTCCAAGGCCAATGTTCACATGTCTCTAGTCATCACTGTCTAGTTCTCTCTCCTGATAGAACTGATTATAGTCGTTGATCTGATTGGAATTCCACATCCACGCCTTTGCCTTTTTTCCTTTCACAGAAGCTGGTAGGGCTCAATATGTGGTTATTTGGAATGGGTGGGTGGATGGATGGATGGAGGGATGGATGATGGATGAATACTTTTTCACACTCATTATATCATTCCATTCTCAGAATAACCTGGTGAGGTATGAAAGTCAGGTATTCTTCCCCACTTTACCAGGTGTGCAAGTTGAGGTGCAGAGAAACCTAAAGCACGCTAAGGTTACTTGGAAAACGAGTAACACCACGTTTGAACTCAGTAGAAAGAGAATGCCCTTTCCAGCCTGGAAGGAAAGGTGAGAAGCAAGGTAAGCGACTAATCTACAAACCACATCTTTACGTTTGTAGTTGAGGCATTTAATTAATAAGTAATTAGCCCTGCTCCCTCAGCTTGGGTGGCCCCTTCCCCTCCCTGCTGGGCTCCTTCCCGCACACCCCGTCCTCCCAGCATTTCGCAGCTCAGCGGAAGCACTGTTGCTTCCATGACACCTTCCTGAGGCCCACCACAGGAAGTCAGCCGCTCTCCCTGCCTGAGCACCCCCTAGTGCTGCTCATGCTCTTCCGTCCCGCCTCTTCTCCTCAGCTAGACTGACAGCTCATTCCTGGGTCCTCTTTGCAGTATTCGCAGCCCCAGTCTTGTCTGTGCGACCACTCCTACCACCTCTGGGAAAAGCCTAGGTGGACAAGGTATTTACATCAATTACTTTGGAACAAAAACAAGACCACCCCAAGTAAAGGAAATCAGGAATCAGGTAACATGGGAGAATAATTGGAGTGTAATCCACCTGGGGTCTTACTACTTCTGCACGCTGTGTTATTACTTCTTTGTACCTCTCCAATCTTCCCACATTCCTCCAGGCAGAGTGACTGTATGACAATGAAATTGATTTTTTTCATTCATTTAAATAAAAAGATTTTCCTCAAAAGTACTTTCTTATTCTAATGGTATCCCCATTGTTCAAAATGTATTTAAATCTATTCTGGCATTTCTTTCACTGCTATTGAATATTCTTTTGGATAATTCTCAAATGGTAGCAATTTTTCATCCCTGAGGGTGGGTTTGGCCAGTTAATAATAACGCAAATGTATGGAGCACCTTACAGGTTCAGAGAACTATGACATCCTCAATGTCGATAGGTTCAGAAGTAAGATTTATAACTAAAGAAGGTGAGAAGTGTTGTTTGGGTAGAAACGTTGACATGATAACAAAGGAAAGAGACAGGTTTCCTTGGGTGGTTCCAGGATGGCCCAAAAGCTAGTCCAAGCACCAAGTTCTGGACCAGTGTTGAGGGGCGGTGGCCTCACAGTAACCAGAGAGGACTGGTCTGTGAGGGGGACTAGATTGGAGGGCGGAATGGACTTGGATGCATTCATTCCAATGTGCTAGTTATTAAAACTCACGGCCATCATGTTATTGGCTTTCAACAAATAGTCACAGAGTGCCCACGAAGTGTTAAGTACCAGAGTCATAAAACAGGTATAGAGCTCCCATGTCTGGATTTGCAATCTAATGGGGTGGGGGGGAATGCAATAGTGTGACAAGTGCAGGAATAGAGGTCTGTAGGGCCAAATGGCACACACACAAAAAGGCATTGTCACGTCTCTTGGGGTTAATGGGCAGAGGGACTGATGACCAGCCGTAGAATGTGAGTTAGTGTCAACGGGGTTAGTGTCAACCCTCACAACCACCTCCAGAGTGTCAGTATTCCTGTTGTGCAGATCAGAGAAGCTGGAAACCTGAGCAAGGTCACAGAGCTATGAAGAATGAGCGCCGGACATTTTCTCTGCGAGGCTCACTGGTGCGTCCCCACACGGGGCGCACAGCACCGAGGACCAGAACTTGAATCTGGATCTGCCCGAAGCCCACTGCGGTGCCCTTTCCACAGGAGAGTGCTGCTTCCTTCAGCGCAAAGCACAGCGTTGTGTGTCGTTGTTTTTTAAACGTTATGAGAATGCTTCCACTAAAACAAGGCACCTAGAAAGGGCTCGGGCACAGTAACCAGAGAGGACTCGGCAGTTCTACCTGTTAGTTTCTGTGAGGCCTTGGGAAGTCACTTTGCCTTCTAAGTCCCTCTTTTCTCATATAGAAAAAAAGGGGAAGGGCTGATTCAGGTGAGGGGGTCACAAACCCACATGCCATGAGCATCTGGATGCATGTAAGCGAGCAAGGCAGCCAGGTAGGGACTGCGGTTTCCGGGAGTGCAAGGGACAGCCACCTCTCAGTTGTTGCCATGTGGGAATGGGGCCCGCCCGGGATTGCCAAAGTCTCCGATTTTTCAAGAAAATCTCTCAGCCTTTATTTTTTATTTGAAATCTCTTGATTTTTAAATATCAACAACCAACTCAGCTTAAAACAAAGAAATGAACAAAATCACTGAGGGAGATAAAAAAAAAAAAAAAAGACATCTCCATCATGGGGATGCTTCTGGCCACCAGTCTGCAATGTCTCAATTGCGTGACATTTGAAGCTTCTTCTAGGAATTTGGCGAGTGATGGAGGTTGCTTGTTTCTCCCTGTGAGGTGAAGAATAGGAAAAAATACAACCCAGGGGCCTTCTGTTTGTGAGGTGTCACTGGTGAAGACTATGCCTGATCACAGGTGACAGACGTTCCCAAGCTGATGGATTTCGCTCAACATTGGCGGCAAGCCCGCGGCCAAGCTCCTCCTTCCACGTTTGAGGTGGCCGCCTCACCTTTTGCTCCCCTCCTGCTGAAGGCTACTGTGTCAGCCGTTGACCTTTGTCACCCCCTTCCCCCAGCGCCTTCAGGTATATAAAGAGCTTTTCCTTCCAAAGTGGACAGATAAGATGGACTGTCACAAAGTAGATATGTGCAGTAAAGTCTCCGTTATAGAGAAAGGTGAGGTTCTGGAAATATTTTATTTAAAAAATGTGTAAGTGTGTGAAGGGTCATCAGACAACATCAGCTTTTACAGATTGGGGCTGCTCAGAAGGGAGTGGATAAAACACTCTTCGCAGAGACTCGAAAGGAGTATTGATTTTGTAGGAGCAGAGGGGGTCAAAATTACATCCCTTGCACAAAGCCAGCGCTGCTCCTCCACTCTGGACCTTTATAAAGAAAGAACAAAGTCAGAGAAAGGCAGAAAGATGGAGCCGGAAAGAGGGACAAAGAGGAAGGCATTGTCTGGTTCCTGAATTCCTTCCTTAGGCCACAGCACTGAGCAAGGTGACTTTCTTCAAGAAAACCAGAACCTGGTTTTGTGTTGTGGCTGCTGTGGTTGACAGTTGCCTCTGGGGACACTTGCTTTGTGTCTGCAAGAAAGCAGTAGAAAAGGTCATGGCAGGGTGGGCAGTGGCCCAATGACACTGGCAGCCAAAGATTTCTCAAGTTGATTCACCTGCTCCTGCAAGCACATAAAATACTCACAAGGCACCAGGCACTTCATACACAGCAGGATCGAGGTGAAATCAGCACAGCAGAAACTTGCTGGTGTGGCTCCCGTGACCAGAGTACCCGTGTTTGCTGATGCCTTTTGGTCTGGAAGGACAGGAACATGGAAAGGAGGAAAGGGTCACTCTTGTGTTAGTATGAAAGATGACCAGTACCAGTGTCCACTACCTGGGCCTGGGAGAGGTCCTTGGTCTGAAGGGGAAGAGGAAATCTTCTTGAGAAGGAAGCAGAATTTACAAATCAGAAGA
>CM053504.1:77983880-78010153 GCA_028627145.1 Eidolon dupreanum | reverse complement strand
AAATACGTCTTGGGCTTCAAAAGAGAGAAATACACTTACTGACAGTGGGGCCTTGGAGGACAGAGCTGTCCTGGGGGCCTCCTCTTAACAGAGGTGCAATTGGAGAGAATAAGAAACATTTTACATACTTTTCTCCTGGCCTAAGACCACCAGGCCAGCCATAGCATCTCTCCTAAGACATGAACATTTCTGCATCTATGTCCACTCTCCTTGAAAACGAATCATTGCTTCTTTTGCTAGTAACGCTGCTTAGCACTTTGATCCTTCTGCCATGTGCTGTGGGCAAATGTTCATAGCTCCAGCTCCCACTAGGCTCAAATCCTCCACTACCCAGTGAGAAGCAGTATGGTTCTGAAGTAGGACGAACTTAGAATTGGGAATGAGATAGACTTGACATCTAATCTCAGCTTTGCCCATGTAAGTAACCAACCATGTTAGAGAGAAGGGGTCTTTGGATAAATCTATTGAATTTATACTGTCCCATTAAGGTAGGGAAGAGCCAAGAGATTTAAAATGTTAATCAAGCTACATTCAGAGACTGCAATATGCTGATCAGCCCTGCAGCCAGGCCAGGAGGACACCTGCAGAACAAAGGAAGATTTCTGCCAACCCATTCTCCACACCTGTGAAGGGTAATCAGGAACCCAGAGTCACTGAGCTAAAACCTTGGGGAACCTTTGAATGAAAGGCTGGGAACTGCCAGCAGGCTTTCACTGCATATTCTTACCTTTTCATGCTATCAACTCGCTGTAAACTCTTCCTTTTCCTCGCTACATGTCCGTATCAAAGAAAATGGGAACTAAAGAATGACATATAAACTGAATTCCCTGAACACTCAGGGTCCCTCTCAATGCCTTTACCCTGTCTCTCTGTGTCTCTCTCACTCTCTGCCTCTGAGAGGAGACCACTCTGTCTGTGGAGTGTTATCTCTTTTCTAATAAATTTTCCTTTTGACTCCAGCTTTGGCGTGTGTGTTGAATTCTTTCTACACTCTCTGCCAAAGGACCCTCTTCTCTCCGTACAAGGCTTGGTCTACTTCCCCCCAACCCCACCCCACCCACCCACCCACCAACAACAGCTCGGGAAATTTGCCCTGTCCTGCATCACCCTGTTGAGTGAACACTTTCTACAAGCTTCCTGATTCCTTGCTGCCTCCTCCCCCAAGATGCTCAATGCCCAGGCAGCGACGACAGTTGGTCTTGTACTTCTTTAGTTACTGCTGCACTGGTTCCCAAACTTGGTTCTGAGGCAGAGCTCCTGGTGATGTAGTGAAAGCTGCCATAATCTCATTGCTCTGTTTTAATTCTTTGCTAGGAGCTTAACTGGCCGCTGTTTCTCCCGTGTATGTGTCTGTGTGAATCTCATCTCTTCTATCTCTCCACCACACAGGTTTTTACCCTTTTTGCATATCTCGGTCTTCCTGGTCTTCTCTGCACATGATCTTTACCCCCATCTCCCCAGCTCTTCCCCCAGGGTGGAACTAGCTGGACCACTTGTTGCTTTGCCTCTGATTAGTCTAATGGCCTTTTACTTCATTTACACGTGAGTTTCCTGGTAAGCTCATTACCATAAGGTTAAAACCCTCATCGCTGCAGTGGCGACTGGGTTAGTTCTTGGACAATTTAGTCTCTGCTCAAGTCTTAACTCTACTTGGTCAAACTGTGCTGGTATCCTCAGTTCCCCTATTCCTTCAATTGGGGTAACGCGAGACATCCTTCACTTCAACCTTCCCGTCTCTGCCTGGGTCAGCTCACATCAACCCCACATTTCTTCCTAAAGGGACTGCTTCAACTCATTTTATTTTATTAATTCACCGTGATATTTCCCTTCCTCCAATACAATAGATTCCACTTCTGAGTAATATTGTCCACTTAACAGCTAGAAAGCTCCACCAGTGGCTGGCACACTTGCCCTCTGAAACACAAGGGTAGGTAGCAAATCAGAAAAGGAGAAAATAGGTCCAAGGAATAATAGAGAAGTTGAAAGAATTAACGCTGGGGAGAGAGGGGTCTCAGTGAATTGGGCACCGAAATCGGAGCTGCAGACAATGAAGCAGAACCTAGGGAGGAAGTGAAATAGATAACTAGGCTATGGATTATTTCCTTAATCCTATTCTTGGACTATGATTTTTCTTGGTTAAGCCTCTTCTGGTTGTGACAGGAACCAACTTAAACTGGCTTAAGCATGAAGGAAGGGTAGTTATAAGGATACAGAGTATCTCTTCAAACCCAAAGGGCTAGAATCAGAGTACAAGAACCAAGGCAGGAACCTTCAAACCTCCTGCTCTGCCCCTAGACCTCTTGTTTCACACCTGCTCCTTTCTCAGTCTCTCTGTCTCTCTCTGTCTCTCCACCCCACCCCCACCCCCCAGCTGCCTCTGCTCCCCTGCCTGGATTGGCAGACAGGCAGCTCTACAGCTCTTAACATCACATGTGTACACAGCACTGAACCTAAAAGAGACTTCTGAGCTCCAACTCTACATCTCTTGGTTGTCCTGGTATCTATCCACCAGCCTCTGCCAGGCAAGATGTCTCAGGGAGACAGAGCAGGACAGACCAGATTGTAAAAGGTCCATGCACCCCTTTTTCAGAATCAAAGGCTCTGATGGCTTGTTTTCCCTTTTCTCACATCTCTGAACTATCACTTCCTTCCTCGTCTTTCATTTTTTATTTATTGCGATCAGTCTCTTGTTTCTGTCCTTTTCAGAACACAGGGCAAGAGTTTCCCTAGAAACAGTTGAATTTATTCAAGACAGCCATCAGGGCTTAGTGACATTCTGTATTTGAGTATAGATCCCGGGTACTCACTGTTTCATTTGTTAAAAAAAAAAAAAAAAAAAGCCCATCTGACCAGCTGGCTGTGGCAGGAAGCCACACGTCCCCTCTCCTCTCATTCTTTGTTCCCCTCTGTCCTGACCTAGCCTGTGCAGCTCATATTAATACCCTGTAATGAAAGCAATCACTGTAAAGTTCTCTCGGTGTAGTTAGACAGCTTAATAATTGTCCCACCACAATGTGAGGGCATCATTCTATGATGAACGTGGAGCCGATGAAAATGTAAAGCAATCAATGTTTTCCATTTTCTAGTTCATTCATTCCTTCTATATCTCAATCTTCCAGCTGAACAGTCAATTCACCAAAGTTCTGTTTTTTTCATTTTCTTGTTCTCTTGTTCACATTGTATAATGAAGGAATGAGAGACTGGGAGAGACAATTAGTATAATGAATCCCTGGTGTATTCAACAGGAAGGAAGAGAAGGAAAAGGATATGTGGAGGGAGCATGTGAGGAACTAGAACTTTAGATGAGGACTGAGAAAACCAGAAACCCAGGAATGAGATGCATGAGGCAAGGGGAATGTGGAAGCTATATTTACTGGTAAAAACAAGAGTTAATTGACGAATTTAAGAATGATTTTGTGAAGGTCCTATATCAGTTTTCCATTGCCACCATATGTCAGTAACAACCACAAAGCCTCAACAACATGCAGTAATTACACTTGCTCACATCCAAATGTCTGGACTCAGCTAAGGGACAAACTCTGGGGCTCTGCTAAACTGCTCATTTCTCACACATCAGAATTGGCTGGTTGTGAGCTGATCTTGGCTGGGTTCATCCAGGCCGGCTTACTCTGCTGACACTCCACTGGCCAAAACAAGTCACACTGCTGAGCCCAGTATTAAGGGTTGGGACAGTCACTCTGCCTGCAGTGCAAGGGGGAGCGTTCAAATCATGACAAAGGATATAAAGAATTGAGGCCATTGTTGCAACCCAACATGAGTATGCTATTAAGCAAAAGTTCCAGGGCAGCTGCTTTATTAGCAGTTAGCACCACTCTGAATCTCTAATCTCTGGGCTCTGGGCTGGGCCTAAGACATGGTCATCTGATTGGCACAGAGACACTGTGTGACTGGAGAACCTGGATGTTAGCAAGTAACTTGCCAGCAATGTGCACACAGAAGGAGAAGCTGCATCTGTGTAGACTGCGAATGTGCCCTCTTATAGCTTCAGGTTCATGGTCTTGGAGCCCCCAAAGACCTTTCGCTTCTCCTGGGAGCTGGCGGAGTTATTTTGTGCTCAACCACATGGTCCTGAGAAAAGTGATGACAGGCATTGAAACAAATGTGTTTTTCCTACTTTCTTCTTTGAATAAATAAACAACAGTAAACGTATGTATAAAACATGATATTTGAAAAGCTCTATGGTTCTTTCTTACATAACTTTATCCTAATTTTATCAGTAAGACTGATACAAAAGCTTTTTAAAAATTTACCATGATTCCCTTTTGGAGGCCAGAATCTTTTCAGGTCAGCCTACAACTGGAGGACTTCAGGTTAGCAGTGAACTGTCTGCAGGTTTCTTGTCTTCCCCCGTTATGACCCCTTTCCTCTTAAGTCACATACTTAGGTTTTTGAACTAATTAAGAAATGGCCTACATCCATACAAGGGAATGTTATTCATTAATAAAAAGGATTGCAGTACTGAAATATGAGGCAACGTGGACGAGCCTTGAAAACATTGTGCTAAATGAAAGAAACCAGTCACAAAGCACCACATACTATATAATTCTGCTTAAATGGAGTACCCAGAATAAATAAATCTATAAAGACAGAAAGGTAGATTAGTGGTTTCCTCAGGTGGCTGGGGAGATGGGGAGGTTTGGGAAGTGATGGCTAAGAAATATGGGGTTTCTTTTTGGGATAGTGAAAATATTTTAGGACTGATGTTTGTGATGGATGCACAACCTGTAAATATACTAAAGCTCATTGAATGGTACACTTTAAATGGATAAATTGTTCCATACATGAATTAATCTCAATGCAGCTGTTTTGATTTTTTTTTTGTTTTCTTCTCTAAGATTCCAGATCAACCAAGGCATCCATGCTGCTTCTTTGTGCCCTCTTCATACCTTTTCTGCCATGAAAATGAAGAAAAAAGGGGGACAAAGAGCCACACGGAACATTTCTACAAGAAGAAAGCAAAGTTCCCCATGAATATATATATTTTTTTGGTCAGGAAGGAATAATGTTTTATTTTTAATATTTAATCAATTTATGCCTGCCAACACATTCATTCCACAAAAGTCCAGAAATCTGATGTCATCTATGAAGCTTTTTTCTGGCTGCATTTTGAAATGCTAAGTGGTTCAAGGCCACAAGAAGTCTTACGAGGAAAGAGAATCTACAGGGGCTTTGTAATACCCACAACTTAGAAGAAGCATCTGCCAAGTAGACACATTTGCCTTGATTACATTGCACATCCTTCTTTATTCGTCTGCTCTATTCTCATATCATTCATTAAAAGGGTGACTTGAAAGAAACTTCACATACTCAACGGCTTCTGTGGCCCGTAGTCATTTCTGTCTCTCCACTTCTCTCTCTCTCTCTCCTCCCTCCCCCTCTATTTTGTCCCACTCCTCCACTTTTTTAATTCAAAACAGCATTGACAATTTTATTGGGTCATAAAATCTACAATTTACTGATCATGCTAATATACCATGAGCTATAGGTTAAATTTTTATAGAGGAGTTTCCTCAGCCTGAAAATTATTTCACAGGCTTCCTTAAGAATAACAAGATTGAGAAACACTGTCAAGAGTGAGGGGGAAGGGGGAAGGCAGGGCTAGGAGAGGTTGACAGTTTGAAGGGAATGGTAGAATTCTAAACAGATAATTATGGAGAATGAAAAAATGAGAGTTGGCTGGAGAAACATCATAAGAATGCTGGTGGTTTCGATTGCTCATTTGGGATTGGAATTCATAAATGTATAATGGTACCAGTTGGCCCTCTTGTGAGACTTCCTCCAACTGTCCTCAGCTACATGGATGCCAGCAGGTAATGGGGTTCATCCAAGGTTGGCATGCATTGAAAAGATAGACGAGCCAAGACATGGAAACAACTTAAGTGTCCAACAACAAATGAATGGATAAAGAAACTGGTATGTGTATGTATATACATGGAGGATGGAGTATTATTTAGCCATAAAAAAGAATGAAAGCCTACAATTGCAACAACATGGATAGACCTTGAGGTCATTCTGCTAAATGAAATAAGTCAGATAGAGAAAGACAAATGTATAATTTCACATGTGGAATTTTAAAAAACCAAACTCATAGAAACAGAGATCAGTTTGGTGGTTGCCAGAGGCAGGGGGTGGTGAAGGTGATCAAAAGGCACAAAGCTACAGTTACAAGATAAAAATTTCTAGGGATGTAATGTACAGCAAGTTGACTAATAGTTAACAGTACTGTATTGTGTGATTGAGAGTTGCTAAGAGTAGATCCTAAACGTTCTCATCACAAAAACTTTGTGCCTATGTGAGGTGACGTATGTTAACTAAACTTACTGTGACAACCATTTCATAATATATACATGAATCGAATCGTGATGCCATATAAACTAACATAATGTTATATGTCAATTATACTTCAATAAAACTGGGATAGGCGGGGCGAGATGGAACCAGAGAGTTTGATCTATTGAAAAAGGTATTATCGAAATGATATACCGTGGAAACCACTTCCTTTTTAACAAAACAAAGCAAAAATAAAGCGGTAAAGCCCAAAAGGCAAGTCTGATGCTTAGAAGGCACTCACTGCCTTCTCTGAGTCTGGGAAGCTGGCTCTGCGACAGTAATATCAGAACTTATTCTTTGTGGCCCAGGTGCTGCAGGAAGTGGGCGTGAGGTCTGCAGCCCTAGCCTCCCGCCTTCCCCTTTGCTCAGCAGGTGCAGCAGCACCTTACAGCTGGGCTCTGGGCTGAGGTGAGTGGAAGGGACAGCTGCAGGCAGGGACTGAGGGGTCTGCTGAGCAGACGTGCTGAGCATCCAGCACGAATGATCCGGACACGGTCATATTGCTGTGTGGCTGTCCTCTGGAGTTGTCAGGGCAGCTGTGGGAGGCAAAGAATCGGTTGCGCTCAGAGCAGGTGGGTGTGGAGGGGCCCAAGCAGAATCTGAGAGGATTAGCGGGGTTCCCCCAGAGGTTCTGTCCTTGTGACAGAGATAGAGACTCCCAAGGTCTTCAAGCAGGAAAAGTGTTGGCAGTGGTCAGTGGTGCACATGCTCTTTCAGAAGAAAGCCTCATCTGGGAATGATTAGCTCTATCCATCAATTATTTCTGTCCTCCCCGCTCCCCCCCCACCACACACACACACACACACACACACACACACGTGTGGCTGGATTGCACTTCTTGCTCCATGGAAGTTAAGTACAACCATGCGACTTGCTCAGGGCAATGAAAAGTGAGTTGGAGTAACGGTGTCCCTTCCAAGTACGAGATCTAAGAGAACGTCAAAGTGCGATGTATGTTAAAGACGGCAACTCTTCTATCAGCCTGTATTATAGAGTAAAACAAAGCAGAGCGAAGCCCACCCTGCCATGGGCCACATGGAGCATGAAGAAGAACAAAACCTTTGTTACAGCAGCACAATCTAAAAATAACCCTTGTTACTGCAGCATGACCTGGCTTATCTTGACTGATAAATCATCTGATTAACAAATGCCCAGACTATGAGGAGAAAAAAGAAGGGAAGAGGCAGGAAACTGATGTTTATTGATCACCTCTTCTGTGCCTCTCCTACTTTTCAGGGCTGTTCGTCTCCCCTGATCAATCATGGGTGGCTTTCATAATTTAAGCCGCCGATGGCTGACCTGGTCCCCTTGCTCCCATGTTCTTGGGGTGGGAGGTGGCTCACGTGCTGTCTGGAGGGAAAGTCCATACTGACGTGTGGGGAGCTCCCAGCTTTGCCTGCTGCGTGTGCGTGTTCTGAGCAGGGACACTTGCTAAAGAATAGGGCTGTGCAGGGGACAGGGTGCCAAGTCCCTTTACTTAGTTAGTGGTGTTGGGCCAAAAGGAAAAGAGAGAAGGGAAAGGTAGGGGCACATAGTGAACTGTCCTGCACCCGGAGCCGGAGAAGGAGGCAGGGCTGGGCAGGAGAAGCACGAACCAGGCGCAGCTAAGCAAGAGGACCCTGGCAGGCTCAGGTCAGTTACCCCAGGGAGCAGCAAACAAGAGGACCTGCCCCTCCTGGAGGTGGAGACGGAGGAGCTGGGTAAAACTCAGGGAGAGCCTCACATCTCCAGGAAGTTCATTCAATCATCTGACAAAGGTGTGTTATTTACCTACTATGTTCCAGGCACTTTGCTGGGTAATCGGAAAAAATGCTAAACAAAACAGACAACAGCCCCTGCCCTCTTGGAGCTTACAGGCTGGCAGGGAGACAGGTGTTAAACCACCAAATAACTAAAATACACAGCACGTCTGACCGTGACCACTGCCCCGTACGGAGAAAAGAGAGCAGCCAGGGTGTCGGAGAGCAGCGTGGGGGTGGGGGCCACATGAGAGCGAGTGGTCAGAAAAGGCAAGTGACTCCTGCGGGGGGGGGGAAGGGGACTGTAGGCATGCAGGCCTTGGGTGGCAGCACACCCTCTGATGGACGATGGCTGGGACCAGTCGGGAACCAGGAGTGGACACCCTTCTCCCCAGTAGCTCAGCTTTTGAATCAAGTGCGAGAGCTTGATTGGGATATCGTCTCCCTTTCTACCCGAGGAGGTATTTTCATGCTTGGGTCTGGGTCTAGCCTGGGGCAGGAGGTGGGACAGGCTCTCTGTTTCTCCCAGTTGTTGGTCGAAGTCCTGTCCTAGCCCCAGGAGGCCTGAACCTTCCCCAAACCCACACCTTGCTGAGGCCTCAGCCAGGCGCACGGGATCCCGGGCAGGCCTTTGGTCCATGTCCCTCGTCTGCATCTGTTTTCCTGCCTCCGAGATGGGGGAGGAAGTGCGGCTCAGGGAGGGCTCCATTTTCTGGAGGCGGCCGTCATGGGAGTCACGGCCAGGAGCCTGGAGGATGGATGCGCCGGTCAAACCGATCGTCCATTAGTAACTCCACTTTCATTTTCCAGGTTTACATTCTCAATTCATAAAGGTTTAAAAACTATAGATTTTCATTTTGCTTGTTGCACCTGTAACCTCCCCAAGCATCCTCCAGGGCACGGGGTGTCAGGCAGCCGGGCCTGCCAGGTAATGTAGCACTTCGGCCTCTGAGATGGGAGCTTGGGGAGAAGAGACATTTAACAGATCAACAGCTGCAAATCAATCAGGCCTTGCCTTGGGACATTAGCTGGGGCTGCTCCGGTCTGCCCTGGCACGTGTTCGGATGTCTGCGTACGGGGGAGTGAGAGAAGTGGGTGGAAATTTCTGGAACGTGCCTGGCTGGGGCAGAGGAACCAGGCCCATACTGTCACTGTGAAAGAACTGAGTCCATCAAAGGCCCAGTGTTGTACCCTCTCCTGCCCACCTCACGATCCACAGGCCAGACGACCCTCAGCACACCACGGCTCTCCCCAACCCCTTGCTGAGGGCTGTGACAGTGGAGGGAAGGGGTGCAGAGACAGGCGCCAAACCCCTCCCCCCCTCTCTCCCTTCCTTTTTGCTGCGTATCACTAAAAATTTCAGTAGAGGAATGATTTGGGAGGGGATGGGGGGAAAGGCCAGAATAATGATTTATAGAATTTTATCCACCTTGATTCCTTAGGTGTCTGTCACAGCAGGATCACCACGGGGGCAGGGGC
Organism: Eidolon dupreanum; assembly: GCA_028627145.1. NCBI lineage: Eukaryota > Metazoa > Chordata > Mammalia > Chiroptera > Pteropodidae > Eidolon > Eidolon dupreanum. The sequence goes on along the minus strand of CM053504.1, from coordinate 78,000,584 downwards.
AGAGCTCAGGAGTGACTCTTTCAGGAAGAAGAAAGGGAGCCTAAGAGCCCTTTACAGTTCATTTCCTGGGCACTTAGTAGCCACTCAGGATGCCCTGACCCCCGCCCCACCTGCATCCTGGTCCCCTCACCCTCTGCTCCAACCCTGACCAAAGAATCACTGGTCAGCGGAGGGCAGGGCTGCTCCCTCTAGGGAGGCTTAGCATTGTCCCCCAGGGGCCTCTGGCCCCAGGTTGGGGTCAGCGCTCTCTGCCCCATCCCCACAGCTCGGTTTTGCGCTAGCCTGTTGGGGCTTTCCAGCAGGCATGCCCACTCCAGCGCAGCTGGCCCTTGGCCTGAGGAGTCCTGCCCAGAAGGGCTGCTCCCAGCCTGGCTCCTCTGTGCCCAAGCCCAGTCGGAACCCTGCAGGGACCAGGCCGGGCCAGCCATTGGAACAGCAGACCCTCTCCCCTGCCCTTGTCCCCACAATCACCGCCCTTGCCTGGCTTGGTCCTGCAGCCACCTGTTTTCCAGGGTGGAGATGGCTGTCCAGATACCTTTGCCTGTCCAGAGAGAGATAACCATGCAGCCAGGAGCCCGGGGCATGAACCCCCCTCTGCCAGTGTGCTCCTGCAGAGCCTGTCTTCTCATTGGTAAGATGGGGTCATAATAATGGGCGGGACCTGAGCGGGCAGCGAGTGAGCATCTGTGCGGATGGTCCCGGGTGATGCTCATGCTCACTGTGCTTATCGAAGCAGAGGCTGGGGAGAGGGAAGGAAATTGTAAAGACTTCACAGTACACATCTCTCATTTTCCCACAGGCATGCTGTGGGAGAGAGTCACCTGGCTATCACTCATCACCCTGAGGCCAGAAGGCTCTTGGGGATGTTTCTGATTCTGAAGGTGGGAGAAGGAGACTCTCAGATTAGCCCAGAGCGTGTGAGGGAAGTGTCCCCTTAGCTGCTTCCTCTCACGCCAGGCTCCGAATAGGCCGATGCCTATTCAGTACAGGCAGCCTCGTCCCCATGCGAGGCGCGTTGTGCTGGGCTGCCCAGTCCCTCCAGAGACAGACCCCCATGCGGGAGGGGAACTTCCACCCGAACAGGAAAAGGCTGCATGGGAAGAGCCATCGGCAAAGGCCACCCTCAGGACAAACCACTGCCACCACGGCCTGGCCATGCGGCTGGTCTGGCTCTGGCTTGGGTTCTGTCGAAAAGGACCTGGACTCGAAGAATGAACGGCAGGACCTGAACGGCCACCGTCCCGTCATCTAAGGCGTTCATGTTCCAGCACCAATTAATTATCCAAACCTCCCGATTTGAAAAGGAGGATGTTTAATCTCCCGTTTTCCCCAGGGTCTCAGCCCTTTGACCCTGCTTCTTGACCCCTGCCCTTCCAGCTAGCTGAGCCCCCCAGAGGTGCTGACTCTGTGCAGCAGCTTGTTTAGTAAACACGGCTCCCCGAGTGGGGGAGGCTAAAGACCGGACTCTGGCCAGGCAGTGGCATCTTCTGAGGAAGCCACACGCTCTTCAGGGACCCAGTTGGCAAGCCCAGGAGGAAGGAACAGGGGCCTGGGAGGGGTCATCGCGAGCAGTGCTCACAGGATTCCGCCTTGGGTCCAGCGAGGTGCTCAGGGCCCTCTCTGCTCTTTTTCTGAGCATCGTTATGCAGAAAGGTCGGCCAGCACCTCCCCTGGCCCTGGGCACAGCTGCAGCAGATGCAATGAAAGGGTGCCCAAGGGGGCCTGCAGGGTCCCCCGGGGTGGGAGGGAGGTCCTGGGCCTGGTTTCTCCAGGCTCATAAACAATCCCGTGGGAGATCAGAGGTGGCCCGTGGGCTTGGGTTCGAATCCCAGTTTTGCTTCTAATTAGCTTTATGACCTTGGGCAAATTACTTACCTTCTCTGTGCTTCATCGTCCTCATCTGCAGAGGGAGAAGAATGAGAGTCCTGCCCTCCTGGGTTATTCATGGAAATTAAATTGGATGATATAAGTGAAGTGCTGGGCCGCTGCGAGGTTTCTAGAAGGGCTGGCTAAATTTATATTTTTCTGGTGAGATTTTTTTGCTTCCTAACAGGTGACCCTGCCCAGTGTCATCCTCTTCCCCAATCCTCATGTACCTCCGTGTCCCCAGGAAACGTAAATTCTAAGTGCTACACCAAAGCTTGCAGCAGATTGGGACCTTTTTGAGTCTCTGATTACCCTGAGGCGGGGCGGTGGTTCTCAGGAGTTCTTGACCAGGGCGATTTTGCCCTTGGAGGACATTTTTGAGCATCACAGTTGGGCTAAGGATTGCTCCTGTCATCGAGTGGGTGGACACCAGGGGTGCTGCTAAGCATCTTACAAGGCACAGGACAGCCCCGCGACAAAGAGCTATCCGGCCTCAAATGTCAACACTGTGGAGGCTGAGAAAGCCCTGAGCGTTGCGGGTCATTGCTGAGCAGTGCCAGCGGGGAGGGATGGGGCCAGGACAGGAAAATCTACGTGGCGCCGGCTCCCTGCCTGCCCCCTGCCCTGGGAGAATCTGGGTGTTGCCCCACCCCAACTAATCAGACTTGTGGGGGGAGGGGAGAATGTCCTCTCTAAGATATTTTAGTTCTCCCACTTTCCCTAAAGAGTTCCGAGGAGCAAAAGCAACCTCACAAGGCAAATTACGTATGCCGAGAAGCCAGCTACAACATGCGTTCATGTAAATCAATGCATGGACACCAACTGCAGTGGCGCCAACAGCTAAACAGAGCCTCAGAACTAATGCAGTAATTCGAAGTATTCACAGAAAGTGATAAAAAACTATCCATAGCGCCCGGTCCTCCTCCGTCTCTGGTGACACTTCCAGCCTTCCAGCTGTCACTCAGCCACAGCAGCTCCAAGAAAGGAGCCCCTGCCCTCACCTCCTTCTCCAGGCGCGAGGCTCCCTTCTGAGTTAAACCCTCGCAGGAGCCCAAGAAGTGTTCTCTCTGCCTGGCCTGGTTTCCTTGGTTACAGTCAGGGACAAACCAAACAACCTAATTAAGGAGGGCAAGGGTGGGGTAGGTAAGAGGAGGGTGTGTAAGATATTTCCCTAGAAATTTCCAGCACTTCCATAATTCTTTCCTCAAAGTAGAGTCTGAGTCAAAGTCCCCAGTTTGCTAGAGAACCAACTACTTCTCTTTTGCTCTCTCGGAATAGTTCTTTACATGTAGCCGAATGCCATTATTCCTGAAGACGCTGCCACAAATAGCTCGCCCAGAGTCAAACCAAATCTCAATGTTGTTGCTTTTCAAGTGCTATAATTGATGGAAATGCTAAACGCGCAAGAGTGTACAACGCAGGATACTGTTTGTGTCTTTTCGACAATCCTCATGACATCTAAGAGGTGACCATCCCTGACCATGAACAGATTTCATCACCAGAGATGAAAGGAATTTGATCGTTACCTTGAAATTGTGTGTGAGGCATATGATAGGCAATTAACATCTTATTTCACTTTTTATTTCTAAAATGGGGAAAAATTATTATTTCAAAAATCATTTGTCTTTCTTGGGAGTGAGGGAGGAAGATTTACTCCAAACCATAAGACTCTAGTAGTTTGTTAGAGCACAGACTTAATTACAGCTCCTCTCGCCACAAGCCTAGGAGGTTTGACAAGATGCTGCCAACCCTTAATGAAACCGTTTTTGTCACTGGGAATCACCAAGCTCAGCTTAGAGAGGGGTGCTGGGACATACTCTGTCTACATTCACATCGAAGCAGCCTGTGCTTTCAGCAATAAATAAATGCTATACAGTCGGCAGGAACCAAACACGACTTAGGCTGCTGAATTTTTCACACTTCGACCACTGAAATCTGTCTGTGTGTCCTTGGACAAGTCATGCCACCTCTCTGAGCGTTAGTCTTCTCACCTATAAGCTCTGAATGATAACAGTACTTACTTTATGATGCTATTCTGAGAATTAGGTGATGAATGTACAGGACACAGAAGTTAGTTCTTGCTGGACAGAAGTTAACTGCTGTGTCATCTTGCCATTCCTCGGCAGTGGACCCGGCATCTGTGAATGATTGCCACGCTCATCTGATGGAAGAGAAATCCTGAGGACGGGTAGGTTGCATTGCTGCTGGGTCTATTAGCAGCTTGAGAACAGAGCCCACGTTATCCTTTGTGAGAGTCGGGGCTGCCCAGCTGGTCAACAACGATCATGGACCGGAATGCAGGACAGCAGTGGGACCTTATGTGACTTCAACTCCCAATGCCTGTTTCCTTATCCACAAGGGCAGGGGTTGGGCAAGGGGGTCTCAAAGTCCTGTCCACCCCAAAAGTGTTGTGATTTCAGGTCCAACTGCCCGATAGCAACTGGAGACTGATGCACGCGTTTCTAACCCCGGGGCAGGGAGGATGTGTGTGGTTCGCGTCGTGAATCCCTGCGGTGCCCAGCCCAGGGCAGGCCAGTGCTGCCGATCGACCCGCTGGTCAGATCCCCGGTCTCACGGCTCCCAGCTCTTTGCTCTTTTAATTTCAAAAAGGTCAGTCAATCAATCAATATATTTTCTGCGATGCCACAGTGCCACTGTGTCGTTCGGAAGGAAGTCAGTACCAGCCAAATAGCAGCCCTGCCTCAATGTGATAGGCAGATAAGATCTTCGTGTGCATGCACTCACCATATATGCAGGTATACATGCACACACACACGCACACACACATGCACAATACACACATGCATGCACATGTGCACACATACACATGCACACATGAACACATGCATATATGTATGTGTGCACACCAACGGTGCACACCAGCAATGCACACATGTGCACACGTGCACACACACATACCTATATGCATGCATGCATACACCCAGGTGGATATAGAGATGCAGTCACCTGTAGGGATCTCATTTCTAGGAGGCCACCTGGAGAGCACACATCCTGTGGTGGGCTCACAGGGAGTCTTCCTGAGAGGCTGTGCTGGGCTCAAAGATTTGGATGAAAGCGACCCAAGCAGAGCACAGGATCAGCAAGATGACACCAAGCACCTTGGTAATGCCGGCAGGCTGAACGGAGGTGTGGCCCCCTCCACAGACATGACTGGGCCCTGAGTGGAACAGGAAGGGGGCAGCACTCATTGTTGGAAAGAGAGTCCCCCAGAAAGATGAACGACAGAGAAAACCTCCAAGTAATGTGGGGGAGGGGGGACGATCTGGCCTCCTCACTGTGGCTTCTTCCCCAAAGAGCACATCGGAATTACCCCAAACTTCCCCCATTTTCCAAGTCAGTGAACTTGATGGCCCATTGGGCTCTCAGATTACACTCCCTGTCATTGCGGTTCATACCCACAGCCATCTTACAAAGGGCTATGGTGGTGGTGGGAGGAGCTGCCTGTTTTGTTCTTTAGCTTCCCCCTCCCTTCCCTGGGAGTCTCTGCCCCTTGCCAGGGCCCCCAAGCCTGAGCAGGATCCCTCCTCTCTGAAGTTAATGACGGTAAGAAGATTTCATTTTATTATCTCTCCAATGGCCCTGATATTTTAAATTTTCCTTTGACAAACTTGGAGCCCTGAAATCATCATTTAGGAAACAAAGCTTAACTGGGAGCTTTCAAGGAGGGTTTTTCCCTTTCAATTTTAGCAGGGCTAGTAAAAATCAATAACGCCGTGCTCCCATCTGTAGCCCACCTGACATCTCATGAATGGTCAATGGAGCCTGCTTCTGGCTGCTGAAGCTACTCAGAGCTGCGGTGGCCGCCGTGGCTGGGGATCACATTTCTTTTCTGCTAATTTAAAGTCCTCTCTCTCACCCCAGAAGATGCTCCTCAGTAACTTCCTTGGGGAGAAGGTTGGGTATTTCCAGAAAGAGTTTAGAGTGACCAAACTAAAGACAGGAAAATTGTGGGGTGAGGAGAGTGTTATCTGAACACAGAGATGACCTAACTCTTTGTCTCTCAAAGGATTTATTAAATAGGACAAGCTTAGGATGGGGATTTGGAGGGTATTATTCCCGTGCAATTAGCCATGAGCTCCAGGACTCAAGAAGCTGTAAATTGGTCCTGGCTGGTGCCAAAAGGTTGGGGACCCAAAGCTCTGTTCAGAAGCAGAGGAAGTCCACAATGGGTTGAAGGAGGGACAACGGCAAAACACATCCTGGCCCGCAGACGCGATGCCCCTGCCTTTGCTGGGTTCCCTGAGGATGTGGGTCCGTCCAGCTGCCGTCGGGGCATCTAAATGTGCCTTCCAGGGACGATGGCCTTGCCAGCAGCACGGATGGCTGTGCAGGTGCGACGCTGAAACAAAGGAGCGGGAATTCAGGAGCCCAACCGAGGCAGGGCAACAAGAAACAGCCACCCGGTTGCCCACCCCGAGGCCTTTTCAAAGCCACAGACGGAACCATATTGTCTCTCCCAAGCCAAGTTTAACTTCTAAGGAAATCTTTTCAAGATGTTCAAAGCACCCCAGCGCAGTAAGGTCTAAGCGCTACCATCTGCTGCCGAGGCCCCTCCCGTAATCCTCGCGCGCGCGCAGAGGCCCCGTGGCAGGGTCCCCCGCGGCGCCCACAGAGAGCGCTCATGGGGTGCTGGATGACAAAGGGCCTGCCGGGCACTCTGGCTCGCGGGCCGCGGGGTCCGGGAACAGTGCACCATGGACCACATGCGTGCTGACACCCAGCACGGCCTGCGCCGGAGCCGGCTCTCGGGGGAGGGGGTGGCAGTAGGCCCTGCACGCCTGGGGTCCCCGCGGCCTGTGAGCAGGGAAGGAGGGCTCAGGGTCCACCGACCAGGCCTGGAACCCTCTGGACTCCAGAATGTCAGGTGCAAGGAAATAAACAGGTACCTGATTCCAAATGGAAATCGCCTTATATTGATTGGTTTTTGTTTCTGTTCTCTCTCTCTCTCTCTTTTTTTTCTTTTGGTTTATTTTTTTCCTGTTCTAATGTAGTTTATGAATTCACATGAAATTAAATAGAAGCTAATTTTAATAATAAGAGAACCATTACTGTTTTCAGCGGCACGCCATCAAGCACCTCATGTCCCACCTGTATGTCTATTGTTTAGGACATTCCGGGCCAAGAAGTCCATTATTCCAGGGCCAGGGTGACAGAGTTGGAGCATCCTGAAGGCTCAGAGCCCAAAGGAGGAAGAGGAGTGGGCGACAGGGCCCCTGTGGGTAGAGGGTGAAGGGGCGCAGGGGTGAGATGAGGGATAAGGGAGTTCGGAAGCCCAAAGGACCAGCGCAGAGAGACGGGTCAGCCCGGAGAACGAGGTGGGGACCGACTCAGATGTGCGCTGGCCTCCCCTGAGATGCTGAGTCCTGGGAGGCAGTCTGGCCTGAGCAGAAGAGAGCTGGGATGCAGAGGCAATGCCCGCCCGGGGCGGGTTGGACCGGGAAGCAGCGTGGAGGCCAGTCCCTTGACGGGCGAGGCTCAACTCGAAAAAGACTGAGATCACTGATCCTGGGCCCCGCCAGGCTGCCCGATTGGGTGTCCCCGGCTCTGAAGGGCAGGGGAGCTGGCAGCCAGGGAGGGGCGGAGCCTCAGGGCCACACCGCAGCACAGGGGCAGAAGGTGCGATGGTGAGAAGCACATGCCCAAGAGCCACTTACTGGATGGTATGACCCTGGGCAAATCGTTTTAACTCATTGCGCCTCAGCTTTCCTCTGTGAAACGGGGACGGTGATGGAGAAGGCACACACCTCGCTGGGTTGTTGCCAGGGATGATACCTATCAAGTGCTTAGAGCAGTATCCCGGACATGGCAAGTGTCAGCTGAGGGTTAGCCGTTGTCATTATTATTGTTTTATTTGTCACACGAGTGAGAGGGTGGGGGTCTCAGAGGTTGTCTTGGCTGGTGGAGAAAAGGAAAGGCTGCTTTGGCTGCAGAACAAAGCTGGGCCATCTCGGCCAGAGGCCAGAGTCAGCTGCTGGAATTTCCCAGCGCATCCGTTGCTTCCCTCCCACCCCCACTGGCCTTGGCGCCGGTTCCTGGTGGCCCCGCGGATCTGAGACCGCCCGCCAGGAGGCCGAGAGCTCGGATTCCCCGCGCAGATGCCTGTCGGAGGCTCTGCGGGGAGAAACCACCCCTTCGGCTCTGCGCGCCGCTGTCACCAGCCGTGTCTGGCAGCCGCTGCGTTTCCAAGCTGCCCCAAGAACTGAGGGAACCGAGGTCCACATGCCATCCAACTGGCGCGCCAGGGGCTCCAGGGCCGGTGACACCCAGCCGGCTGTGGCCACAGAGAGCCGCAACGGAGTTGTAAGAAGACACAAATGGAAGGTTGGTTTGCTTTGGGTTTGGGGTTTCTCTGTTTTTTTATTTTTTCTGGTGCCTCACCAGAATATGAGTGACCAGAGTTAAAACTCCTGAAAATCTTCAGCCTCCACATCGACCAAAGGCCCAGCCCTTGCACCTAGAAGTATAATGAAATGGATTTGACAAGGGTGTTCCAAGCACTTCTTCCTCAACCCATCCCTTCACTCCGTGCCTGCCCTTCCCCGCTTCCCGACCGTCCCTGATCCTGCCTGGGGTTGGTCATCTTGGAGCTCTGGTCAGTGACGGAGCAGGCAGGCCGTGTGTCTGTGAGGAGAACTGCAGGCCTGTGGTGGACTACTGCTCCCATGGGGAGGCGGTGACATTCCTGGGAGCTCTTTGATTGTCACCTGATTGGTGGGTGACACTAGCGGTTGAGGGCTGGGGCTGCTGGAGCTGAGTGTAACCTCTGCATCCAGACCACTGGGTTCAACTCCCAGTTCCACCACTTGCTGGGTGTGTAAACTTGTTTCTCATCTGTAAAATGGAGAGAGTAATTGTTCCTCCCTCCTAAGACTGTCACGCACGTTTAGTGAGTTAATCTGTACTAAGCCCCCAGAACGATGTCTGGAATTTATAAACAGCAGTTATCATTTCTCTGAGGGACAGACCCACTCACAACGTAATTGTCCTATGTTCTATGTGTCTTTCAAATGCTTCACTAAACATTTAAATTAAGGAGGTTGGAAAGTGACTTCATAATGACCTGAGCCTGAAATATAACTCTTTTAAAATAAATACGTAAACCAAAAACATTTTCAAAGGTTTTCACATACACTGACTCTCCCAGGAAGGCAACCACTATGTTGTGGTCATCTTGGCTGCACCTGCCTGCCAGGCCCCCGTGGTGGCGTCCTGTTCCACCGGCGCTCTGCAGGGCATCCGGGTGCCGGCACCTGAGGCCAACCAGAGGGCAGGACAGTTCTCTGCTCGGCTGGAACCAACTTTGGCCAAGAGGCCTGAGGATTCCCGCTCTTCTCCTTTCCCAGGCGGCCTGCGTGGTTTCTCCACTGGTCTGTCGGAAGACTTCCTCGGGGAGCATCCTCCCTCAGCGAGCAGTGGGGTCACCCAGGAAGGCGTCATCGTGTGCGGCTTTCCATCCTTCGCTGCCGTTCTTACCTTTTCCTTCCCTCTCGCTGCCCCAAGACTGTACCTCCTAGAGAAAGCATCATTACTTTATCCCTGCCCCATACTGTTTTCTGGAGAACTTGGGCTAAAATTTTTCTAAAGAGGGGTGACTGTGCTTTGTCTTGGGGACGACTTTACCAAGAAAGGCCAACCATTTCAGAAAATCACATAATCAATAGCAGCTACGTAAGGTGTTTGTCACCAGTGTCGCATCTTTCTGTTTGTCCATGGTGACTGGCTTTGAGTGCCGTTGTGCCTGAATATTTTCTCATCGAACTACTTCATTATGAATCACTTCCCTTTGAGTTCTCCCTTATGTTACCCTTATGTAGGACATTATATTGATTTTTTATTATGCATATAAGGAAGCTATCTTATCTAAAAACCTCATATCGAGCTAGTGAAGAGGTCATTACAGGATGTTTGTCATGTAAAGTGGCATCGGGGTTGGCAGAGCAGAGACTCCGGGTGAGAAAGAGCCCCTAGGCCACCAGTCGTGGTGGATAAGACACCGGTCTCCGCGGGCCTTGGTTTGTGAGGCTGAGTGAGGTGATCCGTAGCGTCCTTTGCAGCTCTGCCACCCTGAGGTTTGTTAGGAGACGTCATCTGCTTTGGCTCTTGGGTTCTGATGCTGGCCCTGCTTGCTGTGTTTCACCTCCAGGGCTGAGCTGCCTGGGAATCTGTCTCCATCTCTGTCTCTGTCCCTCCAGGTAACACCTCCTGATCCCACCCCCAGGTTTAGGTGGCAAGCGCATGGCACAGAGCTAGAAGTCTTGACCTGGAGGGCAGGCGGTCTGAGGGCCGGGCTGCTGCCCTTCGCGCTTTTCTGGGTGCACACAGATGGGACTGAGTGTGGTTCGGAAGCAGGAAGGAACCCCACCCGCCTCCATGCCTTCAGGACCTAGGAGCGAAGCCATGGTGTTAATACCTTCCACTTGGCCAGGCAGATGACAGGATTCAGAGGGTGATCAGGGAAATTGCCCACCCCGTCCGCAAACCCTCTCTTCTACCCAGTGTATTTTGCAAAGCTTCAGGAATGCCTGCCAATGTTGCTTATGAGTAAAGAACATGCTAAAGTAGAAAGTTAGGACAAAGAGCAGCAGCTTGTCCCTGTAAATGGAGCTGTGTCACACAGAAAAGAATGTTGACTCAGTGGGAGCAGAGATGGTTCCCAGAAAGAGTGAGTCTGAAGCCTGTACCCCTGTGCGTGTGTCCACACGAGGGGCTCGAATCCCTCAGCCCAGAGCAGCGTTTCAGGCTGCCCTCCCTCTGATCCCATGAGAAGTTTCCACCCATCCGCTCCCCCGCCTCCCCCAGTAGAGATCAGAGACACAGCTTAGAGGTACCGGGTCAAGGTCGGGAGGAGTCTCCCCCTAGCCACTATTGGAGGGCTGCAGCCAGTTGTTCTTGTGCCCTAGGTAAGTCTTGGGGTAAAATGGTTGCAAATGAAGCTATTAAGAACCTGACTAGCTTAACCAGGGCTTTTTGGGAAAAAAAGAAAGAAAAATATTGGCGGGGTCTTAAATGGAGGTACTAAGTGCCGTGTCTTCTTGGAGCTGGTGGGTTCCTGCTTTAGAAGCAGAACTAAGGAGGCTCAGGAAAGGCTCCAGGGCTTGAGTCTGGGGGACACTTTAGAATCTGTCCAAGGTGGCTTCCCAGCAGGTTTAAAGCTGCAGTGAGGATTTTACATACACCTGAGGCTCTGGGGGGAGCTCGCTATTACTTACAAATTTCCGGAATTATGCTTTATTTAAAACCAGAATGAGGACCTACTACACCCGAGGAAAGCCTGCTTGGCATGATCAGGACAATGACAGCAGAACCTGTGGGGCCACCAGGACGCAGCTTGTGTCTGAGGGTCTCAGACTCACGCCCCCTCTTTGTAGCCTCTGAGAGCAGAGCGCATGCTCCCGGCCCCTGGTGCCCCCTTCGCCTCTTTCTCCAAATCAGGACAAGAAAGCAAATCAGAAAGCAAATGCTGGGCATGAGAACGCCCCAAAGAGGCCAGGGACACTAGGCCCTGGGTACACAGAGTTGGGGTGGCCCGCCCACTTGGGGTGGGGGTGGCAGTCCCTACACTGGCGCCCGTAAGCCCCTTGGGAGAACTGGGGGCGGCGGGGCTTCCTGAAGAGGCCTGAGCACCCTGTGGGTGCCTGACCCGGGACCTGTGTGGGGCCCATCACCCTGCAGCCCCCCAGCCGTAGCCGGAGGGCCGAGCCGGAAAGCTGCCTGTTGTTCTAACAGGGGAGCCCAGGCCAGGGGCCTCTGCCCTAGGTCCAGGGAGACCACTGCTCCCCTGGGAGTGGGGACACAACTGAGTCCACTTGTGAGGGGGAACCTATCCAAATGCAGGTTCCCAGGCCCCCCCAGCCCACGGCGTGGCACTCTCAGGAGCGAAGCCTGGACTCCGGGTTTCTGACAAGCCCCAGAGGATCTGTGCACACTCCACTGTCAGAACAACCTCCAGTGACAGCCCTGCTGCAGGGGTCACGGGGTCACAGATGAATCAATCTTATCGACTTTCATCCCGAAGGCATGGCAGGGCCCAGCCCGGCTCACCAGACCCCACAGCGGTGCATGGATTAGTCACTCCCTCATTCGGGGCTCATTTCCTGAGCACCCACCCTGCCCCTGGCTGTCTCGGGGTTGCACAGTGAACCAGACAAAATCTCTGTCCTCAGGGGCCACCATTCCAATGATGACAATGCCATGCATTCAAATAACACGTGACTTACAAATGCCGTCATATCTCAATCACCCCGTGAATCTACGTGAATCTACGGGCCTTTTGGCTGGTGTATTTTTAGCCCCTTTTTACAGGTGAGGGAACAGGCCCAGAGAAGCCAAAGGGCTTGTCCAAGGTCACCCCCGTTTAGGGGGAGAAGCCATCGTGAAGGCAGTCCCCAGTCCATCCCGTGGAGTCCGGCTGAGCCTCATGTTTGCAGAGCAGTGACTCTCAGTGGGGTCATTTTGTGCCCAAGATCATGATAACTAGAAAGGGCAGAGCTGGGACTGGAACCAGGGTTCACGTTTGAACCAGTCAGTCCATCTCCAGGGATCGATGGTTTTGCCCCTGAGCCTCCTGGTCACTTCCGAGTCAGCAGAATAGAATGGAGGCGAACGAGGAGGTGACCTGTGGAGTCGGCTGGGCAAGGACCTGGAGTGGAGCAGCTCGGAGGAGGGCTGCACCCCACCACCCCCACCAGATTCTGGGGCTCTCTGCTTGTTGTTGTCCTCAGGGTCCCTGTCCAGTGTCAGGTGGCCCAGCTGCCAATTCACCTCATTCCCACTAATGAAATTCCCTTGACGGTTTTTGTTTGTTTGTTTTTGTTTTTTTGTTTTGTTTTGTTTTATTTTGTCTTTTTGTTTGTTTGCAGGAGCTGATCCCCAGGAGTCTGTCTTCAGCCTGGCATTAGATCAAAGGCTTAAACCCAAAGCACTTCTCACCCATCCTGGTGCCTTCTGTGACCACCACAGTGGCTCGCCCCTCTCCAGGGCACAGGAAGCCTCCCAGCCCCTCCACCCAACAGGTGCAGTAAAAGGGTTCACCAGGCCCCACCCGTCCCCCCTGGCAGGCTGGTGTGGTTGGGGGTGCTCCTGCCCTTGTGAGGGAAGGATCTTCTCTTTCCTGAGGGGAGTGGGCTGGGACAGGAAGAAGGGGGAAGGGGACCAAGGATTTCTTCCTTACAATTCAGGAATAATGGATTCCTACAGAAAAGTCACTTCCAGGGACCACAGGGTACTGTCTGTTTGTTGGCGTCATGTTGGAGGGTTTATCTCCACCCAGACTTTTGATCAGCCCTGCTCTGGGTGTGAGGTGGACCCAGCCCCCCGGGGCCTCCTCAGTACATTTCTGAAAGCAGAGCACTGACCCCCACGGGGATGCAGACCTCGAGGAGGCTAGAGCCGCCTCCCCTCCCAACACCAGGTGATAAAGGCAGGGATGGAGAGGAGGAAAGAGATTTCCTCACAGCCACCTGCTGACGTCCAGCTTCTCCTCAAAGGCTTAGGCGACCCTCTCCTCTCCTGACCTGGCTCCTTCCTTTTCTCACCCTTGTCACCCCATGTGGGTGCAGAAAAGAAGTGCTACTCCCAGGACTCACTGATCTGCTCCCCACCGAGAGCCCCAGGAGGAGGAACATTCCAGAACTAAGTCGCCCCTGTGCTTGGGGAGTTGCGGGGGCAGACACTGAGAAGGTCCAGTGGGCAGGAGGGATGGATGATCAGAGTCATGGCCTACCAGTCTCGGTTTCGGCTGGGTTTGCACGTGCCTGGCAGAGGCCGGCAAGGCCGATGTGTCTGAAGTGTAAACTGTGACAGCTGAGGGTCACTTCCCCGTAACAGGCCTTGTGGCCGGGTATTTGAACTTCTTCCCTCTAGGATACATGATTTGGTCAGGGCTCAATCGAAGAAGAAGCGGAAGCACTAGGAATGGTGTAGATAAAAGAATCCCCTGCAGGGACCTGACTGCTCCCCCACTGTCAAAGTCCCAGATCCGGCGGGCGGGACTGAAAGATGGAAGTGAGGTCGGGGAGCATGGGGCCCGCGGGAACCCGAAAAGGACGCAACTGTGTGGGCCTCGTCTGAGCTGCTGCCCGGCAGGCAGGCGGGAGAAGCGCCTCCGTCCCCGGGCTGGACGCAGCAGCCGCAGGAAGAGGCCTGCGGAGCCCGCGGTGCTGCCGGAAGCGGGAGCCACACAGGTGGCCGCTCGGACCCTCCAGAATAAACACGGCCACTGCTCCCCTTCCGCCGCGTGCATCTCGTGCAGATTTGGCCCTAAAGACACAGGAAAGGGAATTATGGGAAATGTTATTCAGCTTATAGCCAAGTTGACACGTTGCAAATTCACCAGACGGGTTTTCATTCCACATATGTTTGTTTTCATCTTTCAAGCCCTTGATTGTATATTTTTACAGGTGTGTGTGTGTGTGTGTGTGTGTGTGTGTGGACTCCCCTTGAACTAAACATACCTCTGCTTTTCTCGGCCGAATTCCTTTGAGGATCGCTCTAACTTCTGACGGGAAATGAGCACCGTGCCAGGAAATCTGCGGGCAAAGAATGTGGTGAGTGTGTATCTGCGTGCGTGTGTGCGTGTGTCTGGTAGGTGTGTGTCTCTGTGTGTGCCCTGTTTCCACGCATGCTTCAGCACTGGGAGTGGGAGAGGAGAGAAGAGGGTTGAAGACAATAGCAGAAAATGTCTGGGCTGTGAGGCCAAGTCCTTCCCCCGTGAACCAGATGCAGATTTCAATCAATTCAATCAATGGGCAATGTTTGCTGGCCATAAAAATAGCCCAGAGGTTGCTGGTCAGCGGCTCTAAGATGGATGACCAGTGGCCCCAGAGGTCCCAAAGGTCAAAGATGACTATCACCTTAAAATGTAATCTGTGCTGGCCTCCAGCCCCAGACACGGCGGGTGGGGTGGGTGCTGCTGACCATCTGCAGTCGCTGCCAAACCACGCGGCTCTCAGCCATGCTGCCCACTCAGCCCGGCAGCTGGGCAGACGGCCTTCGCGCATCAGGGGCTGTGTGTCTGTCCGTCCATACTCTCAAGCCCTAGGCTGGTGCCACTCTCCTTCCAGGCAAAGAACTCACACGTTCGTCCAGCCACTGCTGTCCCTCATGACATCCCTCAGGGGGCTGTAAGAGAGCAGGCCTGTGGTCTCGCTTTCAATCCCACGTCCCTTTTCATTAAGCAAACCCTCGCCTCCTTCCACTGCTGAACGCCGGCTCTAGCTTCTTCGGTGCAAGGAGTAAAAGGTCATTGTTTTCCATTTGTAATCGTGAGAAAGGATGATGGCAGCAGCCCTCTGTTCCACCAGAGAATGACAAGTGAGTGACCCTCACTATTGCCCTTCTTCCTCTCCACACTTATGGACTCTCATTTCATTTGCCCCTTCCCTCCTTCCTCCGTCTAGAATGACCTCCTGTTTCTTCACCCAGACATTCCTTCCTGAGCCTTACTGCTGCCGGGTAGACACGTCGTCATGTTGCATCTGAGAGCTCACCATCTCATCATCAAATACTTCCTTCTTCCTCCTCCCTGCGCATTGTCTGATGAATGCCAGATTTCTCCTCCCGTCTTTGGTTCATTGGTTTTCTTAATTTTTCCCATCTGCTGTGTAGCCTTTGAGAAGCATGTAAGGATGAGAAATGCCCGATGAACATTTTGTCTGGTTGCAGTGTCTCCCAAAAAACGGTGGCTCCCTTGCTTCTGGTTGGGTGTGGGTGCTGTGAACTCTGAGAGCAAGGTCCGTACTGCACATCAAGCGCCTTCACAAATCATCGCGCTTCGGCTATTTAATGGTCGACATGTCACCCGAAGATGCAGTATTTCCCAAAAGTCAGGAAGCAAATAAATTATTACAGTTTAAAAATGAATCTATTTATTGATCTCCTTCTTTTACACTATTAATGCTAATTGTTTTTCATGGTGCATGCATTTGGGATTCATCAAAATGAATACTTAACGAATTTCCAAACACAAAAATTATAGCAGGTAACAGATAGAACCAAATCATCCTGCCATTTCTCGAAGGCCTTATGCTCTGAAGGGCCCTCGGAGTATGAGGTGGAATCACGTGTGTCTGTCTGCAGATTTGAGATATTGCTGCTAACTGATAGGCGAGTGTGTGGACATTACAACAAGCTACATTGTTTGAGCACCTACTGTATGCCAGGCCCTGGGTCAGGTCATTTATGAACATTTCACTGAATCCTCCCAAGGCCAGTTTTATTACTCCCACTGGTCTGTCTTGCATTTCCACAAAAAATTTTAATGATGAAATTCAAATAGAATAATAATTTAATAGTTTTTGTGTGTAAGATATAAGTCTACTAATGAAAATGCTAGAATCTTCTTTTGGGGAGAAATGCATTTCACTTAAATGGGTTCAAAGTTAACATACCCTATCATCAAATCGATTGCAAATGTTGATCTGTAAAAACCACTCCTAGCTCTGGGGCTGTACACAGCACAGGAGACAGGCTGGGTTTGGCCGACGGGCTACAGTTTTCTGACCTTGGTCTAGCTCATTGGTCAGCCAGAGATCTATCAAAACCATCCGGGAAAATGTTTTTTCCTACTTCCACCCTGGACACGGGATGGAAATCCAGGGTCCTGGCTGGATGGAGAGGTTTATCTCCCTGTCAACAGCTCCCATACCTTCTCATGCTTCGGTTTACCTAAGAAAGCTCTGGGCCAGGTCACACGCCTGAAACAAACATCCTGCCTTTTGCTTCTGAATGAATTTTTTTCCTTCGAAGTTTGCAAAGCCATTCCACGTGAACACACATCCCTGGTGCTGGCTGTCTGTCCTCAGAGCTGCCCATGCATTA
>CM053504.1:77872697-77983380 GCA_028627145.1 Eidolon dupreanum | reverse complement strand
GTGTGACTGTAGGCCAGGTATTTTACCTGCCAGTGTATCAGTTTCTTCACCTATAGAATGTAGGCTAACTCATAGGAATTTTTGAGAGGCTCAGATGAAATCATATATATCAAATGCTTAACAGAGGCTCAATAAACATTATTTCTGCCTTCAAATTCTTTTAAGGATCCAGGCAATACATTCCACTGAGAATATAAGGATAGGACATCGGTCCTCCTCACATCAGGTAATTGGGACTATTTAATTTGCCTCCACTTCAGCTGCTATGAAATTTAGAGCCAAATTGAAAGGTAAACTTTAGTTACCACTCGCCGATACCCTCTGGCAGCCTTGTCCACCCTCTTCCTCTAAAAGGGTTGGAAACAAGCAGCAAACTAAGTGAGGGGTGGGGAGGAAGTGGGTGATACAGGAGCAGATGTTTTGGTAATAAAGAGCCAGGCAAAGCACAGGTGGATCCCCTGAGAGGACCCTTTGACTCATTAGGAAAGAGACCTAAGATTGGTACAGCATGGAGTCGGCAGGGCCTGACACGTGCTCTAGCGCTATGGTGGTGTGTTCTGGTTTGCTCTAGAAAATTCTGATATATTCCGATATTTCCTGGGATGAAATCATCAGGGATAGGGGAATCTAAGCTATGAAAACACAACGTGTGACAGTAGAGACTAGAGTGGCCCTCGTCATGGCAGGGTGTCCTCTGTAGTCAACGCCGGCCACGTGGACTGAGTGAGTTTTGTGCTGCTTCGGTCTAGTTGGGAGTTCAAGTCTCCTGAGAGGTGTGTTCCAAAAGTTTGAGTTTTGATTTCATCTTAAGTATCTGGAGTATGTTTTATATATGTCAGTGGCTCTTAACTTGTTAGAAAATACCTCTCTGGAGAAGAGTATCCTAAGAAAAGAAACCTCAGGAAAGGAAAGCAGGAGAAGAAGTCGGGAAGACATGGCCCCAGGAAGGCAGGGGGAGAGAGCACATCAAGGAGGACTGGCCAGTAGCACCAAATGCTTCTGAGTAATCAACGAAGATGAGGGCCCACTTCTGTTTACCCAAGGACATCCATTTCATAAGTGAAAACACTGGTTCCCGAGTAATAACCAAATCATTCCATGGAATGTAGCACATTTTAAAGCTCACACCTTCTAACAACCATTTCATGGTAAAATAGTCATAGTATTTGCAGCTGAGAATCAATATAACTGCTGTCTTTTTAAAATTTGGCACATAAATTCAAAGGAAAAAAATAATGGCTTTAAAAGCTTAAATGAACCCAGACCCTTTTCTGTTCTACCACCTTTTTTCTAAAAGACGATGGCCATCCGAAGAACCCTGGAAGAACAGAGAAGGCTGGGTCTTGAAGACAGAATCTAGGATTTAAATACTAGACACGCCTTTCATTAGCTGTGTGATCTCAGCCATTTATATTATGTGACCTGCAATTTTTTCATCTGTGAAAGGGAGATAATAATTCATGGCTTTTGGATTAAGAATTAAGCAGAATAATGAATGCAGCTAGTATAGTGCCTGGCATAAAATAAGTACTTAGAAATGCCAGTTTCCTTCTATCTTCTGCTTCATTTTTTAAAAGTGAGCCCTTTGATCTGGGTTGAAGAAAGGAATAAAACACAAGAAAAGAATTAATGGAAAAGCATATTTCCCCATGACACAGAAGCAGGAAATGAAGTAGAAGATCTGAAAAATCTCATATTCATACCTTATAATAATAATAGTTAGCATTTATTGCATATTTGTCATTATGTGACAGATATCATTCTAAGTGCTCTATATATATTGATGCTTTTCTCTTTTAATTCTTATAACAAGACCACAAGGTGGGTGTGATTATTAATTCCATTTTACATATGAGGAGATTGGGGCACAAGGAGGTTTAACTAACTGGGGCTCATTTTCCGGGGAGAAGCCCCAGAGACTGAGATTCGATGGAAGGATTGATCCCTACATGAGGGAAGGGAAAACAGGCAGAGGGAGACGTTGGGGTGTGATGTGGTTGCAACACAGGTCTCGGCCAATCCCACTGGGTGCTATGAAGCTGGGATGGCTCTGCAGAGATGTCCCAAATTAAGGTCAGGAGGGTCGAGTCTTTATACCCCCATGACCAGACAGCCATTGGATGCGCTGCCTTTGGGAAAGAGATGAGCCTTGAGAAAATGGCTCTTTTCAGCCCAGGCAATTCCTGAAGAAGGACTCAAGTGAGAGATGACAACTGCCGATCGCCTAGTACCCAGACTCCCGGCATCCACTACGGTCACCCTTTGCCCCATTCAGGTCCACTTGCTTTGCATAAATTCTGGGAGCAGCTCTCCCAGGATTCTGCAGGGCAAATCACATGCCTTTGATGTTGCGCCAATGACACACGTTGTCTCCTCTACTATCCATTCCTCCTGGCGAGAACCTCTGCTACTTTTGGTTGCTTACCATTTTGCTGACCAGATCCTCATCCACGAAGGGTGTGAATTCCTGATAACCACAAGCTAGGCAAGTGATTTTGACTTGTTGCGGGCAGCTGCCTTCAGCCTCCTGTTATACATTCTTTGAGGTGAATGGATGACATGTTTTATTCATCATTTCTAAAGATCTCTGCAGCTCAGGCCCCTCTGGATACCACTCCAGCTTTGCTGCTCACTCTGATAACTGTACCCATCGGGTCTCTATTATTTCAGGCCCTTGTCGTCTCCATTGCTGTGAGGGGCTCAGGCCTGTAATGCCGTCTCCTCGCCCCAGGCCGGGGCCGGGAGTGCTGCTGGGCCCTTCTCCCCAGCGCAGTCTTTGTTGCTTGGTTGACAGATTATCCGCTGGTTTTTCTCGTAGAGCAGTCATCTGGTGAGTGTCTGGCCATAGCTTATCTTCTTCAGCATCCCACCACGCTGAGCTTCTGGGTTACTCCTCCTACCATCTGCCAAGGTGGTTCTGGCATTTCTTCTTGACTGCACATCGGCCATTGTTCTCTCCAAGCTGAGAGGTGCCTTGACCCTGGGTCCTTGCCAGGGTGTTAAATCCCATATGAATAAACTCTCCTTTGTCTTCGTTTATATTCTGTCTCCCCTTGACCCAACACCCCCAGAATCTAGTCCCATAATTCTCCCAGTTCCTGCAGGTACATGCTGGCTCGGTCTTACACCTCCTTGAGATGTTTTTTTTTTTTTTTTTTTTTTGCCTTAGCAATCCCAGTACTTCCAGAGCCAGGCTCTATTGTGACTTAGCCCTAGCTGATTGGTCTGATGAAAGACCAATCTACTAGGAGAGCAGGTGGGGACCATGTGTTTTTTGCAAGGGAGAGGACTCTGTAACATCCTCAAGCAAAGCAGTGGGCCATGTAGGAAGGACAGGGAGGGTTCACCAGAATATGAGGATTCAAGGTTATTCAAGTGCATCAGTCCAGATAACCCCATCCATCTCGATCAGGCCTCTGACCTTGGGGTAGCAGACCTTTGAAGGCTAAGTCTGCAGCCTCCTCTGGAGTTCTCTTCACAAAACGAGTCTTGGGCCTGATCCTCAGCTTATATTTGGCTGTAGGAGATGAGGCTTTCCTTAGATGCTGCCAAGGACTCTCTCTAGCTTTCATATTTAGCTTTTAATTGGTGATTAATCACCCTCAGCTTTTCATTGTCTTTTTCTAGTGTGCCCAGCAACAGCCATCCAAATCCATTGCCCTCAAATTTTCTATCTTCCCTTACTCCTCGAATACCTGCAAAGTGCCACGTTGTACCCTCCAGCACATCCCCTTTTGCCAGTATGCCATCCTAAGTTCATGATCAAATGTTTAACATCCTTGAAAGGTAACAATTGCACGGCCCCAGCATGCCAGAGGCTACCCATGATCACCTATCACCAGTGATAGGATCCTCACTGCCAGTAGCTCAATGGGTGACCCAGGTCCCAAAACTCATTTTAGACCCTGTTTTCTCGGACCATTTCTAATACTGTCATAGGTTGCATTCTGGGGGATGCAAACTATGAGAAAGAAATCTGCATATACGAAGTTTATGGAAAAGTGTTCTCAGGATCAACACCATAGGTGAGTGAAAGAAGTAAGACTGGGCAGAGGAAGAAGCTAAACTGTGATATAGTTCAGTGAAGGCTTCGGCCACTCCCAAGGGAAGCTCTGGAGCTGGGATGGACCTTTCAAGTTGTTCTGAAATGGAGCCACGGGCGGGTCCTCTACACCTCCTCCGGACCCATCTTTGAATGCGGTCACCGCAGGAGAGGGAGCATGCCCTTGGGTCAGACAGCTCTCTGGCTGTGAAGCGATCCCCAGGGAACCACTGAGCAGAGCTATTAGACGTCAACCCTCCCAGCAGCTATGGGGATAAATGCTTCAGTTCTGGGGTGGGAGCCATGGGAGCGGAAATCTGGGTGGTGCTCATGGCAGGCACCCAACACAGGCTGTCTACACACTAATACAGGGTATGGAGGATGCATAACTGATTTTTGAAGCAAAAATAACATAAACAAGAAAACAAAATCTGAAAAAAAAAAAAAAACAGTAAAAGCCAGAGAAATCTTTTATTAGCGTTTTTGCTCTGATCTTTTTTTTTTTTTTTTTTTTTTTAGGGTTTTTGCCTTATAGATCTCAAGTATCCTTCGCCCCAAACGTCTTGTCTCCTGTAGTTGCGGTGCAGAGCTGCCTGGGTTGCCGGCAGTGCCCATCAACGCCCCTCAGTCTGTAAGGTTTGAAGTAGTTCATTTCTATTCAGATCACATAATAATTTGGACTCCTATAAATTTATATCTTTTAACATCTCCTCCATCTACCTAATTAATTTCTATTTCTTCTTCAAGGTTCAGGTAAAATGCTTCCTCTCTGTGAAGCCTAACTTGACACTACTTTAGAATTCATCACTCCATGTGTTCTCTTTGCCCATCTCTGTTTGGAGGACTTATTCCATAGTGTTATAGTCCTTTGCTAGATTGTGATCTCATCAGCAAGAAGAAAATAGAAGATAGAACATATGTTTGGCATATGCTGGGAGTCAATAAATGCTTGCAGACTGAATGAAAAAGTTTCATTGTAGCATCTTTAAGTTATTCATACATTTTTACTAAAATTTAAAGTGCCATGGGTGGGGCAACTTTTAGACAATACGTTTCACGTTTGGGTAATTCGAAGTGCTAAGTCATTTTGACACTAGTCACAACAAGAAGGTGTTGGCAACAGAAACTACACATAGAGTTTCCTTCTCTCTGATGTTTCCATGACACCTGCTCTGTAATGCTTTGTCCAGAGTCTTGTCCAATCTTGATAGATGTATATTTGAAAGATACTCATATAAGTAAAAGACATCCCCGATGCTAATATACATCCTAAATTTAAAGTGGTAAACAACTTTGTTTTTGAGCAATCAGTCATAACTTCAACATTCCATATATATATATATATATATATATATATATATATATATATATATATATATACATGGAATTTCTTCAGAAGGTAGCAATGCTTAGCAACATGGTTAAGACCCTGGTAAATACTGGAGCCTCCCTTTGGGTAAGATGTCCAGCCTTATTGTTAGAGATAAACACAACAATGCAAAAATCCAACAGTTCTAAAGGACACAATTTATAATCTTGTTTATCTTTGCTCAGTGAGGATGTCTAAATGTCTACTAAAAATATTAGCTCACATCTATCGAGTACTTACTAAGTATAGCTCTCAAAAGCATTTCACAGAGATAATTTCATGGGTTTAACAGTGATTTGATACCCACAGATCAGGCATGTGCTAGATTCTTGGCTTTCTCTGGGAAATCCTAGAACATTTAGGAGTCTTGGCTGGCTGTGTTCTCCTTTTGCAACAACTAAAACTAAAACTCTCCACCAGATCTATCTTCTTGGGATACAGTAGAGGAATTTTTCAATGAGCAAGAGGGTATATGAATTAAGGCTACAGTTTCATTGTTATTTTAGTCATCTTAATTAGCATATGTTTACAGCAAATCTGATGATGCAAGTCCATGAGAAGACAGAAGGTTACTCCAGATACTTCATGTACTCACAATTCCTTTGTTCTTCTGTGCTTGGTGGCGGAAGTACAGGCAGCTTTCTTATCTGCAGAAAAAAGTCTGTATCCCTTTAGATGGAGGTAACTGTCGACAGAATGAATGGATCTCATCTTGCTCATAAGAGTGCTGTGAATTGCTTACCTATTTCCTAGATGCATAAGCCTCTCACTTAGAAGAACACTAATTAGAATACTTGCATAAGGATTTTGCTTAAAGAAACTTGGGAAACTAGAAACATTCAAGTTCCAAAGGTACGAGAACTCCTTTCTCGGGCGAATGATTGATGCAAATGTGAAGAATGGGTCCGAGATTAGCCATCACGGCAGGATCAACGCAATCAAAAAACAGGATCATGAGATGTTAGCACGAAATGATGGAACCAAGAAAAAAATGTACAGAGACAAGAAGTCTAACTGCCTTTTTCTAGATGCATCCATTCTACATTGCACTGCCTCTATAAAATTTCAGGTCTGAGTAGAGGGACGGTCACCTGGAAACATACAACATGCGCTCTGTCCCTTTAAACAATTACCAGCGCAAGCCTCTCTGTGGTCTTTTTTAGTTTGTAAACAGCAAAAAGAACTGAACATTTAATTTTTGAAATTCTTCTGGCTTTTCTTTTTGACCTTTGGTATTTGTATGTATTGACAATCTCTAAACCATTGTACAAAAACACCTTGAAGTGTCAAGCTTTAAAAATGAGTCTTCTTTTCTCTTCTCCTGTGCAGCTTGGATTATCTTGGCCTTGTCAAAATACATTCTCTAGTTAGAGGTTGGAAATATTTCCCTCCTGGCTCCAAGGTATTGATTTTCTTCAACACTCAGCTCTGTCAGTCAGCCGAAGGGGTGAAAGGTGAAAGTTCACCCAGCTCCGCTTGGTTTTACCTTCCTATTAATGTCATGCCCTTTCCACATTTGATCAGTTTATGTAATCACCAATCATATAGAACTGGTACTGCCCCCGTCTTCCCTACAAGGATACATTGAAGCCATCAGGAGATGTTAACACAATTCCTGAGATGAACACTGGGCGTTTGAATAGGGCCAAAGATGTTGCAGTCAACTCCTTTAATGCTTATCTATTTCTTAAAGTAAAATTATACAGTTACACAATGATTGACTCAATTCAAGATGTCTTATAGTCTTATCTGAAAATTAAAGAAGTACACTCACTACTAACACACAGAAACCCCTGTGAGCCACGATGACCTATTTTGTTATTCTTGCTTTTTCTGAAAACCAATTACACCTTTTACCTCAGGGATTCAAATTCAACTCCAAACTGAGTAGTATTAAATGAAATGAATTTAATGATTTCAGACTAGCCCCCTACCCCGGGGCAGACAACTCATGTCATCAAATCTGACAAGATATAATCTGGTACAATTAACAGTCTAAGAGAAACGATGGGGATAAACCAACATGCATGCAGTTCCCTTGCCCAAACCACAGAGGGTGCTGTTGAGTTTCTGGTAGGAGCGCTTCCCTGGTTCTCCCGCCCTGGCTGTGTAGGCAGGGGGATTTCCTACTGTGCTCTGTGAACAAGGTTGCCTTTCTAGCTCTCCAGGGAAATGAATAATTAGATGGAAATAGAAGGCTTAATTTGGTGCTAAAGAGAGTGGGGGTGGGGGAGAAAGCATATGGATTTCAACTGAGAATGTTTAAGAGTGAACAATGTTTTTAATGGGAAAAACAATCTCCAGTACAGTTCGGTTTGTTTAACGCACATATGTACAGAGCAGCATTCAGCACATATAGAATCTATTAAGTGGCGTAATCGAGAAATGTCTTGAGAGGCAGACATTTTAATTCATTTGCTGTACACAGTGAGTTCGATCATTACATTTTCACGCAGGTGTCACGCGTCATGTCACCCTTCGCTTGTAAATTACCAATGAAGCCACATATGTCTCCACATTTACAAGAACAGGTCCAAATACGGTGCCAAGGAAATTAATAAAATACTAAAAGCGTACACTGGATGACAATACAAAGTTTACCTCAGAGCTGTGAAATCTAAGCTGTGATGAAGTTTGGACTGTGGTTGTCAAAATAACCAAGGAGAGATTTGTGTTAATAAGAATGCAAATATTAGTTTAGCAGTTAGAGCTATCTGTCTAACCATCAAATATCACCCATCCCACAGTTTCATAATTGTAATATTCCACTGGCCAATAATTTTGGTTGTCTGTGAAGACAACGTGTGACAGGCTGGCCGACGTCCACTTGCCCAGGTGTGTTGGTCCTCAGGCTGTCACCGCTTTGTTCTACATCTCTGCGGTGTGTGCCAACCCCTTGTGTGTATGTGGTGGTCTCACACCTTTCTACAGACACACTGAGCATTTTGTTTTAAAAAAATCTCTAAGGTATACTTTTATTTCATCATTCCAAAACAGCTGTGTAGTCTACAACAAAGGAGTCCCCATTTCAGTTCATAAAGTAAACATGTGCTGGGTTTGGGAACCCACTGGAAACGCCAACTTCATCTTTTGTTTACTTCAGGTTTCTCTACCTACATTGAACACAACAGTATGTTCAGCAAACAAATAAAAGCTACACTGTATAGTTCTGTTTCTTCCTGGAAACTACTAATATAATCTTTATAAATACAATGTACATGCATGTGGCATAAATTCACTTTTGAAAGAACACCCAAAGTCTACAACCAAGGAATAGGACAGGTTTGCCATCAATGGAAAAAACATACTTTATATTAATATGAAAGAGATGTTCTAGCGGTCTTAATTTCTTAACATGTTCTTTGAAAATTTGTTTCAATAAAATAACATATGTATTTGTTCCCGGACTATCATCCTACACTTTTGTAATATTACATAAACTCTGACTGCTATGCTTTTTAAATTAAATCCCCCATTATCATTTTGGTTCCTCTGTAAGTTTCACATATTTTCTCTGAATTTCACAAATCATTTTTTATTTTTACATTAATAAACCATTTTACCCAACTAACCAACCAATCAACAACCGACTGACTCCCCAATAATATACAGATCAAGGTTTGTTAGGAGCAATTCATACAAAATATTATGTTATGGATTTTTTTTCCCCATTACTATGAGCAAGAAACAGCGGAATTTGACATAAGAAAGCAACCTCGTTAAAGCTGACTACAGTGTGATGTACACTCTCATTGCAATATTTGCTCAGATTGATTGAGCCCTCATATTTCTATATATACTCCTGAATGCTTGTGCCATAGTTACTAATTTTCTAGGATACTTTTTGAAATGCTTAGTTTTCCTTTAATTGATCAGTAGTAGTTTGAGGCTGAATTGTAACTATTATGTGATAAATGACATGGGAACTGCACATCTGTAAAGTTTCTAGGAGAAAGGGGTCAGCTCTTTCTTCAAAAGATCTGTAGCAACAGATGCAGTGTATTCTTTTTAGATATATGTTATGCTTCCAAACTTGGTTCTTTATCACAAAAGTCTATTTAAGAGATTAGTTATAGCGACTGATAGTTATATTAACTAGACCGTAAGTAGTGATTTTTATTTTAAACTATTAAATACAGCATCGCTTAAGCAGGATATGAGCATTTTAAAGGGTATGGTGTCTGGGAAACTGTATTCTCCACGAGGAAAAAAAATTTTTTGGTATATTTTCTCATTCCTTTCACGTTGGTTACATGTTAATAAAGAAGGTAGTGGCTAAGCCCTAGGAAATTGGATTGAGTGATTTCCTAACCATCAGCTGAAGGAAAAAAAAACCCATGTAAACAAAGAATCTTTTTGGTAAACAATAGTATGTTTTAAGAAATCCGAAGGAAAATCATTTTGACAATTAGGACTACCACGTGTCCTCAAAATCCAACGTCGAAATGAACAGGCTCAAGCAGCGCTTTAGAAATGGGGTTTAGCTCCAGGAAAACGCTGACCTGGGCTGGGAGTGCAATCACAGTGCTTATTGATTTTCGGGCTTCTGGTGCACCCAGACACAGGAGCGCTCCTGGGGCCCAACTGCCGGCTTCCCCTCCCCCTCCAGCAGGAAAAAAAAGACCTAGTTACAGAAGGGCCACATCCTGCAGAGCGACGTGGGCATGCCTCTGAATCAATAGGCGGCACGAGCAGGAGTCTACCCCGAGAACCATGCAGAAGTGACACGGACCTGGCCGCGCCCCTGGAGGACACTGGCGTGGGCAGGCACTGAGGAATGACCAGCAGAAGTAGGGACGGGGGATCTCTGCTTCGAGGGCCGACAGCACTGAGATGCGGTCGCGCGGCGGCGGCGGCGGCGGACGCGGCATCAGACCATGAAGCGGTGCTCCTTCCCGTCGTGCGCCATCAGGATGACGTTGCGGTTGGAAGTCCAGATGAGCCGGGCCAGCCTGAGCGCGTTGTGCGGGCCGGGGGAGGCCGGCTGCACCGGGGGCACCTGGTAGGTTTTAACGCAGCGCAGCTGAGGTGCCGAGTTCAGCATGCCGATGCTTCCCAGCAGTGAGGTGTTCATCTGCGGGGGACACAGGGACATGAGCGCACACGCGTCATACAAAGCCCCGCTTCCCTTTCTCTACCACACAGCGGTTCAAGTGGCACACACTTCTGGTCATTTTCTCTTCCGCACAGCTTATTCACGGTCTAAGAGTGTATTCATAACCTCGAAAAGGTTCCCTTCAGTGGTTTTCAAAGCGTTCTGACGCTGTCACAGTCCATGCGTATATCTGAGAAGTTTTACTTTGTGGGTAGAACTGGACAGCAGGAACTCTTTAAGAGGAGAGCTAAACTGCACATTCCGTGAAACGGTGCAGTCAGACAATATTTGGAAATTATGGGTGTTCAAACTGTAGACCTTTTTGTCCTTCAACAACAGTGCCAACTGCATCCCCTGAAGGGTGAATCCACGAAGACAAGTTTGGGGACTTATAATTAGTTCAAGAAAATGAAGCAAAGTTCAGAGGTAGACAGAGTGAGAGGCTATCGGATCAGAGCTCAAAACTTACCCCCCTCCTCCTTCTCTATCTCCCAACACCTGCCCTCCTCACCAGCTTTTTAAAAAAAATTCAGTCTCTGGAAAGCTCTAGTTTATTTTGAAGGGAAAAACAAGAATCGACTACAGCTCAGTATTGTTTTGCTGCCATGCTCAAGAGAATACACTTTAATATGTATTGGTAATACATTTTTATTAGCTGGCGACTTCTGTTTTTTGGTGGCTTTTCTGGGTTTGATTTCAAGTTTAAGTTCTTTGAATCCACTCACATAAGTGGAAAACAACATGGGAATTATGGCTCATGAACAACTCTGCATTCAGGTAAAAGTGCTAAATACTGCATGGCAGTTATCTATCTCAGTGAACTGCTGTCGGAGAGACTACGTCTGCTGAATCCTTTAGATTTTAAATATTACTCAACATTCTTTCAATGTACATATATTGTGGTATTACGAGTCACATGGAAAGTATACCATAAATCAGGAAAGGGGTCTTGGAAATAATATTTTTCCTCACACCAATTTTTGTTTCCAATTCTTCTCTCCAGTAAAATCTCCACCTAAATGCGTAAGATTCTGGGGATTTGTATGAAGCATGCAGATTATGATCCAATGTACACCAGTGGCTGACACGTGAAACCTTGTCAAATCCTCCGACATTTAAGATGTCTTATTGCTGATATCATGCCCTGCATTTGGATCAGTACGAAATATAAGCCATTCCTTTTTCTGGCCCTTCTCAGCAGCAGGATGGTGTCAGAGGGCGTAAATCATGGCATCTCTAGCAGGATACGTGCAGGCTCCACTGACATTTTCACAATTTAAATCATCTTGAGTAATAACCCTTTTAAGATGACTAATGTTACTGATTTTACTGCATTAATAATAGTGCCGAACACAACACAGAGGTGAAAAAAAATCACTAGTGTACGAGGTCACATTTTAAAACCAAATGTATGGTTATCATTAACTCTTTCTGTTAAAGTTCAGTTAACATTTAAAGCTGGGCAGTACCTTATTGTCACCCTCCAAAAGCCTCTTCCTTTGCTTCCTTCCCTCCTTTCTTTCCCTTCTTTTCCAAAAAACTCCATAAAAAATAAAAATCAATGACTTACTGATTTCTAGAGGTTCCCAAATAGACAGTTTACATATAAAAAATGATGGTGAGCTTGATCTGATAGTTCTCACTTATAGACGAAGTAACAGCACATAATAATTTAGTCTTCTTACAGAGCATATCTGAATGATCCAGAAAATTGCTGGTTAACATTAACGAGCATCAACAGGCATACTGTGCTTTTTAAAAAATCTAATTTCTCAGTTGATAAATAACCACAAAGTATTTTTCATTCTTTATGGATTTTCCATGAAAATATGTATGAAGCTTGATTTCTGCTGGCGGCTTAAAATGTGAAGGGTATCCAATATGTTCAGACACTTTCTTATTTTCAGTTCTTATCTTCAAATTTAGCCACATATAAGAAGTGGGTTGAGGGGTGAAGGGGGACAGGGAGAGAAGATCTTATTGGAATACTACAGATGGAAAGTTGTTTTGTTTTGTTTTGTTTTTAAACCCCATTACTATATCTGGGTTCCCTTTAAAGCTGAGCCATCCCTCAAACGACTGATAAATCGATTGACGAATGCCTTCGGTAGGGTCAGCTTTCCTGTCTCTGAACAGGCGATGCCTAATTCTGCAAGGTATATAACTATTACAGCTGCATACGGCTGCAATGATGAGGACCCTCATGTTAACTATAATTTGTTGCTCCTCAGACCATCCTTTCCCTATGACCTCTTCTTCAATTTAGAGATGAATATGAAGTAGTAAGGATGAGTATTAATTTTTCCAATAAGCTCAAAAAACTCTCAGCGAAACAATGAACCATTTTGTTATTCAATATTAATGTTTTCTTGGCCAGTGACTGGCTATAAACTATGCTAAAGTAAGGGCAATTAGAGCCTTGAATGAATAAAAACTACCTGGAATTGTAATATCTGGTAACACTAAATTTTTTCCTGATTACAAAGATAAATAAATACTCATTGTGGAATTCAAATAAGAAAGAGAAGTATATAAAAAAAGAAAGCAATCCCCTGGAATCTCATTTCTCAGAGATAATAACTAACATTTTGGTAAACACCTTCCAGACCTCCAAGTATATATACAGATAAGGAGAAGCTAGTTTAAAGAATTTTACATAAGCGGGCTCATATTAAAAGGCAGTTTCACAACCTGTTTTTTCCATTCAATGAAATGTCGAAGGCGATCTTTTTATGTTAATGAGTACAGACTGACATCATCCTTTTCAAATGGTTGAATAGTTTTCTGTGTGATGGAATAAATAAAAATAAATGACACCAATATTCCTCTAATTTGTTATTGTCACTTTTGAAAGAGGATACTTATCTGTTGGAGGGTAGTAGTAAAATTTAGGTGAGGGAATTAGCGTTGTATTTGATCACTAAATGCCCCTTGATCAAATATCAATGAATACATTGAAGTGAAATGTTCAAATTATAGAAATATATTGTTGGAGAGTCAAAGGAATGAAATGATTGCCAAATTACATCATTTAATAGCTGGGTATATAAAGTGACTAAAATGTAACTTTGGCTTTTCCCTTCTTTTTAAAAATAGTGCTTCACAAAACCAGTTCTGTGAAGATTATTTTCTGAACACATAGAAACACATACAGATGTAATTCATCAAAACAGGAAGTGTTTTAATGCTATTCTCAGTATAAGTAATGCTGCACACAAACCTTTTACTAAGTCTCACTTGAGTAATTATCCAACCAATATTTCTCATTAACACTCATTTCTCAGCAAAGATTTTAATAGCTGATAGCTTTTGTAAGGTTCTGTATTAATAAGACTTCATTAAGTTTTCAAAATATATTACAGTACATTTACTGGAATAATATAAAAGTGTCATCATACATCATTAGAACTAAACAATATGTATCTAAATAAATCAGCAAAGTCCATTTGGGGAGAGCAGTGGTAGATCCAACACTGCTTTCTGGATTCTCTTCAATTCAAATAAAAACCAGCTATGTGCCTGGAAGAGGTTTAATTGTATTTTCTTGATAAGGCTGAAATAATGTCTCTGTGCCTTCCACTGAAACTTCAAGACCCCGCTGGGTCTAATTTAAGCATCTGAGAAATGGGCCGCATTTTAAAGTTGGGCATTGAGTTTCGAGGCAAGAAGGACTCGGGCGCTGCCTGGGTTGCTCTGGGGCTGTGTCCGCAGAACGCGGACGACACAGAGGCCCCTGCAGGAGACGAGCGCGTGGAAGGAGGAAACGGCGTGCGCGAAGCCTCGCGCGCAGGCGCACAGGTTTTGGCGCACTTGGCCAAGTCCAGGGACTGCAGCCCGCGCCTGCAGAGAACTGCAAGACCGAAAGGTATCTCGGTGAGATGTCATCTGACGGATAACCCCGATCTCCGGGGTAAGGAAGGGTGCTAACCGCAATTCCATCAATGAGCTGCACAGGAACTTTGATAAAAATAGAAAAGTATTCAAGGAAGGGATGAACATATCCAAACAGATGCTTGAACATCTAGATAAGGGGAAATATGTTTACCACATAGAAATTCAGGAAATTATTAGAAGAAGTTTCAAATCTGGCTAATTTAGGAGGTATTCCTTTATAGAAGAAATGACGTTTTCTAGGGAAGTAAAACTGGACAAGAAATAAAAAGGCAGGGACCTGTGACGTGCGGATTCTGTATCCCCAAGGCACAGGCCAGCACCCAGCACTGAGATACCGAACAAACGTTAAACAAATGGAATTGACATAACACTCCTCCTGGATTTCGGATTTAGACGGAACACAAAATAAGGGAAAATCTGTATCACAGTACAGCTGGTGTGACAGAGACCACAGTGTAGACATGGGTAGGAAAAAGCAGTTGGTAGGAAATTCTTTCGAGAGCCCAGTGCGTGGATACCTGACGGGCGGGCTGTGGGCCTTCACAGCTACAGGACACGAGCCCTGCGCTCGCGGGCCGGGGAAGATGGAGGCGGGGTGAGATCTCCAAGGAAACGCTGACTAGAGCTAATTAAGATGCTAGAGGTATATTCTGGAAGAAAGGATAATGAGATAATAAAGTGGAAAACTAAATTAGATGAAGAGTTAGAAAAAGTCTGTGACAGATGTGGAAGTTGTCATATGCTTTAAAAATAAAATGTTGTTAATTAAGTAATTTATTATATCTGTTTTACATTTTATTAGCTGCTGTTTTTTTAAAAAAATTACTGTTTTTTTAAAAAACTGTTAGCATGCTGTGCTGAAGTCTTGTTTAAATTTTAATTTGTTTTCTAGCTTTCAAAGCAATAAACTGAATCTCATAAAACATACTTGTATCCTAGGGAAGTTAAGGTAACAACAAAATTTTAAAAACTTTTTTTGGGGAGGAGTTGGTAATGTTTGTTAATAATCAGGAGTAAGGTAATTTAAAAAAGATGGGATAGAGAAAAAGATGTTCCATCACTGAGGATGGAACAGTTCTTTTGAAAATAATAGCTATTCAAAGTTAATATTCACTTTAATCAGAATCAAACATCGGCATTTTCATGAACTGCCAGTCAATGATACTTGGATTTTTAGAAATGTTTTGATAGTTTAGGAATGAATAATATAAGGTGAGAAATTCAGAATGCAAATACAATGAGACAATACAAACAGGACATGAGTTGATACTGGCTGCCTTTTCCCTAGGCCCTATGCCCTGTGTGAGCTGTCTCACCGCCTTGTGTAAATTAACAGCCTAAGCATGGCTTCCTTCTGCCCATTCCTTTCAGGCTACACCCTCAAACGCATCACGTCCTTGCTTACCTCTGACCCGCTGCTCCCTCTCCCTAAACCCCACTCCCCCCGGCCCTTCCTTGGCATCATCTCAGATGTCACTTCACGTCCTCTGTGAAGCCACCCCACAACCTATTCTTGGGTTCTCCTCTGTACTGTAATGGCCTGTGTATTTACCTGTCTCTCCCTTCGAAAGTTCTGTGAGGGCAGACACCCCTCTTTCCAGGTTGCCAGACGTATTCTCAGTGTAACCTGCACGCTAGCATCTGGCACATCATCAGCAAGCAATATATACCTGATATTTGAGGAAAGAGGGGAGGGAGGGTGGGCAGGCATAGCAGAAAGACTTTCCTAGGAGAAGCAGATTGTGCCGTACACTGAAGACCCTCTAGCATCTACGCTTACCTGCCAGAAAGAAATGTGGCTGTCGGTGTTTGAGTAGGTGGCAAGGTATCGTCCATCAGGAGCAAAGGCCACTGCAGTGATTGGTCCCTTGTGTCCGTGGATGGTCTAAAACAAAATTCAGAGCCATTGATTGTACGCATTCCACAGAACTATGACACATACACACACACATGCAAATGCATTCGATGTTGAACAAGTTATGTTATGGATGTTAGGTGCTGTTATATTCTTTAATTTATTTTTAAAACCAGGCTAGAAAAATCAGAAAAGTACCCCAAATTTTCTCACTGGTTTATCCAGGGGCTTCCATCTTGTTTTGAGGAGTCTACTTGTCTCTGAGTTGGGCAGACAGTATAAGTCCAAGGAAAAAGTATATATTAATGGGCAAACCAATATGTTTATTCATTTATGTCCATTAGAGAGAAGAATTTTATAATTAATTAGGAAGGTAAGAAACCGATCGCCAAATCTATCCAGGAACCTCACTTACCTTAATGAAAAAACAACCAAAGCTGTATTCTAACATCCCTCTTCTGGAAGGAGTTAAATAGTATAATTTCAACCCCTTAATAATGATATATTTTCATGTTTTATGTTTCATTTCCCAACAATAACACTGTGTTTCAATGCATATGGCTGCAATTAGTAAACATACATTTACATACACGTGTTGTAGGTTTGAGCACACATATAAATCAATTACTATTAAAAACAGGTTAACAAGGATAATTTTGAGCCCTTGCCAAATATTTCTCACTGATTTAACCATGAATAAAAAAAAAGGATGTTGTATTTTAAACTAGGTCTTTGATAGAAGGTCTTCACTAATAAAATACTAAATACTAATACTAAAGTTCAAGGATATTATGGTATTGAAAATACTGAGATACTAAGCAAATTAGTATAATATTCCATTAATGCTCCTACACTCAACCATTAAAGACCAATATTCAGTCTGCTCACAAGCTGTAGGTTGGTCTCCTGTCTTTGTCTGGAAAGAAATGGAGGAATGTGTTAAATCACAACAATGCCAGGAAGGTTTGTTTCCACCTGCTGTTTCTTGATGAAGAATTGTGAACCTTGCATCTCGGTGGGAGCATCAGGCTCATTCTGTGATCCATCCCCACACATACTGTAAATTTCTGTAAGATTCTTTTCATAATTGACATCTGAGTGATTACAATGAGGAAGAAAAGGAGGAGAGAGGAATGTGGATACAAGCATGCTCCCCAGTGCTCTCTGGATTCTGTTCTTTCCTGTCATTAGACTTTCAAGACACTGTGGGATCCAAAATAATGCGTGTTCTTCAGCAGAGGAGAATGTTATGCTAGTAAAGCAGTGGGCCCGGGGGCTGGCAGGGAACGCTGCTCTGAGTCATTGGCTGGCTGCGTTTGGGCTTCACCACTTACGCGACCTTGGTCAAGTTATTCAAGTTATTAATCTCAGAGTACCCATGTCTATAAAGTAGGATAATGATATTGATAATACCTGCCTCAAAGAACTTTGTGACAATTACATGAGTTAATATCTCTATAGCACTCTGCACAATACATGTACAGAATAAGAATTAAATAAATACTAATAATATTTGTGTTACTCCTCCTTACCTACAGATGGCCAGATATACATACTTGAAAGTTGCTAAGAAAGTCGATATTAAATGTTCTCACCACAAAAAGGAAATGGTGATTATGTGACTATATGGAGGTATTAGCTATGATAGTAATCGTTTTGCAACATATAAGTGTATCAAATCATTACCTTAAACTTACAGTGTTATATGTCAATTATATGAAAAAAGCAGGTAAAACATGACCAGACAAATGTAAACAATCACAGAACTTAATTACTTGAATACATCATTTAATGAAAAACTTACACGCACAAAAGCCCTAATCATATATGCCAGAATCAGTGCCAGCTAACATTCAAGGTGGTCCAGAAACAGATTCCAGACTGAGGCATTCTATGTAACAGATGTAACTGTCCATGGTACTAGCCCACAAATGTGGTACTAAAGTAACAGAGTGAGCATGCTGAATAATCATTGCAAGAAGCCAGCTTAACACTATCTATGTCAGAATGAAAATTACTGTAGGTTCAGGAAAAATGTAATCAATTAAAAGGGGAAAAACTGACCATTCTCACTTACTAGGTCAGCTTAATGAGCAATCATTGGGAAAAGCAGTTTTTTTTTTTTTTTTTTTTTTTTTTTTAAATCAAGATTCAGTTATGCTAAAAATGTGAAATTTTGTTGGGCCAACCTGAAGCTATTAATGGTTGAGGTAGTTGATTAGTAAGGCCTTTCTTCATAACAGAGGCTGCAAACTGAAGACCCTTAAGTGTTGGTTTGGCCTGCAAAATGATTTTAAAAATGTTTCTGAGCCTGTATTCTAATTCATTGGATAGCATGTAAAATCGATTTTTAGCCTCTCCTAACTGGAAGCTCTGGTAATTCTGGGCTTCATTCTCATGTGGCAACATGAGGGCTGAGCAAAGTTGGCCCCTTCGACCTCCTTTTCACCAGTCCCAGCCCTGACACAAGTAAGGGCCTGCGTGTGCAACGCCTGCTGCCCGCCTCTCTCAGTTCCTGGTCCCTCGTGGCAGCTGAGTCAACCCTTCCCATAAAAATATTTGATT
The DNA here is from genome assembly GCA_028627145.1 of Eidolon dupreanum. NCBI lineage: Eukaryota > Metazoa > Chordata > Mammalia > Chiroptera > Pteropodidae > Eidolon > Eidolon dupreanum. The sequence continues at coordinate 77,964,560 of CM053504.1, read as the reverse complement.
TACAAGAGTTTCTTCCACGCTCTGGGATCCCAGTCTGCATCTAAAAGTTTGAGTAGACTGAAAGCCCCTCTAAGAAGCTGGCCCTTCCTGCAAGCCCTCTGGAGCCCAACTCAGGGTAGAGGTGGATTGATACTCCTTTTGGAGTTTGGGCCCCTAAATCTCAAAAGAGAATGAATGCTAAGCCTTTCTCCTTCAGATCAGCATCCTTCCTTCACCCGCGCTTCAGACAGTAAGAGAATGCAACAACGAGTTGCCTAGAAACCAGCAGGTCCAGAGGGTGTACCAGCCCAATGACTGCACTGATGTGCCTCTCTGAAGCTAAGTTAGCCTGGCTGTAAAGGCAGAAAACCAGACACAGACTCCTTCAGAAAAATCTTCATGAAATATTTCATATTACATCTTTATATTTTCTAGAAAGCTGGTATTTAAAACATCCACCTGCATACTTCTGTGTCAGCTGGAGACATTCTTTGTTATGTTATCTAGTGTCTAATAGAAGATCCTGTGAATTAATTCCAAGTCCATCTTGAAATTTTCTGCCAGGAAAATGTTTAACTTTCCAAATAAATTTTATTGTCTTAAAAATCATGTAACAATAATTACATAATTTAACACGTGCTTGCTTTACTGCCAGGACTACATTTATGCTCGTTCTATGTGTTTACTAATAAATACTTGGTACTCATGTCACTAATCATTGTCCTGTTTTCCTTTGTTATTGTTTCTGAGGTCCTGTTAGAGACTGAACTTAATTTGTTAGTTTCTTTAAAGTCTATTTTAGACAAAGGGGGACTATGCTTTAGCTTGAAACACATAAACACACACACATAAACACACACACACACACACATTCTCTCTCTCTCTCTCTCTATACTGCTAGGTACCCCACAGGGCCCTTCTGAAGCCATACAGAGGAAAACCACTGAGCACTGACTGGGGTGTCAGCTGATAGACAGACCTGTTGTCTTATAAGAAAGCAAGCACCACTCATGGAGGCTCAGGGAAGCTCGTGGTTTTAAATGGTGTGGTGCATCTGGTGAGTTCATTACAATCGCAGCCTAAGAGGTGCTTCAGCCCTCAGTGTAATGGAAATGTTGTCACTGTCCTTTGTTCGGAATCTCTGAACTCTAAAGATCTGTGCAGGCACCACCTGAACTGACTTTAACCTCCACTCTGGCCTGAGAGCTGCAGCTGTGCGGGGGTCACAGCGAACCTGTAAGTGCTTTGGGACGCGGCAAACCCAGCGGCTGGGATCTTAAATGCTAAGGGAACATTTTCCAAAATAACAGGCTTTGGAATGAAAAGAGGTTTGGTCTACTTTTTACATGCGAATGAGTATCATGTCTTGTTCTATTTTTGGTCAAAGAAATTGCTGTCTTGAATAGATGGAAATGGAATATAAAGAAATGAATCTAATTCAAGAAGTGCTATGAACAATAAGAGAAATCAAGCAATTATCCCTAGCAGGAGACAGTGTTGAATTGTTGAACACCCACTTCTCCTTTTCTTATGAAAGAAAAGGAACTGAGAGGCCGGATTAATAATGAGCAATAGTTGCACCCACCCAACAGTGTTAAACAGGCACTTTCAATGTGCTCTGCAAAGAAATATAATTAGCCCAGCCATACAGAGAAGGAGAGACACGGATTTCTAGAATGAGCTGGTCAGTGTCAAATGGAGCTATAACTGTCTAGAATATTCTCTTTAAAATTGCTCTTTATTTAGTCTCTCTCTTCCTGGAGTTCTTGATATCCAGCTTCCAAATGACCAATTTGAGAATTAAACCCAAAAGTAGGACTCTATTACACCTACTTTAAAAACTGAATAAGATCAAAGAGAATATTTTATATTTCTTTGCAGGTCTCATCACTTCTTTAAAAGGAAGGAAAACACCCAACCAAAGGAAATATTTTCCTACTTTTAACGTAAACTGTGAAGGTTTCCAAAAGTAGGTAAAACTTTGCTATTATAAATACCACCACAGGGAAATTTGTAAAGTAGTGACCCATGTATTTTGTACAACATTTGCTAAAATGAAGTGAAAAATAAAAGAACTTCGACTGAAGCATCATGGCTCTGAGGCCTGGAGGGGCTGAGAGGCGACGAGGCTGCTTGGTGTCAGGCCTTCGGGGAGCAGCATGGCTGTTTTGGGACGGAGGCAGGCAGCTGCAGTTTTGGGTGAGCCTGAATGAAGTGTCCGTCTGTTTATGCAGGCAGGAAATAGGTTGGATGGGCCAGATATTCAGAGAAGTGAGTGCCTAGGAAGTGAGGGTGAGCCTCCAAAGAAAGGGAGAGGTAATACCAGAGACCTACAAATACCCATCTTCCCAGTGGTGGTCCCAGGGGACTTGAGGGCACGCTCCCCTCGGTACCTGATGCACCACCCACACATTTGGTTTTTGTCACAGCCTGTGCCAAAGTCAGGGTCGATAAGGAGGGAGGACCAGGGTCTGACTTGCATGCTTTCTGACATCCCAGTACAAGAGGCCACCGATGTCATGGCTGACGGGCAGGGAGGTGACTGCTCAGGGCAGGGGGAGGACAAAGACATTGCTCTGACTGACAGCTTTGTTTGGTAGGCAAGGGAAAGACTCATCAGAAAAGAGTCATTTCAAAAGAGTTGAAAAGTTAGGAATCAATTGCTTTCAAGGAAAAGACTTCTCCTTTCTTGTCTCCAAAGCCGTCATTTTGGGAAAATTTTATTATATATTTAAGGTTCATCTACTCAAAGAAACAAATTATAGATTCAATAAATAATTCAGGCACATGATAATGACATTAAAAAAAAAAAAAAAAAGACAGTCTCATCTGTGGCCGATTAGAAGGTTTGAGTAAATTTTAATTATCACTATGAACTAAGCCTTCTGCAGCCCTTTTGGGCATGAGCTCTTAAGGCCATATGATGTAGCCAAGAACATTCAAAGGTCACCCATTCTTTTCTGTATGCGGACAGGGTGGCCTTAAAACAGGCCAGACAGATGAAAATCTATTCTTTTAAGAATATCTCTAGAGGAGATTCTGAAACCTCCCCTGAGGACCCTTTTCTGTGTTTAACAATGTGTGCTGTCACAAAATTTTTCCTTGTATCAAATCTAAATCCCAAACGCTACAGTTGCAGCCTGCCTCCTCTCCTTCCAGCCTCAGCAGAGATGGAGACCGGCAGGTCACCAGCCTTAGCATGTGACTCTACCTTTTATAGACGTGAGGGACTGTTATTGCAACTTGCCCCTTTTTTACTTATGTTTTATTTTCAGGATTAAAAAAAAAATCTCAGACACTATAACTTTTCCTTTCAGGTTTCATTGTCCAACTTTTAAAATCATTTCTGTGGCTTTTCCTTAACTCTCTCCAAACTTTTAAAAAGTGGAACTTCCAGCTGGACTGAGGACTGGAGCAGGCGACCGGATGTTGCTATAGTTTCTCATAACCCCATGCAGGAGGCCCGGCCTTATGCTTATTCTATCAGAAAACTGCAATGCGGCCGATGATGCTGCTAGAAGATAATTTACTAGAATTCCTTGGGAAGGAAGAGCTGGTGAAGTTGCTGGCATGCAGATGGCTGGCATTCAAAATGCTTCCAGTTACCTCTAAGAGACCAGAGTGTGACCACCTGAGCCCAGTGGATAGTCTTGGTTGTGTTCAAATCCTGAGAGGCCTCCGCTGACAAAACGCAGGTCACCAGTTGCTGTTCTTAATCCTCTTCTACTACACTTTCCCAAAGTCATCCGTACTAATTTCGCATTCTGGTGCTTATTTTCACTTAAAAGTGCACTTCCATTCAACTACTGCCTATGGATCCTTTTCTATTTCTTTGTCTACTTCTTTGGTTTATTAATTCTCAACCTGTACATCACATCACGTGGGAGGTTAAGAGAATAGTTTGTCTCGTCATTGTGATCACTGATAAAAATGAATTATAAAACTTCATGCTTTAATTTAAAATTTAAATAAATGGAAATACTGTCATTTACGACAACATGGATGGAACTTGAGATAATCATGCTGAGTGAAATAAGCTAGACAGAAAAAGTTGAAAATCAGATGATATCACTTATATGTGGGATGTAAACCTAAAAGCAACAAATGAGCAGGACAAACAGAGACTCATGGACATGGACTATAGACTAGTGGTTACCATAGGACTGTAGAGTAGTGGTTACTAGTGGGGGTGGGGGAGGAGGGGTAGGTAGACAGGATAAAGGGGGTCAAATATAGGGGGGTAGGGGGAGGGTCAAGTGGGTAAAGGGGATCAAATATATGGTAGCTGAAGGAAACTGAACTCTGGGTGGTAAACACACAATAGAATATACAGATGTCAAATGATAATATACACTTGAAAATTATATGACTGTATTAACCAATGTTCCCCCAATAAACTTAATAAAAAATAATAAAATAAAAAAATGGTTTTATCAAAAGTCAACTGCAAAACAGCTTTTGTCATCATTCAGAAGAATTTTAAACCTATACACTAAAAGGTATGTAAGTGTGCTAGGCACTGCAGGAAATCCAAAGAGAAAATCTGTAGCACATGTTATGTGCTGGTTGCTGTTGTAAGTACTTTTACAAAAACTTCATAATCTGAACATATCGGCTCTATGACATAAAAATACTGTATTATCCCCTACTTTACAGATGAGAAAACAGAGGCACAGAGAGGCAGGCTAACTTGTTTGGATTAGAAACCAGGCAGTCTGGCTCCAGAGTTTGTGGCCTTGCAGAATACCAGGTAAAATAAAACTATAAACTGCCAGTCTTCAACTTGCATACACTTGATTTTCATATAACTGGCACTTTTGCACATTACACGCCAACAATCCCAAATGACTTTCCCAGGCCAAATAATGAAGACTTGGGGTGATGCCTGCTGGTGCTCGGGAGCTGGGCGCAGCCTCAGCCCAGGCAGCGGCAGCAGCTGCTGGAGAGCCTGAGCGTGTGCGGAGCGGGGCCTCACGGGGGGGAGCGTCTGCCCCGGTACCCTCGGCACCAGGGGGCCTTATGGGACCCCTAGACTCCTGAGGCCAGGTGGCCTGGAGGTGGCTTCCACCTTCAGGGGAGGTCCAGTGGAGGGTCCCTGGAATGGTCCAACCTCTGTCCACATCCTGGTGTTGTCCTGGTCCATCACCATCTCCCCTCCCACCATCCCCGTGAGGATGGCAGAATGACAGCACTGCACGGGTGTCCCAAGGGAGCTCACATACCCCGCAGTCCTGCTGACCCGTGGGGAGAGGCAGGCCCCCCCAGCCTCCTGCAGCAGTGGTAGATGAAGAAAACCCTTGTCCTCATCCCAGCTCCAGCAGTTTAAACCCCTTAACACAGAGGCTTAAACATCAGAAGCTGCCCTGTCCCTCTTTGTCATCTGGGAGGGAGAACGATGGCCCACGTCGGCTCCCCGAGACACCCAGGCCAGCGGAGGCGGTGGCCCAGTCTCTCTCGTCAGCCTTCTCTCCCCAGCCCACCACCAGCCTGGCCCTGCGTGCCTGAAGGTCTTCACCCTCCCATCAACTCATCCGTGCCCCAAAGAGGCGATACCTTCCTACAGGAACCATAAATAAGCACTCCTTGAGGAAAGGATCATTATAAAATTAGCGGACTGGCTCTTTCCTACTTGAGACACAAAATAGAAAAACTAAAGGTATCGACCGAAGTGAAAGCAGACGGTAAATGTGTTCCTAAAACTCTAGTGTTGCGGAGACCCCGGCTTTGTCCAGCGTCAGCACAGGAGCCTCGACGCCGCCCGTTGGTGACTCTACACAGAACGTGAACGGAGATGTGAGGGTTGAAAATGGGTTGTTTATCTCTAATTTCTTTTCTCGATGGAGGGTCCAGGTGATGCTTTTTATTCACATTATGCCAACTCTATGTCATAGAGTCAGCCTGTGCAGCTTTCTTCAATCCAAGGAGTACTGGAACCAGACAATGAATTATTTTCTAATTGAAAAGAATAGACATTTGGGGCGAAAGACTAGTAGATTTGGTGTCATTTTAACATCTTAATGGAAAATGGATTTACGGACAAATATAATAAAGTGAGCTATCTTAAGTTTTATTATAAAATATAAGGCCTCAAGTAAACAGACTTTCTTTATTCCTTAAAAACAGCTGCAGCATTTATTCTCTATTTTCAGTTACTGAAAGTTACTTACATGTCACTTGGGGATAAACTGACAATGACGAATTAAAGGAGCTTTTCGATATCTACATATTGGTGATCCTTAGAAACCAGCAATAGTTTTTGAAACTGCTTTTGTGGAGGATTATACACCAACATGCATGTGAACATACACACATACACACACATGACCCACTTATTCAGAATAGTAAGAATCAACATTAATGGTCAAGAGATTGTTTCACAATGGTAATTTAGGTAATAGCAATAATTACAGATTTTTATTACACTGAGGCTTTTATTTGCTTTTATTTTCACTTATATCAATCGTAAATGATTAAAATTAATTTTAAAAAGGTCTATGAATGAACAGATACAGAATACACATTTAAATCAATAGCTGTTTTCCGATCTTAAATTGTTACAGTCATAACAGCAACCTCTGTTAGATATATACTGGTTTTAGGAATTTTTTCCCCTTCTATCCAATTAAGGAACTTTTTCAGATTCAAAGAATAAATTTCTGTACGCCTCACCAATTAACGTCTAAGTGCTTCTTCCTCCTTATCTTGTTGGTAATCAGGGGTTGACCACCCCCTGAACCCCACACACCCTTCTTCTGCTTCACTAGGCCAAATATTTTCAGGATGAAGTAACTATAAAATACTCAAATTATACGCAACTGATATGTCCTTTCTTGGCATGCTGAAATGATCAATTTTATTGAATTATACTTTGAAAATTATGTTTGCCAAAAATCTCAAACACTGCAACTTCCAATTATTTTAAAACATGATTACCACTAATGTCTGGCTAATAAAATGATAGTGGTATATCAGTATTGCGAGTGCGAGTCTTAGTACAATAAAGACAACATAAGGAAAAAAATCTAGTTAAAGACATAATTCAAATCTTAACATTTTTCATATAATTCAACATTTAAGAACAATTAGTCATATTAAAGATATGCTCAAATACAGAATGCTAATGTGATTTAGATAAATGTGGTTCAGTTTTAAATTAAAGGATAGTGAATAATTGTTATGAAATATTCACACTGCTGGTATGAAATAATTATAAAACACTTATTAAAGGATTCTTAATAAGTTACTAAAAATGTTTTATTCAGATTTGGGCAGACCCAAAGCTAAATGTTTTTTCATCGGTATTTCTAATATAAATCAGTTCAAACCCATGCTAGAAATTTAAAAGTGTACAAATTTTTGCTTTTGTATTCTCGGACTGTAAAAATTCTGTTGTAAATATTTAAAGAATTCTTAAGAACTGAACTAACATAAGACAGTCATATAATTTTTTAAGGAAGACAAGATAAAGTATTGTTAAAGGTAACGGTGTGCCATAGAAGTAAACCTCAGTAGCTTCCACCCGCAGCCCCTGAGGAACACGGACCACGGCGTTGGTCTCTGTGCCCTCCCCAAACTCTGCAGGCCCTTCCATGGAGCCCTTCTCGGGCATGTGCCCGTGCCAAGCGACAGAACTCGGCATTTCTGTGGGTTCTGATGTGGGCTAAGGCTACCAGGAAATGGCTTCTGAGCCTTCGCGCATGTCCCCCTCTCCTCTCTTTTGCCTAGTATACTGTCCAGTGACACAGAATTGTCTTATATAGATTGTGTAAAGCTGCAGGATTTATGTTTTTCAGAAACACATTTCTAAAGGGTTTAACATTTTCATCATTCCAAAAAGAGAAATGACTTGAAACTGTAAAGACGATTAAGGAATTTCATAAATTTTTAAAACTCATACATATATTAACGAATATGTTACCATATCTTTTGGCTTATATTTATTTTGGAGAATGATAGAGTATATTAGTATATAATACAGATTCTGGAATATTACACTTTTTTTTGCTTTTCAACCTATTAAAACAGAAAATCAGGCCAGTCTAGAATATAACCTAATTGATGTTGCTTTATATTACAAGATCCATTTAAGCCAAGAAATGCCAAGTTATAAAAATATAAAATTTCCCTAACTTAGATTTAATATCAAAAGTTTTTGTTAATATTAAACTAGGAATAAAACAATTCAATACTATATGTAGACTTTTTTCACATAGTAATCGTATTTGCAAATATTTCAGAACAATTACTGTGGCAAAATAATGCTAATACTACTTGTCAATCTTCTGACTTATCCTTAGATTATCCCACATTTATCTAGTGAATTAAAATTTGTCCTTGGTAGTTTTATAAATGGGAAAAATTTTCTGAGACTTAATAATTTGCTTATTTGTTAAATAAGGAGAATATATGTTTTGTGTACATCCTGGGATTAAATATTTTTAGCACAAGTGTACTTAAGAATGTTTATTGAGAGCTTATTGTGTTTTAGGCCCTTTGCTAGATATTGGAGTACAAAGATGAGCTAAGACCCTTGCCAGTGAATCCAGGAGGTGAGAGGCAGGTTGACAGTACTGTGCAATGTCATAAACGGCGTAACAGAAATGTGTATAAAATGCCACAGATGAATAAGCAGCAATTTCTGTACAGGGGTAGGAGATGTCAGAACAAGGTACAGACAGAAGGTGGTGTCTGAGGGGAGCTTTAAAGGATGAGCAGAAGCTGTCCAGAAGCACAAGAAGTGAAAGGCCTAGATCGAAACAGACGAGTGAGTGTAAGCAAACGTGTGAGTGAAGATGTGAGAGAGGCCCAGGAAAACAGTGAGCGTTTCTGTGTTGCTCTGTCAATGAAAGTGCCAGGGGGCAGAGGGGGGTGGGGGCAAAAAGGTCACCATGGCCAGGATTCTTGTTGTGCTAAGAAATCTGGACTTAGTTCATAGTCAACAGGGAGTTTCTAAAGGTTTAAAATCAGAGGATGGTCAGATAAGACCAGTTTTAAGAAAATTCTGGCAGAGGAAGGAGGAGAGAAGAACTCGGAAAAGAAAGGACTGGTTGGGAGACGAATGTAGTAGATAAATTAGGAGTTGAATGAGGAACTGGATGTGGACAGGCAAGAGAGGGCAGCTGGGCAGGTGACGATGCTGTCAGGACAGGGAAGGCACAGGGAGAGAAAGGTTTTAGCGCGGAGAAGAGGGTTAAGTGGGAGGTCATCAGGGGAAATAATGAGCTCAGTTTGGAATAAGTGGATATTAAGGTGGAGGACCTGAGCAGGTAGTTAGAAATACATCAGAAAGTGAGAAAGATTAATTGGGAGCTCAGGAAAAGGTTTATGGAAAGAGAGATGCTGAAGGCATAGATCCTGCACTCAGCACTCTTCCTGGTACACAGCAATCTCTCCATGAATATTTGTTAAATGGCCAAATAGAAGTTGTTGAAGTAACCCATGAAGAGCAGAGTGAAAAGACCAAAAGGATGAAGATGAAATAACAGAGGACACTACTAGTGTAAGGAGTGGACGGAAAAGAAAGAGCTGGGTCTATTTTAAAATTGCATATTTGAAATCTTAGTTCTTAGTAATATTTTTATTTTTAAATAAAAGATTTCAATGTTGTTCCTAACTTACAAATTACTTTTTAGGGAGAGAATTTTGTGATGGAGCACTGTAGTTAATTAATACCTAACAAAATTGCTTTGAAGTTTGATAATATTTTATTTTTAAAATAATAACCCACTAACCCACTATCAAATAGCAATTATTTGAGATCAAGAAGTGAATCATCAAAAAGTCAAATTTCTAGGATCATAAACATATCTTTGAATTAGAATTAAATTTATAATTCCAAACTCTCGATACCAGTCAACTACCGAAACTGACAGTTTAGTACCTCTAATTTTAATTTTGCTTAAATTTTATCAGTTAACCACAAATTTTGATATTTTACAAAGGTCATTATATAATGTATTTAAGATTAAATGTAATCATAAAAAGACAAAAAAGATACACCATTTAAAGTTGGGAAAGAACAAAAAGAAATTAAAATGAAACCATATATGTGTGTGTATATGTACACATAAACATGTATTTGGCCACTCATTTTGACATATTGATCCTTTCCAAAAATAAAATAAATATTTTAACCAAATTAATCATTTATAAAAGCTCATATTAATGATCACAATTACCAATTTTGTTCTGATAGAAGTTTCAATGATTCACTGGATTTATACACTTGAATCAATGCAATATATACTAGATACTTTCTTAATTATTGTCATACCCTGCATATTTGAACAAGCATTCCCTACAGTTTGGTCAAAGAGAACTCATTTAAATCTGAAGGGAAATGAATTTAATAGTCTATTGCTGAGATTAAACTCTATAGGAATATCTACTTGATATTTAGGGTGGGAGATAGGCTGGCTTAAACCTTTGTATCTTTAATGCAATCTATTGCCTAGTGATAAGCAAAACTAAAAGGCCAATTCATTATAAAATTCAATATCTGGACCATCAAACTCTTTCGCACTTAATAAGCAATTAATATCCATCAATGGAAAATGTTTTGGTAATACATGGAAATCAATAACGCTGGCCCACTTGTTGCACTCCAGCACTGACAAGCTATCCAAATAACTACAATCCTTGAGGGAAACAACTGCTTTGATGTTTTGATTTATGTTCTTCCCAGGAAATCACAAATCCTTTGAAGCCTTTGTTTGTTTATAACTCAGAATGCACTTTGTTAGCAGCCTGTTTATAACTGCCGCCATGTATGTGAACCGCAGATATGCGTCTCGAAACTACATTCTACACCTTACCGCAGATACTGTTCAAAGCACACCTGCTACTACGCACACTGATTTTATTCACTTTTGCACAAAAGCATGTAAAACTCAAGTAAACGCCTTCCATTTAAAATAATACTTTCCTTTGAGGAGTACTAAGTATTTAAAGAAGGCACTTTGGACACACTTCCGAAGGTCTGATAGAATGTGTATATGAACACTGCACTAGCCAAAGTGATTGGTAACAGAAGCATTTTTATTTTGAAGGTTTTTTTTTTAATTACAGAGAATAACAAAAAAAAAGGAAACTAGAAATTACCTGTAATCTTACCACTTTTTGAAGTACCTTTAATAAAATTGGAAATCCTACCCAACTACTCTTACTCATTACTCAATTCCATGCCTTTGGCATACATCCTTCCAGACTTTATATTAGCATGTTTTTGAAATCATAAAGTTTATCAGTTTTTCCTAGCAGGAACTATTTGGTATTCCTATGCATTATTTTATTTTTTTATAAAAATATTTTTTCAGAGATGAGACTCACAGTTGTCAGATGATTTCAAATGTTAAGATTAAAACTGTGCATACTATGGTAAGTGCATGCCCCTCCTAAATTTACTTCTGCTTAAAAAACCCCCAACATTATTTAACACATATTTAGTTGCTTATATGGTTTGAAAATGATAGAGACTCAACATTTTTGTAAAACAACAAAAAGTCAGGTCGCTCTTTTAAAGAAGAGAGTTCTTTCAAAAGGAACTACTATAGCTGAAGAATTTTTTACAATTCTTTACAATATTATGATACCAGTTTTATGGTAACTGTTTTCATTTAATGGCCAATTGAGATTAATATTTAGATACAGCACTGCATGTTAAGATTGCCTGCTGTAGCACTATAAACTACTTGCACTTACAGATTTTAAATTTTTGATTATTCAGGTGTCAGAGTTTAGAACTGCTTTAACAAGGAACTTAAACTACACAGCAAAGAACAGGAAACCTAAGAGTACTCCTTAAAACCACTGCGAATCTTCACACTTAGGGTTTGAATACAAGTTAAAAGAGAACAGAAAACGGCATTTCTGGATCTTTGGAAAGTTCAAAATTTAATGAGAATTCTAGTGCACACTTCTTGTTTTACTCATGGAAAAGTCAGAGCCCCAAATCCAAGCCCACAGAAAGGCAAAGGATGCATGCGAGGTTTAAAAAGACTGATTTTGTAGGAACTTTTTTGTTTTTTAAATTCTTGATAATTAATTTTATCAAGAAATAGGAACTCATTCTATTTGTAGTCCTGTATATTCAAGACAGACTGCGTCACTGTGTCACGCCATGCTATTCTACATTCAACCTGGAATTTTTTCCTAGGATCACGTCAGCAACACTTGTACAGGCAGGATGGTGCCGTGTTTCCATACAGGTGGTCATGATGCCAGAGGTCCTAGAGTTTGTTTGGAATTCAGTTGTTGGAATTCTAACACATAGAAACACTGCCACGAACAGCAGTTAGAATCCTAGGCCAGCTTCAAAAGCCCAGAGAATTCTTTTTTTTTTTAGGCGAGGCAACCCTTGGTTGACCTCACGGACTGCAAGGACCTTATCAGTTTACAATCCCTTATTTTTAATTTTTATGCCTATAGCATAAAAATTAGCACCTGGTCTTCCTAAGTGGTCTCTCATCCAAGTACTAACCTGGCCCGACCCTGCTTAGCTTCTGAGATCAGATGGGATCAGGCTTGTTCAGGGTAGCATGGCCGTAGACTCAGAGTTCTTCATGTTTCAGAATTTATACTGCCAGTTCAATCTCCTAGGCACTATTTATAACAGTTTCCACACAGAAAAGCATTTCAAGGGCCAAGTCAGATACTAGGTACCTAATTACCTACTGTAGACACCAGAATCGTATAAGTTCTAACGTCTGTAGGTACATGAGGGATGCATGTGTGTGACCAGGGAAGCTGGGGTAAACGTGGGATGTCAGAGGAAAGTATGAGATCACCTGTATTGAACCCTTAGACACTGGATTCACCCAAAGATCTAAGCTAAAATCAGGGAGACACTAATTCTCCTGCCCTCACGCATACAACTTCAGGTGAAACTAAATTATGGGATGACTGCAGGAAACCTCAGGGACTTTCTGTGTAATAACCTCGAACGGTTATGTGCTGTGGTGGTGGTAAGTGTGTTCATGTGTGTGTGTGTCAGGATTAAGTGGGGGACAGCTAGATTGAAGGAGTGTTCCACGCAAAGGATGTAATGCAGACAAAAAAAAAAAAAAAAAACTAGAAAAAAGAGAGAATAGACCTTGTTAAGAAAACTAAAAAACCTTAGAATGATTAGGATTTATGGTGAAAGGGACGAAGTAGAGAGATGAAAGTGGATGGAGAATTAGACTGAAGACAGACCTTGAAGGGCCTTGTGATGTTCACTGAAAATACACAAATAGTGAGAATTCTGAAACCCAACGATTTTTTAAAAAATAACTGCTGAAAGACATTGTGTGATTAAAACCATCACATTTTTGCATATAATTTAACTCTAAGAATAAGTTATCTAATATTAGATTCATACTTAAACCTTTTGCTATATATGGAGATTAAAAAATTGCATAACAAAATGGTTATGGTCATTTCTCATTTGGATAAATGTGGTTCATTTTTGAATTAAAAATGGTAAATAATTTGATCACTTTCTCTCCAAATAATTACACAGTACTTATTAAAGTATAACTAATATGTTCAAAAGTTAGTGAAAACATTTTCTTTGGATTTGGGCAGATCTTACGGCAAAATGTTCTTTTCAGTACTTTTTATTAGAAAGCTACTTCAAACACATGGTAGAAGTCTTAAGATGAAAATAATTGAGTTTTGAATTCTTAGATTATAAATTCTTTAAATTAAAAAAAAAACAACAACTGAAGAACCACAAAACAGAGAAGAGTTAATTACAGAGGTTTACGTTCAAGTTTGGTTCTGTGAACAGTATAATAAATCTACATAAATATACCTCATAATTGTCTCACGAATTTATATTTTTGATTTCTGGTCGATTTTCAACAACAGGAAGAAAAATGCCACCATAAAAATATAAAGATGTTTATCTAAGTTCTATATAAAATTAATGACTGATTTTTTTTTTTAGTAAGTCATCTTTGCACTGATTATTAGAACTGTTTTGAATGTGAATTGCATGATTTTTGATGGCTGCGCACTCAAGGACAACAGTGAATGACCTTGAACAGCAGTGTATAAAAATACATTTATCACTGAAATGGCATGCTGGCTGCCAGTCAATATACGCCTCTCATTTGTTAGGAGGTTCTCCTGCTGTGATTCCCTCATTACAATTTGCTTTTACTTCCTGGGCAAATGACAACTAGAAAATGAGGCAGCTTCTTTCTTGCCCAAACTTAATCCAGAAAAAATGAGATGACAGCTGCAGCCACTCAAGTGTTACAGGACATTTTACACATGTTTGTAAAAGGCACAATTATATATTCTAAATATTACATCACTAAATGTGACAGCTAACAAGTTATCTCACTTTCTTAGTCTATTTCATTTGTGAAAAATATTTCAGAAACATAGGGTATCTTCTGCTTATGAAATAACTTCCTATATCCTATTCAATCTATTTTTCTAATTAAATAATTTGAGGTGTGGCATGCAAATAAACATTCGATTTAGATACTCAGTGTAGAAAACATTCTTGGATACTTATAAAAGAATGATCCAGCTGTTGTCTGACAACAAAATAACTCCTGTCCTATGTTTTTATGATAATTAGTCTCAATGCAGTTTACCTTTTTCTAGGAAATAAAAAAGATACATTCACTTTGTTTACTTGTACTAGAGATTTAGTCATATCTGTAAAGAAAATTATAGTCACATATAGATTGTTTAAGTGATGTTTATTTTTTCATACAAGGATTTTCTGACCCTCTGATTTCTAATTATCATTTAAGATATCTCAGGGCACAGTATATTATTAGAAGAGATGTGAATTTATCACAGAATGTTGAAAACAAAAAACTTTTCCTTATAATTAAAAAAAAGTACAGATACTAGAAAGCACCTTAGGAGGGGGAACAGATGAAATAAAAATCTCAGTGAATAATAATAAATATGGAACATAAACTCCAAAAACAGTGATCGCTCCAATAATTGTTTGTTTTTTGGTTTTTCTTTATTTAGCATGGCTATACAATTTCTGTTCCAGTGTAAGTGGGCTCAGTTTTCTGGTTAGGGTTTGGATTTGGGATACTGTTCCCAGAAGTTCACCATTAGTTATATGTAAGGAAACAGAATGAAAATATGGTTAGGTGGGTGAATACAAACACAACGCTAAATGAGATAAGTCAGACACAAAAACCACACACTGCATGATTCCACTTATATGAAATTTTCAGTAAGGCAAAACTATAGTGACAGAAAGATCAGAGAGAGAAAAGGGGGAGAAGGAAACTTCTGGGGGCGATGGATGTGTTCCTGTTTTGACCGTAGGGGGTGGTGACAAGACTGTACACATTTGCTATCACTCATCAAACTGTGCACTTACGATGAGTGAATTTATTATATATAAATTATACCTCGTTAAAGCAGTTACAAATGTGTAACTATAGAAGCATAGAGGTAGTAGGAAAAAGTGAGTTAAATAACAATTGATGTTTTTGTTGCTACTGCCCGGAAGCATTGAAAAATGGCCACCCAAGG
The DNA here is from genome assembly GCA_028627145.1 of Eidolon dupreanum. NCBI lineage: Eukaryota > Metazoa > Chordata > Mammalia > Chiroptera > Pteropodidae > Eidolon > Eidolon dupreanum. The sequence goes on along the minus strand of CM053504.1, from coordinate 77,949,083 downwards.
GCCAGTTAACTTAGATCACGAAGCTACAGCTGTTCCCCGGAATGCATTTTCTAGTTTTTCATCAAGTCTCAATGGAGAGTGTGCCCACAATTTCCCTTGGGGAACCTTAACCACAACCTACCACTTCTCAGCAAGGATACCTTTCCTGTAAATCTGCTAGAAGAGCTCTTTTCCTTGAATTCTTATTTACCACCCTAGCAGATGTGTGTATGCCACAAGTGACGTCTTCCTTTTTAATACGTTATGTTATTGTTCAATTTGTGATACTGGCTACTGATTCAGGATTGTTGATTCAAACCATTCCTAACTTCTTTGTTTTAAAGTCCTAAACCTAAATTTACATCTATTATGGTCCACAAATATTTATATTCAATTCAAAAGGTAAAGATTTAGAAAAGTATTTTAGAAATTTTAGAATCTGTAAACACAAACTTCCACACATTAAAGATTTTATGCCAGAAATTTATTAAGATTTGTATTTAATAAATGGCACAGTACTGAAATTGATAGTCTGTCTAGCTTTTACATGAGGAAAACTTAAGAAAAATTTTCCAAAAGAACAATCAAGCTACAAGAAAACATTAATCCACACACTTTCCTTATGTGTGTCATTCTATAGTTCTAAAAAGACTATTTCCCAGTAAGTTTGTAGAACAACAGTTAAGGAGCTGCTGTTCCAGCTTACCAATTTTCAACATACTAATCCTCTTCCAAAAAGGAAGATTATAAAACCATTAAAAAACAAAATAATTAGAACCCATTAGAAAAAATAAATCTGTCTACAGAATATGATACATGTAATTAAAACAACACCCGACGAAAAGAAACGGAAAACAAAAATATTCAGTGAAGGAAGAAAAAAAAATCAATATTTTTGTTTTGTCCTTAATTCATAGCTTATTTATTAAGAAAAACAGGAAATTAAATAATACAGGATCAGTGAAATCAGATATGAAAATGAGCTAGAGTACTATTCATTAAGGCTTCTCTTCTTGGCCACTGAATAAATTCTGGTTGATGATAGGCTTTTAAAAATATAAATGTAATTCTAGTTAATTAAATACAAACACCAATAAATCTCTTTGAAACTGTTTTATAAACTAAAGGATTATACCATCAGGATTTTAGCTTACAGACATTCTCCTGAAATGCTTCTATACCATATCTCCTACTATATGACTCTATAAATATTTTGATACTCCCAGGTCTTCATGTCTGAGTCTGTTCCCAAGCACAGGAAATTTAGGTCTGCCAGCCAGCAGCCGGACTATTCCAGGGAACTGCCACAGTGAATGCTGCCCCCAGTGTAATTACAGTAGAGGGAGTTTGCCAGTGGAAGAGAAAGCAGCTCACAGCGGCCAGCGGGCAGGGGTCCCTTCTGGGCAGGGAACTGTCTTGGCAAGGCCCGGGCGTAGCTCAGGCTCTCGAAGGGTTTCTGGAGTCCTACTTCTGCCCTACCCAGGTAGTTATCTGCAGTTTTTCTAGTTTTCTTGTCATCTTCCCTTCTATCCCTCTGTATCGCTGAATTTATTATATAAGATAATAGTGCAAAAGCATTTTCTCATTAGTCTTGGTTATTTTTCCTTGATTGTTTTCCCTATCATAATATATCTTTATCTCTTTTTGGCTGTCAACACAAAGAAAACCTTTACTGTTAAGTTTTTTTCTCCCCTGGCCTATATTTTTCTGAATCTTTTTGCCTTTTCTGAACTTTTTTTTTTTTCTAGATATTTTTCAAGGGCTCAGATGCCCCAGACTAATATAGGGATCCCATGGAGAAAGGTTAAAAAGAATTCTTACTTTCCATTGTTAGTTATCCCAAAACAAGTGTTTTGAAAGAGTTCTGTGGATTACCCTTTCTTCTCAACTGAGGTTTAATATACAATCTATAATCATCACCATTTCATAATATAATTTCCTAATATTTACTTATTTCTGAAATATTTGTCTCTATTATTTCCTAACATTTACTTATTCCTGAAATATTTGTCTCTATTATTTCCACCTAGCCAATGAATTTAACTTTTCTATATTTCTGCATTCGAAGACACTCTCCCAACCCTAAATCCTTCCCTGGTTTCTTCTCATATATGTAATACAAAGATGGTATCGCAGACTATGGAGAGTCTTAGAACTTTACTATTATTTACCATGAGGTCTCACATTAAACTAAAGCACTGTACAACCAGGATTTTATTTCACTGACATTGTCTGTAAACATTTTCATACTGTCTTTTATAGCATAAGACTCTAATCTTCTCATAACTCTGACTTCTTCATGTAGAGGCCACTGCCAGATGTCTGAAATCAGGGATAAATTATTATATATCTTCTTTATGACACATTGTTCATACAGGTGCTAGGTTGGGAATATTGTTGCTAAAAGTGCATTTTCCACAGCTGTTAAGTGCTATAATGTACTGTCAAGAACTTGGAACAATCAAGAATAAGGTCTGCATTTTCTCAAATATTCATTATTTCTAAATTTTTAAAAGATATTTTCTCATTTTATAAGTAGAACACACTCTTTAATTTCTTTTGTGTAAGTAGCCATTTAAATCACATTCAGACCCACAAAGATACTATTCTTTGGATAAAAAGATAATTTTCTATGTGAACAACTTAGTAAATTTTATTTTTTAGTGGCCTGCTTTTAATAATAACATTTTATGAAGATTTTTCACAGTTATTGTATTAGTTGATGATTAACTCATTGAAATGGACCTCCCAGGTTCAAGTCATCATTCCTTAATAAAATTCTGTCTGGGAAGGGTTATAAAAGCAAGCAGTATAGTAAAGAAGTATGGAAGCTAAATGATTAATTCAAAGCCACATTGGTTTCAAGTATGCTGACAGAATTCAAACTCTTTCCCTGTAGACCATTTTCCCCCATAAAGTATGCTCCTCCCTCCACGTTTTTAAGAGAGTCTACTCTGACCCAATTTTATTAAATAGAACCCATAAAACCCCCACATTATGCCTGTAATTGCAATCTCAGATATCCATGTCCAGAGATGGCAGCACTTGACCTTTGCCTCCCTGAAGCCCAGGGAACATACATGGCCCCCGAGAGACCCACCGTTTAACCCCACCTCTCAAAGGTTCATGGGATCGGAAGGCACACAAAAAAAGCCCAGGATACATCGGTCTTCATTGCTCCAACACTGAGGTTTTCTGATATCGAACTATTCTTTTCAGAACTGCCCCGTGAACTTGGCACTCTCCTGCCCAGGCTTTAGAAGACTCACCATGCCTAAATGTACACCTTTGTTTTTGCTCCCTTGTTTTTGTTTTCCAGAGGAAGAAAACAACACAATGATAAGAAGGGTGACTTTCTCTCCTGCTCTTCATCCTTCTGTAAAGATTATCAGAAAAAATGGCTTCTCTAAAACTAGAATTGGGAGGAGAGTAAGTTTTACAACACACTCACACATTTATTATTTAATTAGAGGAGACATGACTGAATAAAAGAACAAACTGAAAACGAGGAAGGTTGATTACCTTCCCCAACTCCCTTGGCTGTTGCCACAAACACTGCGTATCTCCTTTTGTCAGCAGCTACCTGCTCATCTGCATATGATCCAAATAATTTATTCACCTTTCTTCTGAAAAAACTGAACCTATTCCCCAAGATGAATTAAGTAAGAAATATTTTTCATAAGGAGGGGAATGATGTCCAAAGGCTTGATTATGAATGTTTGTTTTTAAGAAGCCACAAGATAAGCAAGTTTTCCCAAGATCTGTGTTCTCTGTCCACACAGAGACAAAACACCCTTTGGACAATTTGGCACAACTCTTTATTTCACTCTGCTGGGAAATGCAGATAATTATAATACAAAAGCATCGTTAGTTTAACTTCAGTCATTAATGCTCAACCTTAAAGATCTAATAGAAATGCCCTCCTCCCAACCCCAGACCTGACCCACGGGGAAATTCAAGAACGAATGTTGTCTTTTCAGCAAACACTTCAGCTTTGCCTTGGATGTTTACAAGTGTGATAAACATTTATTTTTTTCTATATCTGCCACTACTGTGAGGTTATTGATCAAATCATACTTGAAAACACTCTGCCAGAGACCATGAAGAAGAATATATGTTGTTTCTGAAAAATAATTGCTTCCTGTCCTCTGAACAATTCACTGTTTAATCCAGGTTTGTTTTAAACTGAGTTTTTTATGGTCTCATGCAAGTCGCATTTCTTATATAATGCTCAGGCAATTAAGGATTTATATATTATAACTTTCACTAATATTAAACTCATATGAGATTGTTTCTGGCTAAGAAATGTGATTCTTTCTGTATTAGGTAGGGAAAAGATTCAGTTTCTTTTTTTTAAGGCTATCTGCAGGTAATTTTTATAGAATATCACATGTTCTTTTCTACCTCAAGTGAAATATTAAAGAAGCTTTAAAAAATTGTTTAAATGCTTATGTGACCATGGTAGGCTAAAAAGAATAAAGAATACTATAATTATAGAACATCCGCTGCTTGCTGAAACCCCATTTTGAAGTCCTATCTTGTACTGGTTGACAACACAGAAGGAAGAAGCAAGCGAGGCAGTTTCCCATGCCTTCTACATAGTTCTGGGTATTTTTAGCTCCCTTGGGGGTTCTCCTTTCTACTGGACCAACTGCCTCAAAGTTGGAGGGCAAATAAAATTTTATCAGGCATCATCTAACTCTGCTTGATTTCCCAATCTACCAAGTAGCCTAATTTTATTTATATTCTTTTCTATTTTCTTGGTTTCATCTATTTGTCAAAACTGATATAAATGTTACATTTCAAAATTGAGAAAGTTAACCTCTGGTAAATTTGGTCATAACCACATTTTAACTTTCTGAAATTTTAATTTTAAAATGTTTTCAGAAATTTGTGAACTGTTAAAAGGGTCTCTCTAAAAGCCCCAGAACCTGAGGAGAAGCCTTTATTTCTCCTCTAAGTATATGCACCAAAGCAACCTAATCTTTCCTTTCACTTAGGTTCACCTAAAAAAGAAAGAGTAGTGATTAGCCCCCAAATTGTGTAGATGCCTGGCTACCAGCTCCTTATGAGCAAGAACAAATTCTCAATTTTTACTACAAAAAAATACAGGTTTCCTCCACTTTTAGGAAAGACCTGTCTTTGCTGAGAGAAATCGAACGAGGATTTTGCAGGGAGCCTTAGAGAGGCAGCGGCGGCTCACCGAGCAGCTAGAGTGGCCCCCGCCAAGCTCCTGCCCTGGGAACGCCACTCAGCATCTCTGCTTCAAGCCGCCACAGCTTTGAACTGGGCCAGGGAGCATCTGTGCTTTACCTCAATTTATTTCATGCAACCATTAGCAAGATGTGCCCTGATGTATCAGAAAAGCCTAAATGTTTTGATTGTTGTGAATGAAATAAAGATATACTGCAGTGGTCCTCCACCTTTTTGGCACCAGGGACTGGTGCTCCTATGAGAATCTAATGCCTGATGATCTGAGGTGGAGCTGAGGCGGTGATGCCAGCGCTGGGGAGCGGCTGCAAATACAGATGAAGCTTCGCTTGCTCACCTGCTGCTCACCTTCTGCTGTGCGGCCCGGTTCCTAACGGGCCAACAACCGGTACTGGTCCCTGGCCTGGGTGTTGAATTTTAGATCTGGGAATGCTTGAAACATTTTCTATATAAATTAATGGCAACTGCTTCGTCCCTTTACTCTATTTCTACTTAGAAAAGGTTTCCCAGGAACGCTCTACCAGGAGCGGGAGTGGGGTAGGGTGGGAGGAGCCTGTATTACAGAGATGAACGAATGAGAGGTGGAAGGGATCACCATCCGCTTCTTACTAAACAGGTCTGAACTCACTTTAAACAGTGGGACTTGCTGATGCTCCAGTCCCTTTTCACAGTCCTCTCCATTTATGGCTGTGTTCTTCAATTTGAAACCAGTAAGCCTCAAAAGTAGTAAGTGGCCGAGCTACCACATAAGCACTGATTCCAACTGCCCACCCTGGAGATCTGAGTTTCTCTATGTATGGCTTATTGGACAAAATACCCTTCCACGGCGGACTGGATTCTATCTCCGTGAGAATGTCCTGGGAAAGGAATCCACAGATGTATACGCATTACGCAGCTCAGGCAGCTCAGCCTGTGACCGAGCCTGGGGACTCAGTGTAGACAGGAGGTAGAGGTGGGGAGATGTCAGAAATTTGAAGCATCCATGTGGGTTCTAGTACTTCTTGTGAACTCTCAAGTGAAATGACTCTGTAACACTTTCTGGCATAAAAGACTACATTTTAAAAGTCTCAGGTGAACGAGTGGAGGAAAGGAAAGAAGAGCAGATCTGTGGGTTCAGGAAGAACTCGGTATGGTTCAGAAACAGACAATATGGACATGACTTAGAAGAAAGTTGTAATTTCATATAATCCCAGTGGTGTTTACTGTTTGCAGTTCTGGTCATCAGTCAGATTTTTTCCCCCCAAAGAAATAAATGCTATGCATTCTGTAATTATTTATTTCATGCTTTAAAAAAAACCACAAATTTCATATCCTTACATTTGTTTTTGCTAGGAAATAATCATTTTGAAGAGGGTTCTATATACTGAGTTCAAGTCTCTCATACTCTAGCTTAAATTATTTCAACAGACCAAATAATTGACGAGCAGCTAAAAAAACTAAAGCGTTTTAGCAATTTAAATTCTAATACTTTGAGAATTTAATTCATCTGAGTAATGTGCCATTTCTTCCTGACAGATTTGTTGAATGAATTAATAATTTATGAGCAACCTTCTAGAAATTTAATACTGTCTAGCATGAGGTCAGTTTGGTAAAATTTCTCCTTCCAATCCTGAAGCCTAGAACTTTGTGGATGCTAAATGAAGCGAGGCTATGCTATGATGAGATTTGAAAGAGTTAATGTGTGCTACAGTAGCATGCAATCAGATTTTTTTTTTTTTAAATAATGATCACTATAAGGCATGGTTCATGGATAGTCTACCAGCAAAGGATGCCAAAAACCTTGCTACTCCTTACTTTAAAATCACAAGAGTCTATTAAATAATGCTCTTGCCAATGTAAGCACACTCAGCCAGTATCATGAGAGTTTACAATTAAAGTATTCAGGGAAAATGGTAGAAAAGAAAACACAAAAGAGGACAAAATTTCCAGTATATAGTGAATAAATTCCTATTCTCAAGACGATGAGAAGCCACATTTGGTGCTCAAAAACTAACAGAATAGTTCAAAAAGAAGGAACTCAGGAATGCTATAAACATAGCAAAAGCTGTGCATTTCCAGGATTTCCACGCACTTCAGCAGAGCCTACAGAACACATGTGGAGTGCAGCGAACATGTCCCTGTCGTAGTTCTGGATGAGCAGTCACACTGGTTCCATCTTCATAAACAAAAATGTAAAATAAATGACATACTAGCAAGGAAGAGCCTTGTTTTCCCAGGCAATTGCCATACAATTGACTGACAGCAATTTATCTGCCTCATCACTGCCAACTGTACATCCAGTAATCTGAAGATTGTCCTGGGAGATGACTGATCATTTTACAGGAAACTACCATTCCTGTGAAAGGGTTTCCTATAAACTAGGGTGAACAGAAAAAACACACAACCCCCACATTCCACCTTCTTCCCTAGACAGAAGTTCCTTTCGACAGCCTGAGCAAAAGTGCTTTGCTAACACACTTCACGGGGAGCATTTACAGAGTTAAAAGCTGAAAAGGCCCATCCAGGGAGACAGAGGTAAATTAGATATATTTTTGCATTTCTTTTGATACAAATTCAATTTTTAAGAGCCTTTACCCGAGACACGACGTCACACTTTTTACGATAATAAAAATTTAAAATCACAGTATGTGGCTTCACAGAGTGGTCAGCAAGCTTTCTATTTTTCCAGGCAGCCCCATCTCATTATAGCAAATGGCATCATTCCAAAAGAAAATAAAAGAAGGAATTAAATTGATCACTATGTCAACCTTGGCATCCATATGCCAAATTGTTCTTTGATAAGAGCTAAGTTATTTGGTAGAAACTTGAGAAAAGTTTCCCGCCCCCCCTGAATTCCAAATTGTTGCTATCAGATATAATTTCTTAAGCTCACGGATAGATAGTTAAATGATCTGTATATTTTCAAAGTCATCTAAGAGGCTTTCTACTTTCCTTCTTTGGAGGTCAGTTTATTAGCCAACAAGTACTCCTTTTTTCTCCCCAAGTTACTCTGCAACATTCAACCTATTTGTCACATAGGCAAAAATAGATATAATATGTAGTCAACAACCAGCAACATTGCTACAATATAGATTTGAGTTGGAGAGGTACATTTTTAGGAGATACTTGTCATTGCCTCTTCTCTCATTTAAGCTCCAAATGAAGGGCAAATAATTACCCAGAGTTGAAATGTGGCTCTTAATGAAAAATTTACATAAGCGCTTGCCATAGGTTCTCTTGACCATCCTACCCCTGAACTTCTAGTTCGGTGAAATAATTGGGGATGAGCTGGATAGACCTTGAGAAGTCATAGAGCAGGACTGGGGAAGACAATGCAATCAGAAAAAGTCTGGTCCACACGCCTTCATTTGACTCTGTTTGCATTTATTAAATTGCTTTTCAAAATAATTATTGCTTATTACTTGAAATAGTTCTCCATTATCAGCACATGTTCCATGATGCTTTAACACAAAACTTTTAATTCATACCCCTAATTAAGATCTTCTCAGAGCTATTAATTAGTAAGCTCTAGTATTAGAAATGCATTATTTTCTACTTTTGGACAAACTCAAGCTTTAATTTTAATTTTCGAGTTAGCATAAAATAATTTACTCTTTAATCTGTATGTAAAGGCCCCACAAAAATCCCATATCTGTCTTGTTGCTGGTTCTATAATTTTTGAGATATTTTAGTTTGTTGAGAAACATTCCCCATAGACAATATCATCTTTATAAACATTTCTGTAGTTTATTCCCATAGACAGACTTTAATTCACAAAATACTGAGATGCTATGTCCTGTTGCTAGGTCCACAAAAAAGGCAGGCACCCCCATCTTTCCAGCTCCAAAGCATTTACATTAATGAATTTCGCTTCTGACACATGTCTAGCTTGGATCAGATTCACAGGCTGAAGGAGTGATTACAGAAGACCAGATGCCTTAATCAAGATAGGTAAGGGAAAAGGAAGTTGTTATTTGATTAGCTGAATTATTCTTTTTCATTATAAGTACTTTATAAAATTAAACAGCATGGGCCTGAGGTTACTTTACACTGAGCAGGCCTCATGTCTTCAATTTTAACTGATTAATATAATTGATTAGAAGAAGAAATGGAGAATGTTAGAATTTGGGCAAAATATGTTTATAAATAATAATACGTTTTGAAAAGCGTGAATAGTCCGGACATTAAATTACACATGATCTCATAAGTTAAACTGAAAGATCTTCTCTCTGCATGAATATTTTGTTCCTTTTAGAGATTTCTGGGAATCACATTTTAAGGCAGGGTATTGGGATTCCCATTTTAAATATCTTGGGCTGCTAATAAACCACAGTTTAAATAGAGGTATAATATATTGAGAATTCAACAGAAACTGATTTCTATTCCTTTCTTACCCTAAAATCACATATTTCAGTCCACATCTATAGACTGCCTGCAGGCCCAGTGTGGTCCACGAGCTTCTTTTGTTCATTGCCTATGATGTCTAAAATCTTTATAGTTCTTACTCCCCTTCACCGGTGGAGCAGGTGCTCTCCACTTTGCCATAGTCCCTCACCTCCCTCAAGATTAACTCAAATCTCATCTGAGCATTTCTCTCCACTATTTATAAAAGAAAGGAGGAGGACTAGGGTAGCAAGTGAGAGGTGGGACAATCTTCACATGTTGTAGCCGAAGCTGAGAAAGGCATGTGCCTGAATTTAATCTCAAGAGAACAGGAGGTGAACAGCCAGACCTCTGGGTGGGTACTGAACTGAATGAGGGTCAGTGCGGTCCCCAACGATGCAGTCTGGTGTGCTGTCAAGGTTGGGTTTAGCAGCAAGTAAGGATGGTAGTTAATTTAAGTGAAGGAGGAAGATGAGATATGTGGGATGGAAAAAGGAGCTGTCCTAAGTGAGGAAATAGCATGTGCAAAGGTCCTGGGGTATGTGTGAGAAACAAGGAGACAGCTGAGGAAATAAGAAGAATAAAAAGGAAGCGTGGCCTAAGCGAAGACTGGAGGGGAGCCTGGTGAGAGATGAGGCTGGAGCAATGGGTAGGAGTTTAAAGTAGAATAACTATGGTAAAAGCACATTTCACCTCATAAATATTATTAGTAGTGATATTAATACTTATATTAGCACAGCATTTACATTTACTTGCATCTAAAAATTATTCTAAAAAATTTCAACATGTACAAAAACAGAATAATATAACGAACCTCTACGTGCCCTTCGCCCAGCTTCAATCATTACCAGTTCATGGTTAATTTTGCTTCATCCATTTTCTTTTCTGCTTCTTATATAAGTTTGAAAAAAAATCTTAGAGATCATATGATCTCATCTTTAGGTTATTTTATTTTAAAATAACTTCTGATCGCTTTTTTTTTTAACCTGTTTAAAATGAGATGTAAAGGTGTTGGAGCATGGTGGTTTTCACTAGATCCAGAAAATCAAAAAAGAATCCCAAATGTGCTTTTGGCCCACAGATCGGGCCCTCTGATCCTCTCACTGCCACACGTCAAAGGAAGATGGCTCCTTTCCAGATTCTAAGGGCAGCAGCTTCTATTGCTACTCACCTAAGGATGTCAGTTAGAAGTTTGTTTCAAATATTGTTTTCGTTGCCATGATCGGCAACGCCATTTACACGATAAAAGGGGATTCCTGGGTCTTCAGCTCATATGCCTTTCTGTTTTATAAATTTAATATTAAATTCTATAATTTTATGCATTTGCAATTTTGTTTACAGTTTTCTGCCTGTGCTGCTCTAATCTTAATTTAAAAAAAAAAACAAATTAATACAAATACAAAATAGCAACAGAAATACTAATTATCAGCTTACCCCTTTAAGAAATGTTTACTTTCCACCTAAAGAAAGATGTCAAATTTACACGTTCCTGTTTGCTCATTTAGAGGACATCTACACATAGGTGAATATTTTAGCTTAAAATTCAAAGTCTGTTTTAAGCATGAACTGGGCTGGCTCACCAACAGAGAGCTCAAAGTTTAAATAATATTCTAGACCTTTTCAAAATAGAAAACTGTCCATTTGAGAATAAAGGTAAGCTTGGACACTAATTTTTATTAAGAAGAAAACAGTGCTTGCTTAGGTAGCACATATACTTACTAAAAAAATAATTTTTCTTATGAGAGAAATAAAACTACACTATCAAAGATTATAAGTCAATTAATAGATAAGCACAAAAAGTCTCAGCATTTTTGGTTGATAGAAATTCTTCCTTAAAAAAGTGTTTGCCAGAAAAGCTATTACTTTAATTTCATAACAAGATTCATAATTTCAACATGCCTCAAATACAACTAACTACTGGATAGAAACTTCTGAAAAATTGAATATGAATTAGAGACAGAATAGTAAAAGTTCTACTAAGGAGACTTTTAGATATTTATAAACTAATAGATTTTTTCAGTTGTTACTTAAACATTAAAATTTTAAAAATAGACCATAATATAGACTATTACTTAGAAAATACTCTTTTAAGCCATGAAACTAATCATTTCTCGGTAATTTTGCAAGAGAAGCTGAAGAAAGATTAACTTTCAGGGATTTTCTTTATTTCTTTAGAATTATGCTATCTCTAACATATTAGCCATTAGCCAAATGCAGTTACCTAAATTAAAATTAAAAAAAATAAAATTAAAAATACAGTTATTCAGTCTCATTAGCCATATGTGGCTACTGGCTATCGTACAGGAAAACGTAGATCCAAAATATTTTCTTTATTACAGAAAGTTCTAGTGAATTATTTTTGTTTTAGAAGACACGATTAACTTAAATTCATATTAAAAATATTCAAAAATTAGCCATGGCATCATCATCATCATCATCATCATCATCATTATCATAATTATCACTTTTTACAACAATACATGGCATAATACATATACATGTCTGAAAAGGTTTATCATCTAAAAGGCGGTCTCTTTTTCCCTTTAACAGGTGAAAACCACTATAGATAACCCCATTTTCCTTTCAAATACCAAATTAGAGCCTGTATAAGAAAATGAAAAATATTCTTCCTTGAAATATTATCAATTCACAAGAAATCCTAACTAAAATATAGTTACAAAACTAATATTTTCTCCTCTCCCTGGATTGGTTTATTTTTAGCCGTAATAGTTACAAGTGATAAGCTAAAATGGATTTTCCAAACCAAAAATTCAATTAATATTTCCTATTAGAATTTCCGACTAATAACTTCGTTTACATGAAAGTACATGCATGCTTCTTCCAGGTTTACAGGAATGTCTAATCTTTTCCCATTCATTGGAGTAGGGTCCACTAACTGCTACGAAATTATGACAACAAAAAAATATATTGCTTTCCATGAGGTTTTTCTTCTAAGGGAAATTTACCATAAAAAAAAGTAAATCTATATTTTGTTCACAGATGTACTTGGCAACTGATACTATTTAAACAATAAAATAAAAGCTTATGGGTTCAAATTCTGGATTATAAGTCTGAGATCTGAACCAACTTTTAAAAAATCAACGATTTGGACGGGTGAGAAGGTGGGTGAGGAAACGTCAATTTTACCGCAACACCAGTGGTGTGTGTATGCAACAATGACATCAACGAGCAGCAACGTGGCATGTTTATCACGAGATAATCACACCCCTAGAGGTTTAGAAGCACTCAGCTGAACCTCGTGCCTCACAACACACTTGGGGTGTCATTATCTCATGATAACCATACTCCCTGTCAAGCCTTATTGCTTAATTAGGGGTTACGAAGGTGATAAGACTAAAAGAAATCGGATGAACCGTTCCTAAGATGAATGATACCTTAATCAACTTGAACTCGGTGGCTGAAGGAATCATGAACAAACGCATACAGTGAATTATATATTATTTTTAGAGAAATTTGTTAATAATAAATGAGGAGAAACCCAATCTGCATTCACAGATTATTTGAATTGCATTCGCCATGAAACATGATGTTTATGATCAATAATTTAAATTGTTTTCATACAGTATGTAAAATGTTCCAGAGATTGATGATAACATGAAATTTAACTCTGACCTAAGATACACAGTTTATGCATGACACTGATTCATCATAATCTAAACACAGAATTTAGGTATTAAGTCTGCAAGGGAGCTGATCAATAATGACCATGCCATATAAGATTTTAACAAACTAATCTGAAACCAAAGAGGAAAAATAACATGATATGCCTCTTCCTATTTTTTCTACTAGAACTTAAAATAATCAAATACACACACACACACACACACACACACACACACACACACACACACACACAATCATAGCGCTAAATGCTCTAAAAAGCCACATCCGAGTGTTTAACTTTAGTTCTTTTGTTCTATTTCTATAAACAACTGCCATATTTGTGGATGGAATATAGCTCCAAGTACGATGCACTTGAAGCTGCTTTCCAATTCACTGTGAAACATCAATTATCTTTATCAAATAACAGTATCTCATCTCAGTCCATTATCAAGATGGAGTCTTATTTTAGCTGGACTGCAGCCCTATCTGTATATCAGGGCTGGCCACAGTGGCAGAGCATGAGTGAAAGGCTGTGAAATAATCAATAATAATCATCAAATTGTGGTCGAAAGGTTGTGAGGATGGAAGTTTTTGATGAAACCTCACTTTTTTTTCTTTTTTTTTTTTTTTTTGGTGCTGATGATAAGGCTTAACCTTTGCAATACCTGATAAGTACGACTTGGTTAGAGGAAGCCTGGTGCAAACTTTACAGTGGTTGTGAATGTCTAAAGACACACTGAGATATTTAGGCTTACGTGGAATACAAACCTCATGCTATCAAAAAGCATCAGGTGGGAGGGTTCAAAACCATTGTGACTACAGTTTATACAGTAAACTTGGTACTTGACTCCTAGACAGAGAATTCGAACCTGACATACTGTTCATGTTAAATCCATGTAAGTGAAAGTCAGCTCTGAAAGAACAATGTTTGCATAACAGTGGGTTAGATGTTATTTTCCCCACAGGTGAATGAAATGTTGCTAAGCCTGTGTACCTAGATCTGGCCTTTGCCTGAGAGTTGAGAGGTTTTGTCTCTATCCTCATCACATTTGTTCTAACACTTCAGGAGGTGTGGCAGACAGAAGGGCGAAGGATAATTAACTTTTTAATATAAAAGAACTACACTAATTTGGAGAGATACGAAGTGGGATGCTTTTTCTGATTTTTCTGTCATTGGGTTCTATTAACATCAAGTGGACAAAAACCAAAAGTAAATTAGCTGAGAAACGAGACTCAAATTAGAGACATCTCAGTTGCTTGGGCTTCTGTGCAGATCTGTCATGGTGCCTAATGAGGCTACACCACATACCCCCACCAGCCCAAAGCAATATTTTCTAAAAACGTGAACTAAAAAATTCTTATTTTATGAAAGCTTGACACTTTTGAAAGCATATATTTAGAAAACTACGCATCCCTGAAACATAACCTACCTACTAAGATCTGATGAAACAAGAAGACACAAAAACTAAACCACGAACCAGCACGAATTATGATTTCAAAATGTTAAAAAATTAAATGGCAAAACTCACTGATATAAACTGTCAAACTATTAACATTTTATAGTTGTGAGTTACTAACAATTTGAACATATTGTCATTGGTGTTGTAGTAAACATTTCTGAAACAGACTCTGGTTCAGGGACTTCATGAGGTTGGACATATACTAATCAACAGAAATGCGCTTTATTATAATTCACCAAATATGAATTTATTGAAAATAGGTTTGTTAATGACATTTTCGTTTGTTCTGACTAGTGAAAACACTCTCAGACAACTTCAATGAAAAGTAATTAATAATATTAACCTAACGTGCAGCTCTTGCTTTGACTTATCTTTTCTATATAAACGCTCAGGTACTTTTGGCAAGAATAGAGTAATTACTCTCTTTGGGCTATGTTATCATTAACAGCAGTAATGGTACTGATGGGTTAAAATATTCAAAGTGTCTCTAAAAAAGGATGCATTTTATTCTCTGTACTAACAAAATCAAAGCCTATTTCTCGAGATCTCTGAGCTCTTTCTGAAACACTACACCACAAATCAACACTTAGGGTACAAAGGAATTATTAATGCTAGCTGTGGACTGGGAACTACATGGTAAGTAAAAAATTAAAATAATCCGATATTAAAATATAGGCAACTTTCAATAATCTGATATTAAAATATACGAAACTTCCAATACAAAACAAAGAAATACATGCTCAAAGAAATCCATTTTCCACTAATTACAGCTTAAATGAAAACAAATTCTTCCACAATAACTAAGAAGAAAGGTTTTACATAATTTCTTATAACTTGTTACCCTATCAGAAGTTCAAATGTATAATGCAGGACATCTTGACAATAGCAAAGTAGAAACATGTTAGTCAAATACAATCAGAAACTTCAAAACGCTACCATTCACTGCAGTAACAAATCACAGTACAATCCTTGTGACATATTTCAAAATTTAGTTTTGAAAATGAATATTACAGCAACATGTCAAACCTGATGGTAATACAGATGTTCATTAGCCCAGTGTTTTAAAATTAATTTTGTGCTAATAATGCAAAATTTCATGGTAACAATGTATGCAAAGGTTGTATTGGCTTTCTTAAGAGAATAAAAACTAACAGTGTGTGTGGAATTCTGCTATAGAGGCAGCTATTAAAACTACAGGACACAGAATCCTGAAATTGCTACAACACTTTACCCCACATACAATAAATGTTCTCCAGAAACACTCTGGTGTTCTAAGGCTGAATCTGCTGGCTCTCAGAGGTGAGCAGCAATAAGATAGTATGTTTTATTATGAGTGTCATGGAGACGGTGTGAAAAATCAAGAGCCACAGGCAGTCAGCGGCAATGGGTCAATAACGCTCCCAGAGACACTGTGTAGATAATCAACAACAAGGCCTGAGGTTCTCTCTGCACTGCACACAGCTGAAGGGCAAATCAATAGAGCCAGGGAAGGACACTGCCTGGCTCCACTTCCCACAATATGGCTATTCTAGGAAAAACACCCCCAAAATGGAAATAAAGCAAACTTGCTGTGCGACTGACAATCAACTAACCTTTAATGTAATCACAAATTCACCTTTCAGATAGGCTTCCAAAAATCCAAATGGAATTCGTTACAAAGTCTGGCTAACAATGAAACCAGAGCAAAGCAGAAAAGCTGCTATTTAAACAGGGCCAGGATAGAAGGACTTAAATTTAACTAAAATTTTTTGTAAGTGAAAATCCTGTATCAGGAGATTTTATTTTCTTAACTTTGGAGTCTAATATTGATAATACTCAAGTAGATCATGCCCTTGCTTATAATTAGAGGAATAAACAAGAAGTAAAACCATACTAAATTTAGGAAATTATAAATTATCTTTGAAATTTTTTGTTTCCAGAAATGGAACATAACATTTTAATGTATTCTACTGGTTATGAGGGCAACATTTTGTTGACACTTTTTGTATCTGACTCCTTGTTAAATATACGATGCTAATATTTCACATTTTTCAGTAAAAATTTATGGGTAAGGATATGTTGATTTATTATTTCTCAAGAAAAAGGTGATTCATCACATCCATCATTCTGTTAATCATTAGCTGTTATTTCTAAGTTACTATGTAAAGCCATCTTTCTTGAAACACGAAGAAAATGTGCTGCCAGAAAAAAAGAACAGTGAAAAACGTTTTAAGGTTTATTTCTTATTTTTCCAAACAGATAAAATAACATCTAAAAGCATTAAAATGTTCACCATCTCAAGAGTAAATACTGTGAACATTCCTCCAACATATGTTAGAGAAAGGAATACAATATGTTCCTATTGTTACAATAGCAAAAGAATATTAAAAAAGAAAAAAAAAAGTACAATTGTGTAAAATGCCTTGTGAGTGAATTTGGAAACAGAGCACTGATCTCTTATAGGATTTTAATTGTACTTTAAAAGAATGTTATCTATTTGTTCAGTCTATTGACAAGGAGCTTTCTTGGTTCCTTTTTCTTTTATTCACTGACAATTACATATAGGCATTGAGAAAAACAGTCCTATATTGTTTAGTAAGGCACTACCATAAGAATACTCCAAAATTATAATTATTCTGGGGACACATACTTTTTTAACTAGAATGAATATGAATTCAAAGACAATTCCTTTGTTAGTGCTTACCATGTTTAACCATTTAGGAGACTGAAAGTTTAGTGTGTGTGTGTGTGTGTGTAATTATTGAAATCTGATGTAAGTAAACTCAGACTCTAGCTGGGAGAGAAACTGAGTACAAACTACCCACTCTACATTTATGACTAGTACATTGGTACAATATAGTTAAGAGCAGGTCTCTATTTTTGAAAAGTTATATTATCTAGTCACCATGACAACAACACTGAAGTACTATAGCAAGCCTTCGAAAAATACTTGCTTTTTAAGAAAAGAAAGCTGGCTTCTTATAGTAGTTCGAATCTTTATAAATATTTACTTTGTTAAAACACCAATCTTATAGAAATAATCTAAAGCGTATTAGTGAAAAATAGGAACTGTTTCATCTTTAAATAAGATGACTCAGACTTAGATGTCACTGATGATGGAAAATTTGAAATGAAAAGCAATAATATCAGCAGTCTTTAAAAAGCAGTTTTCCTATGGGAGCCCTCATTGTCCCTTCACATCGTCCTATTATTGGAGAATCTGCGCTGACCTATTTAATTTTAGACCTTCCACCTCTTTGTCAAATCTGGTTGAGATCCGCTTGCCTAAATCCTGCTGTTGTTGTTCTGTGACTGAGGAGTGTGTGACATGACAGCTGGCTGATTTGCATATTTTTTCTCTTATTGGCTGAGAAAACTGCCTAGGCAGTGAAACACTCAAAGACGGACACAGATTTTAGATGTTTCCTCATTTTGAAAATTAGGAACATTTTTCTAAGTGCTTAGAGAGAGCAACTACAAAACCCCAGACGCTATATGTTAGGATAGTGCTTATTCCCACCAAACATAAGCAGAAGTGAAAGATAATTTAAATGTAGTCCTATGGACATAATGCTGGCAGATTAAAAACCCCTCAATTCTAATTGTGTTTAGAGGCTTTGGTGTTTGGTGGGATTTTTAAAGTCCCATAACCACATGATCAATCCAGGTGATTTAAAATCAATGCCAAAGCCAGACAAAGGCTGCTGTAAACAGCTCTCTATTTGCTTTATGGAAAAGGTGAAAAATTCGAGTGAAGCTCTCTCTTCCTTCAGTGAGATGGCTAAACCATAAGAAAATAGCTCAAGCCTGTGAGGCCACTTGAATTTCCTTGGTGGAAATTGAGAAATGCAAAATGCAAACTAAACCTACCTCTCTTGTCCTGAGAAAATTAAGAGAAAGGCTTTACAAATTCTGCTCATTGAAACTGATAGCTCTTTCTTGCTAATACAAATATATATATATATATATATATATATGCATGCTTTGGCCAGGCCATGATATATTTATATCAATATAAATATATTTGATAAATCAAATATGTGTATATACATATGTGTGTGTGTACACACACACACACACACACACACACACACACACCCTTTAATTCTACAAGTACAGCATTGTTGAGTAATTTCCTTTAAGAATACTCAGAAGCTGAGTGCTTTTGCAATCCACCAAATTTTAAAGTAATACATTTTTGAAACCTCTGGACAAGTGACCCTTTAATAAAGTTGGGTTTGATGGTATTGCTTTTCATCTCAGTCTGTGATTTTCTTAATGGTCCTTTCATTACTCTCATTAGCATAGACCTAATGCCACTCGAATTCTTTGGGCTGGCACTAAATTACTGTTAAAATGGTTCAGAATAATAGTGTTAACACATATCAGTATACAGACAACACGCAGGAGTATTTTCATCATGGCCAATCCAAAACAATATTTTCAGATCTGTTTAAAACCTTTCCTACTGCTAAATGCATTACTTTGGTAAACCATAGATCAGATGTTTTCCTGCAGGGGTCGCATATTCTGTAGCATATTTAAATATCTATATCTTGAAAAGCAAAACTCTGGACGCCACATTTACTCCTAGCTACCTTTCTTTTCTCTCTTATTTTTCCAGCCAAGCTTCTTGAAAAGATGGTCTACACAAGTGTACCTTCCCGTCGCTCCCCCTCTGCTAGGCTGTCGCCCCGACGACTGCACTGAGACTGTCACAGAATCATCGATGACCTTCTGTGGCCAGATCTGGTGGACTAACTCATCTCAGATTGGTCCATTTCTGTCTTCGCTGTCCTCACACGAGTCTAGGCTATTGTCATCTCTAGCGTGCAATACTTCTAGAAGAGCCTAGTAACTGGTCTTCCTGTTTTTACTTTTGCCTTCTTTCAATCCATTCCACACACAGCAGTTAAATCAGATCAAGTCACTTGCTAGAAGCCTTAATAGTTTCCCATTGCATTTAGGATAGTATCAAAATTCTTCAATAGGACTCAAGGGCTTCTGTGACGCTAGCTCCAGCCCATCTCCCCAATCTTGTTTCTTGTTTCTCTGGTGTATAATTTCTTTTAGTATATGACTAAAGATGCAGCGACAAACTAAATGCTTACTGTTTTCCCTATATATGGAAATGGCTCATATCCTGAGAATTTCACTGGATTCACAATTTGGAAAAGTAAGGCAGCTAAAAATATTCTTCCACTTATGTCTCTGGAGGAAGCTGAGTTTCCTCAAAATCATTAAGTAGAAATATATTATTTCAATAGTGTGTAGCACTAACATAGTAGCTGGTATATAGTAAATACTTAATATTTGTTGTTAATAAATTATTTGAATGGATGCTGCAGCAAAAGAAAAGATACAGAAATCTTGAATCGTGTACTGTATCTGAGTAGTTGGAAAAAACTCCCAATGAAGGACAAAGCTGTAAGGGGTTAACAAGATATTGGTGACTTCTGTAAGCACATTTTCTGTTAGTGATTTTATCTGGTAGAGGCTTCCTCCTGTTGTAATTTGAAGAACAGAAAAGTCATCAGAAAGAGGACTGTGGGGAGAAAAGGAGGCTATACGTATACCCACCTACTGCTTATAGCTCTGTCAAGGTGGGTTGGCATAACGTAACAGGAAAATTCTCAAGCGTAATATGAAAATCTAGGGATTCTGGCCTCAGCTCAGCTCAGGACAGTGAAAGAAATTTCTGCACAGAAATGAGTAACTAAATACTTCATAAACTAAAATTTTATAATTTCATATAATGTTTCAAAGCAAACAGAAATATGTAGACTATGATTGCAAATATCTGTAAATAGTTATACATGCAAATAAAAATGTATAAACAAAATCTTTGTGGGGGGTTATGATGGGGTTTTCTTCTCTAAGTCTTTCTTTAAAGTTGCTACACTGCCTTTTCAATAGTAATACCCACTACCCAGATCCAATCTCACTCATGCTAAGGTTCCGTTTCAACCTACATGATTCTAGACCCAAGCTATTTTTTTCCTTATATTTAAATTATTTGATTTTATAGACCGTGGAAACTTAGAACAGTAACTCACAATAATTCACACATTATGCTCATGCAATCTGTTATTCTATTCATAAACCCAGTATTTCCTAACTCTAGTCTATGTTAGAATTACCTGGGAGCATCCTATAAAAGTGTAGATATCTGGGTCCCTTCCTCACAGATTCTGATTAGAAGGTTTTTGGTCAGATAAATCTATCTTGAAATTTCCTACTGATTCTGATATGTCACCTGGTTAAGAAGGAACAATGCTAGGTGACAATGCCCCGTGAATTTACATAAAAGGAACTCCTAGACAGGTAGAAACAGCTATGGAGAACTAAACACATATACATCACCATATACAAGATACTGGCTTCGTGTTATAATTAATAATTATTTCCCCTTGTATGCATTTTACAGTTTTCAAAAGCCCTCTCACATTCTTCTGTAAAGCACCTCATTTTTCTGGCCTCGCTTTGGTTGTTTCACAGAAATAAGAATGTTGGACTAAATTATTTCTTTCAGCCTAAAAAAAATGTGTATCTGATATATAGTAGACACTCAATAAATGTTTGTTGAATGAATGAATGAATGAATGAATGCATACATGCCTACCTCACAAAAACCATGCAGACTGTACTGAGGTGGTGTTAAGTTTGTTAGTCTCACACCTAGTAAACTCAGGCTCAGAGACAGGTAGGTAACAAAGTGAGTAATTGGGTCTAAAACTAAATATTCTGACTACTTACTTGGTCTTTTTTTCAGCATTCTTACTGAACTCTGTCAGTTAGACTGTGCTGGGAGAAGGACATCCACCTGCTGTGTTTTGTGTTCACACCACTACCAATGGATGACGAAGTGCTGTGTGTGTGTAATGGCATGTAAGTTGTTACCTTTTTCTTTAACCTCTGTCTACAGGAGAAGCAGTAATTCCAGAGGCTTGATATATACATGTCTACAAGTAATAAATCCGTGTGAGTTATAACTGTGTCCTTGTAGATTTACAACTGTAAGTTTTAATTCATCTCTGACAATACATTTACATAAATTATAGGAACACGGCAGCAATGCCATATGGTGGGATGTTCATCCAGAGAAATTCAAGAGGCTTAAGGGAACTGGCTTTTGCACTACTTTTACAAAGGGCCACTCTCAGCATGTATGAGGAAAAAGCATTTAATTTGGTGTGGGGGCCACTACACAGATGTTTTCTTTCAGGGCTTGGCTCAAATACCACCTTCTTTATGAACTTTTTCCTGTACTTGTCTCCTTTCTTCAAAGGATTCACCCTTTTCTTCTTTGTGGACTGTCACATTCTACTGTAGCAGGGAACCACTTATCCCATTTATTTGTTTCATCTCTGTCATCCTATTAGATTGTAAATACCTTGTCCACACAAGTAGTTATCCCTTTTTGCATTTCATGGTGCCATGTAAATACTTCTAGGCACTATTTGTTGAAGGTATTATAACAGAATCTCTCTTAACTGACTTCTATTTTACTGACTCTTGGGGTTAACCAGTACTCCCTATTCCCTTTGTAAAACATCCTGACTGATGCCCACCATTCGAGGGGTGCCAGTGGTTCATAGGCCCACTCGCTACTGCTCTCACCAGTTGGGCTCTGTGACTTGGAGTTAACTGAGGCTATGTAAATATGTACTTGAATTACAGTACTTTAGAAAGGCATGTGCATACACACACTCATGAAATTAAATGTAAGCGAGACAACTGTGAAAAACTGGGACAAGCATAAACATCTAGGATTGCACTCTGAGGTTGCTTTTTAAGTACTTTCAAATTCTCGATATATTTAAAAAAAAAAAAAAAAACCCAGAAGCTGGTGTAGTTTAAAAAGAAAAATGTTCTAAAACTATAATCAATGGACCAATTACAGAAAGAAAAGGCCTTGGTCTCACACCAGGAGATGGAAAATAAGTTAAATCCTATAAAGATAATTTTAAATGAAATATTTAAGATGTATATTATTTTACATGATTTGACACTTGAGCAGCGTTTCTGATTCACTGAGCAACTTCTGGGCTGACTGTGCCAGGCCTGAGGGCTTTTAGGGTACCCGAGCCTCTGCCCTTTCCCTACTAGACCCGCACTCCATCAGGAGCCCTATTTGTGAGAGGAGCTACTGAAATTTGACAATAAGCTCCTTTGAATCACCATCAACATCTCTTTATCACCTATCATGAACTAGACTCATGTCCTCATTATATATGTTTTAGAGTATTTATGATTCATATTTACTGAATGATTATTATATGTCAAGCCTTATTCTAAGTACCCTACATATCAAGAGTGGATATAAGGAATACGAGGCTGTGAATTCAGAATGAATTCAATGTACCGCGACTGTTCTACCTAATACTTTCTAAATTTATGGATTAAACATATGCAAAATATATATATTAAGGTATTTATACTTTCATTTTTTATGTGTTAAGAGGAAAAAGAGAATAGCTAGGAAGGAAACTGAATAGCATTGAGAAATGTAGATAAAGTGTGAATTGTGAGAATTATAATAAATTTTAGTTTACCAATGCTTTTGCAAGGATGTTGAAGTGCTTGTAATAATTGTTGCATTTGCAAATGGTAGAACTCTGCCTCGTGTATTTCCAATTATACATATTACCGAGAATTTAATTTTCTTTCTTGGTTCAAAACTCTTGAATACTGCCATTTGAAGTATAATACACATATAAGAAATGCTCAGTGAGTGATGGGGTAAGTAAACAATAGAAAAACACTCCCCTACGCAGTCAAATATATTATTTAAAAATTTTTAAACTTTCAGAATAAATGATGGTCTAATTTCAAGCATTGCTCCAGATATCTGTTTCTCTTCCTAGAGGTTCTTCTCTAAATAGCATTTCACTGTTAAAATGGAACCCTCGTTAGGTAATCCTTCAAGACAGCATCAGGAAGGCACTGTCTTCTCCAACCATTCATCTTACTATCACGCCATATTTCTGGTTGTTGCTCCAGAATGTCACAGGAAGCACCTGCCATCAAACCAGCTGCTGAAAAGATCAGAAAGAAAATACCTAAAATGTCACTGTCTGACTAAGTACTGTAGTCAATTCTCTCTGCAATTTTTGCAATCACCACATAAGTGCCCTTGATGTATAAGCGTTATAGAATTCTGCTCAGTGAAAACTGTGCCTGAAGCTTCAAAACTCTGCCTTAAAGAAACATCAATCTTACTGTCCAGCAGATCCCTAAGGTCCATTGCTTCTCTTAACCAGAAGTAAAATCTTTGTTATTTTAAAAAAGAAATTGTTTTCCAAACTCCCATTAACATAGGTGTATTTGCTGACGTTTCCTTTGAGTCTTGAATTAGAATAGCTCTTCGGATATGAAGTATCCTTCGAGTGCTTGCCAGAATTAAACGTATTATAGAAAATTACACTGGCTTATGTTCATTAGAATGCTTTAAATCCCATGTGAAAACATTTTTGTATCTTGCCAAGCCCCCCTTTTCCTAAAATTATTATTTATGGAAAATGCCAGCATTCAGTTACTTCTTTAATGCTTTGCTAACACTATGTAGCTTTATTGACAAGATCTATGTTACTGGCTTAGCATTTGCTAAGTCACAGATAGTAGGTGTCTCTATTGGAATAACTGTTTTTCATATAAGATTTGTGCAATTCCTTGTGCAATGCTAATTTGGAAATTGTTGTAACATGAACCATGTACATATTGGGAAAACATCTCTTAGTTTTTGATAAGCATGCTTCTCCTGTGCTTTCTGACTCCTCTGGGCTTTGTAGATGTGCCTTCTGTGTGGAATAATGCCCCTGTCCCTTCCCCTTCTGTGCCTAACTCATAATTGTCAGTGGCTCAATTCAGATGTCCTCTCCTTTAGAGAACCTTTCCCAGCCATTCTCCCTAGACTCCTAAACAAATCTGGGCTACCGCTCCTCCTGCGTTCTCCCCCAGCACTCCGCCCTGCTCTCCTGCAAAGGATGACAACACTATTTCAACTACGGCTTTATGTCTGTCTTCCAAACCAAATTATAAATTCCTTGAAGGTAGGAAAAATTCATATTTATTTTTTGATCTCTTGCATATAATACATTATCTGACACAAAAAAAGATCATAATTTTTTTAATTAAAATTTTTTTTATAAATAAAATGAGTGATAACTCATTAATAAATGAGTGAACACTGTCTTCTAAGATGAAAAATACAGGAGGCAAAACAGACCAACTGTGGGGTTTCATTTTTTATGACAGTAATTGTGGTTTAAGAGTCATTCTGTTATTCATAGGAATATTAGAAAATGTGTAAAGAGACTAATGCCCATAAACTGTGGGCAAATAGTTTCAGAGCATTCTTGTGATCAAATGTACAAATCTTTTGACCTAGCACTGTATATCCAGGATCTATTCTTAAAAAAATCAGAGAAGCATAAAGGTTATACAAGTAAGGCTATTCAATGTAGCACTGTTTATAATGGTGAGAAATTTGGGGGAGGAGCTTAAATGTTAATGGGTAGAGGATTGATTATGCATTCTCCTATATTTGTGTATTGGAATATTAAGTAGTCCGTCAAACAAATTAAAATACCCCTTTAAAGTTAACATATCCACTACCTAAGTCTCGACCTTCATCTCTACTCCTAGACTGCTTTTCTCCCAGTGATTAATAGCAATAACAACCCAGTTGTTCATGACTCAAAGATGAGTCATCCTGTACCCTACACTTGAACCACCATCAAGACCTGTTCGCTCTACCAAAAAATTTCCTTCATCTGTCTACTTTTCTCTGTCTCTACTGCAACAATGAATGTTCCCCACAAGCTAGTAAGTCTCATTCTCAAAATTTGCAGTTGAGGATAAATGGGAATGAGGGGAGAGAAACTTAATAGGAAAACAATGAGGGAATCTTCTTCGTATTCCATGTTCGCTTTAAGGTAGTTATGGTTCTTCTGATTTCCTCCTTAGTTTAGTCAAATACTTGGCAGATGCCTGAAAATAATAATATGGCTGGACCAGTCAGTGAAATCTCACTGGCTGAAAATCAGAGGTAAGTCAGGCTGGACAACGATGGATGAATCAAGGTTTAAAGACTGGTAAGAATGGATCTGGACAGAGTTCAGTGTTGCTTTCACTTCAACACCACAGAATCAGCAAAGAAGCAGGGTAGAGGACATTTGGGAGATAAGGGAAAGTAGGTACCCTGTGGCCTCCTTCCTTCCTCACAAAGGTGCATCTGAAGTTCAACACTTCCACCACGCAGGGGGCGAGGAGTCCGCGAGGCCAGAGAAGCTTAGACTTCAGGTCCGCCACTTGGCATGGCATCCGGCTGTGGACGGGGCACACGTCAGCATTCCAGCACTGACCTTCTGCTCTTTAACGGGTCAGCACAGGGCCTCGGTGGCCACAGTTCCATACACATAATCAATCTTCGCTTCTATTTTGTCCTTCATTATCTGGCCTAGGGCAGGCCTGGTCATGGTCCACTACAGAAATATGGGTATATCTTTCATGACCTATAGGAAAGAGGCTCTCTATGCCATTTCTGAACAGATATCCTATCATTCCTCATAGAGAAACATTTTGATGAGGTGTTTCTGACACCCCAAAATATAACTATACACATATTACAAATATATTTTTAATATAATTAAGGTATACTTTGTTTTCATTTTACCATGTTATTTTATATTTCTCATTATATTTTTTACTCCAAAGACTCATGGTGTTTTATTTGATCAACATGAATTTTACTGTGTATTTGCTATGCCCCAGGCACTAGAAAATATGGGGCTTTAAAATGAG
The DNA here is from genome assembly GCA_028627145.1 of Eidolon dupreanum. Classification (NCBI taxonomy): domain Eukaryota; kingdom Metazoa; phylum Chordata; class Mammalia; order Chiroptera; family Pteropodidae; genus Eidolon; species Eidolon dupreanum. Next base: position 77,922,663 of record CM053504.1, on the reverse strand, counting down.
TTATTTAAGAAACTTACTTAAAATTTCCAATAACAAAGTTCTTTTAATAATTTTAAGATTTAGGTAAGACTTCGGCCACACTTTCTTTCTCTCATACATCACTGACTTTTTTGTAGTACTATGTCAAAAGAAAGAAAATAAGTGCCTAGACTTATCAAAGTGAATCAGATATCGCCAGACAAACTTCATGAGGACAATCAGCTAACGTGAGCCTAAGAGAATCCTGCACAGAGCTAGCAGTTATTTATTACAATAAATGCATTCAAAAAGGATTGGAAAATCCGTGAGATACAATACCGAGTCTCCCAAACCAAAGGCAAATATTGCTTGTGGGAGGATTTTCATTGCTGGTTTAACCAAACAAACCTGTAGCTCTAAGGATTCATAGAACTTAATTAGCCTGCTTATCAGGAACACTGTCCACTCACAAAATTTAAGCACTTCATAGGGAGATACTTTTTTTTTTTTTTAATTAATTAAGCAAAATTCAAGTCAGGCATCTTCCTCAATTGCTAGCAGTTGCCAAGTCAAAATGCAGTCAGCAGCTCAGCAGGATTTTAACTATTGAACTGCAACAAATCTTGTGCTGTCCATAATCAGCTGAGTGAGATTCAGTTCACCAGCACAGGGGGGAGCCGCCTCAGACAGGGAATCTGCACATGGCCTAAGGCAGTGCCGCTGAGGAGGGTGAATTCAGCTGGAGAGTCTGTAAACACCTGACGTCTCAGGTTTTATCTTTAAAATGCTCTAAAATCAATGCAGTTTAATTGCAATGTATTGTATTTCCGAGTTCGTTTTAATATAGTTATAACTAACATTTACGGAATATTAAGTACTTGGCAGGCCCTGTGCTAAGAATTTTACATAAATTATCTTAGTTACATCTCACAGTAACGGGCACTATTTCTATCACCATTTTACAGTGAGGAAACGTCAGCTCAGAGAAGTTAAGAAGCTTCCCCCAGGTCATAAAATTATTAAGTGGCGGAGATGGAATTCAAGCCACACAAGTTTCTAATTAGTCTTCTCCAATATACTGTACCGTACTGTTGTAAATCCCTTTTCAGTTAAATTAGTTAACTCTTCCTCCTCAGTTATCTAAGTCAGGGATCAGCAAATGCTTTCTGTAAAGGGCCATTTAAGTAAATATTTTAGCCTTTAGGGATCATATATGGTCTTTGCCAGCCAGGACGATACAGTTCTGCCGCTATAGTGTGAGAGCAGACAATCCTTAAAGGAACGAAGACGGCTGTATTCCAGTACAACTTTGTTTACCACAGTAGGCAGCAGGCAGATTTGGGCAATGGTTTGTGACCCTTGAGATAAATAAGTAAATTCATGTTCCAGACAGATAAGCATATTTATCCTGTGGCTTTGCATAATCTTGTTTGGGAAGAACAGGTTGAAATAAAACTGATTTTTTAAAAAAGAGAAGCCAACGCCTAAAGATGAAGGAAAGGGATGCAGTTTTTCTCTTCCATCCCTGACCAACCTCTCTAACAACAGGGAATCGGCATCGCACTCCCTCCAGTCATGGGTTTTCTGCTTCCATCAGGCCCATTCACAGATACCCTCTCAGCCTCCGGCACCCTGGCTAGGCCACCCCGACTCTCCCATCAGTGCGACTCTCCCCCTTTAGGTGGTTATGTCTTACCTTTCCATTCAGCTGGAGCCCTACCTATAGAGCCCACTGAATTTATCGTCTACATTTTGTAGGTCACATCTCTGCTTTTGCTTATGCCAGGAAAAATGTCCCACTCTCTCTGTTAACCGAGTCCAAAGGCTAATTCAGGCAATGCTTCATAGCGTTCCAAATTCGAAATCCCTAGTCCCTTGATTCACATCTAAAACATCATTTCCAAATATGTCAACTCTACTTGTCTATATTTTTTCAACTATTGCCTCATTAATTTCAAGTACTACGACACTAATACCAGAAAAGAATTAAGAGAATCACTGTCACATAAGAGCTCGTTGGATATAACTGGTAACCAGCATAAGTAGTTAAGATTGATTTTAGAGATTTAGCTTTGTTTTCATGTTCTGTACAATGAGAGAAAAGGGTAATACCATCAGCTTCATAGAGACTGGAAAGTAAAGGTTACTCAATCACATAGCTCTCATGATAACTTTGGGTATCAAAATCAAGAGTTGAGGTAAAAAAAAAATCATGGGGACATTAAAATGTCTAAATGTACTAAAATGATGCACAAAAAAATACAATGGAACATAAAGGACATTACAAATTCTTGTTAAGAAGGTCTTTGATTAATAAGTGTATTTAAGTAATTTAATTAAAACTAAGATATTCGAATTATTCCTTTTCTTTTTCTTTTTGCACATTACCAAGATCTTCACTGAGACCACTTAGGAGGAAAAAAATGGTAAAGAAATGTATAGTTTAAGACACTTTGGTACTTTCTCATTAATTCTTAGTTGCTGTTCTTTCACTTCTCTTTGGGTTACTTCACTATGCACACAGGGCCTAACTTTTCTCTCTGCTGGTGGCAAATTACGTCTTGACCGATAACAAAAAAGCCCTCTCTACGATGTCCACACTTCGATTTTAAAGAAACCTGAAATGGTTCCCTTGTTCTATGTGTTTTATTTGTCTTTACCTTGTAGATGTTTGTGGTTTATTTCTCTCAAGTCTGCAAGTAATATATATACTCGCTCCAGTTAAAAAACAACAAACAAAAAAACTTGTCTTACCAAAAGAAATTCTGAAAACGCTACTTGAAGAATCTGTCTCTCTTAGAAGAGAACATTATCAACAATATGTAACTTAATTTTAAGCAAGTTTTCAGAGTGGTTTCACTGCTCAAAGTGAGAGCTCAGAGTAAAGAAATATGGTCACCAACGAGGAGTTAATGTCTTAAAAAAGAACACGCAACAAAATCAAATGGTTATATAAGTATGGCCAATGGTGCATACTCCAGGTACTTCCAGGAAATACACAGGGCACTTTCACACATTAGAGATGCTGAGAAGGCCTGCACAAACAAACATTCGAACAGTCGTCTCTAAACCTGTCTGACTTCTGGAACACCCAACTCCAGCTGTTACCACCTCTTAGAACTAGTTCACGGAAAGCAGTCAGGGAAGCTTTTGGAGAATTAATTAATAGTTTATTAAATTTAAGAGACAGTTTAAAATTTTAGCCCCATCCTTATGACTCTCCTCATATTCCTTTTGGATAATATGGTTGGGTATATCAGTGCTGATAAATGCTGCAATGAAACATAAGTTATGACCTGAAACTACTTAATCAACAAGCACTATAAATGAATCCTGATTGCCACAGAGCCTAGCCCTGTTTTTGGATTAACTAAGAGTGTGACTCTGGGATAAAGAGATTTAAAGTCTCTCTAATTCACTTATACCTAAGTGGGGCTATAGTTGCCCTTTGTACCCAACTGGTACATTTTGAGAATCAAGTGATCAAGATCAAGATCAAAATCAAGAATTTTTCATAAAATTTAATATGAAAGCATTATAAGTTATAAAAATACATAAATATATTATTTCAAATAAAGCATCAGCTTCCTTTTTATAGAGCCACACAACATGCTAGTGTGATTTCTTGAAATTTGACCAGAATACTCTTATAAATTGCTAAATATCTCATTTTGCCTAGTCAAAAATTTTTCATTTAGCCATCAACCATAATAATGTATCATTAAACATTTTTTTCAGGAAACACATGGCAAAAAGAAGTAATAAAATCAGAAAACTTTGTTTAAAAGAAGGAAAGATTTATTGCAAAGTGGACCATGAGCAGTACCACCTTCCTCTGGGCTCTCTTATGAACCCGTCTGTGGCAGCCCTTCATCCCCACTGAATAAAGACAGTAGGGCTCTATATTCTTTGAGTCCTTCATTAAACTATTGATCCCTTTAGCATTATCCATAATGTTCCAGCAGCTCAGCACGTCAACTGGTGAAGTGCTAGTCTCTCACTCCTTTCAATAACTTCCACACTTTATGGAGAGGAAGTCATAATGATTTATTTACCTGACATTTTCCAGTCCTGATGTCGTACAAGGCCACTGAACCATGGCGAGCTCCAACTGCTATTCTGTGATTCCGCTCATAATAGCTGACCATGTAGAACCTGAATTGAACATTTTTACAACAACAAACAAGAAGAAGAAAAACAGGTGAGGTGACCTGCACACGGAAGTGGATAGCAACACATTCCAAAGATTAAAGCCAGCTATGATATACATTTTTAAATAACTATATCTATAATTAATATATTGAGATTTCTCAAAAATGTTTCATTTTGGTGATTCTTAAAATCAATTAAAAAACTGATACAGAATGCCACTTAAGCCTGTTAATAATTATTTTCAATTCGAAATAACTTCATAATAACAAAGACTCTTGAAATTTGAAACAAGAAACAAGGGTCAAATACAAAATAGTTTAAATATGAAAACTCAGTTTTGCTACAGTGACTATTATGCAAATATTTCTATTTGAACAGAAATGGAAATGATAAAAAGGCTTGCATATTCAATCTAATTATGTTCTCGTGGTTTATTATAATATAAAGAAGCAAAATATACTTTCTAGCAGAACAATCATAAAAAAGCTACATAAATATCATGCTTAGGTTCACATCAATGATATAGAATAAAATTAGAAAGCTATCCACCAAAAAAAAAGTTACCTGGGAAATTACCGAGATTTTTCCATACTTATCAGTTTATCTAGATGACAGCTGTAACTACAGGTAGTATAAATAACACATTTGGTGCTTATTTGACATTGCATAAAAATAGGATTTAGGGAGGATTTGATTTATTTTTATTTATTTTTCTTTTTTCTAGATTAATTTTCATGATTAGATTAAGTATTTGCATTCCTGATCTATATGTTGTCATAATGATTTCATGGCCATATGGCTAGAGCATAGGAAGGTAAGAATGAAAATTATTAGAAGTATAAAGTACAATTTTATATTTCCAAAGAGTTCTGAATATAACTTCCATTATCTAGTTCTACTGTTTCAGTGTGAGTTGCCCAGATGAACAAGTGGCCCACCCTAAATATTTATGAGGATCCTGCATCAATTCTCCTACACATTCCTTGACTTTTTTTTTCCCTTTAGTTCCATACTACCAGAAAAGTTCAGTAACTTTTCTGTTACTATTTTTTTAAAACACTGGAGGGGTAGGTAAAACAGATGACAGAAAAGAAATATCATTCTCTAATGCTTTCTTGAGATTGATAGAGTAAAAAGCTATTAGGGCATGGGACTGCATTTCTGAAATTCTGGTAAGAGAGGAAGAGAGAGGAAGAGAGAGAAGTAGGGGAAGGGAGAGAGGAAGAAAAGGAGAGGGGAAGGAGGGAGAGAAACATGCAGGATATTTGAAATGTGAGCATTTTGAAACCAGGTACATTTTGACAAAGCCATTTTGGTATTAGCAGACATTATGACATTCATATGTATGTCATAAATCTGGAAAACTATTAAGTTTTTAAACTTTTTGTTATTATTACTAAGTAATGGGTTCAATAATACCTTTTCCTATCCCTAAGACTAACCTTTCCTCTTTAGTGAAAGATTAATGCTTCATTTTTAGTCACACGGAAGATACTACTTTAGAACATTCTAAAGTAGTATCTTGTTTTGCTGGGTTTTGCTGGGCTCAGGGATGGGATGTCCTCTTTGTATACTGGTTTGAGGAAAGGAAGGGTACTGGAGGCTGCTGACACATATGAAGCCTCCCCACCATTAAGTGGCTAGTAAAAAGTTAGTTTCTCAAAGCTTTTCCTGTTAAAGCATCATATTATTTTACCTCAGTAGAGAAGGTAAGAATCAGCATTCAAAATCTAGTATTCTTACACTTGAGAATAAAAATGGTTAAAAAGAGTTTCTAAATGTTTACTATTTTGTTATTCAATAATTACAGTGCTATAAGTATTGGGAAACACTGTATGTCTATATCTCTGCCTATATCTGTACACACAATTTCTATCCTATTATAGTAACATGGAATATAACATCTAACAAATATTTTAACAAATATTTATTCTGTGCAGGTTAACAGCCACGGGAAAATGAAATTTCCAGAGCTATTTTTTAAAAATCTATTATTGAGCTTTGCACAGATATAACAGCTATATTGCCAAATCCTTCCACAGAACATGAATACAATTGCCCTTCAAAACAATCCTCTTCAAAACAACTAGTGGCAAAATACATCTGTGTTGATACATTTTACTTAGTTAAACTAGAATCTAAAAGGTTTTTGTTACATTGACCATCTTCTATGCTCTGGATATCAACCTCACCTCATGTATCATCTATAAACACTATTATTTATGGGAGAAAGAAAGATCAAATCTATTCTTGGTATCAGATCTTTAGTTGGCTTGAAAGGACCATATATGACAGGTCTGCATTTTTCATGCTTTGCAATTTACCACTAGACCAAGATTTCTAAACAGTATCTTAAAGAATTCTGGACAGTGAAGATCTTATGGCTTATTTTTATCTTGGATTTCCTGTTAAATTTTTTATTCCTTTACCAGTGTCTCTTTTAGCAGAATAAATCCATGATATGTATGCAGTCGCTTTATAAGTACCCATTCTGGAGACTGGCTGCAGGGACCCCATCTCTACTGAGGGTTTCCAGAGCCCACCAAACTCCACTGGGGCACTGTCAAGATTAACGATCATGAGATACACATTACGTGGACCACCCCCTAAAGTATCAAAGGATTGAAGAGGAGGATCCATTCGAGTTTTTAAGACTATTTTAGTCTTGACCTGATCCTGCATGAATGTCTTGAGTTCCTCCCAAATCTGGGGGGGTTCAGAGTAAGGGTTCACGTATGCTGAGCCTTCTGGCAATGGTATCTCCATATCCAGTTCACTGCATTGATGGCACGCCACTTGGGCAGCATTTCCTGGGCAACAACCTGGCAAGAACCCTTTTGTTATAGTCAAGTTAGAATAATGATTCTCCTCTACTCAGCCCAACACATGGAAACTCTGTTAAGTCAGAGAGAACATTACCACTCATGTATGTGAAAGAAGTATAAAGTAGAATCTAGCAATGTTGCAAAATGTATTTCTTGTGGTCCTCTGCCTGAAAGTTTAAAGTCCCTGATCTCCATGCTTTCACTGCTGTCCACGTGCAGCTAGTGATCCTTTTCAATTGTAAATCAAATGACTTCTCTCTTATGCTCACAAGCATCTTTCAAGAGCTACATGATATGTCCCTCACGCCTCTCAGACTTTGTCTCCTCTCTCCTTTGCTCATTCTGCTCTAGTCACATGATGTCCTTGTACTTTCTTGAATACGCCAAGAGTGTTCCCACTTTGAAGCTTTAACACTTGTTGCTCCCTCTGCTTGAAAATCTCATGGGCCTGATAACTCCATGGCTCAAGACCTCTTTGTTTAGGTCTCTGTTCCCAGGTTATTTTGATAAAAGGGGCCCTAGTGGGCCATCCTATTTAATGCAGCAGCCCTTCCTCCATTACTTTTTAGTCCAATGTCCTATTTTTCCTTATTATATTATCCTTAAGATATTAAACAATAATTTATTTTGTTTATTGCTTGTTTCCCTCTGTTGAGACTTTTTTGTTGTTGTTGAATGTGTGAATATATAAATATGGTTCAAGAAAGCAGGATACAGCAGTAAAACTAAATTGAAAATAGTATGCTTACCCTTCAGTGACTTGTGTATAAACTATACTAAATATCGAATTTTAAGACTGATGAATATTTTATAGGGTCTAAAATAATAATTGAGATGAACAACAAAGCAAACAAAAACTGTCCAAAAATTGTTAGGCAGAAATCAAGAAACAGAATTGCCTCATGACCCTTGTAAAAATGTATTTCTAATTCAGACAAACAAATGCAGATTTACAAGAAGTTATATCTATAAAGGCCCCTGGAGCCTGGGTACATTAGCATGAGACTGACAGTTGCATAATGGAAACTATTTAATTATATCTTAGGGAACTAGAAAATATCACCTGGGTTGGAACTCAAAAAGGCAAATACACTATACAATAAAGTATATATTTTTGGTATAAATGTGGCCCTGGGAATAAAAATTATTGTAAGAATTTGCCAGATATTTATATTGCCACATGTAAATTTCAGTGAACATGGTATTATCACATAAAACATAATTTAAAAAAATAATCACTTTATCAATCATTATTAAATACTAGAATAAGTTATTTCACTTCTTCAAAGCCATTTTGTGACTTTGACTCTTCAGGAGCAACTCACAATGGGGTGTCACCCACCCCACAATGGGACAGTTTATGAAACAAAAATATGAACTGAGCCCACTCTGGCTCAGGGTTCTGGAGCAAACCACTTTGCCTGAGAGTTTGCCAAGCACCACAGATACCCGAGTCTCCTGGGTTCTCTGTCTATAGCCTCCTCTGATGAACTTTTTAAAAATCTTTATTAAAAATGGCCCTCAAATGAGAGCAAATTTGTGTGAAATTTAAAAGTCATTTTGGAAAAATATAGTTAGAGGAAACATGCAGCTCAGCAGACATATGATTTGGGAGAAAGAAACCTGTAAAATCGCTTTCTTAACTACGAATTTGGGAATCTACAGCGGTCTGAGGATATGGAGTTACTACTGTATATCATAGACTTGAGCATTAAAAGGCAACAAGAAAAATTCTTCAAGTAACGCAAAATTAATCTCCGGCTTAACATGAAACTATCTAAAATCCAAGGATGTATGGAATGGAATGTATGAAATATAACTGTTTATAATTTGTTTTATTATTTACAATTCACTACTTGCAGTTAATATTTACTGAGTACTGATGTGTTATCAGAAATTATCCTAAGTACTTTTATATGTATTTTCATAAGTAACTGAGTATTAGAATTCTTATTGAGTTGCTTTTAGAATTTCTTGATGTTGATTTAAAATGGTTCACAAACTTGATTTTTTTTTTCGTTAAAAAGGTATTAAGGCAATATGTACTTGTAAAAAACTAAAACACCACATGTCTATATCTATATCTATATCTATATATCTATATCTATATCTATCTATGTTTATATTGTAAAAAGTAAGTTTTACTTGTCATATCCCCCTCCCTCACTAAGGGTTAACTACTGTTTCTAGAGTAGTTTCTAATTTTTATCTCAAAATGGCATAATATTACCCAGATCATTCTGCAATTTACTTTTCTTCCCTCAGCACTTCATGGAGCATCCTCTCAAGTCAATATACATGACTTTACGTCATTCTTTCTCATACTTGCATATGTACATTCCACTGTTTAACTATTCCCTTCCTGACAGATATTTATTTAAGTTATATTGTACATGGATCTTTCTATATCTAGGTGAGTATTTTTATAAGATAAATTCCCCAAGGCAAGATTCTGGATTAAAGCATTGACATGTTTTAAATTTTGAGAGGCAACGACAAATTACCTTCAATTCCCACCAAAAGTAAAAGAGTGCCCCCATTTGGTGTCATCAAATTTTCTACTTTTTCTTTTTTTGTCAATACGGTATCGTATTTGTTTTAATTTGCATGAAATAACTTTTAAGATCGATTCCTTTGGTTACACTCTACAGGATATGCATGCAGGTTTATTAATGTGAACGAAATTTATTTAAAATCTAATCAACACACCACATCCTTTTATTCATCGTGCATAATGGATGAAGAGTGAGTCTCCTCAGTATGCATGATGTGCTCCCAACAACCCATGGAAAACATCTGAACCCTAAACACAGGCAAACCTATTCTGCCGGAAAGAATGGCAGGTCTTCTGCAGTGCAGCGACGTACAGGTCGCTCTGATCACAAGAAGGAACCAGTGACAGCACCTACCCCAATCCCCCTGTTGGCCAGCATGAGATGCCAAAGAGCCCTTCCAAGGGCCACCATGTGAGGGACTAGGGCCTAAAAGATTCAGAGGTAGGTTCTCAGAGCATCAGCTGACAGTCCTCGAGATGCCACAGTGGAAATCAAGGAGGAACGTTTTGTAAAGGAGGAGGCACTTTACAGAGCACGTTCATACACACCCACCAGAACTCCAGGCCTCCATGCTGTCAGTCGAAAGACTGGGAGACATGAGAGTGGCTTTGGCGAAGGCCTCAGCTCAAGGGGAGCTGTGTTAGCTTTTGGAGGTGTGAGCAGGAGATGGTGGGAAAATGTTTTCTAGAAATGCTTCATTCGAGTGGAGGATACTAGTTCAAAGGGACAAAATGGAAAGATCCCTCATTCTGGGATGGTGATGGACACCGTTGAATTCCATCTGAGAGTCAAGACTTCCTACCCAGTGTTTTGCACACTATCAATAGTCAATAGAGATTTCATGAACAACACTGCTGAGTACTTTTTCCTTCTTTAAAAACTTGCTGTAGGCATGCTGTAGCTGGGGTGTCAACAGGAGAACTGGAAATACTCTCTCAGCTCTACAAGGAGAATTTGTTCAAGGAAAACTACCACACATGTTGAGGGTGTCCTTTATGATGGCTGAGAAACAGGTCTCTGATTGCTTGGCTCTGCTACTTCCTAATTGTGTGACCTTGGATAAGTTACCTAATTTGCCTGTGCCTCGGTTTCTTCATCTGTAAAATGGGAACAATAACAACACCTATTAAGGTTGTTATGAGGATTAAACCAGCTAATATATATAAAGTACTTAGAACAGTGCCTGGCACATAATAAGCACTTACTATAATAGGTACACTCAAACTTTAGTAGCTATCATTACATCATTATCATCATCACTGTCATCACCACCATCAACATCGCTATCATCATCACCACCATAATCATCATCATCACCATCATGTAGTTAATTTGCTTTTTCCTAGGGCAAATAAATACTAATAACATGCTAATAAGAAAAATTAATGCCCTCAAATATTTTAAACTTGTTTATTTTTTAAATACTTCTGATTTGCAAATAAAATCTGATAACAACTAACTTAATTTACTTTGAAACTCTTCTCTATATCATTCCAAACAGTCTGAAATTAAATATTCTTTCTGTTATACTCCTCAAAGCATTAGTTTTCCTTCCTTTCTCCTTCCCTCCCTCCTTCCCTCTTTCTTTCTTCTTTTTCTTTTTTTTAAATGAAGAACATTAGTATTGAAAGGCAGCCATCTCTGGGAAGTTTTTAGGAGTAGGGAAATGGACTAAATTGGTTTTAGAGGGACTTCTACTCATGTGAGTACAGGAGGAACATCCATAATTATTTATTATAAAAAGTCTACTATAAAATGGTAACTAATTTAAGAATTTTACTGGAATTTAGAACAGAAGCTCTTTTGTGTCCATTATTATTATCACCATATGGGATAAGAACAAACCACAGGTTTGGATGAGTTTTTTTTTTTTTTTTTTTTTTTTTTAAATGAGCTCACATACTGTTCTAAAGTAGACAGTGTTCATTTCCTTACTGGATTTTAAGTGCCCATTTAGGGCGAGCAAAGCTGATTCAGCTTTTCACTTGAAAAGCAGAATCAATCAGTCTGTCTACATAATAACAAAGTTTAAGAAAAGATAAACTATCTCTAAAAATGCAGACTTTTAACTTTTCTGTCTAGATTAATTTTTTCCATTCAGTTCAAAAGTTCACTCATTTTAACTTGAATATTTTGTATCTTATCTATGTTATAGCTTTAGTGTTTTTGCAATGATTACATTTTATTATTTTTATTTGAATTATTCTAATATATATCCAATTTTAAATGAATACATACTCACTGTAGAAAAAGAAACACAGAATTTTAAAAAATAAACAATTATGAAAGGTAAGTTAGCCTTTACCACCATTCCAGGTAACCATGAGAAATACTTTGGGATGTGTCTTACCAGATATTTTTCACTCTTCATATGTATACATGTACACACATGAATATCAATTCTTACATATAGTTACTGTCTTCAAAAATGCTTTTATTTTATATACTTTCCTAAAACTTTACTAGTTTCTCTTTAAAATTTTCTCCTACTGACATCTTTCCATGTCAGCAGAAATGGATTGATCTCGACCTTTTTAATGGCTGTATGGTATGCCACAGTTCTAGTCTTTTAATGGAAACAACTGTTGGTAAGCCACAAGTGAATAAAAGTGTTTTAACAGGAAGTACATTTGCTATGGAAAACAATATTAAGAGGTTCCCAAGAAAGGCCAGTTGAGAGATAATTAGTTAAATCCAGCAGAACCATATAAAACACTTTAAATTTCAATGTCAATACTATTAAAATTCAGGAGATCTGTCCATTTACAGTAAATTAAAGAAATTTATATCCTGAGTCCTTTAAAGTTAGTTTTCTCCTTACTGCTACTACTGTCTTATTAATATCTACTAAGGAGCTCAAGTAGTGAGCCATTAAAATATGTTGCTCCGGTCTATACATAGATTGAGAATTTCTTCATTCTTGGCAGTGAAATATACACTGTAAAAGAATGCACACTGTAATTTTTGAAGTGATCACTGACTCATTAGTCAGAGATTCACAATTGCATTTAATATAGTATTTCATTCAATGACATCCAATTTTGCATATGGAAATAGTTCAGAATTTGGAGTCGGAACAATTTATCTGTCTGATAAACACATATTCCCTTTTTAAAATTCAGCTTAAAACATCACCAATTCTCCCTTTTCCTCCTGTGCACAATTGCCAAGTTCCTCCTCTGTGTGCCTACCATCACAGCACCTGGGATTCTTCTACGTGTCCTGGATATCCTTTTATCATAGCCTGCGACATTTCTCTGATTTAACGCTGTCTCTGCCAAGCCAACTTTCAGGCCTGTGAAGGCAGGGACGGTGCCTGACAGGCCACATGTAGCTTGAGTAGCCCATGCTGGCCCAGGCTGGCACAGTGCACGGGGCAGACACACTTTAAGTATCTGCCTGAATAAATTCCAAAATACTTTCAGAAAATTTAAATCAAGAAAAGCCACACAATTACTTGGTTAAATCACTCACACTCCATTTATCGATTCCTAATTCTTCAGTGACTTCTTTTTTTACCTTTGTAATTTTGGAATTGGGTACTGAGACTTAACATTTACATGTTAAAAACCAGTCAATTAACATATTTTAATATTAATTTTCAATTCTAAAAATAAATTTCATCTAGTTATTTGAAATAATCGGATGTTATAATCCATAATGGAGTGACTAATTAATTAAAATTTCTCATCATTTAGCGACTGAGAATAATATACTGATTCATCAAAAATAAATCCTGAGCGATCAGCATTAAGTCTCGCTGAAGTTCACATTGATCTTTACAGACAGAGGATGGGATGAAGGGTGCAGCAAGGAGCAGGCCTGGGCCTGAAACGCAACCTCGTCCCCTGATGAGATGGCACAACTGTGCCCCCCTGACATGTGCACGCCTGCGCTGTGGGCGCACAGAGCAGGTGTTAAGATCTGCTTAGCAACACTGGCCTTCGCTTTCTTCTGAACGTCAGCGCAAAAATGCTCTGAATTTGTCCATTTCTAAAATAGAGAGCAGGAGTGGGGGCAGTCATTTTCAGATTCAAAATCCTACACCGTGTAATTTTATAAAAATACTGCAGCAAGGTCACTGCTTAAGTGAAACAACTGGTGCCATTTATTATGACAAAATTAAGGACTACACACACGAAGCGGCATAGCTGGTATCATTACTCAACCAGTTATTGAGTGCCTGTATTGAATGTTCGTATTTTCTAAACTAAAAATTGGGCCAAAGCCCAACAAAGGATTTCTTCTGAATCTAAGATTTTATTTGACAGGTCTTTAAAAGGCATAAAAATTAAATCACTCTTAGTTATATATCAAATAAATTGCCTCAAATTAAAAGAATAAAAATGTAAGAAATAAGTCTCTACCTGGGAATTCCGGGGCATAAGGCTTTCAGCCAGATGAAGCCCTCCACTAGTTGCTCCAGGCTCTGTAAATTAAATGAGCGCAAAGCCCCTTTCTCCAAGCTACTCATAATGGGCATAATTGAGTAGTTTTAAGTGACTAAAAAATCACATTTAGAGGCATATCTAATTTTTGCTATGAAAAATCCTGAAATCTCTTATATCTCCAAATATAATCATATTTTCTCATCAACTTACAATTTCATTAAAGAATCCCTGATTTTTTATTTGTTATGCATTATATAACGACTAGTCCTCCAGAACATAATCAAATAGCCTTAAAATTTTAAATTACATTATAATCACATTATATTTTGAGAGGTACTTTATCTTCCTTTCTAATTGAGCTTTAAGAGTAGCTTATAAGAGCTTAAATTTTTCTATTCTGAGATCAGTAAAGAATATTTTTACAAAATGAATAACCCTTAAACGGTTCATTTTAGAGCAAGTGTATATCACACACATGTGTTCTATATCGTTTTTCTCTTAGTTCAGTAACATCTGTACATTTCTACATTTTCGTATCTTATGCTGCTGCATCAAATATAGTAGTGTAAAATGAGTCAGAGTTTATTTGGTGATCAAAAGAGGAATAATTAATCTGAGTCAAGCACGGCAGGCTCAGCACTGCTTGGTCTGTGACGAGGGGCTTCATGAGGATATTTAAATTCGGTAACACAAACCAGCAACTAAATTTCAACAACGAATTCTGAGGAAACTTCAGTGATGTTTATCTTCCCAACACTTGAAAGAGGTCAATTCTACTTTCTTAGTGTCTAGGGTATTTTTAACTGAAGATGCTGCATTATTTATAGTCCAGGCAATTAAATGTAAATTACTCAGAACCCTCTGTACTTCTGCCTCTAACAATAATTATCTACAGTACTGGATGATGCTTTTTTGAAGATGAACTTTGCTTTGACAAAGGCAAAGCAAAGTCCAATGAGACGGGAGAGAATCTAAGGAACTTATTTCTTAGATGTTACCTTATTATGCTTCTTACTAGGCTTATTCATAAACACGAAATTAATCGATGTTGCAACAGTCTTGTTGCACCAATATGTCTGTGTTCTAAAAAGAATGCAATTTAAGTCCTGTGTAATAATATAGCCTTATTTGTTATAGTGATGACAAATCTGGCAGTAGAACTATTTTTATATAATTGTATTTTGAAGGATATGGGTGCTATATTCTCTCAAGGGCATTCAAATCTAAATAATTTCCTTGCATTATTAATGGATGCCACTACAGTATTAAAAATATCCTTAGAACTAAAATATGAATTATTAGAAAACATTTAAATCTATGACTATAAAATGTATACAGCATTTAAATTTTGTGATTTTTATATCTTTTAATAATAAATATATTACAAAAAAAATCTACAGATACATAAATCCTTCAGGAAGAGCTAGGGTAATACAGAGAAGCCTTTTTTTTTTAATTTTTAGGAAGTAATCATAGTTCATAGTATGTGTGTAATGATTATTTTTGTTTTTATGGCTTATGAAATAAAATTTAAAAGGTGTGTACATTTCACATAAACACACACATACATATGTATATACACACACATTATGTAAAGGATTTAGGGACACTTACAGAACATAATACAGTAAAAAGATAGAAAAGGGAGACAGGTCTGAGGTATGATCATGAGGAAAGGAGAATGGAAGATGTAAGCCATAATTTACTGAAGTTAGATAGGGCATTTGGCTTTAAGCTGCCTAATGGCCAAAGCAAATTTTTAAAATTGAATCATACTGGTTATGTGGAAGAAAAAACAAAAAGAAAAAACAAAACATGTAATAGTTCCTTAGGACAAAACAAAAAAAGCCCGTCATACCGATTTAAATGAAATGTCTTGATGGGGTCCTCATAGAAGGGACCCTGAACAACTCACTACACGACGGCAGCAGGATCCCTACAGTTAAGGCACCGGCTGTCCTCTGTGACGCTCTCTTGGACGGTTCCTCCATGCAAACTGCCAGCATAAAGCTGAAGCGGGACCTGGAAGGCAACTCTGAAGGAGACCAGACCATATGGTCCGAACAGGCAGCTCACTGATGGTTGAGTCTAACCGAAAGATATAAACTAGACTATGCAGAGGAATAAATGGACCATGTGTTCGTTTAACTAGCTTCTAAGTGTTCTGTTTTTTTTCCATTGAGTTTTAGATAAAAGCTGATTAATGAACAGTTCGAAGTTACTGTCTTTGGCAGGCATTCCGTGATACTAAGGCAAGCCTTTAAAAACTAATGGTGCATCACTGGCATGCAGGAGCTGAAGGGGTGTCTTTAGGTGTTTCCTTGGAAATTGAGTTTATTCAATATACTGACAAATAAACATTCCAGGATCCAAGGCTTTATATAACAGAATATGGTCACAAAGAATGATGGCCTTGGTTTTGTTTTTCATAATTTTGGATTATTAGAGTACTTGTTTTCAAACTTTAGTGTAGGTAAGAATCCCCAGGGGAGGCTGTAAAACGCAGCTTCCCAGGCTTCATGATGGACTGAGGGAGTGGCTCTCATGTGGAGCCTAGAAATCAGGTTATTTTCCTGAAAGGTAGTCCAGGAACTAAAGGTAGAGATCATTACACCCCGCAGGGCCTAACAGGGAGTGAGCTCTCAATATTTGTTTTAAAATTTCACTTTCTTATCCATGTCCTCAGTTCTCTCAGCTCATAAGAACTGAATGTATCTTTTTTAAATATTTAGTTATGTGAACTCTGTCCCAACATTTGAGAGTCGCAAGATCTCTGAAACTATGTGGTCAATAGATTACACATATCTTTTATGTCTGCTATCCGAAGACTCTCAATTTCCTGTTGATCTCAGTTTTACGAACAGTTATGTTTTTCACAAACAACTATGCTATTTCTAGCATCTGAACACTGTAACTTAGGTACCAGTAGTCTGCCCCTCTTCGCCCATGGGCCGCTAAGAAGTTTAGAGAAATTTATGGCTCATCTCTGGCAAATACATAAAACTTCTAAACTCATCTTGACATTACCTTTCTTTGCTACTCTTATTTTCCCTTTGCCTCAATTCCCTATTTTTATATTTTGTATTAACTTTCAAAGCTGCTTAAGAGCTTCCATGGAACGTGATAAGTGGCTGTTGTATGTATGTGTGTGTATGTATATATGTATGTATAAATGGAAAAATAAATTAATACCGGTCAAAAATTGAATGGCAAAAGCACTGGACTATGAATAAAGAGGTTTGGGTTTTACCTTGAAGCTACTTTATTAGGTACTTGACTATCAAATCGCAAATTTAATCCTCCAAAAAATTTAATTTATATAATGCCTTTCCTAAAGATTTTTTTTTTTTGAGAATTAATGAGTTTGAAAGCATTTGGTAATTTGTAAAGTGCTTTATAAATAACAAAGATAATTACATTATTTTATTTACTGTGCAAAGCTATAACATCATGTTTTAATATGTATCAGCAAGTGAATTTTGGTGAGTGATAAGAAAGAGTGTTTATCAAATTTTACTGGCATTGTGTTCTAATTCATTTCTATTTTTAAGTGGAAGATATTACAAAAAGTGTTAACAATTGACAGAAAAGCTATTATATGAACAAAATTAGAAAAATCAAACATTTCATACGAATCCTTCTTTCATTCAATTAATTTATAATTTGTAACCTGAACTTCTTACGATCTTCCAACTACAGCAACTGAATATTGGTATATATAGCAACATCACAGAAGTCAGCCTCAGCTAAAACTCATAGAGTCTTTAAAAAAAAAGAGTAAAGGAAAGCAAAAAACAAAAATACAGAATTATATAAAGATTTCAAAAATAAGTGTCACATGACTGGACCACAGCTAGTCAGTCATGTTGTTGACTTTGGTGTTTCGTATTTAGTGAGAGGTATTTATTTATAAGTAGAGGGCTCATAGTGTAGTAAGGCACCTCCTAGTACCATGGCATGAACATGGCAGATATTCAATAAAATAATTTTAACTTCTGTTGATATCTTTGTTGTTGTTCATTTATCAACCTAGTACAAATCAGCCAATAGGCGGCGTGGTGTTGACCTGTAAAACTTCTAAAGTCCCATCTAAGCTTAGTGTTCTCTGAAGTCCTCCGTGCCTCTGAAGTTGTGTTGGTCTGGTTCTCTGTACGATTCTGTTTCTTCTGCAAAGTCCACCTCATCAGCTCTTCTATGACGCTTTCCCAAAACTCACTACCATTTCTACTGCCACCACCCACGCCCCTGTGGAGGACAAATCCTCTCCATTCAGCAGCCGCTTTTATTAAAGCATTTGCACAGATGTTTTTATGAGTCTACTTTCTCCTTTGTTAAATTTCTAAGACTCCCATAACCAGAGTTCAGCACTCCACTTATTGTCCAACCTGTCCCTGGTATGTAATTCTACTCCAGCACATAACTTAGCACCCTGAAATTATTTACCTTTACAATTACCAGCCCTATTACATCCTGTGCTCTGTGAGGATATCACCTCATTCATTATTTGTCTCCACGCCCTAGCTAGTACTTGATACACAGTAGGTGTTCGATAAATATTATTCAATTAATAAACCAAACACAACTGCTTTCTTCCAATCAAGAAAAAACAAAAACAAAAAAAAACCGGTGCTAAGCATTCAGTTTAGACACTTGCTTCTTTAGTTAGCACCTGAAGCAGGATCCTTGTTCTTCAGTGATTAAACAACAGGAAACAAAGGTGGATATGCAACAAACTAAGATGACTGAAGAAACTGAGGATGCTGCCTGGGGAGGAGGCAGGCTTCCAGCAAAGGGAAAAGACAGGCCGCGTAAACTTGGAGCAATTACCTCATCTTGATGCCGGGAGGCTTATTCACGAAGCAGTGACTGGTGCTACAAGTAGTGCTTTGCTAATGTTCAGTAAGATAAGTCTTAATAAAACTGCTTCCTCACCTCCACTAAGTGACAGACAAATGTCCATTTTCACTTAGACATTTCCTTAGAGAACAATCGACTGGGAATATAACAGCTACATTAATTCTTAATATCAATTATATGTATAAAAGATTTAATATATATAATTTTTAACAAAATGAACATAAACCAAAATTAATGCGGCATGATGTTTAAAAAATTACGATATGCTAACATGTCTAATCTATATCATAAGAAAATAAAGAAAATATGCATCTGTACACATGTAAAATACAACGTAATCTATTTCTTATATGTGTTCATGTTTTAACTTCTGGGTGGTGTAAATCAGAAACAGCGAAATGAAGAGACTAAAACATAAAATCTATTGTAAATACGGAAAAATAAATGAGAATGCTGACGGAGTGCAACTAATTCAGCAAAAACTTGCCGAAATACCAGAAAACACAGGGCCATAAAGAGGCACAGTGTAACGTCGACGCTCTCAGGAAACTTACAGTGTAAAATAAAGCTTTCCACTATGATGCACTCATGGAACTGAGCGAAAGTAAGTAAGGCTATCACTGAACTTGTCTTACACACATAAAATTCTTAGAGTTATCATTAACATATGCAACACTGTTTATAAAAGTTTTAACTGGTCTTGGCTTCTTTTCTTGCTTTCTTATAGGCAAAACACCTACAATACACGGATGGATGCTAGGCTTTATATTATAAATAAAACTTACCAGCAAAAATGTGGCATAAAGGTTTCTTCTAGTGGCTGAAAAGAGTATCTTCTCTCCTAAATGAAAAACTTCCTCACTCTCCTTTTTGTAATGTAAATGTTAACTTGAGTAATGAATATAAGAATACAGACATATTCAATAGATCTGATCATCTCTAATTCATCTTTTAAGTTTTGAGAAACCTCTTCATGACCCAATTTCAAATAGCTGGTTCTACTATAGTTGTGTTTTTGACTATAAGCTGCCTAAGGTGTTTTAGAAAGTAAGCAGATATGAATTAATGATTGGATTTCTAATTGAGCAAGGCTACTAACTAGCTATACTATGATTTTTAAAAAGTTATTTGTTACTAAAAATTATATTTCATGCTATCGAAGCTTTGCTTACCTGCAGATGGCTGGGAAACACTCCTGAAGACCTTTCTTTTTAACTAAAGATCCTTCAAGGCAGTACATAATGATGTCCATAACCTTTATAGAAAAGATACAAATCTGAAATTAATTTCAAATACTCAATTTTCCAAAAATTAAATGATTAACTTAGGTCTCCTTTGCCAAAGGAAATTCTAGATAGTTTGATTTTAATATTTACTTTAAAACTAAAGCATATTTACTAAAATTACAGTATTTTTACTTTATACTACAGGCTATCCTTTCTCTTATCTGTGAGGAACATTTTATAAGACAGTGTAGAAAAATAAAGAAAACGTATTTATTTACCTTAAAGGCTGTCCATATTTCTGGACGGTATAGGTAGCTTTTTTTCAAGCACACTGTATGTTTTGTTTTATTAATAATGGAAGATGTCAAAGAGAACGTGACCTTTAAAAATTATTCTAATGCAGACCAATTAATTCCAGGTGAGTGGTAAATGGACAGAGCCATCGTTTTGATGCTTGAGGAGATTTAAATGAGATCTCCAGAAATGGTACATAAGTTCATTCATTTTAGTTACCTTTCTTTTTCTTCCCTTTAGAAATAAAGAGGCTGATTTATGCTACTACCTTGGAATATTTAATTTAGGCTGTGGACGTGTCGTTTAAAACAGGACATTCTTACCTCCACAAGAAGATCCACGACATCTGTGGGCATCTTTTCAATCAGAATTTCAATGACTCTCAGAATTTCCCCCTTCGCGCGCGCAAGGGCTGTGGTGTGCATGTTTTGTTGCGACTGGGTGTTCGCGGCGAGAGCAGTATGTCTATGCACCTGCAAAGAAGACATTCCATGCTGCAGGTGTGGCTGATGTTTGGTGGGATTTTACATTTCCAGCCACTGGTTTATTATTCACTTACTACAACAGAAAAACGCAAGAACAAAACAAGCCTCTGGAGGCGAGTCAGGAAATACTTCTGACTGCAAAAAGAAGTGATTAGTACAATAAACACTCAGCAAGTATGCTCTAATAAAATTCTCTAAGTTTCTGGGTATATGAGACTTTACTACAATATTACCCTGACATTTCTTAAAAAGAGACAAACTGAAGGTTTGTGAAGTTCGTATATCTGGCACTGAGATAATGAAAAGTCTGAGTCTTACACAGTTCAGAGAAGAAAGAGCAGCAATGGGCCCTGGCCTGGCCAAGGACCAGCCTCGGAGCAGTGGGCCATGGGGATGGCACAGGAGACAGCAACAACAGTGAGGACCGCTAAGTGAGGTAGAAAACTTGGTTTTAAAAGGTGACAGATGTGGATTATTACATTAAAATAGTTTAAAATTACCTTCTAACCAAATGCTGGAGTAGAATGAATCCAAGGCATGGCTATTGTAATAGTTCATTTAAAAATACTTGTATACGTAAATGGTGCAAACTAAATCAAAAAACACAGTATAAATACTTGTTTACTCTCTTTAGAGAAGCAGTTTAATGCCTGGCATTTATAGGACCTGTACACGTGGTCAGACTGATGGAAGGCTTATTCGGCATATTCAATATTATGATCTGCGCATATTCCACTGATGGGAAAAAATGGAAAAAAAAAAAATTCCATGGCTAATAAGTCTGTTTATTTATACCTACATATACTTTATATAAATATATAGTATCTATAAAATACACAAACACGTATATACATACGAATACTTTAAATACAGTGGAACTTCACTTTAACACTATTGGAAAAACACATACCCTTAAGTCTACAAATTTATTTTAGCTATGAATTCAAAGTTCCGATGCCTCATATAAACCCACAGTGCTATTAGGACCCCCTTCCTCCCTTAGTCTGCCTTCACGTCACAGATATTTGCAGCATGCTTATTAAGGATGGCTCCGGGGCAGACATAGGCCCAATAGGTTTCAGGTTGTCAGGGCAGACTCGGAGATATTTATTTAGTATTTTAAAAATTCATCACAGCTAACGGAAAAACAACTCAGACAGAGCCCATACCCCATGGACCAAGTCTGCACATTATTCATGCTGAGATGGAACAAACCTTTAAAAAAATTTGGGAGCTGGTCATCCTTGTCTTGCCTTCCCACTACTAAGACCTATAGGAAAGACCCTATAATGGGTTCATTGTTCTTTACTAGTTTTTCAGTTAGATGTGGGCAATTAGTTAGAACACTGAGAATATGGGAATCAATTGGCATTCAAATCTTTATCTGTGACATGTAATAGGAAAAACAATTAGCAAGTTTATGACTTACATTTTTGTTTACAGTTGGAGAGCCAGTGTTAAATATAGTTGTGATTACAGGTAGATACACTTGTAAAATGTAAATACCTTTAATACGTTTAATTTGAATCAACTTGCCATATTTCAGATTGAGAAGCTATTGTTAAATATTTACAAGTGAATTAACCGAGAACAGAAATGAACAGAGCACAAAGTAATGAATGCACCGTCGTAGAATTCAGTGTGCACACACACAGGTAAATATGTGTATTTATTCCAGTGCTAAAGTATTAATTTGCATTTTTCTACAACAATCTGGAAAGATTACTTGTAGCTATGGACCCTTGGCTCACATTATCAAATAATTCCTATAAATGAGAAGATGGAGCATACTGAGAAGCTTGCTCACCTCTTTGGCTATAGTCGTAATGAAGGCGGGTGGTCTGGCCGTGGCAATGAGGGAGAGGGCATGCCTTGCAGAGCGGGCGGAGTCAGCTGCTGGGCTCAGAGGCAGCCCCATTGTGATGCTAAACAGGGATCAGAAAAAAAGGAAAAGAGAAAAGAAGCATTAGAAATATAGACTGAAAAGATTAGACACAGCTTATAATGTCAGTTCAAGGTCAATGGGAGCACTCAAACAGTTAGAATATAATGGACTTGCAACAATGAGCAGTGATTAGGAGTCAGGGTGTTCTGGCATCAAATACAAAATCGAATAATTAACCGTGAAGATTGAAAACAGTATGTGCATCTGTCCAAAGTGTTACAAACGCCTTGTTAACAAATTATCAAGAACTAGTACTGAATATATATCACAAAACTCAGAATAAGGGAAGAACAAACATTTTGCTGGGAATTTTCAAATTTTTTCCTAAAAAAAATTAAAGGTGATTTGTTTATATGGCTGCTTTAAAAGACTATATTTAAGGGCACATAGCTGAAAGGGAGTAAAATTCACTCCTGTCTATAAAATTATCAGAAGAACAGAGAATGATAAAATGAACTTTAGTTTCTATATTATTTTCAGTTTGAAATATCCTTCGTATGCTAGTTTATCCCATACTCAATACTTTTAGAACCAATCCACTATTCTGCCAATAGTTCTTTAGTATCGATGCAAAAATTACATTAACTGATAGTTATTCTCTCTCTATAAAGAACATACAGCCTGGCATCGTCCAGGCTATCTATATAAGAATATGTACATGACTAGATGAATCTTTCCAAACTGTGAGAATGTCCCAATCGGATAGTAATGTTGCATGCCTTTGCCATTCCCTAAAACATAAAAAGGATATTTTTCTATTTCTAAGCTTCTTTCATACAGACAATTGTGAAAAGTATTAACTTCTAATTAAAATGCAGCATGTGATCCATATAGCAACTATATATAAGGTATATTTTGTTATTCAGTGAGAGATCCAAATATAGTTTCTCCGTCTAGTTAAATAATTCGATACTTAAACATCTATATCAAATTATAAGATCTGTCCTGCTCTAATTAAATAAGTCTGTGTATTTCATGTGTAAACTGGATTATGTTTACTAAAAAGTCTCAAAAAGTTTATCAGTATTTCTATAATTGATATAAGAATCATTATTTTAACTTTTAGTTGAAAGTAAAGATGCATTACGTAGGCATCATCGTTAAAAAAAGGTAAATTGTTATAGAAAATTCTGCTTATAATTTCTGTGGGACTGTTATGTTGCTTAAATCTTGACTGAGAATACAATTGTCAAAGCGGGAACTCAGAGGAGAGAAGGATGGTGAGCCTTCCACTAAAAAGAAAGATGTGAGCTAAGAGGACAAACACGCGTATTGAACAATAAACAGCAGGAGTGCGCTGGTGGGTACATCACCCATACGGAAGATCCTGATGCCCAGATCCCAGCAGGGCCCAGAAGAGATGTTCAGCAGGAAAGGAAGGTGAGTAGTTAGCGAGTTTCTTGTCTGGATTAAACTTTAATATTGAGAATTCAGCAAAAAAACATGTTTACTATGTGAGCAGTGCTGGGGCCAGACTACTTAATAATGATAAAGTTTAGATCATATTTTAAGTCATTTTAAAACATTCAAAAGCTAAGTAAACTTTTTAGATACTCCATGTTTCCTTTTTCTCATCAATGTGGATGAACAGGTGCTGATAATACCTGAAAGGCTATAACAAACAAAAACGGTATGTTAATTAAATAATTCTGAACAAACCTAAAGCAAATTTAATAAGATCAATAAAATTATGGAATACTGGCGTCAGAAAAGATCCCCTAAGCAACATCCCTACCCACCAGTCAGCCAGGGAAAAGGAGTATCTATGTCCTAGGTGGCCTGTCCCATCACTGGAGGGCATGGCACAGAGCACAGTGACTGGCCATGAAGCCCAAGGTCCTGATCTGAGGTCATGCTCTAGTGCTACTACTTACTGCTTGTCCTCCTGCACCTACCCCCAAACATCCCTCCCTGCCAGATGGGTGCCATCTGCAGGTTACGGAGGAGAAGTCAGGTCCAGAGAAGTTCTGTGAGGAGCCAAGGCACCAGTGAATGTCTTTCAGGAGAGCTGACCTTTGGAGAAAAAGGGGGAGGGGCTTGATGACATTTCGGTTAATTGAATTAACGAACTGGTAACATGACTAAACTCAGCGGCTTTGGATAAATGGCTAGACTGCAAATCTGAGAGAGATTTCTAATGCTGTGATACTTGGACTTCAGCCTTGTTTTGTTCAGCCAGCATCAACAGTGGATACACAGTTATCGATGGGTATGGATATAAAGATGTAATGGAGAGTAACTGTATTAAATAACAACTGGGATTCAAAAAGTCCTCAGAAAGATCAAACTGAGCTAAAGTCTTATGTGTAGGTAATGACCAACTTTACAGGTACGGGATGAACTTCCGAGCTTATGAAACAGACCTGCAGGTTGTAAGTGAAACATAGGATCTGTTGGTTAAGTGGTTGCCTACAGAGAGAGCGAGGCTGTATCAAGGGAAACACAGTCGTAGCAGTGTTACCCCTGCTGGACTTCATGGCTCTGGGCACCTGTCCACCCTCCCCATGGATGTACTGCTCCCTTAGTGGCTAAGGGATGGGGTCTGGCTTCTGCAGGACGAACATTATAGCATTCTCCTGGATGTCCAGAAAAGTCATGCCCCTTCCCAGCTATGTGCTGCTGTCACCTCTTGCAGGTGGAAACCAGAGTTCTACTCACACACAGGATCCTAGCAAATTCTTCCCCATCTAAGCTCTCTCCTCCATACTTCTCCTTGCATGGAGGAGAAACACTTAGTGGGAAGCTGAGAAGGGGGTTGAAGTAAAGAGAGAGAGAGGGAAAGAACGAACAAGAATGAATGAATATGTGTGTGTGTGCACATGCGGGTGGGGGTTGTCAGCTGACAGACTTTCAAGGCTCACGCCACAGTGACAAGTGGACATTCTCCCCTTACCCTTATGCTGAGTCCTGTGGCCACACTAGACTGAATAAGCACAATATCTGTAAAATGAGTATATTGAAATATCTGCTTCACAGGCTGATGACAAGATTTAATGAGATAACAGACGTGAAACATCTAGCCCTGCATCTAACCTATATTATATGTATAATAGATGCTTTTTCTGACCAAAGAGAAACAAAGTGAAAATGAGATCAAGTAACAGCAGGTCATTGGCTTCAAGTTAAAGGCCTAGTCACGCATCACGCTTCCTCCGTCTTAGCAAAAGATTTCGTAAATTTGGGGGAATCAGCAAACTTCTAGTAAGCAACGTGGTAAAGTATGGTGATGGTGGTGCGTTCTGGAAGAGAAGGTGTAGAGTAACGGGGAAGGAAGCTAACCAAAGACATACAGAGGTACTGCCTGCTGAGTCAATGTGTGCGTTTGAGTGATTCCTGTCACCAGTGTCTGGCAGTCTGAGTGTGGGACTGCATAATGTGGACAGATCTACTGTTCTGAGGTCAGGGCTCTGCCATGACCTCTAGAGCATCCGTAGTGCAAAAGCGGAGGGTTGTGAGTGTGACGACAGAAAGGAGTTGCCCAGGCACGGGGGAAGCACAGAGCTCCTGCCTCTCCACCCTGTGCGTTACTCAGTGCGCCATTACTAGGGCAATCTTCCAAAAGCTCCAACTTGGTTTGATGGTTAACATGCCTAAAAACCTCCAACGGTTCCTACCGCTTCCAAGAAAAATCTTAAACTCCTTGGCTTGAGACTCTAGGCCCTCTATAATCTTCTTTCACTAATTTATAACTTAGTTTTTTCAACACCAACGCTTCTGAGGCAGGCTAATTTCAAAGCTGGTCCCTAAAATTCTACTTCTTTTTTGTTCATGCTTCTCCCCTACCACTTTCCCTCCCCTCTGTTCAATTCTTGTGGAAGCCCACGTGGTATCTTGCGATTGCTGCAGCACTCAATTACCTTCTATTGAAACAAAAGAGCCAACACCACCACCAGTTTATTCTGGGCCCTTAGCATCGAATCCCATCCCACCAGGCAATATAAATTCGTTTCGAATTGTGAACTCTGCACATTGGACTATGCCTTCTAATGCTGTGTCTACCCACAAAGTGCCTAGTTCAGCCCTGAGATAGTGGTAGCTCAACAGTTATGTGCTAACTAATGTTACCTGGCAAATTCAACAGAAAAAAAATCACTTAAGCCAGTTATTTGACTGAATTGACCAGGAGATGAAGTCAAAGAATTGATTTGGTCCCAACAGACACAGTCTAATTCTGCATGTAGTAGTCTTTGAAGTCAAGAGTGCATTGTGTGTGATATATTTTAAAGTAGGATTCTAAGTGAATGAAGAAGGATCACATTATCAGAGTTTTGAAATTAAAGGGGTATCTGCCTTATTCTAGGATCTGTATATATAAACACGGAACACATTCTTTTATTTCTGATCCTGCTTATCTGGCTATTATGTAGATCATTTGTTATACAGGTTTATAGGTTGCACCTTTGGTTTTAGTCTTTAGTCTAAAAAAATATGACACACTCTCTATTTTACTCAGCATTTCAGTATTCATATCCAATATGAAATATCAGAGATGATAGATATTATAAATAAAAACATGAATAGAAAAATAGTCCCCTCAGGCTGAGCTCATTCCTTACCTGACTGCTCATCAATCCTGTTCCAACCCTTACTCCACTGTGGTAAAAACTTTTAAAAAGTTACATGTAGGACCACTTCAATGAAATGTCACTGCCCACACTTTCAGACTTTTCCATCTGTCAAATTAAGGAATGCCGTACGGCAATATTCAGGGGCAAAAATACTTGAACTTTTATCAAATAGCCCACAAATCACAGTCAGCAGTGTTATGGACAGAATGCTGTGTCTTCTCTTAAAATTCATATTGTGAGACCCTAATCCCCATTGTGATGATATTTAGAGATGGCTCTTTAGAAGGTAATTTGGGTTAAATGAGGCCATAAGGGTGGGTCCCTTGTGGTGGGATTAGTGTCCTTATAAGAGACACCAGAGAGCCTGCTCTGTCTCTCTTCAGTCTTGAGGACAAAGAAGTCGTGTAAGCACATGGCAAGATGGCAGCCACCTAGAGGCCAAGAGGAGAGGCCTCAGAATGAAATCTGCCTTGCTGGCATCTTGATCTTGGACTTCCCAGCCTCCATCACTGTGAGAAATAAATTCCTTTTGTTTAAGCGACCCAGTCCATGGTACTTTGTTGTGTTAGCCTAAGCTGACTAGGACAAATAGCAACAGGGCATTGAAAATAGTCCCCATTGAAAACAAAGACTAAAATTATTTTGAAAATGCATACTGAATTACATAACATCTGGGAATTCTACCTTACCCCTTCCTGATAAAACAGGTGTTAACAATTGTCTTTGCTGTAGTAAGAAATCTTCAATTCCTCTCTGGAATGTTAAACCTTAATTTGGTAATTCATAGGTGATATTAATTTCCTAAACTCAGAGATGGCAGTTCCTCTAACAAATGCTTATCTTTTAGAGTTATTTCCTATATACTGGGTATATTCACAATGACTAAAACTATGCTAATATGATTTAGTTAAATGGTTTCCTCAGATTATAAATTTTCTATTAAAAATAAATGTCATGCGAATAGGAGAAATAGTTTAAATATAGAATTCTAAAACACCTTAGCGTTTATATGATGTGTTCCATTCTCTACTCTCAGTCTCTCAAATCTAAAAAATACGGTTGACATTTGAGTTCAAATGCCAACTCTTTTTCCCAACCCTGTACAGTGCAAAGAGAATCTTTCTAACATATGGTGCTTATCCGTACGTTATCAAAGCATGGGTAGCTTCCAGCAACTACATGTTTCTCTCTTAACATTTAGTAAACTGAATATTCCAGAAAGGCAATGGTCTTGTGCAATCTATTAACACCTGTCAGTCAGGGCAGCATGAGATGAGAGACTGGCCACCTTCGGCACCAGGGCCAACAACGCTCTGCCATCCTCTTTCAGGAACAAAATCACAGACCAAGACACATATAGATGGACGTCTAGCCTTCCAGAAATGCAAGGATTTTTCTGTTCCTTTATAAAGTAGGATTTTCTACTGTTTCTAATACTTTATCAATGTGTACATAACCATATTGACCTAACAAACTTATGAGTTTGTAAAAAAGATAATATCACACTTTTCTATTTTCCCCACAAGTAGCTGGGAATATCTCAACCTATGGTTTTAATGAAGTACAGCCTCCATTTTGCATTAAACAGTGCATCACAAATGATGATTGATTTAAAAATAATCACTCATTTAAAAAATCCCTCGCACCTGATTCTACCTGTAGATCACTTGTCATAGAAAAGGTGGCAGAATCATACCGTCTGGGAGCAGCAAAATGGGCATCGGGAGACCTAAGTGACAGTCTTAACTCTTATAGTAGCACTGTGACCTCAGACAAGTTGTTTAATCCCTCTAAACCTTACTTTAACTTAACAGCATATTGAAGGCATTGGATCAGATATTTTTGAAGAAGATTTTCTTCTCTAAAATTCTATGACTTTAGTAAATGTTTACTGCATGTAAGCCACTTGACAGTTGTTATGAATAAATAAGAATAAATGCATAATACATGGCTCAAGCACTCACGAAGCTTACTGATATTTAAGTAGGCTTTTAATTTCTAGAAGACACAATTCTCAATGAAAATGATTTCATTAAATATATTTTAAAAATCTGAAAGCACACTGAAAATTCTGAGTTGACCACTTTTATGTCCTTTTATTAGGTTGTTTTAAATTTATTTGGTATTTAATTCTGTGAGTGTTAGATTTTGAATGAAACGTGGCACAATGTTAGAAGCATGGCTTTTGGAGTCAGCAAGACCTGAGTTTGAATCCCATCTTTTTCACCGGCCACAGTGTTACTGTAGACAAGACAATGGATTCATTGTTTCCTCATCTGCAAAATGGTGATGATGATGCCTATTTCTTGAGCTCCCCTATATTTAGATGGGAACATTTATGGTGTGTGTAGCATAGAAACTCACAGGGAGCAAGCATTCAATAAGGACCGCATTCCATATCTCTGTTTGCCTGCATACTGCCAGGTATGTGGCAGGTGCTAGAAGCAAGGGAAAAAAACTCATTAACACTCTTTTTAAGGTAAAACCAATGTCTATTCCCCAGAGATAACTGGGAAGGATGTTAGAGTTTTAGATGGGAGAGTCTCACAGTTTAAGTTCTGCAAGGAATTAATGAATAAAATTAGTTAAAAGCGATATTCACTTTTACTTGCCATATGTTTCAAGGTACTGTCCAGCATCTTTTGGGCATGCCTGTGCTTTCCCATCGCTGTCCTTTTCATGTCCTGTCCTTTCCCCCCTCTCCTCATAATCAACCAAATGAAAGATTTATATGAAATCCCTCCTTGCATACTCTCTGATTATCCAGCTACCTGTCTCTTCTCATGCTCTGAATGTCTAGGCCTTTTACTCTCCTTCTCATTTCACATCATGCTATCTCCAGGCGGATCTTAACTTTCCTGTAAGAATGCAAGTGCCTTGAAGATGGGGTTTTTGTCTGACTCATAACTATGTACAATACCTAACATTGTCCCTTCCATATATTAGCTGCTCAAGAAATGCTTGTTTAGTTAATAAACATAATTTAAAGTTTGGGGGCCTTCTGAGCCATGCTTCGCTTGATTAGGCCCACTTCTATGTCTGGAAGTGTACTCTTCCTTCTAATAAAGCTTTTCTTTTCTGCTGTAAAAAAATAAAATAAAGTAAAATAAAATAATATAATATAAAATAAAATGAAATAAAATAAAATAAAATAAAATAAAAAGTTTGGAACATATTTGAAAACATTAGAAAATAACTGGTGAGATTTTTATTTTAAAGATGTAAAATTCTAAGTCATATTTCTGAAATAATGTATTATTAATTCTGGAAAAATGCCCTATTAATCTTGAGCCATATATAGTTTTTTTTGGAAACCTCACAGGAGTCATCTCTGACAGAGGATATCGATAAAAGAGAAAGGAAGAAAGAAACTGTTATAATATGCTTTCTCCAGACTGGGTAGCAGACCCTTCCTGAAAACCCCTCCCTCATAAACTCACAAGAATGGGAATAAAGAGGGAACGCTGCCTGTGTATTTTCTTTTTCAGTAAACGTGAACTAAAATTTAAAAAGCATAAGCCAAACATAAAAGCTTCATAAAGCAAGCTTAACTTCTGAGTCAGAAGCAAGGCGGCCGAGCCTGGGATCGTGTCTACACAGCAAATCAGGCACAGAACGGGGTGGCCCAGTCGGGCACCAGGCGGAAAGACGCACACGTGACCCCCGTGCATGTCGCTGCTCCATCTCTTCCAGTCTCAGTCCCTCTGCAGCCTGCACCAGTGAGTGTGTCAATGAGTGTAACAGGGCATTTTCAATCTAATTCTTGTTATAGATTAATAAGCAAACATTTTCTTGCTTATTATGCAATTTATCACGATGAAAATTACATTGGACTCCTCAAGGCTAAATGCTGATACATTCATTTATTCAGAGCTGTGTATAGAGAGTCATACTAATCTTCACGACAGAAAAGGATATAATAGCGAGGTGTAAATTACCTATTGAAAAACTGTAGTATTTGTGTCTGCAGATATTGTACATGTAAATAAAACAGAAGCGCATCTTTATGTTTGCTAATACACCCTTCACGTAAATTTACTTAAAAACAAAACGTTAAACAAACAAACAAAAAACCTAAACTAAAACCTAAACCTAAAATAAAAACCCATTGCTTCTCTTGGGCAACAAAATAAGAGTGTAAACTGTTGAAATTGTGTTTAGATGAGATTTGAAAATAATCTAAAATACTAGGCCAAAGTAGAATTGAAGAACAACTGAAAAATGTTAAAGGCTTCTCAAGATCCCCGGAAGTCGGTGCTGGACTCATTGGGTGTGCGTGGCAGCTGCAGCAAGCGGAGGGCGAAGGTTGAAAGTATGTTCTGGGGCTCTGCATGAAGGCCAGCCTTCACTGCTGTCGCAAACCCATGCGCTCACATTCCCTCCTAAGCCTTAGGGTCAACAGAGCATCTTCAGAAACTATCTGTTCTGGTCTCCAGAAACTATCCTGGCCTCCAGAAACTATCCTGGCTACCACTGTGTCAACCTGCTCATTCTAGAAATGGGCAGTTGTTCACCTGTTGGACACTAAGACAATGACAATGGCATCACCAGCATACTACCACCATATAGGTAACATCCCTTTAATTAACATGTGCTAATCCTCGTCTAAGCACCTTGCAAATATAAACCCATTTAACAGCAACCTTATGAGGCAGGTACTTTAATTAGCCTCAACTTATAGACGGAACTGAAGTAGAGAGATGAAGTACTTTGCTGAAGGGCACACAGCTAGGGAGACACAGAGGTGAAGTTTAGGAAGCACAGTGATAGAAGAGGTGATGGAGGAGGGCAGCTGTGTATGTTTGAAATGAATACCCTCCTCCCAGCAATCAATCTGGGCCCCTGGGCTAGGAGTGCCCAATCTGCAGACAAAGCCAAGGGCTACGGCCTAAAGCAGGCTGGAACAGGAGAGAACTGTGGGCTATGAGAAAGGCAACCATGAAGAAAAGGGCAGAGAACACTAGGGTTTTTGTTTGTTTGTTTTTCGTTTTTTGTTTTTGTTTTTGTTTTAGACTAACAATGATAAGAATGTAATTCCATTCATTGAGAAAATCAATGAGGTGACAACATTCACATTAAGAGGTGCATCATGGGACAGTTTGAGAATTTCTACCACCAGGAGTTCACATTCACAACCAAAAAATAAGTGTTGGTAAGGATGCAGAGGAAATGAAACTCTTTTTTTGTACACTGCTCGTAGAATGTAAAATGGTGCAGCCACTGTGGAAAATAGTGTTTCCTTAATAATAAGTTAAATAGATAATTACCATATGACTCAACAATTCCACTTTTAGGTTTCTACCCAAGAAAAATGAAACTAGGAATTTGAATGAAGACCAGTACACGAACAGTAGCTCTATTCACAGTAGCCAAAAGGTGGAATCAACCCAAATGTCCACCGACAGACAAATGGATAAACACAAAATGTGGTATATCCATAGGATGAATATTATTCAACTATAAAAAGAAATAAAGTATCGACACATGCTACATGAATGAACCTTGGAAACACCATGCTAAGTGAAGGAAGCCAGACCTGAAAGGCTACATATTGCATAATTCCACTTAAATGAAATATTCAGAATGGGCAAATTCATAGAGACAGAAAACATTAGTGACTGCCAGGAACTGGTGGGAGGGGAGAAGTTGAAGTGACTGCTTAATGGGTCTGGAGTTTCCATTTGGGGTAACCACGATTGGGAACTTGACAGTAGTGATGGTTGCATAACACTGTGAATGCACTTCATGTCACGGAATTACACACTTTAAGATGACTGTAGTGGTAAATTCCATGTTATGTGTATTACACCACCAAGGAAAAGAAAAGGCTTCCTCCAGGGATCAGGAGGCTGAGTTCTCAGGTCGACACTGACCTCTCTCACTCTGCAACCTTTAGCCATTTGGTTATCAAGTGTTTCCCACTCGTTTCATTTTAGCAACTCCCCTGGCTCATCTCCCTCTTCCGTTCCTCTCCTCACTGCTTCCCTGCATCCCTGGAAGCCCCTTCTGGCTGGTCTTTCACTGTGTGCAAACGAAACTACGATAAAGTTGATTTAAAAATTAAAATGAATGTGGTCATGTATTTTATCAGTAAAAACATTTTTGCATTTAGTATATATATCATTTTCCTTATAAATGATATGTTTATTCTATCGTTTATACCATTATTTTTAGCGAATATCTCAAGGCACAATAAACATAATTTTAAAACTGTGTTGCTGATCACGCATTGGGTCAGTGCTAGATTCCAATGGTGTCAAAATGATAGGAACATGCTTCCCTTCCCTTATCCATATCCTAAAATTTCGTATCGAGATATTTGTCAATTTTTCTATTAAAAACTCAAAGAGGGTAACTGATGACAAAACAGAAAAAGAAAAAAAACAAATGAACGGGAACCGAGCACATACTTGGCCAGCTGCTTCTCGGCGTCCGCACAGAGTTCGAGGAGCCCCATGAGGACGGCAGACACATCCATGTAAGGCTCCCAGACTGTGAAACCGCGTCCAATCAGATCGATGGCTGTTCTCCGGATGGTGCTGTGTGGAGGAAGTTTAGGGCTCGGCGGCTGTAGCAGAAGAAAGGTGAGTGCCTTGCCTAAAATGACAAAATAAGAGGCGGAGAAATAAAGTAGTTCTACTTTCGTTTTCTTTTAAACATATATCCAAAACATAAACCATTTTGAATTTCTTTTTTTTTTCATTGAAGGACAGCTTTGATCAATAAGACTGTGACAGATGTCAAGTTCATAGTTTGCTGAGCCACATACCGTAAAGAAATAATTTAGGTTACAGTATTTTATACCATATTCTAAAGTGTTTTAATCACATAAAAATTATATATAAATAAGCAGACATAATTTCAAAACATATCAGTGATCCTAAACTTCCAATGTTTCTCCCTACTCAGCATGCTGCAAAATGGGGATGGTTTCAAATGATGTAACATGATATTTCTTCACCTTTCTTCTGCATCTAACAGAGTTCATACGTCAAACACTTCCCACTAGTGACACATCTCATTACGGACAATGTCTGTCCGGTGGGGTGAGGGATGGAGAAGGCAGAACGTCTCGCCTCCTGCAGGCGTGCCCCTCCCCAGTCGGGCGTTCTGATCGAGAGTGATGGTGTAAAGTGCGCAGCAAATTCTCCACACGAGTTGGTGAAATTAAAAAACAGCTCGTTATGATGTTTAAATCTGATGAAGTCATCTAGATTTTAATGAACATACAGATACCATGCTTCATGTTGACGATAACGCTGACAGTGTGCACACGTGTGCCCAGTGGCTATGAAGCTGCAAACGCCCATCTACTTCAAAAGGCATGTTGACATTTAAAAAAGAAAAAATGAGGGATTGTGAAGATCAAACTGCAGTTTAGAAGAGGGTTTTTATTTGTTTGTTTTTTGAAGAGAAGAGACAAAACCATTTATAAATCATAGAACAGTATAGCATGCTGGCTAGGGGAACACAGGCTTCAGATTTAAGACAGAGGATTAACCACAGTTTTATAACTTACTAGGGGGCAGGCTTAGGAAGGTACTCAGTGAGCCTCAGTTTCCCTGTCTGGAGCATGGGGATAATAGCTATCTCTCAAGAAGCACCCGAGTGTTAAATGAATTAATGCATGCAAAAGGTATTGCCAACTGCCCAGCACTGGCGAGCACTCAATAATGGCAGTCACAGGTCACTATGAATATGTTGAAATTCTCTGTCTTCAAAATTAAGAACATGGCATATAAACTTTAGCACATTCAACAAATAAAAACACTCATTTTATGTTATAGCCGATTGTTAAATGAGAATGGATTGAAGCGGAGGTGAAGAGAAGTGTATGTAAAGCCAGGATTAACAGTCTGTGAATGCAGTCTGTAAATTCGTGCTTCTGAACTTCTTCCCAGCCACAGAACTCTTTAAGCATCTGTTGAAAGCCATCGGTCCTTTTCCTAGGAAACTACGCACATATACTTACCCACCTAATTCTGTAGAAAATTTATCAAGAGGCCATGGACTTTGGTTTAACAAGTCCTGCAGCAAACTAAAAAGGTACACACGTAGGGAAAGCCTCCTGAGAAAACATCCCCCCAATTCATACTTTACTCATGCATGTATTTGTAAATTTTACTCTCATACCTTGCCATGTAAATTAATATGGAAAACTTCAAGTTTTGTGAATCATAAAAAATAAACTTCAAAAAAGCGATCCACTGTTCTCCATTTTCTGCCAGCTCTATGTGTCCCTTACCACATGATATTTTAAATGCAAGCATTTCTGCGCATGCCCCTTTTCCTTAGCCAGTTTGTTAGTTCCTTGAGGGTAGGGCCTGTGTTGCATGTAACTCTACATTTCCCAAACCACCAAGCACAGCGCTTTGAGGATATTACGGACCTAACGTGGAAAATAAATCTGCCTTTACAGCATGTACATTTGCAATGCAGCTCCCTGCCCCAGTTTGTCAGAATGATATTTCAAAATGTCAAGCAATCTACCACTTTCCCGTTTATTCTTTACTTCTAGGATGTTGTAGGAGCTGCAGGGAAACCCCCATTGCTGTTCTCTGCAGACATCCTGAACCACCACAGCAATGGCTTCCAATTTGAGGGTTAGGGCTCCCTGGAGGTGGGTCCTTGGCAAGTAATATTGCAAAGGGGAAGTAAAGTTTCCTAAGTACAATGCTTTATAGCATTTCAATCATCATTTTCCTTAACTGCACTCTACCATTTCTGCGCTGGCGGCCGGCGGGAGCGTTCGCGGATACCAGGGATGGGGCTGGTCTCTCACGGCTGCTGTAGTCGGGACTCGAGAGGCAGCTTCCTCACTACTCTGACAATTTTTTTTTCCCTGAGAACAATAATAAATAATAAGTGGCCCATTTCTTGATATTTTCCATCATCCTTTTTTCTGACAAAGTGGGAAGGACAGCATAGCGGATATGATCACTTGCCCTCCAACGAAAGGACAGAAAAGGAAAAACCAGTAAGTGTTCTCCAGAAGACCCCTCTGGGCCCCTCCCCGGCAGTGTAACCTACCCTCACAGTGAAGTGCCTGGCTCAGCAGGAAACACAGGTTCCTCTTAACGCCACCACCCCTCCCTTAAATCACTTCCCATTTCATTCAGTGATCGCAAAAGTCTCCCAAAGCAACTCTCCTTCTTTAGTTCAACTCAGAGTCTCTGCGTAGTATAAAGCGAAGACCCCACAATGCTGAGAGGGCAGTTTTTACAGTTCTGGCAGGCCACGTGTGGGACATCGAGAGAACGGGAGAGAAAAACAGCCTGTTTAACCCACAAATTTTAAATCTACCAGTAAGAGTGGAATTTGTTTTTCAATGATCTGTTTTGGAATTTTAAAGAAATACAAATGTTAAAATTCCATATCCATCTCTGACAACTTATTTCGAAGAAAACATGTAAATAATATAAGATGAAAAGGATTTTCAAGTTGAACCTTTTGATTTCGAGCCTCGATTAACAGGATGCTTATATAACCTCAGTGCTTCACGCAGCAATGACACTGATGCTCCGAGAACTGAGGATGCCTAAGGCTTCAAATTTCCTAATCATAGATTCTTTCTGCTGATGCTGGGAACCAACTTTTAAAAAATTGTATAATAATAAAAAGGGGAGGATAATTTATTCTCGTCTCAATTTATATCGTATTCTCCAATTTAGGGTAGATTTAATTTATAACCCCATACAATGTAGGGGCTCTGCAAAATTAACCAAGGTGATGAAAAAGTTAAAATTAAGATAATGATGGCAACTTCTTTAGTGATAGAACAAGTCTTGTGACAGAATTTTATGATTTTGAAATTTATCTCTCATAATTTTTCTTAAGTTTCTGGTACCCAGTAAAGGCTGCATTTTAACTGTATAAGTTGGAGTCTAATTTTGTACAGAAATATAAATTTACTTACTTTAGGCAAATGCCCCACTATTCCATAGGGCCTCACTGAGTATGCACGGTAGAGATGATCCCATCATCTGCCACTGTGACTGATCCCTTCACAAAGACTCAACAGTGGCAGTGTTAAAAAGTTCAACGACTGGCTTGACATTCGTTCAAAGCTTTCCATAATTTGGTCTTAATCTATGCATCCAAAGATTCATGTAATATCTATTTACGGAACATTGCTATGTTGTACTAAGTGCTGGGGAAACAAAAGAGAATCAGACTCAGTTCTTCCCCTAAAGGAAATTCATTCTAGTTCAGGAGATAGGTGAACATATAGGTAATGTGAATATGTCATAAACAGTGTTATATTTATAAGCACAAGTTACTAAGACAGAACTTAACAGAGGCACTTAGCCCCGTCTTAGGGATAGGAGAAGCTTTTCAGTGAAAGGTGATCTCTGTATCAAAACCTAAAAAATAAGTGGGAGTTAGCCACTCAAAAAGGAGGAGTATGGAAAGAAATCACCCTCGGCAGAGAGGACAGCATGTGTAAGGACCAGGAAATGAGCGAGAATGGAGCAGCATCTAGGGATTACATGAAATTCAATATGGATGGCAGTTCTGTGGAGGAAAGGAAAGGGGTCGAGATGGTGGGCAGGGGGACAGAGGGCAAGGTGAGTGAAATGTAACAGTGATATGAGGCAGGACAGGTTCTGAGAGCCTCATCACAAAGGGCCTTATACGCTATGCCATGCTCAGAGTTTGTTTATTCCGACACTGGGGAATCACTGGACAGTTTTAATCAAAGGAGAGGTATGATCAGATTTTCCTTTTAGAAAATCAATACTTGGGCTGTCTTGTGATTAGAAAGGGACAAACCCCGATTGCCTTTTTAATTGTGATCCACTTATTCCCAGGCAAATGGATTATTAGAATCACAGAATTTTTAAATTAAAAGGATGTTAGAAAAATCTGTCCCTATGTTTTACAACAGATAACTGAGAACCGTGGAAGGCAAGGGACTAGATGCAGGCCTGGGTCCAGGCCACCATGGCTCAGGCCATAGGTAACGATCGATACACATCTGTGAACACAATGTACATATTTACAACCATGTTTTATTCATGACACTCCACCCAACTATGGATTTAAAACTATATCTTTTATGATCAATCTCCTCCTCCTTCTGAATTATGGAATAATTGAAGCTGTAGTTACCAATGTCTCCCCCAAACAGAACATTACATGAATTACATGTGTTATCTTTTCTTATACATTGAGAAGGTTGCTATTACTGGTTCAACAGCTAAATATAGCTACACCGAGATCCTCTAATCGTCTTGGCTCTAACTTAGATGCATCATGGTCACAAAATGGTTAATTGCACAGCCAGCACTGCATCCATCTTCCAGGCAGGAAGAGGTCATCGCTGAAGGGCAAAAAGAACACATTCCAGTTAAGTCAAGCCCCTTTCTTAAGTCTGGTTACACTTCATTCGCTAGAATCGTATCATATAATAATCCCCTTGGCTTCAAGGAAGGATGGGAAATGTAGTTTTTGTTAGGCGGGCA
Organism: Eidolon dupreanum; assembly: GCA_028627145.1. NCBI lineage: Eukaryota > Metazoa > Chordata > Mammalia > Chiroptera > Pteropodidae > Eidolon > Eidolon dupreanum. Next base: position 77,883,942 of record CM053504.1, on the reverse strand, counting down.
CATGGCCATCTTCAACAAACTGAGGTTTTGTTCACATGGAAGGGAAGAATGGTATTGCACAGGTAGCTAGAAATTTCTGCCCCATCTTCCCTGCTTACCTTAGAATGAAATTTTTATTTATATAGTAATTATTGTCCATACACTTAACAAAAAACGATATAGAATTTCTTAGCATTTATTCTATTATCTAAAGCTAATTTTTTTTATTTATTACCTTTTCACATCTGCTAAAAGAGTAAGTCCCTAGGACACAGGAAAATTTTTAGAAATACTTTTATGTTTGTAATATAGGCATATTAGCGCAGTGCTTTATATTCAGTTAAGTACTTAATACATATTGTTGCTTTGGCAAATACTAAAATTTACCTTACACTATATGTGCCCAGCATAGTCAACAAAATTATATACAGATCAGAAATTTCCAAGAGTCTACCATATACTTGTGTGGGCCCATGGGGAAGATCCTGACTCTATGGTGACATGGCAAAAATATAAACAATGTAATAAGTCTTTTTCATAAGGCTAAATTTATTCAACTTAAAGGAGTGCTTATTCTAAGATTATGTTCTTATTACTTTTATGGGAATAAAAGTTTTTTTATAAAATGATGAAGACAGTGGTATTTTTTAATGTTTATACTCAGCAAAGTAAAAAATTTAAAACACTGCTAAATACCCTCAAATTTTATTTTTGGAAATTTTCCTGGCCCATGATATACCAAGAAGTCTGGAGACAACTGCAATTTCTAATCAATTTACTGTCTCAAGGAACTACAAGGACACCTCTTCCCACTGTTGAGTATCGCAACAAATAAGTCCTACTGGCTCTTAACTAAGACTGCCAGGAGGCTCTGAACTCAACTTCTTACAAGGTGAAATTCAGCATTATTCAAGTTAATCTGGGACCATATTCAAGGTCAAGTCATCAAATAATTCATCCTTCCTAACTGTAAGGTAGGTGAGTAGTGCAGATACTGTGGCAGCTTTATGGTGGGAATTCAGTGAGTAGAACACCACCACCATCACCAACATCATCACCATCGCCATCACCACCACCCTGTACGTCTAGTCAGATGTCCAAATGAACTACCAAAATGCAGACAGCCTCAGAACACTGGAAAACAAATCAAAACGTAACAAAACCCTTTAAGAAAGCAGAAAGCACTATAATCCAGCATTGGATAAATCACAATTAACTCAGACCCTCTGGAATTTGAGAGACTAATTCTGTTGTCACGCGGTCAGCAGTGATAACAATAGCTCATATTTTAGTGCTATTTTAGCTCAAGCTTTTTGCGTGTGTGTTCTAACTTCAATCTTACTGGTTTTTTTTTTTTTTTTAAGTGCTACAAAAGAGCAAAGCTGCAAGAAAATATTTACTCTTTGCTGTAACAGCAAAATGCTAAAGATGAGAAAAGGATTTAGACAGAGACAGCAAAATAAAGTCTATGTAAGCCCATGGCCAAAAAGCCGACACTATTACACTGTGACTAACTTGTTGCTTTGCTTTGTCAGGATAAATATTGTCTAATCATGACCTGACCAATGAAAAACATCAATTAAAAAAATTTTATAATATCTGGCTGGTTATGATGACTACATCTTTTAAAAGGTTAATATCCATGCCATCACACATACACATATACTATTACTTAGCTCATTTGTTTTCTGGATTTATCCTTATCGCAAAGTGTAGAATCACTTTATTAACAAACTCTACATTTATTGAATGCCTATTACATGAAAACTTTTTTTAACAATAAAGAACTACAGTTACACATTTCAGTATCATTAATTTGATATAAGAAACACTTTTAGCCTTCGTTTACTCACTATAAACACAGAGTCAATTGCCAGTTACATACATTAACAGAACATTTTAAACACTAATTCAAACCTTTATTTCCGCATAACCACAGATCCTACTAACGTAACATGTTCATGGTATGAGAACAGGAATCAGAGGAATCAGGTAATTTTTTTTTTTTTAAACTCAGTTTCTAGATGTGTAAAAACAGCACTAAATAAGAAAAAAAAAACAACATTTAAAAAGTTGTATAAAATCAGTGACATTTTCCTCCAGCTTTCCATTTGTAATTTTATTTCCATTTTTTTTTTCCTTTGGCCTAAATTTTCGCCCCCATGATGCTTCCCTTGAAGCATGAAAACTTCGTAGGACTCCTTGGTTACCCACAGGCAATATCTCCAACCTGCTGTTATAAGTCATCTAGCAATCAGTACGCCCTGAATGAAGAAGGAAACAGGCACTGCGTAACCTCAGAGGCTGCAGGACGGACACGTGGAAGGACAGTGCATTAGGAGGGGACAGAGACCTTGGTGATGGAGGCCTCCTTGCTGCAGCCAAGGATACTTGAATTTTATGGCAGCCAATGAATGGTTACAGAAAACCAGTGGCCAGAGAGAGGAATTTGAAGAATCAGTGATTAAAACAGAAGCCAGAGTCCAACCATGTTTATCAAGGAAGAATGGATATTTTTTTTTACTAGTAATGTTACAAGATCACAACATTTCAGAGACTTTTCCAAAGAGCCCTCAGAGATTATTCACAATTGTTATTGCTGAACTGTTAGGTAACATACATAACCATTTTCTTGGGTTTTGGTCGGTCCTAGGTCAGTTTACGGGCCTAGGTAAGCCAAACTTGTTCCTCATACTTAAAAGAAAATTGTAAATAAAGAAATGAGCACTACCCATCCTTGATTCTGAATAGTGGAGAAGGGAAAAAATGTCATATTTAAAAAATACATTAATTAATAGCTCAATTACAAGGAAATTCCTGTGGGAGAACATATTATATGCACTTTAAACCAAATGAATTTATGATGATTTATGCCATTACAATAAGTGCAAAATGAATTAATAATGATTGGCCACTTATTTCAAAGTGTAACCAAGTGAATAAAACCTTTTCCCACTTGGTAATGTCCATCAAAGAACAAGGATGGCAGACTGCCATCTAGAATTCTATTCCTTTGCTTTATACATGTACTTGATTTGATTAAAAATTATTCTAATGCAGTACATTCCTCATGGATATGGAATAATTATCAAATATTTCTATAACTAGGTGCTTTGTATTAATGCAGTTATTAAAACTGCTTTTAAATTTCTTATATACTGTATGGCATAAAAAGCAAGTCATCATATCTTTTAGTAAAAAACCATAAAATAACTTTGTTAAATCAGAAAATTAATTTGGTATTTTAAAATTCATTAATTTTAGCTTAATTGAAACAGCCCTAATTCAAAGTAATTAGCCATTTCTTGTCCTATAATCAGAAAAGTATAAAATTCAAATGCTCCTTGATTGAAAGTACTTTTTTTTCTGTTCAAGTTTCAAGTTGTATCATATAGTGAAATTTAATTTCATTTTGCTTTGGGTACTAAATGTATTTTGGACTATAGACTAAAATAAGAGGTAGTCTTACCTTCCTATAATCAAACAAGAGAATATTACTGAAGGCACATAGCCTTTTTCTGCCTAGGGAAGGTAAAAATGCTGATTGTTTGACAGTCTGGGGATCAGCAACAAAGAAGTAAAATAAGAGAAGCAGAAGTTCATGACGTCTATCAAATCTTCAGTTGAGTGGCCAAAATACTTATATGTACTGTTCCTCAAAGGTACAGGATTATTGAATGGCATGAGTAGAGTCGGAGGGGGGGGGGAGAAGGAGAGGAGACAAGAGAACACCAGGGTTTAGGTTCTAGCTCTAGCACCTATTAACTGAGTGATCCTTTTATTCATTTGACAGCCACTAGTGCCTGCTGTATATCAGGCACTGTTTTAAGAGCAAGTCAACAAAGTCTGCTCTCATGAAACTTACATTCTAGTTGGGCCATAAAAACCAAATGAACAAATATATATGTCAAAATAGTAGGAAGTCCCGTGACGAAAAATAAAGCAGAGCAGGAGTGTAGAAGGTGATAGGGAGGATGGCGGTCAGCACGGTTCATGCAGGGCCTGCCTGACACGGGGTTTTGTTCTGAGTTTCACAAGAAACTCATGGCAGTTACTTGGGAGAGAGTGAGGTGATCTGCTGTCAACTAAGAAAGCAGCTCTGGGTGCTGTGTACAGAACAGGTGGGCGGCAGTGAGAGGGAGGTTAGGGATGCTCTCACAATAGTTCAGGCAAGATATAATAATAACCTGAACTAAAATAGAAGTGGTGGAGTAGTGGGAGCTGTGAATTCCGAATTAAATTTATTTTTTCAAGACAGAACAAGAATTCATTTAGAGATTGGATGTGGATGCATGGCAGATAGAGAAGTAAACCTGATTCCAAGAATTTGGGTATGAATGCTAGGCAATGGTGGTGACATTTACTAAAATGAGTATCGAAAGGAGAGAAGGAGGGTTTTTGATTGTTTTTGAAGTGGGAACTAATCTAGATTTTAGTTTTGGACATGGCAAACTAGAGATACATACCAAACATATGAATGGAGATTTCAGATAAGCCACTGGATGTATGAGTCTGAAGTCTGGTGTAGAAACCAGGGCTAGAATTAAAAATTTGGAAAACGTCCATGTACAGATGGCATCGAAGTCATGGAACTGGATGTGATAACTCAAAAATGTGGGAGGATACAGAATTTTCATAGGTTGGAAAGAAGAGGAATATCAAGAATGAGTGCAAGTGGCTAATGAGGTAGGAGAAACAGGAAAAGACATTGTCACAGAAACCAAAACAGTTTCAAGTTTCAACACAGCTGGAATTATATGCTATAAAGAGACAGAGACAAGGGCTGAGAGTTGCTTATTGGGTTTGGCAGCATATAAGTCATTGGTAAGCTTATTGAAAAGTTTTCAGCAGAGAGAAAGGCAGAAAAGCCTGATTAAAACAGATTCAGGAAAGAATGGTAGCTAAAGAAGGGAAGGTAAACAAGTCGGAGTATTTAGTATAGAGTGTATACAATTATACTTCTATTTCTTATGACACAGATAATAATTTGGTGTCCATGTAACCTTCTATTGATACAGAATAATGGATGAAATAAATGAGTACTTCTGATTTATTATGTATTTCTCACTAAAAATTAATAAAATAATATTCCATGTTCAATATAGCTTCTATCAGCCTTCCCAGGAACCAACCAATCGGAGTAAGTCTCTGGCCTTCAGAGCAGAGACTGGTCTTTCCAGAGATGAAATTCCCCTAACACTTCAGCTTCACTCATGTCTGATCAGGAATGCAAGAGAAACTTGCCAAATGGACCACAGGGTTCTAAAGATGCTGATGCACCTCTCCAAGGAACCAACTCGCTACTCCGTCAAAGGCTCATACTCAGTTATTTTACCAATCTGCACTACTCTAGGGCTCTTAGAATTCAGTTATTATTACAAAATACATAAAATCAAAACAATGACATTCTCTACGAAATATCATTAATGTTAACCAAAAGTAAGGCAAAAAACTGAAATGTTTCATGATAACCTCATAATTGCCTCTTTTTTCCCCAAATAATTCATACAGGCTAATTAAGTTAGTGATCATTACATGATAAATCTCAAAGTAATTTTATAGGTAGTCTAGTAGAGATTAAAATCATATGAAAAATTACTTGATCTCTTTTCTAATAATCACACTAAAACATTCAACTGGAACAAGGAACTGCTGAATGTTAAAGCTTTATAGATCTGTAGTCAAAGATTAGAAGTAGTTGCCCTTAGTAGACACTAAATATTAAGTAAGTTGTGATATGGAGACTAGAGGAACCAATAGGAAAAGTAAATTCAGAATTGTTTTACATGCTGGCATACGGACAAACACCACCATTCTCAATACAAGCACTCTAAATGTTTCTACACATTTATTTTATTGAAGTTGAGCAAAGGGGGGAAAAAAAGATGAGAAACAAAAGTCACTCTGCTGCCCGTTTCTCAGTCTGGACATCTTTGTTTAAGCTTTGACTTGGCTTAAATGAACGAATTAATATTGACAAAAACATCAACTAAGCTAATGAGTTGTTAGTTAAGGCAATAAACATGTCACATTAGAGTCAGCGCAGTAAAGAGGTAATTAGCCCTGGAAAAGCCCTGCTGATTGGAGTGTTGAGACCCTCTGCTCTTAACCTTTGAGTCCATTATCCAGCCCAGGAGTGGTGGCTATGTTAATGGGGACTCGCCAGTAAGCAGAAGCCTCGCTGGAGCAGCTAAGCCTGCATTCAGAATTCTGGGATGAAGCGGGTGCTGGTGGGTGTAGGAGACAGCCATCAACAGAGCTCCACGAAAAGCTGAACCAGACTCTTTCGGGAATAGATGTTAATGTCAAACAAAGAGAGCAAATATATTTCCAAAGAATTACTTGAAAGTAGATGTATTTTTTAACAAAAGCATGCATAGCAATAGAGAAACAAACAACGTGACAAAGGAAGTCATTCCAAACACAAAACACTCTCTTTTCTACAAATAAGGATGCTTTGCTACTTTCAAGATAAAGGGTCAGATACTATAATACAGTAAATTCCTGATCATCTGAGCTATAGAATTAATCAAGATCACAATTAAAAATCACAGATAAAAATTTATATTCATTTAAGACAAAAAAAAAACATACACGTTATAACACGTCTGAGGTGTATATGTTTACATGAGTATTTACAAATTATTCTTCAGAGCAGTTTGCTCTCTAGGATCTGGTATTTGTTTTTTTGTGTGTGTAGTGTTTTTTGTTTGTTTGTTTTGTTTTTTTTAACTTTTCGTTAATTTTACTGATTTGGCTTTAGGACAACCAAAACTAGCATTTCAAAGTCTATGCTGAAAAAAAAATCAGCTGTTTGTAGAAAAATCACAAATAGCAGGGCAGAAATTATGAGTTAAAATACAACATATGTGACTAAAATCCATATTCTCTAGATTAGTGGATCATTCCTGAAATAAAGCAAAAGACCTTACTAAAGAGTACAATTTGAATTTGCATGATGTGCGTGTTAACTTCCAAAAAATTATCAAACAGGCTAAGTTTTGACATTGCATATAAGTATACTGCTACCAATATAAACATATAAATAGATTAATAGACACTACATTATCAGGAAATATTTATTTTTCCCTTGGAAACTTTTCTTTTGAGCTTAAAAGCAAACACATCATGAATTCAAGGTAATAATACCCGGCCATTTATTTTACACATTTTAATAATTTTATGCTATTTCCTTTTACAAAGAAAATGCTCCATCCTCATTTTGTTATTACATAGGTTTGATAAAAGGAATGGGTATATAGATATGCAGTTCTTTTCCACCACTGCCGTGTGTGCATGTGCAGTGTCTGTGTGTGTGTGGGTGTTAGGAGAGACATGGGACATTTACTACACAGTAAATCAATATGTGCTATCTTTTTTCAGGCCGAGTAATTTCGAAAGGGACAGGAAGCAATTAGCTGCCTCACACCTTATTGCTGGTGTACAGTTCTAATTTTTAAAAAATTTTCCCTCAATATAGCTTCTTTTTACTGAATTTGCAAAACAGCTATTTGTGGTTTAATTTTCATTAGTTAATTCTTTTATATAATCAAATTTAGATTGAAAAGCATTATAAGCCAGTCTACATTTTCAATAAAAGAAGAAGTGATGGTGCAAACCAAAATAAGAAATACTTTTTTTCTGCTATTCTGTCATTAACAGCTTAGTATAACCTGAAAAAAAATACATTATAACATTTACTTCTATTATATATAGAACATACAAAAATGTCCAAAGACTTCCAAATTGTCTAGAAACAATAAAGAAAAATAAATAAGACTGTCAAATATTTTTAAGGCTTCACATCTATGTATGGATTTAATTTGATCTAATTATTTATGTAACTTTGTATCTTAGCAGTATATCATAGAATAATATATTCAATCTTCGTTTCTATCCCAACACACTTGAAGAATACGACATATTAGCAAACCATGTCTTACTATGGTCAGGTGAGAAGCAGAGTGCCATGAGTATAATTTAAGACAGTCTTCTGGGTGATTCAGATATTTAGTTAGGAGACAAAAGCTACCTGCCTCCCTCCAGTGATTGAAAATCCATGGACAGCAGAAGGGGCTATGAAGTAAGATATGGATTCTAATCCCAAACTTACAATTTGCTAACAGTTGGATCTTAGGTAACTTAAACTGGGTATTAGTTTCCTCACCTAATGAGCTACAATAAGATGGAGAACAGACCTATTTCTTGAGGCGATAGGAGTATAAATGATATAATATGCATCACGTCTAACACAGGGTAGGCTCTTGACATATTCCTTTTCCTCCATCTCCCTGTATATAATTCTACAGAAATTGTTCCTTAATTATTTTCTTCAATCACAGGTATATTTATATATTATATTAAGCCTTTACAATGAACTTGAAAAAAAGGAATACTACTGGGACTCCAGCTCCTTTAAAATATATATAATATAAAGCATTTAACCAAATAGTAAGAAAAAAAAAAACTAGTCAAATAAATAAAGGGAAGAGAAAAAGAGGAAAAAGGGAAGAAAGGAAAATTACATTTGTTGACTGCTTGGTAGGTGGCAGGTACTGCACTGGGGTTTCACATGTGCTATTTTATTTAATTCTGAAAATAGCCCTGTGAAGAATATGTTATTAGTTTCAACTTTGAAGATGAGGAAAATGCTTCTCAGAAACCTTAAATAACTTATTCTAGATTAGACTGTTAGTAATGCCAGAATAAGGTTCACCTGACTTGAAATCCTCTATTCTATTATATTACATATCATATTTATTGAAAAGTAATAGGCTATGTCATATTCCAGACTTAAGATGATCTCTGCAAAGGGATTTTCTGTTTAATGCCGCAGTTGAAACACATCATATTGTTTTTTCTCCTGGTAATCCCAGAAACTGTAAACTGGGTTCATGACGGCCGAGCGAGCGCTGGACCATTTTAATATGTCTAAAGAGGGAAAAGCCTGACTAGCTGGCCGAGCATCTCGAGGATGGCCAAAACGATCTGAATGATCTACATGTGTTAGCACGGGAAATGAAGACAGAGAAAGGCACACATATCTTAACACTGTTTTTCCAACTTACCTCTGTTAACTCTGGCCTAGTTAAACTGAGCTAGCAATGCTATTTTTCTTCCTCTCAAAATCTGTAGTGGGTGAATCAAATGTGAAAGCAAGATCAATTCTGTTCTAAGACAGTAAATGAGCTTAAGATCAGACCTATTTCAGTTTACGGAGAAAATCTAATTATGCTAGCTTAAATGTTTGTTTATACAACGATATTACAGAGGTAGGAAAAAGAGATATACCCTCACCTACACCCGCTGATAAGCAAATTTCATGGCTACTGATAGATTAAAAAAAAAAACCCCAAACCCCAATGATCCAAAAACTCATTTAGTCCCACATACTATACCATCCACATATGAAGCAAAAGCTATAGAACAAAATATCTTCATGCATCATATTTTATAAAAGTCAAAGCTGGAATGGTTCAACCTTCTCCTGATGATACTTCAGAACACAGAGGCCCAGGCAGGTTATGAGGCTTATTCTAAATCGAAGAGCAACTGCAATGGCAGGTAAAGAAGCCAAAGCTTCAGTATCAAAAACCAGCACCCTCCATGGTAACACAAAGCCTCAATAATAAATGAGGTTCAAAATTATTATCATCTTAACTGTTTTGACCACAATCACATCCTCCAGTGCCTGGCACAGTGTTTGGCACGGAGACAGCATTAAAAATATTTGCGGAATGAATGAATGGATTTAATTCATACTCCACTGTCCACATTTAACTATCTTTCAAGGTCTCAGTTAACTAAGTTACACTTTATTTACCAAGTTTTGCTGATCACTCCAGCTATTTTTGTCCCTGAATTTCTGGAGCACGTCTTATTCATACCATCCAAAGGAATACAGACTTAGAAAGCTCAGAATTAGAATAAACTTCAGAGATAATCTGGCCTACGGGTCTCTAATCCTGGTTGATATTTAGAATCACCTGATGAGCTTAATGAAAACACAAATTTGTGGTCCTACTTCAGACCTATGGATTCAGAACACAGAATCCAGTGGCATAAAGTTCATTATCCTGTGGGACAGCCAGTTCCATTGCTAGACATCTTTTTTATTACATAAAACTTCAAACATATACAAAAGTAGAAAGAAAAGTATAATCAACCTCTTGTAACCATCATCCAGCTTCAATAGTTTTGAACTCCTGGTCAATCTTGTTTCATCTATACTCTCCCTCTGTATCCTCACTCACTCTTCCCAACATCTTAAATTGCTTTGCAGCAAATTTCATATATAAATATTTCAGTATATATGTCTAAAAGATTGGGACTTTTAAAAAACATAACCACAGTATTATCAGCACAGTAAACAAAGTCATGAGTAATTCCTTCGTATCATCAAATAGCCAGTTGGCATTCACGTTTTATTGATTCTTTCTGGCCCCATCACTAACTCTCCTTCTTTTTCCTCTCTCTCTCCCTTTCATCTTTTCCTTTTCTTTCTTTTCTTCACATATTCAAATTTGTTTCTTCCATTCATAATCCAAATTTGTTTCTTAAATCTCGTAATCTACAGTTTTCCCCTCCCCCTTCCTGGAATCAGTTCTTTCGCTCCACTGAGTTTTCTAAAATCCAATCCTGCTGATTATATCCATTTAAAGATACTTAAAAAGTGTTCTTCTGATCTCTGTTATTTCCTATAAATTGGCTGAAAAGATTCAGGTTTGAGTTTATTTTTATTCTTTCTTAGATGCTGTTATGTACTTCCATCAAGAAATATATAATGCCCGGCTGTCTCTTTTTTGGTGATATTAGGATATTGCCCAGGTCTATTAATTGATTAGGGTGGCAAAATGGTGATATCCTACCCTTCTTCAATTTCAGGCATGTTACAAAGAAAACTCTTCTCTTATCAACCATTTGATTACCCTGTGGTGTAGTTGTATAAAAAACACAGGATAAATATTTATCTCCCTTTAGTTACCAGTTTGGAAAATAAGTTAATTTTTAGCATCAGTCAAACATGACACTGAGGTTTGTGTGATTTTACCTCTCAGTATCATTTTGAACTCTTGGATCAAAATAAATTGATTTGTTTCTGTTTTGATTCATTGTGCTTATTTTGACTGCCATTTTACTTTTCTTACGGTATCTTACATAAATGTGTAAATTGCTTCTGGATTGTTAGTCATGTGCAGAGGTATTTCCATAAAAAATTAGTTTCCAGTTAGCAGTCATATGATTTCATGTAATATATGTAAAATTT
>CM053504.1:77805614-77872197 GCA_028627145.1 Eidolon dupreanum | reverse complement strand
CTTTATTTCACTGAACTATAGTGGTGATATACAATGCTACATCTATATAGAATCAAATTCCTTTGTATATATGAACCATGTCTATGCTATCTATTCTGTTCTATAGGTTTGTTGGTCTGTCCTACACCAAAATGACATTGCATTAAATACTATAAGTACATAATAAATTTTGATATAAGGTAAGAGAAATCCCTCCACCTTCTTCTTTCGAAGTGTCATGGCTTTTCTTAGGCCATTGCTTTTTCATATAAATCTGAGAATCAGCTTGTCAAGTTTAATAACAAAAACAACAACAAAGATCTTATTGATGTTTTGTTTAAAATGGTATTGAGTTTATGAAAATATCTTACGATACTGAGTACTCCTATTCAGAAAAGTGTATATCTCTTTATTTAGATCTTTAAAAACTCTTTCAATAAAATAAGTTTTTTTCTATAAAAGTCTTGCATATTCTTTGATAAGTTAATGCCTAGGTATTTTATATTTTTGAGTACTTTATAGGTTGATTTTTTAAAATAGTAACATATGTCAAAGTGTTATACATGAGTATTAAATGAGTTAATATTTGTAAAGTGCCTAAAATAGTGAAGAATATATGTGTTTATTGAATAAAACAAATCATACATTCCATTTATCTCTGGTATGTTAATTTTAGAATAACTTTGACAATTAAAAGAATAATGTTAAATTTATTGTTTGTGTGAGATTTATATATTAATTTGGGAATAACTGAGATATTTACCACATGAAATCATCTTATGCATCTAAGAACTATATGCTTTTTTGTTTACTCAAACATTATTTTATTTCTCTCAGTAACATATTATAGCTTCTTCAGTATTTCTTAAGTTTAGTCTTAGCTATGGGACTTCCTTTGGTTGCCATAGTTACTGAGATTTTTTAAATATTTTATTTTAAAAATATAAACATTTATCATCTTATTTTAATTATACAAATATCCACTCACTGTAAAAAAATCTTTCCAACAATCAAATGTTTCTAGTAAATTTTTCCTCTCCCCTAATTCCTGTAACTATTGGGTGAACTGAGTTATTTTTTGGCATCTGCATTCCTTCTGTGGTAAAATGGCTTGCAGTCTTATTCAGCTTTTTTTTTTTTTTTTGAACTGTGCTGTCTTTTTCTTCCTGGTTTTTAGCGTCTTTGAAGAGTCTTCTAAAAAATGATTTTCTATATTTTTCTGTTTGTTCACTAGTACATGGAAAAGCTACTGATTTTTGAGTATTTGTCTTGCTGAGTGGCCATCTGGATACCCTTGAGTGACACGCTCTATCTCAGGTTTTAAAAGCATCACTACCACAGCTACTATGTTGAAAACCCACTACAAAAGAGAGAAGGGTAGAAGCTGGAAGGCTTGGCGGTAACCTGGGTGAGTAATGAAGGGGGCCAACTAGGGTAATAATAGTAAAGGTGGTAACAAGTAGCTGAATTTATACATTTTGCAGTTAGAGCCATTCAGATTTTCTGTTGGATTTTATGTTGTGTGTGAGAGGAAAAGAGGAATTAGGGAAAACGCTAAGAAACTGGAAAGAATGATCATCAGTTGAGATGGGGAAGGCCATAAATAAAAAAAGGTTTCTGTAGGAAAACCAAGAATTGCAATTACTATTGAATTATTGAATTTTTAAAGGATACATAATTCTAGTTTCTGGACTTTTTGGTGTTTTATTTGTTTGTTTGTTTGTTTGAGTCTAGTCCTGTCTTTGGCTGTTTCTTTTGCAGATACAACGTGATGCCAAACTTCAAGTTCTGAAACACACCCAAGTTAGTGTTACTGTACTTGAAGTAAGTGTTAAGAGCCCAAGAGGGCCACTGAGCCATTTCCATGGAGCCCCCAGGCACTACAGAACATAATTTGAAAAACAAAAGTATAAGGAAGGAACTCTATATTGATTGATTTCATACAGGTCCTCATTTCATTCAGGTCCTCTGGTGGACTTGGCTTCTGGCAGCTCCCAGGTGAATCAGTAGCACCAAGTTTACCAGCACTTACTGTAGAATCATGGAGACCAAAGTGTAAAGAAATAAAATGACTTAGACACCCTACCATTTGACAGAATCTTCGAAACTGTTTTCTTAGGACACGTCGGGGAATCTACAACAAAGTTTCTCACAAAATGCTTCTGTTCACTCGTTACTGAAAAGCTTTCTAAGAGAATCACCAAACGTTCTGTAGCTTTTAGAGGGATTCGAGTTGATGTTTGCTATCGTCTCTTTCTGATATAAAATTGTTTGACTTTATAGAATTAAATATGCTAATCAGAGTGACCCCAGAGCACATATATATTAAGACAAATTCAAAGAAAACATTCTGCAGAGCCGTCAGACCCAGGTTATTTAAAACCCGGAAATAGGAATGTCCTTTGCCAAAAAAAAAGGGGGGGAGGAGTTGACACTGGCAATATAATCCTAACACTTGTCATTGAATCTGCTATACTCAGGCAACCTGGAAACAAGAAGTCAAAGAAATTAAAGACTGAACTAAAATTGAAAACCGAATCAGGGTAACTAACATATACATTAAATGGTTTGCAGAGTTTCATGCCAATGCTTCATTACATTCTAGATCTTTTAAAAAATTGTTACAATGTCTTTGTATTATATTCCTATAAGATTTAGATCTCAAACTACCACGGATGTCATAGTGAGCTACTAAACTAAATTCAACATAAGCCCACAAAGCTGGATATGTGTAGAGAATGAGTTATAAAGAAACAACTGGAGTCTGGTTAAGTTGATATAAGGTGGCTGTAAAGAGGGATGGCAGAAAAATAAAGATGCTCAGCTTCAAACATATGGCATAGGTGTGAACTACTGGAACCTATGAGTAAACAGAACAACTGGCATAGGGCAAAGAAAGTAAGATAGGCAAGTTCAAGTGGCAGCAATAAACACGAGCACTGTATGGTTACAATAATAATAAATCACATTAATAATTTCATAGAACCCTATAATTGTAGATGGAAGTGGCCTTAGACATAATCTCTTCCAACTTTCTTGTTTTATGGAAGATGAACCCAAGACCCATAAGTGTAGTGAATTAACAAAAAATGATTGCAAATAAAAGTTATTCTTGGAGAACAAGGCTGGGATTACATCACCAGTTAGGGTCTATAATGCAAGTGTCAGATCTCTGTTAAAAATGATAAAGCTCTTATACAGCATCAATTATTTATAGGTAAAAACAAAAGAGTAGTGAAAATTTCCATTTGATCTGAGTTTAGTATGCTGATGTAGTTAAAATGAGAAACAAGGTAATAAACACAGAAATTCACCCAATTACAAATATGTAATTACAAAAAAATTTAGTGGTTTAGTATATTTTTACACAAATCCTCTAGGAACTAATGTGCTTTACCACACACAGTGGGGATAAGTATGTGCTGTAGAAAAGAATATCCTAGGCTTTGGAAGAAAAATGCATCTGATTCAAATTCTTTATAAGAAAAATAACCTTAAGGACGTTACTTAATTTTTTCTGAGTATCAGTTCACTCATATAAAATACTGACAGTAATACTTAGCTTCTAAGGCTCTTAGGAAGATTTTAAAAAGCTGTATGTACACCTATACATCTCCTCATAGATAGCAGATGCTTTTAAAAGAGCTATTTCCTTTCCTTATTCTTCTATAAACATTTCTAGTAACAATAATAAATACTACCATTCAACTAACACTTACATATCAGGCACTTTTATAAGTGCTTTACATACACTAATTTACTTAATCCTCACAATAACGCTGTGAGGTAGGTGCTGCTATTATTCCCATTTTTAGTTAAAGAAACTGAGCCACAAAGCATTAAGGCCACACAACTACTGAGTGGTGATGTCAACACTGAAACCCAAGCAGTCCAGAAAAACGAAATTACAATAAAAAGGCTGAGCTCTCTGAAGAATGAATTCTGAGAATAATATGTGTCATTTATTCACTCTGATTAGGTCCCATTACCTCTTCCATTTTAAAATACAAAGAAAATTACAATTTGTGCATTAGGGTAGTTTAAATGACAAGAACTATCATAGAACACTTAATTAAAATAACTGAAGTATTCCATATTCTGTTGTGTTTCTTCTCTACTCTGGCTATAAATGAAAATTACATATGAAGTTTTAAAAATAACATAGATGTCCAAATTCCACCCCCCTGCTTTCTGAATAGGAAGTGTAGGCTAATGCACAGACATACGTCTTTTTAAAACACTCTACATATGATTTCAGTGCACAGCCAGAGTGAAGAATAACAGTGTTAAACAGAGAAGGTGTAATGGCAGAGTAAGTCAAGTGGCATCTGAAACCAGGATGACTTTCAAAAGTAAAATTATAAATGAGAAGTGATGACAACACAGAATGTTGAATTAGTGCAATGAGAATGAATGAATGAGGTAGATTCTAGAGTAAGAAGCCAGACAGGCAGGATTACATCCTCGTGCCAGGAAAGCCAGGTCAAAAAAATGAGGGAAAGCAAACAGAAATGCAACCTCATGGCTACCATAGCAGCTCAGCACACAATTTGATGACTTGTTTGTAAACAGTGAAAATACACATTCTTTTGTCATTTCATATCCTTGCAAATAGCATGATGCTTTCCTCGTCATTGTTGCTGCATTGTTTATACCTTGGAACTAACACTAGTTTTGTTATTACTTGCAATTCACTGACTTTGTCCTAATCTTGTTGATAAAACATTTGAGATTTGGCTTAACTTTCTTACCTTAAAATTAAAAAAATAAACTCATTATAAAGTCATCCTCAACCAACATTAACATTAATTTAATAAAATATGCATGGTTAGAAAGTATACGAAGTATTCGGGGAATCATTTTCATGACAGCAGACTACAACACAATAAAGTCAAACATAGCACCAGAACAAAATAAAACTCTAAATACAGGTTTTATTGAAATAAAATATTCCTTAGGTCGAATCTAACCGAGGCTTCTATTTGTTGATATTATAGCTGAATTAATAAAGAGAGATATAACTCTTTATACTTTGAAAAAATCATAATAACAGATAAGCAATTTATTCTAACAAGCTCTTGGAGTTCTTATCCATGTTTATTTTAATGACTATCTTTTCAGAATTGAATGGAATCTATGGATCTTTTTCCCAGAACAGAAACACAAATACACATAAAGATAGCATCTTCCATGTAACATCGGTGAGCTTGTACACAAGCTCATGTCATTGCATTTCTAAAGGCCCACTGTGGGGAAAAATTCGTTTTCTCTAAATATTTCACATCACAAATACAAGCCATTTCATAAGTACTGAGACGTGGATTTTGTACACGTTTATATCTCCACGGCACCAGCACATCCCTAAACGAATGATTGATAGATGTTCATATTTAAAGGTGGCCTAGGACTTGCCGGCTTGCTTCTCCTTTTTTTGCAGCACCACTTCTGAATATTTCTTATTTGTAACACAAGAAGACTGTGTGGAATGGTGAAAATATGCCGATTTAGGGCTGGAAGATAAATGTTCAAGTCCAGGCTCGATACTTTTCGCAATATGACCTTAAAACATTTAACCTGTGCCCTATTTACTGTCTGCAGGAAGAAAGTTTAACCAAATTTCACAAAGCTTTAGTGCATATTGGGCAAAATCAGTTTCCTCATCTGATAAATGCGAATAGTAGGAGTACTTATTTGATATGTTTAGAAGATTAAATAAGATAATACAGGTAAAGTACACAGTAAAATGCCTGGCACAGAGCAAATGCTCAATAACTAGCTATTTTTCATGTGCCTTGTATTGTGCTAGGTGTTGGATAAAACATCTATCTTGCAGGGTAACAAGAGATATGTATGGAGTTGGAATAAAAAACATGTTAAATAAATAGCAGTTCCTCTCTCATTTCCGTTGGTAGAAGGGGAAACTGGGACACACATAAGTTAGTAACATGTGGAAGCCTGGAGAGGCTGCCCATCTCCTGCCCTCCACGACTGAACGTACTCACGCCCTCAAGCTCACGGGAGTGTTAGTGGCTGATAAGTCTCAGCTGAGCTCCTCTGTGGGATTTTGCCTTAAGTTGAAGAGAGCTACCTCACCCAAGGTCACACCCCTTCTCAGGGCACCAGTGACTTGAATCCAATGACCGATTGACGTGGGGATATAAAGGTTGAGCTCTTAGCCCCAATTCAGGACAAGTCTGAAGGGTCATCCCAGCTCCAGAGTTCTCGGAGATCAGCTGAAGCTTTCTAGGCAATTGAAATGCAATTCGACTTCTCCCCCTGCCCAATCCTGCTTCTTTCACTCCCCTAAAAGTATTGATCTCGAGAACACGCCTGCATACAAATCTGTCTCAGAGCCTGCTGCCTAGGGAAATGACTTATGACACTTGCCCAAAGTCAAAAAGCTAATGAGAGATCAAAATGGGATTTACTACAGATGTGCCAGCATAATTCCACAATTATGAAATGAGCAGAAGAGACCAAATGAAAGACTGAACCAAAAGACCCATAAGGTAACATTATAAATAACACCCTCAAATATTCTAATGTCTCGTTTTGTGGATCCAAATGAAAATGAAGAATCCCTACTAACGTTGGGCTGATGTGAAACAAGAGAGCATCCACTCCCACGTGGAGAAGAGAAGGGAAGGTTTTGAGGAAGGTGGCTTTCCTGGGATGCTTTCTATTTCACTTCGGAAGCAGAGACTAACTGGACAAAAAGGCGTTTTAAAAACAGAGTAGTTCCCACCTTTTATTTTACGCCAGAGGAAACTGCAACCTAGAGGGCTACTTCACTTACCAAGGGCACAAAGTAACAGAGTGGCCTAGTCTAGGCCTCTTCATCACCAGAGTCCTTCAACTTTGTCTTCAATATGTGATTCTGGCGTTTTATGTAAAGTACAACACCCACAAAAAATTCATATATATTTAAATCTAAGTTTAAAATGTGTTATAAGATTAAATATGACTTTTGAATGAAGCGTCAGTGTCACTCGGCTCCCATCAGTGTGGATAATAGGAACTGGACTAGGTTATGAGTTTTCACAGAACGGTTTTATGAGGAAGGTTAGAATTCACTATCTATAGCTCTAACTACATTAGCAATTAAAGTTCATCAAATATTGCATCTTAATTGCCTTATCTCATAATGAGGATAATAATTACCTCATTCAATAGGATAACTTAAAGACTAAATATTTAATGGAACTGATGCATTCTAAATGCCACGTGAAGAAATAACATGACAATATGCATGGCAACTTCTAGCAGGTTAACATTATAACTGGTTAATTTTATACATAACTGATTGAAAAGAGCCTAAAGAAGACAGAGAACATTTAGAGATCTGTTTCCAATCAGGAGAGCAAGATTTAATCTGATAACTGTACATTTACTGAAAACATCCCAATTCAAATAAGAAAGGTCTTGCAAATCTCTATAGTAAGCAAATTTACCAAGAAATCTAAGACCTCTGATGAAAGGGTAATGGAATGTAAGTTAAAAGCAAATCCATCATTACCTTTACAATGTTTTATAATTATTAAAATAAAACATGGCAGCCATAATAAACGAGGAAAATATCAAGGACATTTTACACATTTTAAACTAATAGGTACTAACTATATCATTCATTTTTATATACTATTTCTTGCTTGCTAGAAAACTTTTGGTTATATGAAATAATCATAAATATGATTTGCTAAGAAGCATTAACTTTTGCCCTTTGCACATCTACTTTTTTATGCAAAATACTCAAAAGAGCAAACTTGGTTCTAAAACACTTAAATATTTAAAATGTTTGGTATATTATATTTACTTTGCTTGGGCAAGCTAAGGAGGCCCCATGCAAAAGCCCCTCCCCATAGCACAGCTTGGCCCAGGGTTTCTCTCATGTCAGAAATAGGCTTTAGGACCCCTTTACATGTGGTTTAGATCCCTGTCTTTTAACAAACTAAAAGAGCAGTCCTAAGACCCTTCATTTCTTTTATCAATTCCCAAGGCTTCTTTGAAAAATCTCTATTTCTAGTCTGCCATAGCTTTTTAAATCCCTCTTTTCTCTTAACCCATTTCTCTTTTTCTAGTTAATGGTAGTAAGAATTTGCAGATGAAATTATTACAGTTAAAAGAAAAGACATACAGAAGCAAATGTGTGAGTATCAGAATTTTATGTAAAGATCAACTGTGGTTAGAAAAGGGATGATAATAGTACTAGTCTAGGTAACTAAGATAATGTGGTATAAACTAATCTGCCTAGCAACCAGACAATGGCTGGGGTGGAATAGTCAGTCACCAATTCATTATTTTATAATGTATCTATGTTTATAGATGAATACTTATACTGAGCTATGGGAAAATTCCAGAGAAACAGCATTTATGTTCACTTTCCTTGCAGAAAAATACAAAAGAACACTGTTCAGAAATTATACAAAACACATTGGACTAAATTAGTGGTCTTCAAAATAAGTGACCTCTTTCAAATGAGAGCATCTTAAGACTTCTCAAGGAATAGTTTAAAAAGCACAAATAGTTTTAATGCACAGTCAGTTTAAAGAAATTAATTTCTAGATGCTAAATATGGAAGTGACCACCTTCCCTAAAACTGCGAGGGTAGAAATTATCTCTTTTCAAGGAAAATCATCAAAGATGTAAGATTTCTGACATTTAAAAGAAAGTTTGTCACGTATTTTTTTAAAAATGAATGATAACAGATATCAAATAATTATGGTAAATATTCTATGAAATATATTAAAAAGGACAATAGTTAAATTTTAAATGTTAATATTCACACTATCCTCAAAGGCATGGGTTTTCAGGTCACAAGCAGCTTGAGTTCAAATTTAAGTTTTACCACTTTTTGGCTGAGCCAATTAAAAGAATTTTTATTTTCTATCTTGAAGATCATATGAGGGGATACAGACGAAAGTGCTTTTTAAATTATAAAGTGATAGCACAGGTTCATCATTAAGCCCTTTTCATCTAGGAACCACTGAAAAGTCGCAGTTTTATACAATGGTCAAAAACATAAGCCCAGTAGACTGTGCTGAGACGCTCCTAGAGGTAATGTCTTGGCCAGTTTAACTAAACCCTCTGTGCCCCACTGGCCTTATGTGTAAAATAGAGATAACTGAGACACCCGCATTATAGGGCTATTATGAGGAGTTAAGTAAGTTAATGCATGTAAAAAGCTTAAAATTGTGCTCAAAAAGTTAGTTGCTTTATTATTGTGGGTGGTGGTATTGTTAATACTACTCTGATTCTCAATGTAAAATAGAGATCGAGAGATTACCCATGGGAATGGATACTGTTGCATTAAGAGCCAATACGAAGGGTAGCTAAGTCTATAATAGGACTTTAACAATAAAAGCCACTAATAGAGCTCCTTGGTTTTATAGCAAAAGTATGTGACAATGATCCAGTGAAGTTCTCTGCTGTAAGAGAACTACCAAAGTAACATGTATCTTCTTCCTTTGCTTAAAAGCCAAAAACCTAAAAGAATATATTGCAATTTGTTCTCCAAAGAATACCATGTGATGTATTCACCATAGGATTATATTTGGTCCTTAAAGATGACACAATGTTAGAAGTAATTTTGCAATATGCAGAACATTTTGACCTTATGCAAAGGAGTTCTGACACGAAAGCACATCTTTATAAAATATCCTTACCTATTCTTAACATATCAACCACAGAACTGAAGCAATGTGACACAAGCCCTTTGAGCTCTAATTGTAATTTTTTCGTCCTTTTAAAACTGTTATTGGAATATTTTTAAAATTAGAGGTAATTCATAATTCCTCATTCATACTCTTTAAAATACATATATTTTAAAGAAAAAATTAATGTTCCACCTCTACCCCTGACTTTTCAAATGATGTTCAGGATAAGCTGCATAATTTTTCAGGAATTATTTTATGTTAAAAGTGTTAACTGGAAGCCAGTTTTCATAAATTTCGGCTAAAACATTGACCAAAATGTGAAAACACAAAGCTCAGAAAAGGTAGTTTAAGAAAAGCATTTAAAACACCATGTTTTAACTTTTAAAAAAAAGTTCGGGCAACTATAACATAGCTATAGAGTAATGTGTCAAACAGATGATACTGTTTTCTAGCTTCGTTTAAGCATTGTATTTGAGTTAAAACTCAGGAGATGTTCAATAGTCTTAGTTTTTTGTTAACAAATAATATGTATTGAGAAGCAATAGATCAACATTAGGAATTTTTAAACTTACAAGTATGTCTGGCCAGTGAGTAGTTGGATCCACCACTAGTCAAACCAAATCCCTCAGGAATTTGACTAGAGCTTCGAGGTCTGGTCAACAGTTTAGGAGGTTCAATTTCAGCACCAAATTCAGCTCCTATTACTCCTAGTAAAACAATTGCAGTAGCTTGTTTCCGTCTTTCCTCATAAGATGTAGAAATTTTTTTCATTTGCGGGACACTTGCTAAGCAACCTGAAAATCAAAAACATAAGAATATAAATTAAAAGAATATCAATACAAAAAAGACATGTGATTATAAAAACATTCAAGATTGCTCATTCAGGAAAGAATAGTCTTTTCAACAAATGTCACTGGGACTACTGGCTATCCACATGCAAAGGAATGAATCCGGACTTCTACCTCTGACCATGCAAAAAATCAACTCAAAATGGATCACAGTCCTAAATATGAGCTAAAACTAAAGAACTTGCATGAGAAAATATAGATGCATATTTTCATGATCATCAGGCAATATTTCTTAAATATGATACCAAAAGAACAAGTTAAAAATATTTTTAAGTGGACTTCATCAATACGAAAAACTTTTGTACTTCAAATGATAGTTATTAAGAAAGTAAAGATAACATATAGACTGAGAAAAAATACTGTCAATCATACAACACTAAGGGATTGTATCCAGAATATATCTCTTACAATTCAATAAGAAAACCCAACTTTTAAAATGGGCAATTTGAATAGGTATTTCTTCAAAGATATATAAATGGCCAATATGCACATTAAAAGATGCTCAGTATCACTAGTCATTAGGAAAATGTAAATCAAAACCACAATGAGATACTACTTCATATGCACTGGAATATCTGTAATAAAAAAACAGACCATAAATCACGTGTTGTCAAAATAATACAGAAATTGAAACTCTCATGTATTGCTGCTAGGAATGTAAAATGGTATAACTACTATGGAAAACAGATTGGTAGTTCCTCAAAAGTTAA
Organism: Eidolon dupreanum; assembly: GCA_028627145.1. NCBI lineage: Eukaryota > Metazoa > Chordata > Mammalia > Chiroptera > Pteropodidae > Eidolon > Eidolon dupreanum. The sequence continues at coordinate 77,861,007 of CM053504.1, read as the reverse complement.
GTATAGAATTACATATGACCTAGCAATTCCACTCTTGGGTCTCTACCCAACAGAAATGCGAACAAATGTCCACTCAAGGACTTATACATGCATATTCACACCGGCGTTGTTCATAATAGCCAAGAAGTGAAACGACTCGAATGTCCATCAACTGATGAATGGATAAACACAATGTGGTATATCCATTAATAAAATACTATTAAGCAGTTAAAAAAATGAAGTGCTGATACATACTGCAGTGTGGATAACCTTGAAGACATTATGCTAAGAGAAAGGTCCTCACAAAGGGCCATATAGCGTATGACTCCGTTTACATGGAATGTCCAGAACAGGCAAATCTATATAGACAGAAAATAGACTAGTGATCGCCTAGAGCTGAGACGGAGGTTAAACGATTAATGATGGCTAATGAGTTATTAGCTATCTGAGGTAATGAAATATTCTAAAACCAGATTATGGTTATAACTGCACAACTCCAACAATACTAAGAATCACTAAATTCTACATTTTGAAAGGATAGATTTTATGAAATATAAATTATATCTCAATAAATCTTTTTACAAAAGAATTGCTCATTAGCTCATTTATTATTTTGCTCGCTAATGAATATTTATTGAGCATCTACTTTGGGCCAGAGAGTTGCAAACATAAAAATAAATAGTCCATGTTCTCAAGAAACTCACTAATGCATGAAAAAAGCCTGTTCACAAAGGGAAAAATGCTAAATTTAACACTCAAAGGATAAGTAGGAGTTTGCCAGACAGTAAGAGAGATGGGCAATAAGAGAAAGCAAAGGATGAGAATTTCGTCCGGATGAACCAGAATGTATAAGTGCAACCAGGCATTTGAAGAAGTACTTTTAACCTGGATGAAGCTCACCATAACTTCATATTCAAAAGGGATAACAACATGTACCCAAAACATAATGGAAAACAATTTTAAATCTTCATTAACGTACCAATAAATAGGAGGTAATTAGTGGAATTACATTCCTAACACATAACACTATTTAAAGTGTTTTTTTGCCAGTCTTTCTCTCAGTCAGGTATACACCTCATTCACACTCCCCAAATTCTAAGACTTAGTCCTTTGCTCAGTCCTACCCCCTTTCTAGTTCTACTTCTTTCTGTAAATGGCCTACCTTTTATTTTTTGTTTGATATTTATTATGGGATATTACAAGCATCCAAAGAATATCCTGATATACATGTACACAATCAACTTTATATAATTTTAATGTTTTTCCAAAGGTGATGAATTTCAGAAATTTTAAAAATTAACTAATATAAATATAAATGAAGTCTACTATGGATTGTATCTTGACCTTACTACTCTTTCTTCATGTTCCAGAGATCACTACAATCCTCACCTTATTGAATGTTTTTGATCTAAACTCTGGATGGATGGACAGACAATGGATGGAAGGATGAATGGATGAATGGATGAATGGACAGATGGATGGATGGATGAATGGATGTTGACTGATCGAGTGGCAGGCAAGTAGATAAACAGACTAATACATAGACTCTGAACTAAATTTGCTAATAGAATTTTTTACATTTAGGTCCATAGATGAGATTGGACTATAATTTTTTCATATGCTATTCTTGCTGGGTCTTAGTAGCAATATAATAAAAGCCTCAAAAATTGGGTTAAGTAACTTTCTCTCCCTAGTTTTTTGAAAAGTCAAAGGATTCTTGACATTTGATTAAATTTTCCTCTACAATTATCAGGGCCTGTGTCTTATAACACTCTCTTCCTGGAGTTAGAGGGCAGCTGATGAAGGTGTGGGGGAGGAACAGGGTGGACGGAAAAAATATTTTTAATTATGAATTCGTTTTTTGTAGTAGTTACTTATTTAGTCTGATTTTCCATTCTGGAGTCAATTCTGACAGCTTATAGTTTAAAAACAATTATATATTTCATCTAAGTTTTAAAATTTATATTGGTGTGAAGTTATTTACAATATTCTCTGTGATTAAAAAACCTCAATTCTATCAGTTGCTACAAAGAGATTATAATCCCTTTATTTGTGCCTTTTCTTATATTATTTTTCATGCTTTTCTTGATCAGTTTTGCTAGAAATATATATTTTTTCAGATTTTCCTAAAAAAACTTTGGTTTTGATCTTATTGTTGTATTGCTATTTCACTAATTTCTGGTGTTATTTTTACTGTTTCTTCTTCCCTTTTCTTTAGGTTTTCTGTTTTTTCTTTCTCTTTGTTTTGTTTTTAGGTTGAACATAACTCACTTTCATTGTTTTCAGTTACGGTTACCACTGTCAGTCGCATGGTTAATATCCATTTTCTTCTTCTCCTTTAATAATACCACCTCAATTTTAACTGAGTAGCAATGTACTCATATCCTTTCAATGTCCTTCCAGGAACTGAGGAAGCCATAGCCTATCCTCCTGGCTTTAGACTTTACTCATGATATATTTTAAGTCTTCTCTGCTCACAGGACCCAAAAGCCTGCTTCTGGAAAGCAGCTAATGGTTTCAGCCCAGATCATTGCATTTCTATTCCATTACTTGTCCACAGAGACATCTATCTTTCCTGAGCCTAGTTATGTCTCTTTGGTTTTCTATTTGTACATTTTATCCATCATAGCTATATATTTGGTACAGAGGGATTTAAAAAGTGAACTTCTGGAGCCATCTTGATTGGAGGTCAGCTTTCTGCTCTAATATTAATCCATCTAGCTTTTCTGGCCTCTTTCACTACACTGCTCCACACATTAATTAAATCAATACAAAAGAGGGCCCCCAGAGCTCAGTATGCCAACCAAGAAATTAGCAGCAGGGGGCTGTGAATACTTTTAGATGTTTTGTTTTATTTTGTCTCTTGTTCTTCTGCCTTGTCATTCTATACTGTTGGAGGTGAGGTAGGGGAATAACGACAGGGGAGGCTGCATGGGTACCAATACATGAGAGGTCTTTGTATGGCAAGCTGAGGACTTTAACCTTTCGTTAATGGAAAGCCATTGAACAATTGTGTATGAGGTGATGACACTGGATTCATTCATTGTTAGAAAGATCATAACGGTTGCAGTCTGGAAGACAAACTGTGAAGGAAAACAAGACTGGTGTCAAGTAGAACTAAAGGTAACTCATGCAATGATCAAGCGGAAAATAGTACCAGTGATGGTAGAGGGCATTCATTCCATTAGTCAGTCATTTAGCATATCGAAACTGAACATCTAGTGTGCACATGGCATTATGCTAATATAAATTAATAAATTAATATGAATTAATTGGAATGAGAAAAGCAAAGTCCTTGTCTTTATTGAACTTAAAGGCTACTAAACAGAAATTGGAATTGTAAAAGTTACTAAATCAATGAGAATTTTATGGACTGAGAGAATAGTATATTTAGAAGTAAGAAACCAAAGCATGAAAGAATTTGTTGATCTCTATTTCAAGGATAGGTAACTGGGCTGGAACTCTGAGTCAAGAAGATAATGGCAGAAAATGAGGTAAGTGGCAAGAAAGGGCCAGGTCATAGATGGCTCTAATGGTCATATTTACCATTTACAATTTGTATCCTTTGAACATGGGAAGATACTCAAGATAGGGTTTAAGTCACAGAGTAGATTTAGGGTTTTTGAAAATCACTCTGAGATGTATAAATAATGCTGGAAGTGAAGTGATCAGTTAGGAGGGTATTGTACAAATCAAAGTGAAAGATCAAGCAAGGTTGGCTTGGTGTTGGAATGTTAAACCGGAGATGCAGAGAAGTGAACAGTGTCGAGATCCACAGTGAGGTCTGGGTAGCTGATCGCGACACTGCAGAAAGATTTCAGATGTCCTGCCCTTAATTCTCTTAAAAGTCCTAATGGACTACAACAAAAGTAAAACAAAACAAAACCATTGTCAGAGAGGTATGGCCTTTCGAGAAGCTGAATTAAAAACCCACAGAGCTCAGAGTTTTTTAGAATATACTTTATATTCCATTTACTTAGCTGTGCTGAACCACAGAGTAGAATGTAGGCAAGAAGACCTAGTCGAATCTAAGAAATGGAACTGGTAGGGTACTGTAAAAAATTTAAAAGTTGGAAAGGAATAATTAAGTAAAAAAGTGGCATAAGGTACTTAAGGAAAATGGGGGTGGATTATCTAGAAAACTAAGGTGGTAAAATCAAAGAATATTTACTGTTTATTTGGATTCCAAGAGAAGTTTGGTGCAGTTGAGTACAAAAAAGATTTACTGCTGTTGCAGCTATAGTTTCTTAGGTTCTGCATGTCGTACTTTATTGTTTAAAAAAAAGTTAGTTCTGGGAATTTGCCATTAGTTTTTAAACAGTGTATAGAAAAATAAAATCTAAAATGAGTCCACAGAGAACAGATTCATCTTTAAAAATATTCTACTTCCTTCATATAAAATGTTAGTTATTACCCATTTTCCTAATTTAATTTTTGTATAGTGTATTTCAAATTGCATGCAGACTGCTTTACAATGACACCCTTCTAAGGTTATAAAATTACTTTATAACTTCCAGGGTCAGGATAAGTCACATTTTATAACTTAAAATTTCTTATAAATAGCCTCAAAATGTTTGCAAATATTTAGGTAACAGAAATATCTTCTAATGTGATGCCATAGTATACATTTCTGTTTCTTCATGGATTTTTTTCCTAGTTTTTTAAAGACAAAGAAGAAATGTTAGTAAAAGTATTAGTGTGTATATGTGATTATAGATTCAAAATATGACACTGATTGGTGATAGTTTATAGTAACTAAAGGGAGAAAAAGCCCTGAAAGCTTAACCATACTAAGAAAAAAAATCAATAATCACTGCCTGTGTATTTAGAAGGATGAAAATGGACCCTAATTTTGGGCAAAGTGATATTTAACAATTTGATGATCTATATATCTCAGTACATGCATTTAAACCCAACTTTATTTATGTACAAGAAGATACACAAGGGGTAAGAGCTCTGTGTCACTGCATCTAGATTCCCCTAGTATTTATTTTACTCTTTATATAGTATTCCTGAAACAGGAAGCAAGCCAGGCTCCCCTCCCCCTACGCCTCAACAAGAGCATGCTCCATAACAATAGTTCAAAGGAAAGCTCTATTCTGCACTTGCACTGATTGTTCTGTCAGCTGACCTCTGCAGAAGGGAATTGCTAACCGCTGCCTTGCTCCTTAGCTGACAAATGAATGATCGCAGCTCCATCTATTTTCACTATGGCTGCCTCTAGCCCAGGTGCTCAGACAGAGAGCCCGGTGTGACATCTTAGATCAAGATGAATTGGCACAAACTCCTGATCCAAGATTGTTTTATACCATTTAATTTAGTTTCTTCCCCTGCTTGGATGAGCACAGCTCTGGTTATGGATTTCTATTCTAATGTACTGAAGCAGGCCCTGAAAGAAGCCAATGAAGCAGCTGCTGGAGCAAGGGACTGCAGGGATACTGATCAATAGGCAAGGCATTGACCCCAGCCGCTCAGCCTCTGCAACGGCCACTGCTTGAAGGGGGAGGGGGCGCAGAGGCACACATGGGCTGCTCCAGGAGGAAATTAAACAACAGGGGCAACTGAGAGCTCCGCCTCTAGCCTGGTCCCCCACCTTCTCTAGGTTCTTTGTGTTTAATTACCTCAGTCTTGTCCTAACTCCCACTCCTCAAGAAAGAATGAAGACTTTAGGGAAGTTTTAATAATGTACTTAGAGACAGTTATTTGTAAATTGTATCCTTAAGCTAATAAAAAGGATCATAACAGGTGCCCTCTGCTAAGTGGCCAAAATGTGAAATCTTAATTAGCTGTCAAGTACCTCGCTTGGTGTGCTTATCAGGCTCATAAAAACAGTCCGACTGGCTATGAACACTACTGAGGCTGAAATTCCGTGGTATGTAATTTTTATCAGTACTCAGATTTGAATAGATGATAGCTCTTTGTTAAGGAGAGAAGTAGGAGCAAGAAAAGGTCTTCCTAAGAGACACAGACTGATTAGTGAACATAGAAGGTACAGATGCCCATTCCGACTAGTGTTCTAACAATAACGGAGCAATTTCTGATTCTTTGACTTTTCAGATTTGGAACTATTTTAAATTATTGACTTTGACTGTGTTTTCTCTTAAATAGCACAAGAAATATGCAATTAGCTGCAATGTTTTCTTAGAAATAAACTGACAACCAAATGGGAGATCTTGAGATATTAAAAATAAAACAATTCTGTAAAAGTAGACCTTTCTACCGTTTCATTTGTCTCATGAAAATTTGGTATTTTTTCACAGAGACATGCCTCCATTTAATCATGCTAAAGGGTGACATGGAGATCCATTTTCTTGACAGGACGGTTGATCACCCTATCACAGTAAGAAAATTAATACCTTCAACTAGCCCTGTGTGGAAAACAGAAGCTACATGCAATGGTAAAGGACATAAATGTTCTACATTTTAAGTTGCAAACAAAATACTTGTTCTGTGTGAAAATATGTTTACTCATTATTGGTTTACTTTAAACAAAATATGAGCCTTTGATTTTATTAAAACAACCATTTAATTCATGCTGTGCTCCTCAAAAGTACATAATTGTCTTTAGATTTAGCATAATTGACTCTAGATTTACACGAACAGGAGTAAACACTTCACTTACAGCTTAACTAGAACACAGGTAAAATATTTGAGAAGTTTAAGCTATTTAGAAGGCTGTGAGATATTGATTACTTCATTTAAAAAGCAGTCAGAGAGTGCAACCAAGAGGTCAAGATAAATTTAACAGTTTGAAGCACTTTACTAAATAACTCTAAAGATCATGTTAATTGGCTTTGTGCAGTTCCAGGGTAAAATTAATTTTATCCCAGCCTACAATAAAAGGATTAAAAGACATATTAAGTTCTTCAGTTTTAACTGGAATAGGAATCAATGGCTTTGAATTAAGGCTAAAGGAAGTTTTATGAGAGATGGACTACCAGCAGATACTTTAAATGTGCTATTAGGAATATGTTGGTGGAGGAGTTATTGTTTTAGGTATTAAAACCTTAGATAAGAAGAAACCACCAATCTACTACTCTGAGAATATACTTTTAAGAACAGTGTGATTTGACCCTGAAAAAATATTGTTAAAAATTTGATTCTTTGTTTAGGGTACAGTATCAGAATGCTTTTTATAGTTGACACATACATTTAAAATTTTAGTAAAAATTAATGAAATTATGTGGTTAAATTCAATCTCATTCACATCAAGATTATTACAATATTTAAAACAGTTAAAACCATATCAAAAACATATTTTAAGGTTTTTGAAATCAAAATATTACATTCAGATTGGTTTTAGCATACTAATTTTATGCCAGACATTTCTGGCATTTGATAGAACCCAAGTGACATTCACAATGATATAATTTCTGAAATTGATATAAAGTTCAATATGCCATAAAACATAATTTTGGAAATTCAGAAATGTATTCTTGGATTTTTATTTATTCAAAATAAGTACAAATAAAATTTTAAATGTTTTTCTTTGTTCTTTCATTGTTTAATAATGTTTGGAATGATATGGATAGGAAAATAAATTGCTTTTACTGTACAATGACTAACAGAAATAAATACAATTTATATTAATAATGTACATACCGTATAGATTAATAAATAACTGCAACTTTCTAAGACTTTATATGAATGATTAGAAAAAGTTGCAAAAACCTTATGGGCAGCAGGTGGAAATTATTTGAAATAATAATTTGGATTAAGCTAGAAAATAGTTGCTATTGTGGCTCTTTACAACTTTAGAGGCAATAAAGTGTGTTTGCTAGTATCAGGTTTTGATTAAGAACAAAAGTAAATTTAGCAAAGTAAACTTTGTTAATATTAGCAATCTGGAGGACAAGAGAACTTTCAGAATTAAGGCATATGATTTACTATTTACAATGTCCACATATAGTTAGAACAGACTAAGCATATATACCATTCACAGTTCTACAAATGTAAGTTAATAAGGCTACAAAAAGATTTCCTTCTGTTTTCAGACCAGTAAAATATTTTCCCAAATTTACATTTTTATCTATTTTGCTTTGCTCAGCTCCAAAGACATTTTAAATTTGATGTGGCATTATCAGCAAATAATTACTGTGAAAAACATATATGATTGTATATCAAGTAATGACAAATTTAAAATAGTACATGACAGTGAAATATGTCAATGAAAATGTATTTTAATATATTTCTGAACATAAACAGAAGTATCTAAAAGATCTTCAAAAGTGAGTGGAGTTCTAATTGTTTTTTAGATGTACTTTAATCAAAATAACTTCAATTTCCTCCTGACTGACTGCTATCTAAATTGATGTCTCTGGTTGCCTAATGGAATATTAATAATTTATTTTTAAGATATGCCTCTTTAATAATCATTAAATGGTACTAATCAAATATGTTAACTTAGATATGCATTTGCATTCACACATTAGGTATTCCTAATTATTGTACGCAAGTATATAATATTCTTAGGATACCAAGACATTAAACCTCAGTGAGTTAGAACTATATTTTTAAGACTTTTGAATGTGTTATCTATGTTTCTAAATCATAATGAAAAAAACGTTGGCCCTCAGTGGAGGTTTCACAGTGTAAATAAATTGTTTCCACATATGTTTGTCCTGAACATTTTCCATACCTACTTGCTACTCTTAGGGTTTCTTAAGATTAACCAACGTTGCCATAATAAAAACTAATTTTAAAAAATGTCAAATTTTACCAGATATGTAATAGTAATTTTCCAAATAAGCTTTGTTAACATTTAAAAATAAGCAAAACTATTTTAATATTAATTTGTTTTTAAAACAATTTGGTTTTAAAATGGTACAGTATTCTACTAATTAAATTTCAGTTATCCAACATATCCCAATTTTTAGTCAAAAACTTTGGAGACGAATTAAATGGGACACAAAAAGGCATAGATGGTGACAATCCAATGTGAAAAAAAAAAACTCCAAGATTTCAATCTCCTTGGTGGTGAATCTGGGTTTCATAAGCTCATAAGGAGAGTCTGTGGGTCTATGCCATTGTAAATGATGTAATTAAGTTCCTTCTCTTAAGTCAAGTGCCTTCACAGGAATATTACACGTTACTTTCACTGTTGGCACAACTTAACAGCACTGAAAATCCTGCAATCTTTACAAAATATGGCCAATAAACTTTTAGAATATGGACAAAAATTAAAATTGCAGATGGTTATATGGCCAACATGTAAATTTTTACCTGTGCACTTCAAGTAAAAAAATGAAACATGCAAGTTTCTGAATGTTCTTCTCAACCTCCTTGGGGGGGGGGGCGGGGGGAGATGAACTGATTAAAAATGACAATGATGGGACACATCAACATTTATTTCCAAACTTTCTCATTATTACCAGTGTGTGTGTGTGTGTGTGTGTGTGTGTGTGTGTGTGTGTGTGTGTTTTCAGGATTCACTGTTATCAGCATAGGTGTTTCCTCCATTACATTGTTGCTTTGTAACACATCTGCCTATGTTTTCCTCACATCTACTGACAGCATATGGAAGTTGCTCCCTAAATCTCAGAGGCTTTTGCTATTTTTGTTGCTGCTGCATTATTCTCTCCTCACTTGGAAACTGAAGTAAACAAACATGCTATTAATTTGTATGTATGCTCGATAGCCCCCTGCTGGAACATAATAGGTTCTGCAAATGCATATATCTTTCTGCTGCTGCTGATTAAGCCATTTTAAAATAATGCCTCTTGCACATATATTATGGGTGTGTGCATTTGACAAAACACATCAAATCCATTTTCCACAAAATCAGATAAAAGCAAAATAAGTGAATATTCCAAAATGATTTTTTTCCAAAGGAAATATAATATTATCACTATCTTGGGGATTATTTTGATAATTAGAACCCTTAAACTCTGAAAGCAATTTGTACGTTTTTCAAGTACAATTGTTGCATAATTTCTTATTCTTCACATAAACAAGTTCTATACCTGTTTCCCCACAATCTGTATTATAATTTTTTTCCTTTATTCTCCACCTTTATTCACTGCCAAAATTCCATTTTTTCCCTTTTACTTTACTTTTAGTACAAACAATATCAGTTTGGGAGAAAACTGAGATATAAAAAAATTCCAAAGACATCCATGTAATTGGAAATCTTGCAGTTAATTGTTGGTTCATTTTACCTTTCAAGGGTAGATCTGAGATATATGTCAAGTTTTAAAAACTACAAATTGTAACATTAAGAAAAGCATCCTTAGCTTTTTCAGGAGGAAAGAAATATTTAAAAATAGTGACTTGTAAAATCATATAAACCTGAAAATATACCAAATTATCCCCATAAATAATCCTTTCTTGTACAATTAATATTCAGAAAAAGATAACTTCTGCAATGAGATTCACTTAAAATGCTAGAGTCAACATGACGTGTTTCTTTAAAAGATCAAATAGAACACATGAGAGTTAACCTTTGGTAGACTGTTCGAAAACCTTCTATGAAGATTTTATACCTATGCATTACAGCACAGTGAGAAATAAATAGTTACATCTGAAGTCATTTTTATTCACAAAATGACAAATCATTTACTGGATTCACTTGAAAGATATTTTCACGTACATGACTATCTCTTTCAACTCTGTGACACAAAACCAAATCAAAAGTGATAATTGCCTTGTTCTATTTTTGAGAAGTTAAAAAGTACATCTGTTCATTTATAAGAAGTACTTGTAGTATTCATTTTCCTGAAATACTATGTATTGGTCATAATAAAACAATGACATAACCAAAAGTTATTTTTAAAAGGTTTGCAGTAAAGTAAAACTTTAAGGAGATATCTTGCTTTCATTTTTCTCAGTAGAGTACTTCATAATGTTATTTCTGATTTTGAAAAATTATTACAGTATTTCATATTTTGACTTCTCTTCTGTTTTCTTTACTATTAGTGAGGTATTAAGCAGAAATAATAGAGCCTAGTCAGGAGCAACAAAAAGGTTGGGGAATTAACGGCTAGGCATTTGAAGTGGTAGAAGATCTGGAAGAAGTTAAGGTGAGCAAGCCAAAAGCAAAGTTTTATATAAGAATTTTAATAACCCAGTCCACAATTAGCAGAAATACATGAGCTTATCTTTTTTAAAAAATAAAATGCTATAAGTTATTAAAACTTTATATAGATTAACACAGTACAGTTCCTAAGAACTGAAAAACTAAAGAAATTTAAAGAAAAATATTTTTAAATTTAAAGGAAAAATAAAATAAAAAAGAAGAAAAAATGTAGTAAAGAAATTAGAGAAATAAAAAGGTCAAAGACTTTTTATTTACTAACCACATTAATAGAAGGTCAAGAAAGCAAAGCTTTGGAAGAAAAAACAACAAATAAGTAAAAGTAAACTGAGGATTCACATTAATGGTCTAAAAGCCATTGACAAAATAAACTGTAGCCTCCAACTGTTAAGGATATACTCATTATTATGTCGCGATCTATAGAAAAAGCAGTTCATCTAGAGCCTAAGGAACACGCACGTGCATAAATGACACAGCTGTTTTCCAAAGAGGTTTCTAAGGAGCCTCAGAGAGCTTGAAGAAAAATAAAGCTTGAATCGCTATTAAAGAGCTGCACAAATTTTTCATTTCTGATCTCTTTATATGTTTATGCTTTCATCATTTTTAAGTTACATGTAGAGAGAAATATAGATTTTAATATTATTTTACATTTCTTCATTTTATAATGAAGATAACAAGACTATCAAGTTGTTCTTTGGCAAATGTCTTCTTTACTGACGTTTTATTCTGTTTGTGTGATTTATTTTACTAGGTGCTTTCTCAAATAAATATATATGGATTTTAACATTTACTAATATTCTCTTTCCTGTAACTATTTTATATGATTCCCTATTAATTAATTCCACTGATAATTTAGATCTGAGTTGCTTATCTTGCAAGTATCAAATTAAAACAGGTTTTAGGCCTTGAATTGTTGCACAGTCCCTCCAATGCTTAACCAAAAAAAACTAAGCACATACGCCTAGAGATCCTGAGTATCTAAGTCACCGATTTGCTACAAGTATGGATTTGTAAAACCTACAGCTCCTGAAATGAACACTAAGAGAAAAATTTAATGTTTTAACTTGAATATGTATGTAGTGACATACTCAGGTTTGTAATATGTCATGCTATTTTTAGACTTTTTTTTAAAATTTGTTTCTGCTACATAACACACAATCATTTTTTCAGAATTCTGCCTGATTAGGATAGCCAGGAGTCGTGAAGAAATACCTTTCTAACCTTCTCTTAATTCATTGTTTATTAAGAGAGATACTTCTCTATGTAAAAACCTAGAAAATACATGTATACGTATGGTGTTGGATACATACATCATTCATGATGGCTCTTATATTTAACTGCTCTGAGACTTTGGCAGGGGAAAAAAGGAACATAAAATCAAGAGAAGATATTTACTGAGAACTACTACTACCACTGCCACAAGTCAGTATCACAAATTACCATATAAGGGTTCAACAGAGGCAGATGAAAACAATCCGAAGCAAGAATTTAACGTGTACTTACAATTTTTGTCAAATAAAACTGTTTTTCTTATTAGCAAAAGAAAATAATTAAAAAATTTCTGTAGTATTTTATCCAAATTTTCTGATTTCTACAAAATACGAAAATAAAAAGCAGTAACTACTTATGGTAAAAAAATAATAATAATAACTCTCCAGATATATCAAAGGTAAAAGGCTCCCTATTCATAAAACCATAACAACAGAAAAACCTGAAGTTCATCTCTTAAATAATCAAAAAAATATTAGATCCATATAAATTCCATCTGCTTACGTTGAGTGCCTCACATATCTACTGTGTTTGTTATAATGACAATTATATACCTACTACAATTGCTTTTCAAATTCTTCTACAAAACAGACATACCATTAAGAATTTGAAAGAAAAAGAAAAAAAAATCAGAAGTAGAGTATAAAACATCTAATCCAAGATTAGGTGACTGTTAGTGGGGAAATTTTAGAATTTTAGAGGATAAGTGAATCACAGAGCTCTCCTAACCAAACAAATTCCCACACTCTATAGATAAGGAAGGTTAAGTAGGTTAAGTGTTCATGTGACGAGGTGAAAGGCACAGAGAGAGTGGCCACTCGTGGCAACATCGTTTCAGACTGATCTCTGGAATCTACACTGGCCTATAAGTCAGTGTTTGTTGCAGAGCAACTAATTAATATTTGACACCTGACCTAAGATAAATCTATATTAGGTATCCCCAAATCCTGCATAATTAAAAATATTTCTTAAAAAAAAAAAACCATGCAAACAAAATTTATAATTAGGAAAAAGTCTTAAAATAAGTTTTGGTCTATAGTATATAATAATGTTATACATTGTTTTCTACTGGGGCTATCTGGTAACAAATGTAAAAAATGAGGGAAGATATATGAAGTAAGCAGATTAAACTGTATTTTATATGAAATATATATGTACATATACATGTGTGGACTAATAAAACATATCGAAAAAATACAAAGTACTGAAGTATAAACATTAATACCATTTGAAGACCAAATATTTAATATATTAGTCAACAGGATAATAAAATAAGCACAGCATCCACAGAAACATCAACAATCTCCACAGATGAAAATTTCTTCAAATACAATATATGGAGAAAAACATTAGTTAAAAATATAACTTTTAGTTTTAGTTACCTCTACATAAGCCTCCCTGTAAGTTAATGGTCACTAAAAGCTCACAGGCACAAATATTTTCCAAACTTGCATACTCAACTCCAAATATTGCGGATAAATTCATGATCATTTCCAAAGTTCACATCGTAATGTCAGAGAATAGCTTAAAGTTACCATAAGGGTTAAGACAATCATTTTCTACTGCATACTAGTGCTATTCTAAGCCGATAGTGTGTTTAAATCCACACCAATGAAATCAATACAGCACTGTTCTATTCAAGGTGAGACCAAATAAACCTGTCTGAAGCTTTGAGAAATAGGCTTTGCAGTATACTTTGAGTGCTAAATGCCTTTCAGTCCAGAGATCTGTCATTAAATAATCATTAGCCATCATTCACTCTTCCTAAAAAGCTTAACATCTAAACTTGTTCAGCATCCACTAAAGCATTAGTATAGACGATCAAGTAAGTACTCATTAGCACTTAAGGATGTTTCAGTCACTCTGTTTAACCATATTTTGTCTTATCAAAAAAAAAAATCCCAAAATATTAACACATATTTACCACTCAGAGGGCAATTTATACAAATGATTAGTAAAAAGGACATCAACGTAATGATTGGCCTCTTTTGGACAACATGGCATAACTCATGGAATTAAAATCAACTCTTTCCTGTCTGATCTAGCCACATAAAACCTGATGCCTTTCCTACTATTCAGCATCATATATAATTCAGCATCACATATAAGCCAAATGAAATTAAGTTACTCACAATAGAGAATTCATCAGGAAGTAATCTTGGCTTTGATCCTGTATTTTAAAATAATGCTTCTTTTATCAATGCTATTCATCTCTCACTTTCAATATATGATCATCCCAACTGCTGAATATCAACTATAATACGCCTCGCACTATATTAGATATCATGAGGTAGAGAGAAAATTAAGACATATTTATCTTCTTTTTATTTCCTGAAAGATTAAGTAAATAATATAGAATGATCTGTATTTAGTACTGTTACTGGACCATATGTATAAATCTGATGGTCAAGGTAATTTTCTCCATGCTTTAAGAAGTTAATTCTTGTATGCTATTATACTGATCTTCTCAATTTCAAGATAATATTAATGAAAATGTCATTCTGAAAGACATTCGTTATTCCTTTTTAAAAGTTCAAATAAAAATATATGGCCAGATACTTATGATCTCATCTACAGTTTCAAAACTTATTACTTTCAATTTTAATATAGATTTCGACCTAAATGACTCATGATATTATGTGAACATTTTATTTAACTGGATGACATCTGATATTTTCTCAGGAGTATTTAGATAATGAAATACAAAGTAAAAGTATTCTTTTAGCTATTAGGCACTTTAAAATGCCAAATAGTGTATAAACTGTAATAGAAACTTTCTAGTATTCTAATTATCACCCAATTTGATCTATGACTTTTCCATTTTTCTACCAAAATCCCAACATAAAGATTCAATGGCTAAGATATGAACAAGGGCAATACTACTTGGATATGCTGGTAAATGTAATATCATAATATTATATTTTAATTTATAAAATGTTTTGAGGCTCAGAAATTAAAGGGGGTATGATAAAACCAAATCTCATCACAGGTGATTTTTAATGGGCGAATTCTCCCATAGATGCCACCTTGAGATACAGTGGAATACAAAATGCCCATTTCCTTTTTCACTTGTTAAAGGACATCAACAGCTACACTGAATAATCGAATAGTTAACTAAAAACGAAGTAACAGTCTAGTCATTATAAAAAGGAGAGACTTCTTTGAAAAGAATGCAAGAAAAGAGTAAAACTAAAACTTATCTACTTACGTAAGAGTATAATCTATAGATAAGAGAAAGGAGGAAAATCCAAAGTCTATGTGAATACTGTGAGTATAAATGTCACACTTTCCTAAAAGAAAAAAATGTAATCTCAAAAAAATTGAAAATTGAATCTCAAAAAAATTGAAAATAGTTTTACAATAAAATATAAAGTTTTGCAATATTAATAATTTGCCAGAAAATTTAATATTTTTTCAAAAATGTATAATATACCAAATTTGTACCACTGAACTTGACTTTGACCTCGTCCTCCTTGAAACAGGTAAACTCTTTCAGAGCCTCAAATAAATTCTCGTTTTTTAAATCTATAAAACAGTGCTGGCAAAGTCAGCAAAGCCCGACGACAAAATCCTTTCATCTCTTTCAGAATCTGTACCAAGAATCTCTAACTGCTAATCTTATACTGTCTGTGAAATCAATGTATATACCATCTTTCTTAAATTTTAAGTAATAAGTTTTGCATTTTTATCATTATAATTGTTTAACTGCTTTAAAACAAAATTGATTTCTTATCTCTACAATTAATTTTAGTCTTTCTTTAAAGGTAAAAATGATAAGGGATTTTACCTGCTCTACCAAACAATACAATTGTTCTGTATATACCAAACAACTACGTTATGAAAAAGGAACAAAATGTTGTTTTCGAATAATTCACGCCTTTAAAGATATGTTAGATTAACTGTTAATACAAAAACATGATCAATAAAAGCAATTCATTCTTGCCTCTCAAATCTCACTGGGTATAGTTGAAACTTCAATAAAACTGGTACTCTTCTGGATTTTACATTTTGAAGCATGATTAGTATTTTATTGAAAAGTATATAGGAGTAACACAGTATTTTAAATTACAGTCATTTTGAAACTAAGTTGCAACTTATCCTGATTCTTTATGAATAGACTAGGTTCTTATTGGAAATCAATTGGGAGGCAGGTAAAATTAGACAGCCATGGTTACCAGAATATCAATAAGAGATAGCAATATCCAATTCTAAGTCTTATGCTAAAATAAAAAGAAAATAAAAGATACTAAAATAAAACACATTTTTCCAGGCAAATGTTTAAGATGCAGAATGTATTTTCAATGCCATTACATATAATCTGAAATATACAATAATGAAAATATTTTCATTATTATAATAATTTCCATCAAAATTATTATCAAAACTGGATTTTATTTTATATTTTTCATTTGAATGTCGTAAACACTTAAGGAATTACTCTAAAATGTAAGGATACAATATAGGCAATTTAAGCTTTATTACATTTAAAATATTTAATTAATATAGTTAATAAGTCAATGAAAAAAATTTTCCAAAAAATGTAGCAAATCTATACTGAATCTAAGAGTTGACTGTATAAAATTAATATAGATAAAAATAGAAGGGAGAGCTCATGACACAGTTAAATACAGACAGAATTAATCCCCAAAGCTAAACTTATAACATAACCATTACTTATGAACTATCTTCAAAACACATTTTATGGTAAACTTGCATTTTTAAATTATTAAATCAATATCAGAGCAAAATCTTCACATTAAAAAATAAAGAACAGAGATCCAAAATATCTAAACATAATAGCTGAAAACAGTAAAGTGCTTCTGAAAATTGTTTTAGTTTTACTGCTGAATTTTTAATTAATTGTTAATGTATATATATTTATATGCAAATTATCTACTTTCTATACAACTGGATCTGGTTAGACTTATGTGAAAAAAGGTATAACTATGAAATTTTCTTAAAAAAACTAACATATATTAATAATCCATTTCATTTACTCCATAAGCATCGAGTTTTAAAAAATGCATATATCTATAAGATACAATCACTGAAATATTTTTTGTGTAAACATATTGAAAGAATCCAACATTGTAATTGTTAGTGTAATGTAATGGTTATATTACACTCGAGGCTATTAAGCTGAATTCCTGATCCTAATTAAATGTTCAAAATGACTAGATTTAATTTTCATAAGAGAGACAAATCAATATTACGATGCTTATTTTTAAAATATTTCTCAAAACCCTTAAACCAAACCACTCTGCTCTTTCCTAAAGTGACAAATACAGAAAATCAGTAGGTTCTTGAAATATGCTACTAACAGTCCTGTTCAGAAATGAAAGGCCAATACCATATTAAAGAAAAAAAATGAAACCACAAATAAGTAACAGAATTATAGCAGGCCCCACTGTACTGCAGAAGCTCAATACTCAACTGCTCTGCTTCTGGAGGAGCTCCAGAGAGTTAACCTAGTGTGATAAAAGACTTGACAAAGCAATCCTGACTGTGCAGCAATGCTAAGTTGTGGACTAATACAAGAACAGGAGGCCCAATGGCTGTCTTTCACCACGCGCAATTTACACATGGCTTTATCAATAGCCTTAGTGCTGAATACAGAACACACTCTATTTGGCTTTCAGTCAATTAAGCTTTAAGCTGTCAGCAAACAAGACTTTTAAGTTAATTTTGAATCACCACGAATCAAGTTGAAGGTTGTGAAAGGGCGGCTCACACGCCGGCACGAAAAAAGGCAGTTTAATTGCCTCTGAATAGCTATTATATGCTGCAATTGGCCTATTGAATCTTAGATGATCTATTTATTTATCAGAGTGCTACCATCGAAGATTACTAAAAGAGTGAATAATATGAATTGTACATTCACTATTTTGCACAAGAAGTTGATGTGTTTGCAAAGGTATAAAGGATTCATATTTTTAAAGCATATTTTATTTTTTAGTGTAAAAATTTTGTGAGATGGAAAATTAGCAACACAAAGTAGTCAGTATAAAAATACAGCAATTTCTTTTCTAGGACAATAAAGATATAATGTTTTAAAAAGATACACCCGCTACCTTAAGATATTTTCAGGTATTATTTGACATAAAATTGACGATTTAGACTGCAAATACACCTTTATAAGTGTTCACAACATAACTTCATCAAATAAAGAGAGGCAGAAAAAGAATTGTAAAATTGAATTAAGTCAGGAATTTAAAAACAACCTAATTTAGAATTCCTTAGGTTAACTGCATCCTTAATTGTGTGAAGGGAAAGAACACCAAATATTTCATTCTAATAAAGATTATTTTAACTAAGATTAAGGATTCCCCAAGAAAATGGCATAAGCAAATGACTGTAATAATATAAAAAGATTATTATATTCCTAATAATTTCATAACACCTGTTTTTAAAAGACTCTGGCTGACCACAATCCTAATCAGTTTTTTCCTGAAATTATTTTTTTTCAATTGCATGTACTCTGTTTATTATTACAGGGTTAGTCATGAGTGCTGGATGCCTATATTGATTTTTTTATTAGAAGAGAGCACTGAAGCATTAGGTTGTGGTGGGCGGGGGGTGCTCAGATTTTATAAACAGATGTAAACATGCGTCAAATTTAGGGATGGTAAAACTGAACCATTTTGCTGTGCTTGGAATGAGCTATGCTTCTTTTTACATGTTAGTCCTTCAATACTAAATGTATCGAACCATGCACTCACGGTTAATTTACATAAGGAAATCATATGAAGATTAGTGGTTATAAAGTATTAATGGTTTCTATGAATTTGGACAGAGCACGGGTTAACTTTAGCATTCCCTCGAGGACAGTCACATATTCTTGGAAGCCTGGACCCATCGCTCTGTATTTCCAGTCAGCAGAAGCGACGGGCTTGGGAATCAGTACTGACTACCAGCATTCCAGGAACCGCCACACAGCCAGGGGCTGCGATTCAATGAAAGAGTGTGGAAACCCTTCCTCCTTCCCTCTTCTCCCATCCATTATTATAAAAACGTTTTCTTTTTTCTTTTTTCTTTTTTTTTTTTTTTTGCTCCTGCAATCACAAAATAGCTTAGCATTTACTGGTTTCTCCTTACAAAAATTGATGCTACTGAAACCATAAATATAAAGACATTAAAGTAGAAAATGCCTGTATAAGTTCAAAGGGGAACAGGGGAAAGAAACGGATCACCAAGAGCCAGACTTCCCAAGATAAAACAAAGTAGAAACCATGTGAAGAAGGGATATTCTTTTTCTTCGTCATTAAGGAACATTAACATCTTTGTGCTGGATGTTCCAAATGTTCACTGTGCATCTCCTATGATATTTGCATATTTTACATATTTATTTAGGACACAAATGCTCCAAACACTTTCACATTACTTATAGGAATGTCCACTCATCCAGAGTGTGGGAGAGGGACAACAGGGAACAAGATAGACCACAGTCTCCACCTTCCTGCATCTTACATTCAGGAGAAAAAGGCACACACTCAAATAACGACAAATTATACAATATAAGAGATTACCATAGGAAATAAGGCAGAAAACAACTCTGGACAGAGGGATCGGAGATAAGGAAGCTGAAGCACAGTGTGGAGTAAGTTGCACAAGCCTCACAGCTAGTTAAGTGATGGAGCCGGGAGTGAACCCAGGCAGACTAACTCTGAAGCTAATGTTCTCAACTACTACCTCTAAAAACAATACAAGTCAGGTGTAACACACCCCTTCTTCATAGACCTCAGCTCTCACCAGGACAGCAAAGATAAATTAATAACTGAAACCCAAAGAAGAAAGCAGCACTTGCTGTTAAGGAAGGGTGACAAAAGCAAGTCATGGATATTCAGAGGAGGGTAACCTCAGCTGGGAGAAGGGCAGGCCTTACCGAGGAGGTGCCATTCAATGTAGGTCCCCTCAAATCCATTTGGATTTGACAAAAAGAAATACAGCTGCATCTAAAGAATGTGAAATACAGCCATAGAGGCCTATTCAACCGTCATCCCATTCTTGGCCCCTACTTCCCTCCCCCTCCCTCTTATTCCCTCTTTACTCTGCTCTGTTTTCTCCCATGGTTACCTACCACCTTCTAACATGCTATAAAATATATTCATTTCTTTTGTTTACCCCCACCGACAACCTCCTCTCCCCAACAGAATGTAAGCTGCACGAGGATGAGAATCGAGATTTCTGTCATTTTGTTGGATATTGCTCAAGGTTCTAGGACAATGTCTGGCACACAGATGCTTAATAAATATGTGTTGGATTGATGAACAAAAGCACACAAGCAGAAGAGCTTCAGTCACGCATAGGAAACAGGAACTAGTTTGCTCTGGCCCAGGATAGTGATCATGACAACAGTAAGTAGAAGCTAAGCCCAGAATGTGAAGTCGTTTTAGAATACAGAAGTCCTGAAAACCAGGCTAAGGGGATTAAATAATATTCTAAATGCAATGAAAATCCAGTGAAAATGTTTGAATCACATGGTGATTATTAGGAAGATCTGGCAACTGTACACTTAAGAGATGTGAGATATCAGAGAAAGATACTGAAAGCTATAAACTAGGGTAGTGGCAGTGAAATGGGAAAGAAGAGATATGACACAGCAATCAAAACTGTGTTGTGTCTCTGTGTTTCACAGAGCTAAGAGGCAAAGAGGTAAAGAGTCAAAGAGAATTTTAAGGGTTCAAATCTGGGTGAATGGTGCCATTAATAAAAATAAGTTCAGTGTAAATGTAACTGAGTTTCAAGTATTTTAAAGACATCCAGGTGAAGTCGAGCAAGCAGCTGAAAATAAAAGCCTGGAGTTCGACAGAGAGATGAGGTCTGGACAGAGAAAGCTGGAAAACATCCTATGTCAGGTGCAGAGGAAGGCTGTGAGGCGGCCGAGCTTACCATGGAGAATGAGATGTCTGAGCAGAGGACTCTGGGAAAAACCGAATCACTATGGCACTGTAGGAGACAGAAAGGGAGCCATGAAGAATGTAGGGGAAGTCCCCTTCGGGCAAACTTTACACAGACTTTCCAGTCGCAACTGAAATGTCAGGTCTGTTAGCTGGCCCCTCCTCTATGCTCCCACACTGCTTAGGGCAAAGCCTCACAGGGGCATTAAAAGGCTCTTCTGTGATTTGCCACTTTATATGTGTTTTATCCCTTACATCCCCAGAAAGCATTCTAGGTGCCTTAGGGTGCATACTCACACACACACACGTATATGTATGCACACAAGAGTATCTCTCTCTCTCTCTCTCTCTCTCTCTCTCTCTCTCTCTCTCTCTCTCTCTCTCTCGGAGTGTGTATATAACGTTTGGGGCTGCCAATACATATTTATGTATGTGTGTGTGTCTGAATGTGTGCATAAAGTTTCCTGCTGCCAATATGTTCCTGGCCCACTAAGAGTTCTATGCTCCGAGGGAAAATACTAAATCAAAAATCACTATTTAGTGTTTTCCCCTCTCTCTAGTATAAAAGAACCAAGAAACCCAATATATTGCCTCAAAGGAAGGTAATTACTCTGGAATGTTTGGTAATGAACCAATAAAGAATTTGAGTATTATAGGGTCAATACTACCCACAGAATTGAAGTCTCATTCCTGAGGAGGTAATTGACGTATTCTAATAGGGTCCTCCTGCCAGCTTAAACTTACAAAGAAGTAATTAGAAGGAATAAAAGCAGACATCACTCTCATATTACATAACTTTCTCCTTTCAGGTTATAAGAAGAATTATATGAGGGGGACGGTGGCCATAAGTAAAAATTTTAGAATAGCTGTGGTCTCAGCTAATAATCTCTACTTCTCAAAAATGCACTGAGGGGAGAGTACAGAAAGGCTGTAAAATGGCATTAAACTCCTGCTTCAAAGTACTGTTTTTTTTTTAAAAGAGATTTTAGGAACAGCAGAAGGCTATTCAATATTTTGTTATATGTCATAGGTATCAATATAGAAAAGCCTTAGTAATTGTAAGATAATAGCCTAGAAACATAAATCAGAAATAACTCTTCTACTTAAGTAAAATGTGAATTATTCTTATTTAAATCCAAAAAAGATTTTAGAAATTAAAGGCGCTTCACAAAAATGGAAGTTGATCTCTTCAGTAGAATAAATATACACAAAGGACCATTTGTTATAAGTCAAAGTGTTTGGAGTATGTCAGGGCACACTAATTATTTCCACAGAGTCAATCTTAGACATTTTAGAAAATTGTTGGAAGCTGGGGGAGGTCTTGTTCATCACTCTACTAGTTGCCTTTAAGAGATTTTCACTACGCTCCCCTGGTTTCCTGGCCCATCCTTCACTCAGTGTTTCCCAAGAGCACTAGAATGACTTTTCTGACGGATGAGTCTAGGATACGGAATTTGTCATAAGCAGCTCAGCCCTTTCCCCTCTCTCTGGTATATATTTGCTTGTACTGAGCAGATGTTCTGCTCTGCTCTCAGAGTCTGAGTTTTACAGAAGCAGGTGCACATAGGGGAAAGGCAGAGGTTTTCCAGCACAGCCTGTGATGAATAATTAATTTGACTATAAAATGTATTATGGAAGAACAAAAGGCCAAGACTACCAACATACTTCTGGAGAAGAAGGAAGATTTACCCTATTGGAGATAAAGATTAATTATAAAGCGACAGTAATTAAAACAGCATGGTTTTGGTGAAGGAATGGATAAATTCACAAATGGAATAAGAAGCCAAACACAGAATCCAGGTACATATATGTACATATATCATGAAAAAAAGTTACCTTTTTGAATAAAAATGAAACTGAAACTCTACCTGATATACAAAAATCAGCTACAGGTAGATTAATAACTTACATTTCAGTAGCAGAAGTTTAAAACTTTTGGATGAAAGCAAAGATGATGCTACAGGAAAGAATTATTAAATTCCTAAAAGCACTAGTCAAAAGGAAAGATGGAGAGACTAAATTACACAAAAATTAAAAACTTTTCACCAAAGACACCTTATAGAAATAAAAATATAAGATACAAACTGAGAGAAAGTATTCATCATAAATATAACTGACAAACTATTAGTATTCTAAATGTATAAAGACTTTCTACAATTAGAAAGACAAATGATCCAATAAAAAAAATGGGCAAAAGACTTGAACAGGCATTTCACAGAAGAGGAAACACACATGCTCAACTCATTAGTAAGCAAGAAAATGTAAACCAGGGCACAATAACAGCATTTTCTAATCTTAACATCGACTATTGGAAAGGATGTAAATCAATAGAATCTGTCATATACTTTGGATAAGAATCTGAGTCTATGTTATAAAGTTGATCATTTGCATATCTTAAAACACAGCAATTCCAGTCCTACAGATATACTGAAGAGAAAATCACATGCATATGTATAGAAGATATGGATAAGAATGTTCAGAACAGCATTATTTGTAATGATAAAAACAAAATAAAAAACTAATATCTCAAATGTCTATTGACAGAAAAATGAATAAACAAATTAGGCTTTTTTTCCCATTTACTATTAGTAAGTAATAAAAATGGCTGAACTACAGCTACATACAACATAAATTCATCTTTATAACACAAAGTATTACAAAAATATAAGTGAAAAAGCAAATACCAAATGACTGTATATACTGTGATAGCTTTTTATAAAGTTTAAAACAAGTGAAACTAAGCAATATATTCTTTAGGCACTCCTATGTATGAGACAAAACAAATAAACAGAAAGCAAGGAAACAATAGACACAAAATTCAAGAGTGGTTACCTCTGAAAGGGGAAGAGGATGGGAAAGGGGAAAAGGGAGGAATACACATATAAATATAAATGTCAATATTCTCATTCTTGGTTTAGATGATGTGTGTGGTGGGTTCAGGTGTGACATAGTAATTAAAATCAGTTAATTGATTAAATGAAATATATTTCAAATTAGTGAAATCAAATAAGACAGGTCCTTTAACTTAATGAATCAATGATTGTTTTGTGTGTTTGGTTGTTTGTCTATGCTAGGGGAAACATTCTGAAATAAAGGTCAAGAGTAATACTTATGATATAAGGCTAAGTACAGGAGACACAAAATCAAGTTTTCCCTACAAGAACTTTTAATATGTATAGAAAAGAAGACTGCAATACATTCATAACTATGTTAACAGTTATTTTGATGAGACAGTGGCATTTCATATTTGTTTATCTTTCTTCCAAAATTTCTGCAAAGTAATTTACATTACTTGTGTGATATTAAAAAGTATATTTACAATTCATACAAAGGAAAATAATCTTTTAGGAAATTTTCATATATTGCCTGAGCTCTTCACTTTCCCATAAGCCAATAACTAATGTTTGGAAGTTTAATAATAATTCAGTGAATTTAAATCTGTCTGCATATTTATGTTGGGCAAATGAATTGTGTAATGATGGTAACTTACTGTTAGAACCTGCAAACATGTTACCAAAGCATAATCAAAGTGTAGAAAATATTTTTTAAAAAAATAAAATCACACTAAAGTTCTTATTTAGTTGACACTGTGAGACCATCAGCAAAAGTATCTACATTTTTTAGTGTGAATAAATATAAATATCTACAGGTACTCAGCAATGTAAATATTCTAACCCATATATCCATGAATGTGCACGTATTTTTCACATATGAACATTTATACTTGTAATATATTTACAAGTATTATTAAGCCTTTACATCAATATGTCCCCAGAACGACTTAAATGTTTAAAAATTATTCTGGCGGTATTAAAATTAATGCTAACCTCTTGATATTTAGGTAAATATTAAAATGTAGTAAATTTCTAAGATGGGCAATTGTTATTTACTAGAAAGAATGTACCCAGATGCTTTCTTACAGGACACAATCAATGAACTGGTGAATTATAAATAACCTAATTGAGGCTCTCTTGTCAGCTGAAGGCGACTTCCTGAAAAAGAGCCTACAAGTATTCCTGGGCCTCTCCATGGTTACTTGTGTGTACAGGACTGTAGGTTTGTATGACAGCCTGTATCTGTTTCCCCACCATCAGGGGTAAAAGGACAACTTTTCAAATAAGTATCACACCCCAGGCACTATACTAGGTATTTTACACATATTAGCCACTGTGGCATAATAGAAATAGTCCAAGCTTTAGCGTTACCACACCAAGTTCTAACCTTCCTGCATACAATCTGAGTGAACTTGAGTAACACACTTAACCTCTCTGAGCTTGAATTTTCTTATCTCTAAAATGTGGACAATATATGCATCTGATTAATTTGTTAGGATCAAAGAGATAAGATAAAGCACCTAGTTTATAACACAAGAGATAATAAATATTAACAACTATTATTTTATCATCAAATCGGTAGATAGTGCCCTGTATTTAGAGTTGTGAAAACAGTAAAATAAATAACAAAACAAGATTATTGGTGAAATCAAAGTCTATTTAAATCTTTAAAACTAATAAGCTACACTTAGTTTGCGAAATCAAAGTCTATTTAAATCTAAAACTAATAAGCTACACTTAGTTTAAGTGTAAAGTTTTGTTTGTTTTCCCTCAAACCAAAAAAGCAATACCCTGCTTATAATGCTAAAAGGTTCAAGCTGGTGTTGTTTTATCAACACAAGCAGATTCTCGTAAAGTATACATTACAGAGATACATCTTGATGTACTCAGACATAATGTATTTTTATTCATCAACTCAAAACATCAGAATGAAGACAAAAATTCCTGCACTAGATTTTCCTGATGCCATGACATGGCAGAACTTCACACTCATAATTCCGATAAAAGCAGAAACTAACTTTAAACCATGAAGTAATGACCACATTTCCCTTGACTGTGGCCTTGCTCAACATGTGAGACCCTGAACAAAACCCTGTGAACTTATGCACATCCAGCAGCCAAGTCATGAAGTCCAAGTGTTAAGGTACCTGTCTGGCTACTACCTGGAGGCAGAAATGGTGACCTTACCAAAAATGTTTTTCCTATGAAGATGACTGGCATTAACAGGAACTAAAGCCATAGTTTAGGCCCCTCAGATAATAGGTCCATGTCTAGAGCAATGATTTAAATTTTCTCTCTTCTTTTACATCTTTCTTTCTTTAATATCTCTTGATCATTTTGGTTCACTCATTATTTTTAATTGTTCTCCATTTTAGAATTCTTCATTTTTCTGGAGAAACCCACTACTTCAATGTCATTAACGACTCTCTTTTCACACTCTCTCCATTTCTCCCCTTGTCCCTGTCTCAGGATAGTCCCTTTCCTCTCTGGACTCCACGTCCTAGTAGAAATAGTACTCAGCTTCCTTCTTTGCCACCACGAATCCTTCATGAATCCTGCTCACCCATCATTTAAAAATACTCCACCTGGAAAAAACCATGCAAGGTACATTCAATCTTTGGCCATAAATAATTTGTTAACCTTAAAAGGTAAGTGGATAATTACTATAGCTTTCTGCTTTATACTGTTATTTTCTTCCCTAATGAGATTTTCATGATAAAAGAATCTAGATGATTCTAATTTGACTAATACAGAATTTATGAAAATACAATGACTAGATAGATGTTAGGTGATATTAAAGAAGTAATGTTAAAATTGGAAATGACGACTTTGTGGCTAAGAGGCATTATCAGTAAGAGATACGTACAGAAGTATTAAAAAAATAAGATGTCTGGAGTTTGCTTTAAAATAATCCAGTGGAGGGGAGGATAGATGAAAGGAGACTGACTTTGTGTTGACAACTGTTGAAGTAGGTCATCAGTAAATGGACATTCATTATATCATTCTAATTTTGTGTGTGCGCGAACATTTCCATAACAAAAGTAATTTATGTTGGTCTCTTTGAGTGTTTAGCTTTGTTAAATAACCAAAGAGTATGAACAAGGTGGGGAATGGTCAATGAGTTGAGGTTTTTAAGTGAATGAATGTATGCTGATTACAGAGAAACTTTATATCCTTTGAAATAAGCATAAACATAGTCTTTGCTTGAAAGTAATGAAAGTCTTGCCTTAAAATATGTCACGTTTTATATTTTTCTAGCTTTTTCACTTAATCCTGGTATCTCACTATAAAATGACGAAAATTTAAAGCTGATGAAATTTCAAACCATTACCGTTATGTTTATGGTTCACATGTTCTACACACTGAATATGCAAAACATTTCATATCACATTTGGCTTTAAGTTCCTTAAAATGGAGAATATCTAAATATCACTTTGTTCTAATTCCAATTCATGAAAACCTGTGTGTCTGACTTTAAAACACTGCCTGTGTCTCACTTTTTTTCAATTTTCAGTATATGTACCAAAATTAAAATTAGCACCAAATAATAGAATCAGTGAAACTTTTCTTACAAGCTTTTTGCTATGAGGACAATTTTGATGTCCACATGCTAGATATGCCCTGAGACTGAAACTAAATAAATATAAACACAGAGGCAGATAAAAATTTAATCATTAAAATTCTTGTATTCATATTCTATCAGACGTTCAAATATATCAGATTTTCTTTTGTACACCATCATCTTCCTCATCATCATCACATAGTGCTTTCTGAAATACCACTTTTTTATTTATAATGCTGGTTATTAAGATGTAAATTCTTAAATATCTTTATCAGAATTTTGCCTAAATAGAAGTGTACTAGTTTCTTCATTTACTCTGATATATAGCCACATCTGTCAAACAACGGCAGTATGTCAGCTCTTAATGTTTTTCTAGTCTTAAAACAAATCAAATTGTTCAGTCTAAAATGGTTAACTTTATGTTAAATGAATTTCACCTCAATGAAAAAAATCAAAATCTTTCAATATCTAAATCTAACTTCCAAGCAAATTTTTCACTTATTTTTCCTGTATGTTTTTTCTTAAGTACACTAGTAATAATTTGATAAAGTGGCATTTTTAATATACTAATCAAAATTAGAGGTTATAAAACTAAAATTTTACAATAGCAAATTGTTAAACAGATTCAGCTTGTGACATTTTTACTTAAATTTGTTGGTGATTACAGCTGATGAGAAACATTAATAAATCCAATAACATTTTTCTACACGGCCATTTTGAAATGTCAGCCATTGCTAATCAATAGACTTCTTTTCTGACTGGTCACAGTAGCTCACAAAATGGTCACAATGACTAATTCTGAGATCTCTTTACAGGTCATGCCCATAAAAAACTTAATCCAAATAGTTACTAGTGTTGTGTGTTCATGCTTCTTCTCTAAGGAAGGAGCCAATTATATTACTGGCAATAGCTACATTTGTTTTTAAAATGCAAAGATTAAAATG
The DNA here is from genome assembly GCA_028627145.1 of Eidolon dupreanum. Lineage (NCBI taxonomy): Eukaryota > Metazoa > Chordata > Mammalia > Chiroptera > Pteropodidae > Eidolon > Eidolon dupreanum. The sequence continues at coordinate 77,832,490 of CM053504.1, read as the reverse complement.
GGAGCTTCTTTTAAATTAACATCTCCAAATTACACTGCACTTAACTGCACTATCATCTGTCATTTAAACATGTCAACTCATAAATCCGACAAAGGACAAGTTGTATATGCAAATTTGTGTGACAGATGTGTATCAGTCCCAGCTCTGAGGCATCACCTTTGACTTATAAGATACTTAGTGATTTTTTTATAAACTCTAAAATTTTGCTAAAATTAATATACAAGTATAATCTATAAAAATTATAATAAAAATAGTCTCAGGAAAATAGTATTTATTTATTCTAATTTGAAGTTAAACGTTGGTATAAAAATTCCCATTGACAAATGGGCTAAACCATCTTCTCAGAAGTTTTATTTGAAAGGCTTTCAAAGAAATAAAAATTACTACAAAGCATAAATCATGTAAAACAAAATAATCCTTTCTGTTCATATTATCTTCTTTTACTTATAATTTATGAGAAAGATTGAGAGCTGCAATAAAGAATTAATATATTCATATTTAGCATTTGAAGAGATTAAGTCTACTTCAGATTTCAAAAAAAGTACATGCTTATGTGGTTGTTTTTATATAATAGTTATTGCTGGACATGGTGGCTGATTTCTCGAGGAGAAATTAAATACAAATTAAAAGCTTCTTTGATCTGGTGAGGGAATCACATCCCCAAATGTGTGCTGACAGGATCTACCCCAACTCTCTGAAATGAGGCCCAGCAGGAGCCCTGTCCAGGGGCTGACTCCTGTGGTACCCTCATTGTCCCCAACAGTGGCTTAAGGGCTAGTTGGTCAGTAGTGGCAGATGGTTTCATTTGTTCCACATTCTCACCCTTCACCAAAATTTAGGTGAATCCTGGTCAAAGATGAGAGGAAAGTACTGTTACTGCACCTGTTGCTTTTACTTCAAAAAGAACCAACTCCAGTTGAAAGAGAATAAAGAAAAATCTGTTAAATTTGGTTTTAGCCGGTCAATGAAACATTATAAGTAGGCTATCTGACTACTTTGTATATGACTACACAAATTTTTCTATTAGTTGTCACATTTTCTTCTTTTCTTTAAAATTAAACTCATGAAGCTTTAAAAAATACATCTCATTTTTAAAGTATTCCTAAAAAGTATATAGTATATTTATACATTAAGTTCCTTTACTTATTTCCTGAATTGTATGCAGTCAACTGCAAATATCTCAGTATCAAAAAGAATCAAGATATTAATAACGGGCTTAGAGTTTTATTCTTTTACCCCAAAACCAAGTTTTCTTAAAGTGATACTTTAAAATAATATAGTACATAAATAATCTTATACACATCTGATTTATTGTACCTTTTGCTAAAACACAGTAATATAAGACCTAAGTTTTAAATCAAACAAATCAATTATTTATACATTCTTATAAACACTTCATCAATAAATACTTGTCATGAAAATCACAACATATGCAAAGTTTGAAATGGAAAGTTTTACATATTGTTGAGATATATACAACTTCCTGACACCTATGGGCAGGTGGTTATACCTGCTTTATCACATGACAGTCATTCAGTCAATAATGCTTGAGGTGACCCCTGAAAACCATGAGGATGATTACTGCTGTTGTTTGCTAATTAAAAAATTACATATTCCCAATAGTACTGCAACTCAATGCATTTCCAGAATGACTTAAAACCCCTTTAAATGTATGTAGGTTAGACTCAATACTACGAATGTAAAATTCATTATCTTAAACCTATATTGTCCATACGTGCAATGTATTTCTGATTTTAGCAAGGCATCTGAAGAATCCCTCAGAGTATTAGGAACAAGATGGGGAAATTTGAGTTGGTTGACATTGCAGCAGGGTTGGTTTGTATTAGGTTGAAAAACTGAACCCACATGGTAAGGTCAGGGCTGGTGAGTAGGTGGAACTCTGCAGTAGTCTCACTGGGGCTGGGTCCCCAGTGAACTAGTTAGCATATCACACACAGAAGGCTTGCTCATCACTTCATGGAGGACGTAAAGCTGAAGGAATAACTAATCTACTGGAGAGCAGAGAAAAAATTCTAGTCCGAACGATGGGCTGAATCCAACAAGCCAGTAACCAAAAAGGATAAATATCAAGCCCTGTTCTAAATTGGGAAGACTTTAATTGACAGTACTTCACGTGAAAATGAGGAATTTAGGTTATTTCGTATTTAGTAGCAGTCAAAAATGTAGGCTGCTTCCTAACAACAATCAATTTAATTTTAGAATTGTGGACTCCAGATAAAGGGAAGTTGTAGTCCCATAACACTTGTAGTGGTCTGCTTGTGGCAGTGTGGTCAGTTCTGGGTGTCAAATTCTAAGGAATACCATTGACAAACAGGAGGGTGTACAGACAGATGAAGAGGGAAGTGTCTAGAAATCAGGTCATAAGAAAAAGAGAGGACATGGGAGAAATTCTTTCTCTCTATCTCTCTCTCACACACACAAACACATACCCCCAGCAAAATATGGAAGGAATGATAGTGTAAACAGTGAGCCCCACAACTGCATAGATGTGTGTGGTGAGAGAACCCTAAAGGTGACCTCCAATGAGTCATACTCTTGTATCATCCCTTCCCCTTGAGTGTGGGCAGAGATCTGGAACTTGCTTCCAACCAGTCAAATATAGCAAAGTGATGGGATGCCACTCCCATGATTAGGTTACATTGTACGGCACTGTCACAATTACGTTACTGTAAACATGCACTAGAGGGAATCCCTTGCTTACTTCCAAGAAGCAAGCTACTATGATGGAAAATGGCTATGGAGAGGACCATGTGATGGTGTTGAGAAGCTGAGGACCTCAGTCGTACAACTGCAAGGAGCTGCATTCTGCCAATTAGCATGGGAGACTGGAAGAAGCCCTATGCTTCAGAATGACACCTGGACCTGGCCAACACCTTGACTGCAGCCTTGTGAGACCCAGGGCAGAGGACATATCTAAGCCATGCCTGGACTCCTTGACCATCGGACACTGTGAGATTATTTTAAACTGCAACATTTGTGGTAATTTATTATGTAGCAGTAGAAAAGTAATGCAGCCTGTAAGCAGAGGTTGGATAACTTTTATGTGCAGTTTTGCAATATGGGGAATTCCTTCCACTGGGTAAAAGACTGATCCAGAATCTAGCTATTAGATTATGAATTAGGTCTTTTTCAACTATATGATAATATAGCAAAAATGGGGAGAGGTTATTACATGGCACATGAATTACACTAATATTCTCTACACCAAATTCATATAAAGCACTTATATGACAACGTAAATTACTATACTTCAATTGACATTTGTAAATGTAAGCATTCATTTTATTAAAATGTTTTGTTAAAAATAAGGTAACAATTAGCTTATTTTAATTGTAAACCTAGAGAACTTCCAATAATCAGAATGTTTTCAATATAATTAAACAAGAAGCTAAGAAATACTCTAAGGAAATTTGGAGTATGACATTCAGCTCTCAATTATTTTGTGTATCCATCAGTTGAGCTGCTCCTGCACTGCCTTAGTTCAGGCCTCGTCAGCTGGCGCCCGGGCCACTGCAACATCCTCCTCCTACCGGGTTTCCCGGCCCTCGTTAACTGTGTACCCCCACTTGCATTGACCCCCCCAATATATTCAGCACTTAGAGACAGTGTGTTTCGACTAATGGCAAGTCAATTTACCTGGCTTAAAACTCTTCAATGCTTCCTAATTGTCCCCTGAATACAGCAGCTCGGCCTGACATACAAAGCGTTTCATCATCCAGCCTGCACCTTAACATCATCTCTCGTCAGTCCTGGCCCCGCCCCACTCAATATTCAGTCACAGTGAACCACTTATACTTCACCCCAAATGTTATACCACCTCTTGCTCTCCCCCTCCCAAGCCTTGACTCCAGCTTGGAAAGCTTTTCTCTCCCCTGCCTTCTGCCCAGCTAATTCCTTAAAGTTCAAATATGCTCAGCTGTGAAGAACCCCCCACGTGGCCCTCTCCCAGGCCTATCTGGCTACAGTCAAGACCATGCTTCTGTGGGGCACACATCTGTGGCTCCATCACTGTACCACAAAGAGTGAATGCCACGTTCTGCACATTGTACAGTAAAAAAGTGCACCTGGACGTCAAGCCAGGCCCTCTTAAAGATCATTTATTTACTGGAATGTGCAGAAACTTCCACGTGAAAATATGTGATTGAGGCAGACATATACTTTAGCATCACAAGTACCGATGTGCAAAGTGCTGTCCCCAGAGATGACTGGAAGGAAACACTGTGGCAGTGATTACTACAGCCATTGTCCCACTGAACCTTGGGCTGCATTGCTGATATTTTCTTTACAGACTGTTTCCTATTTTTCAGAAGTTCTCTTCCCTAATCCCTAAGCCAGTTGGTAAATTTATCACAAGAAAATGAGTGAGGCATTAGCAATGATACTTTGTGCAGGTAATAATGGCAGTAACAAGTAATGTCAAACCAAATTCTAAAAAATCCAAATTTATCATGAGAAATAGCTTCCTATGAACAAGAGAATAACCCATTCTATAGTGTATTGTATGCAGTGAAAACCACAGAAGAGTATAAACATCATTTTATGATAAATCATACACATCTTAAAACAAAACATCAAAATTATTTTAGGTGATGGATGGTAACAAAATCAACACAACTGAAACACTGTGATAAAATTCAGGTGTATGGGGAGGCTCAGGGCACCTTAACTGATTCTCACTTTTTCTTCTAGGTGCTCCCAAATCATATTTTAACATTCACTGCAGATTTTTGCAATATTTGAACAGTACAGTAACTAGCTTAGAGTGTCTTATATCCAGTTTACCCCCATTTTGAAAAATAAAGTATTTTGTCCATCTGCAGATTTTTACGTTCATTCTTCATACTTTCTTTTTCAAAATTAACCAAGAGTGGCTGTTACCACAGCAGCGAGTTTTCATAACCCTTCGATGCAATTCACAAGACCATGAGCAAAAAAGTAACTTAAAATATCTTAAGTTTTCTTTACTTCTCTACACCACGTCAACTAAGCGTTTTTAATGTCTCTCCCTGTCTTTCATCTAGTAGATACCATCTCACACCCTAGTGGAGCTCTGTCTCCTTTGTCTTTCTCTTCTTTGGAACACAGCTAGGAAACAAAAGAAGGGAACGCAGGTGGACAAATCACACACTCGGCTTGCTTCCAGTTCATTCTGGCTTGGACTTCATGGCATTATTTTATGTCACCTTTCACTATTACTTTTGATTATGGGCCTCCGTGTTCTACTTTAAAAAATTTTTTGTTTTATATTTAATTTTTAATTTTGTGAAACTATACATTGTTTAAAGACTCAAAGAGTTCTACAAGTCATATAAAAAGGAGCAGTCCCATCCCCATTTTACACTCTGCAAAAACCACTTAAGACTCTTTCTGAAAATCCTGTGTTGCTACTTTCTAATTTATCAGTTTTAGTTTTGTTGTTCTTTAGGCTTATAATTCCCCACTATGGTCAATAAATATTGACCATAGTGGGGAATTAGACATGACTTATTTGCATATCTATCTCTCTCTCCTCTGACACACATACCCACCCATATTTACTCACATACACATACCACATTTACACATACTATATTCTGCCTTCTTTCTCTGTGTCCCAATTTATAATATCATATTTTTTATTAAAACTATGATATCATAATCAATGTTTATATTTTTATAATAATGTGCATGCTATTCATAGCCCAACCATGTGGTTTATCAATCATGAGAACTTTTTCAATACTACTTTTACCCCCTCCTTACAGTTAATAACTGTCTTTGTTATTGTTTACTTGGTTTTCTACAGGTTTCAATAGGTTGCCTGCAAATTCTCACCAGCTGTGTAAATCTGGAATATGAGGAAGCAAGCTAGGGAGCAGACATCAAGCCCAGCCTGGTAAGTAAAACCTTAGTAAAATTAACCCCATCAGTGTGAGACTCTTCCCATAGGGGCTGCTAGACCTTCACATACAAATGCTTGTTTCCCAGAATTCTCTTCTCTGTGTGACTCTCTGGACGGCTAGGTTCCTGAGGTTATGGTCCTAAGGGGTGGACTCACGAGACTGTGGGGTAGGGTTTGCAGGCATCAAACTGGGAGCCAGACTTTCACTGGGTCCCAAGCTTCCTCTTTGTTGCTACTCCATTATTTGATGAAGCGCCTCCTTTACCAGTTCCTGATAAAAGCACAGGAGGTACATTTTTTTTTGAAATTTACCTTTTCTGAAAATGTCTTTATTCTATTCTCACATTTAATTGATATTTTGGTGTGGTATATCTTGTTCTACTTTTGAACATACTCCTTTAAAAACTGAGCTAAAAAGTAAGCATCCTTTGCAAGTATGAGAGCTTCATTAAATACTTCTCCTTTTTCCTTCTTGGCAAGGCTACTGATGACAGTATAGTGAAGATATTTTTTTTTATCATTTAGGATTTATTATATTAAATATGCTTTTATAAATCCAGCAGTGATTCCCAACTAAATGGTTACATCAGAATCTGCAGAAACTCTTTATATATCATTCTCTCTCTCCCATTCCTCACTGATCACCACTGGCCAAACACAGATCTGAATATGCAAATTACCTCTCCCTTGGCTATCATAAATATAAATAAATATCTTTTTTTAAGGCTATTATTATTTCTATTTCATCAAATGATTCATTCTTCTTGGTTAGATTCAACTCAGACAAAAAATGTAATTAAAAAAATATCTAAAAGTCTTTAAGAAAATATAATAACTCATCTATATTTCATAAGCTAGGTTTTAGAAATTTTTGAAAATTTGCATGGAATTTTGGATGTAGCTTATTTCTATAAAGTATAAATCTGTCTAAAATTTATTTCCTTGGGAGTGATGATCAAATTACCTAGAACAAACATCATCAAGTCATCTAGAAGAACTGATTTATAAATGATTTATAAGTTAGTTGCCAACCATTTATTCTATTTATTAAAACAAATCACTTAAGGATGATGGTGGTGATAGGATGGGGGAAGGAAGGAAGAGTCACATAACATTTCTTGAGCAGTTATTATGAGCCAGTTCCTCTGCTAAGAAGGCATGCATCTAATTCTCCAATCTTACTATCCTCATATTTCAGGTCAGGAAAATTGAAGCTTGGCATGGTCAGTCAGGTAACTTGCAAAAGGCCACACAACAAATAAGCAAGAAAGCTGATGTCTCAACACAATGAGACAATACAGCCTGCGTTGCAACAATAAATATTTTTAAATATTTTAATTACATATTTACTATTGCAAACCAGCTTTTCATCTAGTTGATTTTAATCTGTTTTTTACATCAGAGTAACATGAGTTTATTAAACCTTCATGAATAATACTTCAGGTGAAAATGTCCCAACAAACAATAAACACAACCAGTCATCAGTCTTGCCCTTTACAGCAGAAACTTCTCCCTATACTCGGCGCCTCTTAAGTGCTCAACACCTACCAACTGCTCAGAAATACCTACCAAACGAAAAGAAACACCATGGAAGTAGAATTAAGTACATCAAGCATGAAGCCAATACATTCCACCAACATTTTAAATCCCTTCTATATCTGTTTAATAACCCTTTCTTTAAAGGAACGTATTGCACAGGACATAAGATCTGCTGTGTCCCACAGGAACATGTCTGGCCTGATAACAGACCCTCATTCCTGAATGGTACTGCCCGTCCCTCAGCTCCAGCCAGGCCTTCATTCTCAGCCCTCCGGAATCTTTGTTTCAAAGTCTCTAAACTAAGAGTGTTAGCTCAGAAGCTTTTCCCATGTCTGTCCACCTCTGCCACAAATGCAGGCTTACCCCATATGTAACGCCTGCCTACCCTGAACTAATCTCCAGTGCTTGGAATTCTCTTATCTAAAGTTTATTGTATGTACATGTACGTTGTGCATGTATGTTGTGTATGTGTGTGTGTGCGGCTTTGTGTGAATATATAGCCTCTCTAGATTAGACCATCAGCTTTTTAGCTGAATGTTTGCTGTATTAAATCCTCCCTAGAATGTGCTGATAGGAAAGTACAAGATGCATCTTAAGATTTTTGTTGAATTAAATAAAATATTCTTTACACTTCTTTATACAAGAAGGACAAAGAGGAAGTAGCTGGTTCAGTTTCCCTGAATCTCTTTAAGTAACCCATGTTTATTTAAGATATATAGTTATCAAAAGAATAAAGATGGTTAAGTATTCTCACTTGATTTTTATCCTACCTATAAGGGAAGACTCTTCTTTCAGTATGTCACATGAGGAGAAAATACATTCAGGTTCATGATTATCTTCACTTCAAACAGTAAATGCTAACTAGCATTTGTGAACAAAAATTTCAAGTTAAGAGTAATAAAAGACTTTGTACTTGACAGTTTACTTTAATCCAAGAAATCATTCGGAAAGTCAAAGATGCTAGTCAATTTAGTTATCTTTTGGTATATTGAAAGTGGCTACAAAGTATCAGGAAGAACTCTTCAAAACCCCACATCTGTTTTAAAACCTGTTTTCTCCTTTAACAAGGTTTGCACAGTAAAAGTAATCATTAACAGATATGATATAAAGTCTGTGAATTGAGACACTGATGTCATTACTTTTGTGAATTACAACTTTTGCTCATATGGGTTTGTTATCAATTATAAGGGCAATTCATGTAATATACATATATACAATACTGTACCACAATCTAATACCATTCATTCTTATCCGTGAAGTATTATTATATAGCTCACAAAAGGCCAAACCTGAAGTTCACCCTGAAAGTTACCCCACTCACATGAAAGGTTTTTTTTTTTTTTTTTTTAGCAGCCCTACATTCTTATCTAAGTATCTCTATTTTTTTTTTATTTATTCTATCAAAAAGAATATATAATACTAAATCTGAAAACCAAACCTTAAGCATTTGTAATCTAATATCATATATGTGCTGGTATATTTATGTGCATAATTTCCCATAAACATAGAATAAGTCTATCTAGAAAATATATAAAATTATCTTCCTATATTATCTATGTTTATTTTTAAAGAAAACAGGAAGTCTTTTCTTCACATTTTAAATATTTCCTTATACTTCATAACACATTAAACTACATTAAAATTAAAATAGATGTTTCTATATCACACAAAGAGAAAATGATTTGTCAGAATGAACATGTTTATCTTCCAATAAAATTTTTTTTAAATCATACGGTTTTGAACAAATTACTTCCATGTAAAAGCACAAGATCTAGAGGCACGTGGCTTGGATTCGAATACTGACTCTGCCATTTCCTATCTGGGGCCTTTATGTGGAAAGTTACTTAGCCATTCTTTGCCTCATTTTCCTCTCTTGTAAAATGAAGTGAGAATGAAGATTTATCACAGTGAGTTGTTGTGAGGATTAGAGAGCCCAGAGCACAGCCTGACATATATTAGATATTCAATAAATGCTAAGGAGTTAATGCGATAGTTATTAAGTCCCAGATTTTTAAATGTGTTCTCTTAGATGAGTCTGATAAGATAATGTCCATCACTATTTATTCGACCAATTTCTTGCAGAAGTATTACATGCAAACAGACTACACATCCATGCAAAAAAAATTAAAAGTGCTATTATTAGAAAATATCATTATGACAGATTTGGCACCAATGTGACAGTTGATTAATTCATGTTATGGCACCTCTGGTACTTCACAATGTTTAATTCATTTAATTACATAAACACTTTCTCAGTCAAAATACACTGATATTAAGTAGACTTCCTATTTATAAAAGTCTAAAAAATTTTTACAGAGAAACAACATTCAAATGGCATTTCTTAGCTATCTTTTGTCCTTGTTTTTGCCTCTTTTTCTTTTGTGCTTTTTCTTAGGCAAGTCACTCCAGTTCAAGCCTTTAAACATAAGCCTGAACACATTAAATTGGAGTGTACACTATGTACACCATCACACAACACGATTCCACACTCTCATTTCACAGTGAGTTTAAATGTCAAGCCTCCTGGAAAAACTCAGGATTCCTCTCCTTCCTTTGAGCATCTCCCCCTTCCAGACTGGCCACCTTGCTTCTTCTGCAGTGGGCCACCCAGCCACAGAGGCATCTCCTGGAGAACAGCTACCCCGGTATCTCTAGCTCTATGTAGACTTTGCAATCAGGCGGAACTCACTCCAAGTCCCAGATCTACTGCTTGTTAAGTATGTGACCTTATAAAAGTGACCTCTCTGACCTTGTTTCCTCATCTGCAGCTGGAAAAATACTGGCGTCCACTTCAAAGAAATGTAGTAAGAGTCAAGAGTAAAGTGCATGGACATCGTAAGTTGTCAAAAGATGTTACTTTCAATTTTTCTTACCCTTCTCTATTTTTCCTTTTTTCTGTAACACTTCTCATCTTTTTTATTTTAACAAATTACATTTAAATTTTCCTAAAAATTAAACAAACCCATCCGATTCATATGTCTTTGATGCTTTTGTTGTAGGCAGTTGGATCTGTCAGCTGTGCTGCTGATCTACTATCGCCCTCTCTCTTTTTGACAGTGTCAGTGACTCTTGACCCTTTGTCACTGTTATGTGGTCAGTTTGTGTCTTGGCAATATTGAACAAGAGACAGGACACTGCAGTATGACCCTCAGAAAAATACAGTGACTTTCTTAAACAGAACCACGCAGGCTTGTGAATAAAACACTTCCAAAATTCTTTATAACCTGCAACTAGAGGGAGATTTTAAAATGCAACATTTTAGTAATGTATATAACTCCATCCTCACTCAGAATGCCACCCTTTACCATGATGAAAACTACATAAAGATAATTAACAAAGTCACCAAAAGGTCTACCTTAAAAAAATAGATAATTTATCTAAAATTTTTCTGTGTATGTCAAGTTTAGTGAGATTTATTCTATTAATATAATTATGATCTATTATAATGAAAATAAGAACACATTATTAACAAATATTTATTTTATATTGTCTATATAAACATTTAAATTATAATACTAAAAACAAAAGTATACATATAAAAGCAAACACACAGGTTTATAGAAATATTCTGTGACTTTGAAATTATAAGTCATCTTAATGCCTTTTATTTAACTTTAAAGAAAATACTATGACTATTATTAAAATAGATTTTAAATATGGAGTATTGCAAAACCTGAAGCAGTTCCCTTAAAAAGAAAGTATATTCCCCTGCATACTGTACAATACAAAAAATAAAAATTTTAATATTTTTTCTACATTAAAAACTATTAATCTGCAAAAATAGCTAAAATAGCTTTGATATGTAATTTAAAACATGTGTTAAAGATAAGAATTTGATAAACCTTAAGACAAAATGCTAAATAAAACCGAGTGTGTGTGTTGACCGAGCCACACTGTGGCATTACTTTGTGGAGCCGATCAATAGATATTAGCTTTAAAAAAAAGAGATATAGAAAGAAGCTGCGGTGTATTTTTAGAATGACAGTGAGAAGGTTTAAATTGTCTCAATCAAGACTCAATTTTTTCTTCTCAGTTTTTCCAGCTGTTCTCTTCCAGTTAAGACTCTTCATTTCAAATAAATTTAATTAGTTCCAATTGATCATAGCCAACACCATTTTATCCATGGTTTTTTTTATAAGGCAAACACTAACAAAGACTGCTAGGCACAGATTCAAGTGCCATAAGACAACATTCATAACTCATTCAATTCTCACCGAAAAGAAAAATTTCAGAAAGATATTCTGTCTATGGCAAAAGCACTAAGTTATACTTCATATTTTAATTGCTATCTTGGTCAGTTGTTTAACTGAGTTAAAGAATTAAGTTCCAGATTATTACAAATATAAAATTAAATCAACTATGTGAATTAGCCTAACTATAGCCATCAAATAAGAATCTATTCAAAATAAAGGAAAATATGTTTCATGATATAATTTCTATTTTATGAGGAACTATTATTAGAACAATTCTTTCCAAATAACTTGAAAAAAAAAAAAGATTTTTCAAAGTGAATGGCTAACGTGACCTGTTTTCTCTTTTATATTTGTGCTCTACAATTCTGGCTATCCCAAAATAAGATTATTGTGCTTGAAACAGGTTTCTCTCAATGCACCTACCATATTTTTCATAATGCAATTTATATAGGATTCTAGTCAATAAAAAGAAATATGGTTTTCTTCTAAACCCTCCCAAAAATCTATACCACATCTTAATCAAGTCACACAATCTAAAGGTAACCTGAACGGCCTACAGACTGCAGCATGCTAGTCGCTTTGACAACATGTGAAGGAAGCCTTTTTTTAGTTATTTAAATTCTTTGGATATTGACCATTCTTGCCTCTTGGATCCATGGCAGGCAATGAATAAATCAACTGATAAAAGCCATTCGTCACATATGTTTAACTGAATTTCTTACAGATTAAAATATACTTTGTGCAGCATTAACTGACTGTCTAAAACTAGGTTTTCATTTTTAAGCTTCTTGATTTTTTTTTAAAAAATCAAATAAAAGCACAGTCATGTGCTACAATGCTATCTCATGACTTTAGTGGTTCATAATTAAAAATGTCAATGTACTGATTTAATAACGCTTATTTGAGTGCTCGAAAATTTCTTTTATTCCAGAATGCAAGGTGAGTTAGTCTTTTTCCTATAAATTAACCACTACTTTTTATAGACAGAAGGCCTTTAAAATTTATAAGGAATTAAAATATAACAAAACATTTATAACAGCACAAAATAAAGCAATAAAAATAGACTAAAACAAAAACTAGTTTAAAAAATCTGCAAATAAAATAATTTACTTTAGTAGCTACTGAAATAAATTCCATAATTGTGATGTGCAAATGATGTTCAGAAAAGTTGAATGTTTCCGAAATAATGTATATTTAAGGTGGATGATTTTAATCAATGAACTGATACATTAAAAATAACTTAAAAATAACAATAGCCACCACTGTCTCATTTTTCCTGAAAACCAGATGCTCCCCAACTTAGTCAACTACTTATTGGCAGCAGTGGCACAAGCTACGGGTTTTGTGATACAGGCTTTGTAAATTTTCAAGGGAGATCATTAGGCTTCTTCCCAGTGAAGACATTTTAAAGGCATTCAGGTGGTAATAGTGAAGAACATGTCATACAGAGTTTTAACAGAAAAAAAATCCTTCTGTTTTTTTCCTCCCTTTAATTTTTGTTGAAAATGCTACTGGTATTTTCTGGGCATGCTTCTTTTCAAATTATTGATTACTATTAAGTTAATAATTGTTGCTTCACGATAATTATAGATATATATCATCAGATTTTACATTTTAACCATTCTCACCAAAAAAACCACAAAAGTTGATCATCTTAATGCCAATAAAAACCTATACTAGGTTGTTTCTATCTTCTGTGCATTGAAAGAAGTTGAGCCAAATGCATTTGTAGATCCAGTAATTGGAACTGCTTTAAGTCTATAAAAAGATAAGCTAGGCTGAACATAGGTGTTGTACAGCTTTCCTAAATTTCACTTTATGTCTGATTACGTGATAAATAACATAGATAAGAATGTTCAATACCCAGGCAATGTAAATAACTTTTAAAAGCAGCATTTATTTCTATAATATAGGTACAAAGTGTATCTGAAAGTTTCTTTACATAGCCTATATTGCATATATTGCTATTACATCTTACCCTATAATTGCAAAACCTTTCATAACACGACAGGTGTATTCCTTCACAAGTTCCAAGGCCTTAGTAATGATCCTAGCCTCTGAATTAGAGGGTCCCCGGAAAATCAAATGCACAGCCAGCAGGTTCATTGTTACAGCAACAATGAGCAAGCCAAATAAACATTTACAGTTAGTTCAAGATCAAAAAGGACACTAAACAGTCCTATAAAACTAAACACTCCATCGATGCAGGTTTCCATCCTTTCCATCAACATATTTAGTCCCATTATAAATGACCTCAAAGCATTTTCCAATAATGGACAAGGCTCATCCAGATAATGTTAAAGATGTCTCCTTACCAGTCGTGATGTCATCATCTACGAGGTCGTGCTCTTCCTCTTGGACTTTGGCTTCTGGCCCCGAGGTAGTATCAGGAGCCGTGGTGACCGTCTGCATGGCTTCTGCTGAGACCCCAGCTAAAACAAATGAGAATCGCAAGGTTTAATTTTTAAGATCTGTAAGAAAGGTAGATCTAAACTCTTAAATCTTTTTTAATTTGCTTACTGGCTGCAAATGCCATACATTTAAAAAAATATAATTTATTCACCAAATTTAGGAAGAGACACAAAGTAATGAATCAAACATACATGTGTGTTCTATTTTTTAGATGTACATATACATACATGGGTGCAAACAAAATTGACTTTTTTCACTAAGATCTGGGAAAAACAGAAAAATGATTAAATAATATTTTTACCTGAAGTAAAAATGTTTTTACTTGATTCCTTTCAATGATTTTGCTAGTTATTTTAGCTGATTTAGACATAATTATGCTCAAAAAGAAAAAAACCTAGATGTGAAGGACTAATTTAAAATTTACTCTCTCTGATATTAGTTTGCTTATAATTTGGAGCTGGGAAGAAGGATGGTGACAAAAGAGGGATTTGTGCCCTGGGTCAATGTAAGAGATCTGACATGCATTGCATAAAGAGTATAACATGTCCATCTCTGAAGAAATTAGATATTAGCTCAGATAATTGTCACACTGAAAGAATCTAACTGAAGCAGACAGGTGAACTAGATCAGGGTTCCAAAAGCTTCCATCCTGTAAAATCACCTGAGAACTTGGTAGTTCATACAAATATCTTTTCCTGACTCACCTTTCTTCTCATCCCTAATGATTTATTTTATATCTATATTTATCTATATCTATATCATATCTATATTTATTTTATATCGTCAATTTATATCTACCACATTATTTCTAAATAGGCAATGAAGAGTAGGGTGACAATATTTTTCTTATGGTTATCAACAGATATTGCTTGATCATGGTATATAAAAATCTCACTGTTGGAAGTTACTTTAGGAGGTGAATTGTCTAATCACATCTTCTTAATAAGTACTTCAGTAACTGCATATATAGTATCCATCAAAATTTAAAACCCAAAAGCTACAAATACTCAAGGATTTCTTTTCTTCCAACGTGTATTACAAACTTAAACACTCCTCTGTGAAATTCCACCTTGTTGCCTCTGGTTTATGAAAGGCACCAAGACAGGAAGAATCTCAGTCACTAACCACCATGAGTGATCCAGAACTAGATCTATCCGTAGACAGTTCCACGGCCTAACAATTTTAGTTTGGGGAAGAGAATATACCATGTTGTACTACCACTATGTTCAGAATTGCTCCTAAAAAAATGTGAACCGTGCTATATCTATGGCCCCTGCTGAATGCAAAATGACAACGCCATCCCTTTGCAGTATCGTTTTGTTGTCAGATTTTCAAGATAAAATATTAAAATAATGGAGAGGGATTACTAGAAATGTATTATTAATTGCTTAGTAATCGCAAAGAGGATATAAGAAAGTAAAGGCTACATTCCTAAATATTTATTGCTTAAATACAAAAATCAAAGATCATTATTAAATCAAAATATAAATCTGTGAAGTCTCTCAGTATTGTTCCTTGCTTAATCCCTGATCATTTTGAAAATGATCAGAGAAACAGGAAAAAGATATTAAGAAATAGTTTAGATAGTAACATTTATCAGTAGTATTTTTCTTTCCTGTAAAATTAAAAGGTTCCATGAAAATAAAGCCGGTATTTATGTAGCAACAAGTTTACAAATCCATTTAAATTGATCTCATTTAATCAGAGAGGTTAAGTAATTGCTCAAAATTGCACAGGTACCAAATTCGAGAACCAGAACTGACATGTAGGTCTTTTGATTTCAAACCCCAATATCCTTTGATCACCAAGTCCTTCCAGGGGCAGAGTTCCAGGATAGGAGGTGTGACAGAACACTACAGCATACCCACGACAAATCATGAAATAATATAATACTCAATATAAATACTGTCAAGCCTTCCATGGAGTTCTTGGGCTATACGAGGTAACAGTTCAACTGAGAGTGTTCAGCATTTTGGGAAAGAGCTTAAGGAGCAAACATGTATACCTCAAAGTAGCCAAGATTGAAAGACCACATAGCTATTCTGAAATTGAATCTTTGATTGCTGCTTTCAAAGTAACGGGTATAAAAATCCTTTTTCTCTTGACAGAAAAAAAGAAAGTACAGAGACTAAAAGAAAACTACAACTCAATATCTCTAATAAATATAGTCTCAAAAATCCTCAACATAATATAAGCAAATAGAATTCAGTGACATATAAAAAGAATTATACACCATAAATTAGGTTTTTTCAAAGGATGCACATCTGGTTCTATATTCAAAAATCGATCAACATAATCCAAAATATTAAGCTAAAGAAGAAAAAAATCATATGATCATATCAAGCATTTGGCAAAATTCAACGTCACAATTAAAAAACTCAGAAAAATAAGAATAAAGGGGAAGTTCCCCAACTTAATTATGAAGAGCATTTACTAAAAATCTATAGCTAATATTATACTTAATAGGGAAAGACTGAATACTTTCCTCTTGTGGTCAGGAGTAAAGTAAAGATGTCCACACTAGCCACACTTATTTTTATTTTTTAAATATATTTTTATTTTTCAATTACAGTGACATACAATGTTATATTAGTTTTAGGTGTACAACATGGTGATTAGACATTTATATAAATTATAAAGTGATCACCCTGATAAATCTAGTACTCATTTGACACCATACATAGTTATTATAATATTATTGACTATATTCCTTATGCTGTACTTTACATCCTCATGACTACTTTTTAACCACCAATTTGTACTTCTTCACTCCTTTCCCATTTTCACCCATCCCCTCAACCCAACTCGCATCTGGCAACCACCAAAATGTTCTCTGTATCTATGAGTTTGTTTTTGTCTTATTTGTTTTTTTTTGTTTTGTTTGTTTTGTTATTGGCTCCTTTTATTTAACATAGTGTTGGAAGTTCTAGCCAGTGCAATAAAGCAAGAAAAGGAAACACATACCGTTTGGAAAGGATGAGGTAAACTGTCCCTATTTAAGGATAAAATGATCATCTACATGGAATATACAAAGGAATCTACAAACAAGAAAATTGAACTAATAAATGAGTACAGCAAGGCCTCAGAATACAAGAAAAAAATATTTTAAAAAATCAGTCACATTTCCATATGCTACCCATGAATATATGAACACCTTAAATCTAAAAAAAAAAGACTAATAACAATGGTTCAAAAAACTGAAATATTTAGATGCAAATCTTAAAAAAAAAAACATATACAGAACTTGTATGCTGAAATCTACAAAACACGGATGAAAGAAATCAAAGAAGATCTAAATACATGAAACAGAGAGCCATATCACGTTAATGGGTTAGAAGAATCAACATAGTAAAGATATCTATACTCCATAGCCTGATATACAGGTTTAATGTAATTTCTATCAAAATCCCAGCACAAATTTTTTAGATAGAGATGAAATTATTCTATAATTATATGTATAGACAAAGAAATTAGAATAGCTAATAGAATTTTAAAGAAAAAAATAAGGTGGGAAAAATGAGTCTGCCCCATTTCAAAACTTATCATATCAAGTTATTAAAACATGTGGCTTTAGGTTAGTAGATGCACACAAATATGCCCAACTGGTATTTGACAGGTGTAAAAGCAGTACAATGGAAGAAACATAGGCTCTTCTACAAATGGGCTGCTGCAACTGGACGTCCACAGATAAAAATACAAACTCTGACCTAAGGCTCACTGCTTATATAAAAATTGACTGAAAATGAATCATGGACTTAAATGTAGAACAAAGAAGTATAAACTTTTAGAGAAATAAAAGAAGAAAATCTTTGAGATCTAACGCTAGACTTGACACCAAAAGCACAATCCATAAAAGGAAAAAAATTGGTAAACTAGACTTCATCAAAATTAAAACCTTTTATTCTACAAAAGTCCCTATTAAGAGGATAAAAAGACAAGCTACACACTGGGAGAAGATTCACAAATTACATATCCAACAAGAGACTAGTACCTAGACTATAAAGGTACTCTCAAAACTCAACAGCAAACAGTCTGGCAGTTCCTCTAAAGGTTAACCACAGAGTTATCCCACGACTCAGCCATCCACTCCCAGGGAATGAAAACCTGTGTCCACACAAAGACTTGTACATGAGTGTTCGCAGCAGCATTGTTCATAAAAGCCAGAGTGTTTAAACAATCTGAATGTCCATCAACTGGTGAATAAATGTAAAATGTATCACAATATTTTAGAATCATGAAAGTAAGCTGTATCTTGATTGTGGGAGTGGAAATATAACCATTTGCACTTGTTTAAAACTCATAAAATTGTACACTAAAAAGAGTCAATTTTACTATATAAATTATACCGCAATAAACCCAACTTAAAAAAAAGATACAATCAAAGGTACTACATATCACTGTCCTAAAGAGAGTTGAGGATTTTGAGGATTATGCCAGAATACAACGCTATTTCAATGAAACACAAAGATTATAAAAACTATTTTACTTTCTTCCTAGTATAAAAAAAAAACTAAATTATTTGAAACATAATAATCACTTCATCACTATCCACTATCAATAAGATAATACAATGTTCCTGAGAAATATGAAGAGTCCACATAGAAAATACATGGAACCTTCAGTTTCTTGCACATTGATAGTTAAGATTATAAATATCAATTCTTTATATGGTGTTACTTTGCTTTTCTCTTATATATTTGATATAAGTAAACTTACTTGTCAAACCGTGCTATAAAATCAAAGACTCATTTACTTTCTGAGTATCGCCATAATGTTTGGCAGTAATGAACATCTCATAAAAGTTCAATAAATACATTATGAATAGAAATGAATACCTTCAATCCCATGACACGAATTATGTTATTAAATATATCAGAAAACAATAGTGTGCTTTGGGGAAAAATATACGATAAAAAGGTACAATAAAGAGATGATAAAAGAGATAAAGTAAAGGGATACAATAAAAATATACGAAACATTAATAAAAAGAGTTAGTTCCCAAATACAGGTTTCACAAAATAAAAAAATGAATGCAGATTATGCCAGACAATAGATGTCTATGAATGGGTTCTATACTGTGAATCAGGAGGAAAATAAGGGGAAAATGGAAGGAAGCAGAAATTGGGTATGAGTGAACTCTGGACACAGCAGAGAAAGGAACCTGGGTGTGGGGTCTATGGCTAGTGGCAGAAGCAAGAAACAGAGGGCAGGGAAGACTATTTTGAGGCCTTCATGCCATCTAGATCTCTAAATACTTAGATCACTATTCATGGTGCGTGCGCACACACAAACAAATTTCCAGTTTGTATGCAATAATTTTAACTACTTTAGAAAAACTTTTTTAAAATGTAAATACAGAAATATAGTTTTCAAAATCAGTGTAATAAAACTGCACTTGCATCTCGCCATCAGTAGAATCAGGTACATTATTCTAAAATTTATCTTTCAAAAAGCTTGTAAATGACCATTATAATCATTTTTCTACTGCTGGCTAATATCTGAGTAGTGATAAATAATATGAACTCAGAAGACTTCAGTGTCATGTGATTAACTTAATAATCAGAGATTAAATATTAAATTTTAATAGAGTAACATTTAAAATTTAGTACTCTAACCAAAACTGGAATATAAAATCATTTGAGTTCAGTATAATTTTACTATGTCATTGAAGATTAGATAGAAGCAGTAAACAATACTGTTAAGATGCTGAAAGAAAAACATATACCATAATATTTATAAATATTAACAAAAATCATGTTTCTCATTCTTATAGTGATATAGATTTTCACTGAGATTAAAAACAAACCTAAAATAGCAAGTATGTTTTATTTTATCAGTTTCTCACAACTGTGGTTTTCCAATCGTCCAATTAAAAAAAACTAGAGGCAATAATCCGATATGAACATTTACTTTGAATAAAGAAAAATGTAACAATAAGGAAGAGAGAGCGTGCGTATCTAGAGTTTGTTTTCAGGCAGAAGGCTTTACGTTATTGGAAGCAGATCTCTGCAGTGACTGACCACATTGCCCCACATTCCCCGCAATCCTATGACAGACAGACGGCCTGCCTCGCATTAATTCACTTCACACCACTTCTATCGATCCACAGCCGGTTCCCTAGTCTCTCTGCACACATTGCCTGTCTGGCTGCCTACATCCACATCAGCACATACACACAAAGGCCAGAGAAAGATAACCTTTTGCTTTCCATTAAAGACACAGTATCCACTTTTCCTTCGGCAATAGGATCAAAAATATAAAATATAACAGTACAGATGTCTCAGAGAAAAGTCTTCCTGTAAGGAATATTAAGAGTATTTATCTCTTATTCCAAATAGAGATCATTTCAATTTAACAAAAACCAGTTGGTGTATTAAAGGCCATAAACCAATTACAGGAATAAAAAATACAGTTAAAAATAAGCAAAATGTCTTCAAGCCTGAATACGAAAATAATAATCATTTGGAAATGTGTTTCAATAGTTATTTTTAAAGAAATGAAATACATTTTTCCTAAATAGCATTTTGACTTTTTCAAGATAACTGCTCTCACATAAAATGTAATTATAAACAATTCTGAAAACAACAAAAGAAATGTATTTACTGAAAAATGCACAAGAAACAGAAGATAGGAAGTGTACTATATCAACAGAATATTAATGTAAAAGTATAAAGCTGTATTATTCCTCTTTCCCAACAAGAACCGGAAAATGATCCATGGTAAAAATCTCACCTAACACTTTTAATTCATTGCATGTACTTTTTCAAAGATTTCTTTTTGATTTGCAGTCTATGAGCTGACTCAACACCAATTTTGGTTTCAGAAGACACATTAAAATAAAGATTTATTGTTCTACCTACAATGTGTTGAGAAACAAAGGCAAATCTGTCTTGACACACAACTGTACCAAAGCAGGAACTTAAAATTACAACCTCTGGATGATTTAGAAACCCAAATTATAAGCAGAATTATATGTCTCAGAACTGAGCAAAGTATATTCTCCTGGGTAAGAAAGTACCTTTGAAACCCTTTTTGGGTTTTCATTTTTTTTGTCAGGATTATCCAGGCAGTGGTTACACCAAGTAATAACAAAAGCGATGTAGTACATAAATAAATACAGTACACTAAATATGTTGTTTTTTCTAATAATAAGTAACTTTAGAAAAAATAAAAAAAAACTGATGCGGGCTGCTGAAACTAAGGACAGCTTCAAAATGAGGAGGTTAAGATCTGGGGCTGGGTCTGAAAGATGGGAGAGATCCAAGTAAGAGAGAGGCTGGCGCTGCCCATGTGAATAAAGCAAAGCCATTAGAATGATGAAGACAGGTAACCATGCAAAGTTCTCTCCTTACCTTAAAAACTCATGGAGCACCCAGGCTACTATGTACCAAGCCCGTGCCTGGTATCAGAGACACAAAGGTGAAAAAGACAGAGAGCCTTCACTCCCAAGAAGCTCACATGTGAGATGAGGCCATGGGCACTCATTAGCAAAATGTAATAAGCACGAGCAATCATTTGATTTGTTTTAGAAAGAACTCTCTGTGAAGAATGATTTGGAAGGATTCAAAAACAGAGGTAGTAAAACTGTACTACTTGGAGCCTTATGGGTTCCCTAGAAGTGCCAGAAGGAGAAGGGAGACCTCCTGTCTCCCCAGCTTTGCTTGTGCGTGAGTGTGCGTGTGTGCGCACGTGCCCGCGCAGGTTCACACACATACGCATTGTACAGAGGTTTTCGTTTGAAGAAAGGATTCCACTTTAAAAAAAATGTTAGAACCACTGATCTTGATTTTTCAAAAATAAAGTACAAGTGGGGAGAAAAATTAAGAGTTGTTTTCACATAAAATGTACAGAAGAAAGTGAGTCTGAACATAGGGAAGGAAAGGGTGAAGATTCATTCATCAACTTTTTTTC
This sequence comes from Eidolon dupreanum, assembly GCA_028627145.1. Lineage (NCBI taxonomy): Eukaryota > Metazoa > Chordata > Mammalia > Chiroptera > Pteropodidae > Eidolon > Eidolon dupreanum. The sequence goes on along the minus strand of CM053504.1, from coordinate 77,810,533 downwards.
AATGGTGGTTATTCCAGGCAAAGGGGATGCAAACGTAGGAGATAAAACAAAGGACTTGATACTGTAGAAACTTACAGCCATGTGAAAGATATAGACATAAGTACATAAGTGCAAATATTCTGTTCATCTGAAGAAAAATCATTTAATTCTGCTTGATACGGGGTGAAGAAGAGAACACATGTCAAAAACAACCTCACGGGAAGAAAACAGTTGAGCTGGGTCTTCAAGTACATATGAAAAAATTTACCATGGAATGACACTAAATGAAGAAAATTCCAGGAAGGCAGGACATATGCTAAAGGACCCTAATGTATCTACAGGATTGAGTAGCAGAAGCCTAAGAAGCGTGAGAGGCGAAAATGAGGCTAAAAGGATATTTAAGGTCAGTGCCCAAAAGACACTGAGAAGCAGGATGTTAACAGAAAATATGAATCAGGAAAGAATGTTTTTATTCTTTAAGGCTCTGGTATGGCAGATGGACAGAACAGGTCAACAACTGGTAAATAAAACCACAAGACTGCTAGGGTTGGTGGCCATGCAATGACAGTAAACAAGAACTTTAATAACGTGAGATTTTAGGATAAGTAAGAATAACCCTATAACTTCTCTTTCTCATCATCAGAACAGTCTGGGAATTCAGTTTGTGCAGAGCCAGAAGCAGCTGTTTGAAGACAATTATGAAGGCAGAGAGTTTGATCTATACTAGCAGACAGTCCCAGAGAGGCAACCAATGAAAAGCAATAACTTTTGGCAATCCAGCCAAACTGCCTTGTATCCTTGTACACAATCCAGTGAATACAAGATAAAAGACACTGATGGATATAAGGAGAATATTTAGCACAGCACCTGGGATGTAGTAAGTGCTCAATAAACACATTATTAGTATCATTAATATTATTATCATTGCTTCTGATATCACTAATTTTAGCTTATTCATTATTTTTTCTCCAGAAGTACTTTATGTCCCTCAGTATTCAAATTCAACTTTTATCCTATTTGACAAACCTATTTGTCTTTTAAAAAAACTTTTATTAAGCACTGCTTCCCTCCTTTTAGAGCGACATTTTCAGACATCTTATCTGTTTATATATAAGACACCTGAAGGCAAAGACGCTCAAAAATTCATATTTCAAAGAATCAATCTATCCTATGATGACTTCTATTACTGCTAATTATGTTATTTTTAAATCCCTTCACACACACAGCACATGCACATACACACACAGAAGCAGGAAAGCTTCCAACCTTGCAATCTCTTAACACGCAGTGAATAATTAACTTGAAAATTAAGACACAGCCATCTTGTTTTAATATCATCCTAGTAGATGACACATTTAATTGACAGCAGTATGCTATAAAATCACACTATAAGGCATTTGTGATATTCCAACAATTTCTTCACAATAACTTAAACATTGTAATGTGCTTTGACTTCATTATTTGAGAATATTAAGTTCTTCTACAGATAAGAAAAACATCTGAGTAGATGAAACTCATAAGAAGTGTTAAATATACAGAGTAAATAAACAAGTAGCTTGTGATTCTATAGGCAAAACTCATAAGATATGTTAAATATAGATAGTAATGTTAATGACATGGAAGATATGCTATATGTGAAAAAGGATGAACAAGCAAGAATGTTACTTGTAGATGAATGGAAAGGCCAAGTCATAAGATAAACATAAAGCTACAACACTTCCGAAAGAAACACAGGAGAAAATATGCATAACCGTGGGTTTTACCAATGAGTTTTTAGATACGACACCAAAAGCATGGGTCAAGAAAGATAAAAACTGATAAATTAGACTTTATTAAAACTTAAAAAAAATTGTTCTATAAATGACAGTTAAATAAATGAAAGACAAGCCACAAATTGGAAGAAAATATTTGAAGATTACGTAAAAGACTTGTACCCAGTATGCATAAAAACTCTTACAACCCAATAATTAAAGAAAACAAGCAACCCAGTAGAAAAAAAGCTTGGCAAAACGCCTAAGAAGACACTCACTGCTAGAAGAAAGGGAAAACCATCTGGCAGTTTTTTGTTGTTGTTGTTGTTTTTTTAAATAATTATACTCATGCTTACCATATAACCTAAAAATTCCAAACCTGGGTATTTGCTCAAATGAATTAAAATCTTATGTTCATGCAAAATCCTAAACATGAATATTTACTGTAGGTTATGCATAACTATGAAAACCTGAAAACAATCCAGATGTCATTAAACAGATGACACAGCCATATAATGGAATGCTATTTAGCAATAAAAAGAATGAACTATTGATTCATACAATGATATGGATCTTAAATATATTTTCCCAAGTGAAAGATACTAAACGTAAAAGGCTACATGTTTTATGATCCCATTTATATAAAATTTGGAAAAAGGCAAAACTTTAAGGATGGAGAACGGATCAGTAGTTGACGAGGTGGAGGTGGGATTGATTACAAAGAGGCTACAAAAGGTATTTCCAAGGTGTTGGAAATGTCCTGTACAGCACCGTGATGGCAGGTACCTGACTCTATTCATTTGCCAAAACTCCAAGACGTACATACCCAAGAGTAAACTCCACTGCATGCAAATTTTAAAAATGAATTAATCAGAATGCTGGGGAACCCAGGATGAACTACAGACCGTGACAAATGGATGTTATAAATGTATGACCTAACCTCATTGAAGGACACATAAAAAAAAAGAGTTTACCTAAGGAACTGGAAAACAACAAAACACTGCTTACTGTAAAGCTAAAGACAAAAAGAACTGTATATAAATACTGTATTCCAGTTGGTAAGCTGATTTAGCAATTCTAAATTACTTTATGTGTCTACTAGGGTAGAAGAAACAAGTAAAACTATTACAGATGATGAGAGGTTTCTCATACTCAGAGAAAGAAAATACAAACAAGCAAAAGGGGAAGACTAGACTGAATCCAGTGGTGGTGGATTAAAACAGGAAATAGCATGAATTCGTATCTATTTTAACATCCATGAAGAGATGGACAGCTACAGAAATAATTATAGATATGTGGGTATATATGGGCATGCATAAATATATTTAACGGTTCTGTCCAGTGAGAGGGCCGAGAAGCAATGACATCCCAGTAAAAAAAAGCACACCTAGAGTCCAGATCTTAGTTTCTAATACCTCCACTGGAGGGAACCAGGGCACCTTGGAAAAGTGGCTGATTCTAGGACTGGGACAGGGGAACTACAAGATGATAGGCAAGCACTTAAAAAAAAGATATGATCATAGCAAAATAACACTGGGGCCAATTTTAAAGAGCTCCCTATGGCTAATGCTGAAATGATCTGAGCAGCAAATCAGCATTATAAAATCTCAGGTACCTGTTAAGTGCTTGGTGCTGGGTCATTTGGGACCAAAAATAGGGTCTTGGACCTTAGCCCCAAAAAGATCTCAATGAAGTACTTACATATATCTATTTTTATGAAGATTGTATAGCTTCATTATCATAAGGAACTATAAATTATGTCTCAAATATAAATAAATGTTCATACACGGACTATAAAGATAGAAGTAAAATGGTAAAACTCAAAGAAAACTAAGTAACCAGGTGCATGAAATATATTTACTTCAGCCTAGAAACATGACAAAATGGCATCAAACTGCTGACGATATAAAACCATTCATATACTGTAATGAGCATAATGCATCTATAGAAGCTTATTATTATTCCACATTGCAGTGATTAAATCTCACAATTCATTTTAAAGACTATTTATATCTAACCAGTGATTTAGAGGAGGATGGAAAGTTGAATTAAGTAAGGGAGCAACCAATCATTGCCTCTGGCAGAGCTTTTAAAGAATTAACTTGCAATCAAAGTTATAAAAAGAATGAAAAATGAATTGGATGAGTACTAAGATAGCAGAGATACTACAGTGTGTAAAGAATATAAACTTCCATTTTTTAACCCAATCCCACAAATAAAAATAAAACTTAAAATGTTTTTAAATTAGGCAGCCACTCTTAGATTAGAATTCAAATTTTTTCCCCTAGTCTGGCAGAGTCTGGTTGGGAGGTGATGAAGTACCAAGAAAGGAAGTACAGAATCACTTAAATCATTAAAGAAACTTGAGAAGATGAACAAAAGTAGATCAGCTACTCTTAGAGAATGCCAACAATAAAGAACTATGCTTTAAAGAGGTTAAATGAAAGACTCCCATTCACTTGATGTCACGAGAATCCATGATATCTGATATGGCAACCACTCCATCCAACCGTTCCCTCGGAGTGGTTCATAGCACACCTTAAAAATGTGTTTAATTCTTTCAGCATAAATAGGTATACGTCCACATTTTGTCAGGCTGTCTTACACATTCTTTTCAAATATTTTTTGCTTATGATAATGATGATGAAAATAATAGAGGCCAATATATAAAAATACATAATGCTTGGTATGTACCAGGCACTGTTCTAAGAAGTGCTTTACATGTTATAAGTGCTTCATTAAATGTTACATGATACCTATGTACAACTATAGTTTATCTTCATGTTTCTAGCTCTTTTATGACCTCCACAGCACCTAAAATATTGCCAGTAGTACAATAATTTTTTAATCGTGTATTTGTAATGAGTATTAAATGTCACAATCCTGACGAATAAAAAAGCAGAAGACACAAAGAACACAAATATGTGATCTCAATATTTAATTAAAATTATTGTCATCCTGTTCCACTTATCCTTCCTATTTACTTATATTGCAAAAATAGAAATTCTAAACTTACATAAAATTAAAATGGATTTATGTAGTTAAAACGGTTCTGACCTTACAAAAGTTTTATTAGTATTGCCCTCCGAATATATTTATTTTACATTAAGCCCCTGGAATTTCCAAATGTATTGGTTATTTTTCATGTTTACATGTCATTGCCCTTGTGTCTGCTGACACTCCCATAAG
>CM053504.1:77686506-77805114 GCA_028627145.1 Eidolon dupreanum | reverse complement strand
AGTTCTGATTACCTCAGGCTAGGCCAGGTTTCTGCAATACATTCTGCATTTCTCAGCCATCTCACTTACTGCATTGCATTGCATTGTATTTATTTGTTATATTTTCTGGGGGTAAATATCATGTCTTATTCATTTTGGCTCTCCAGGGTCTAACACAGTACCTAGTAGTCAATAAATGTTTACTGAACTAGACTGATTCAATTATTTTCTAACAGTGGCTATAAAAGTCAAGAAGTTTGAAAATCTTTTATGTGATCTAATAAAGAGCATATTTTTCAAGCACATTAGAATAGAAGAAATTATTTCTTACCCAAAGTACTAATGTATTACTATTAAGCCACAGATATTTATACTTCTATCAAATTTATTTCACAAAAACTTCAAATTCCCAAATAAGAGTTAAAGCATCATACACGAGGGCTAGACAGATCTGGCTGCTGAGAAGGTCTTGGGCTAAATCTGTCTAGCATTCCCATTCTCTCAGCAGTCCGCCATTTGATTTATCACGTGCGATGGTGAAAGAAATTTCTCCTTTGCTGTATCTCACACACATGGCACAACAATCTGCATTTCTGTCAGGTAGTGTGGTGTGTTACTGTATTTCCAAAGAAAAAAACAAAACTGTTCTGAATTTAAAACCACAGTAGAACAAGATCGCTTTTTCTTGGTTCAGAATTATATTTAATATAAAATATGAATTCCATTTATAAATCCATTAAACATCTATTATGTTCAAGGCGTTGGGCCAATAAGGCACTAGAGCCATGGGGTTTGTTAAGTTCCAGGAAGAGGAGTTCCCTTGTGCACGTCATTATTTGATGTTGTTATGCAATGGCCACGGTAAATCCGGTCACGTCTAACCCAAGGATCCTTAAAAAGGGAAGAGAACCAAAAACCTTGTAATCGCCAAAAAAATTAGTAAATATGAATTAAGTAAGTAGTTAGTTTGAGAATTAATTTTATTCCTTATTGGAATAATCAGTATTGTATTCACAGTAAACTAAAACTCATTTCCCTCAAACTGGAGAAAGAGTTGGCAGAAAGTTATCGAGTTGGAAATGTTCAAAGCACTTGCCCCAAACCTTATGAAATACCCACACATGATGTGTATGCGCATGCACACACACAGGAGCACGTACACTCACAACCTACATATAGTGTGCTTTCCTATATGTGGGAGGGTATTCTGGAAGTAAGGCAAATATGAAAAAGGATAAGAGAACAACAGAATTAGGACATAACTATTCTAAAGGAATGAGAATCATTTTTACAGAGATGGGAATGAATGACTAATTTATTCGTCATTAATGGGAGGGAGGCAGGAGAAAGGCCAGAGGGACTTCATGGACTGCTTTGTATTTACTTGGGTGTGTGATAATAGAAACTAATGTAATAACATATGTCCAGAAATTGATCACATTACCTCACTTATATACCTGTGTCTAATCAATTACTTTAAATCTTTTAATTTACATTTAGAGTTTCAAAAAAACTTTTAAAGATTGTTCCTTAAGGAATCTCTTTACTAAAAGCCTCTTATTAAATTCTAAATTTTCATTCTTGAGACAATAGAGAGGAAAGTAGTGGCAAAAAAAACAAAACAAGTCACTAATTGCTCACTGGACAATTTAGGTCAAGGTTGCTCTCACTAACCACTATGTCATAGGACTGTGGGGTAAAGGCAGCAGGTGGGGTAATAAAATGAGGAACATTCCAACCCAGACTGACAGACTCCGGGCAATCTGTCACCTGCCACTAGGTTAAAGATCTTTTCACAGAAAGTGCGTGTCCTTTAAATTCAAACCCACACTGGTATCTTACCAGTGTGATCCAAAAGGAGAAAAAATATATATTCACAGATGTGCTTCATCTAGTTCAAATAATACACAATTAATAAAAAAAATGAATGCTTAATACTATTTCTCCTTAACTAATTCATTTCACTGAATTTTACGCTTAACATTAAGAATATAGAGACTTAAAGGAATTCTGGGAAGATCACAGCAGCAATGGCAGCAGTTACTGGATTTTTCCAAATCCGCACATAAAAAGAGAGCAACTAGAGAGCATAACCAAACTCCTTGAGAACATTTCCAACAAAACCAGGTGACAAAGTACGTCTACAAATTCCAAAATTCCAGCTGATGGGAAAACCTATCAGGTATCTCAGTAAGAAGCAAAAAGGAAGCAGTCAGGTATCTGACATATCTAACAAGAAAACCCCAAAATAACTAACTGATATTTATCAGAAAAAAAGGGTCAATCTGAAAACAGCAGCTGAACCTGGGAGGGGTTTTACCCACCTCAATGGCGAGCGACCACAAGGGCCCACAGTAAAAAGGCCAGAAGGGGCTGGCAGAAAGAAGTCCCAGTGCACTTGCAACACTGATGCATCATGACTCCCTTCTAGAAAAGGCTCCCTCCAATAAGGAGACACTGCTAAAAATGTAATCAAAATTGAAAGGTAATTCCAAAAAAACAGGAAGAAGAGGAACAGTACCAGGAAATACTAGAAAGCAAGCCACCATATTTTTGCACCACATGAAACAACAGAAGAGGAAGCTCTGTGAAGTCAGAAAAGCTATCTGAATTAATCATTCAAAAAGTCCAGGAAAAATCATTTTATAGAGTGAGCAACAAAAAGTATCAAGGTCAAATTCTAACTAAAAAGCAAGTAAGAGCAAGAAAAAAAAAAACAGACATGCTCAAAAGGCAGTTTAAAATGATGTACTATTCCAAAATAAGCTAAAGAACATTTTTTAAATGATACTCAACATCAAACAACATAAATGAGAATTAGAAAAATAGTAGTGAGATGACTGAACTCAAGCACGAATTGGAAATAAAAGAAAACATCATTTTAGCAATGAAGCCTAAACTGAAAGAAACTTGAGTGAAAAAACACAAGCAATAATGCCTTCAGAGACGCAGAAGGTGGAAAGAAGAAAAATTTTTTAAATCAAAAAGAAATGAAGCCTTTTTCCCTTTGCAAGAGGCAAGCTTTTGGTTGGCACACCCAAAAAGTTTGGAGTGGGCAGAAAATTGTTCACATAAAGGGGTGACTGAGCAAATAAATAATCATAATGAAAATACTGGGAGTGAGGTTTCTCACAATTGCAGTTACACCAGGAAGGGAGGCTAGAACACGTACTGTAGTGTTTGGTTAGAACTGGCGGTAATGGTGTTAACTCATGGTATTTAATATATTTAGGAAGATAAACACTTGAGGATGTATGTGTTTGTGTATATGTACATAAACATACATATATTATGTAGCTCTGTCTACTGGAGGGCCTGGATGTAACGTCATCCCAGGGACAATGAGTGCATGCAGCATCCAGATGTGGTTTCTAATTATTATCCTCCATTGAAGGAAATCACCTGTCACAAAGGCAGGCACTCAGTAAAAGTTTATTCTCCTCCTATAATCATAGACATTTATTTTTTTGTTTTCTTAAGACTGTATAGCTTAGCTAAGGCTTCCTAACTTTATTAAAGACTAGACAAGCAGTAAAATTTTTATCACGATAACCATTTAGGACAAGCAAAAACTGAATTTATACATACTTAGAAATACATCAGAAATATACAATCAACATATCCATGTTTTCTATTAAAATTCATTAAAGTAGAATGTTAAGCAAGTTTAACTGATTCTTCAAAGGTCATACATATCATAAGAATTTTTCTAAGGCCAAAAAGAGTTTCTCAGATGAGGCCCAGTATCCTGTATGTAACATCATTTGGCTTGCCTCTCTCTGTATCTTACAGTGCCCTTTTCACAATGAATCATAAAGTCAATTCAATCAGTATAAAATTTTTTTACAGAGTGAATTTCGCAAGCAAAAAACACAGAGCATGTTCTCAGTAGGTTATGTTTGACTTCTAAATTCCTTTTTCTCACCTAGTTACACAGAATACAAAGCTACTGACCTTTGCAAATACAGCCCATTCATATTTTCAGGTTTTGACTAATTAGGCAACAGAAAGAGAAATGTAAGGTAAAAGATAAATCATCCTGGTCATTTTTCCATTGCTTCAACCTGGTGATTTTTCAATATAAATAGGGTGACTCTGATTGCTGCAACAATGCCAAAGATGTAAAGGTGCCAAATAGAAAATTACTCACACTTTGCCTAAGAAATTAACGTCCTGGCAGTAAGAGCTTCATAGCTTCACGAGTAAAACTCCATTGAACCCCACTGGCCCAAGTCATCCCCTAAGATCTCCTTTCTAAGAACCAACGTCTGTGGCAAACTTCTTCCACACTCTCTACCTTTACTTCATCCCTTACTCATTCCTAGCTCATCACACCCGGAGTTCTGACCCAACTAATTCAATCAAAGCAGCTCTCTTAATGATCGCCAATGACTTTCCCAGTTACTAACTCCAAACACTCTTCCGTCTTCCTCAAGTCTTAATGTTATTTCACTTCTCTGATTAACTGTTGGCTTTTGCTTCCTTTACGAAGATTTATTTTCAATTATGTGTACGTGATCTAGACCAATGGAAGTTACTTGCCAATGTCATCCACAGGCAGCAAGTTACAGAGATGTGCACAGATATGCCTTTCATGAGAACCTGGGCTCTTAACCACTCCTTTGCACCGCATTGCAGAAACGAAGCAAAGGCTATTCCTTGGGGGAACTGTACCCACAACCTTGATATTAATAATGCCTTCTTCTGATGCAGGGGTCAGCAAACCATGATCTAGGAACCAAATCCAGCCCACCTGCCTATTTTTGTAAATAAAGTTTTATTGGAAGCCAGTCACACACATCCGATTACATGTTGTCTATGCTTTCACACTGTTGTAATGGCAGAGTTCAATCACTGTGACACAGGCTGTATAGTCCACAACCCCTACCCTTTCACTATCTAGCCTTTTACAGAAAAAGTTTGCCAATGCCTACTCTAACCAACTGTCTTTTAGGTTCATAATTTGCAAATCTGAGGACGATAATAACTAATTCATCTATTTGCAGTGAGAATTACGGAAGACTGCATATCTGGAATAATCTAATGATAGCTGGCATCCCAGAATGTGAACTGCAGTCCAATTTAAGCTCTGTACTCCAGCATTTATTTAAGGGAGGGTAAAATCTCATCCCTACTCTATCTCATCGTCATGTTACTTCTTTCTCGGAGGTTTCTGCTCCCCTTGTAGACACCCCATCCCCAGCACCACACAGAAGAGGCAAATGTCTCCTGTTATGATCAACTGCAAAGCCTATTCCAGGAGCTGTTCACTGCTCTCAATGGCTCCACCATTCTCAATGAGGCTTGGATCTCAGAACTCATCTCATATGTCTCCACTCTACTCTTGCTCATTTGTGAAGTCTTATTTATTCGACCTACACAACGGCTTACAAGCCATCCCCTCATCTATTTTTCCACTGCTGAATCCTATTCCTGTACCCACTTCTTCTCACTATATCATCCCAGTAGACTCGCAATTCATTTCCCACATAAATTTTTATAAGCATCCTGCATACAAATGTCAGACCTGGCAAAATAGTTCTTAAACAAAAATCTCCTTTTAAGATTATTGAATATTGTGTTGCTACCCACTGAGTTAAGTCCTCGACTTTGCATTCAAGTGGATCACATGATACAATTCCAACCTACACTTCCAAACTAACTTCACACTAAATTTCTTGGGTACTTACTATGCTTTACATACAACATTAAACACTGAAAATAAAAAGATGAGAAACTCACATTCTGTCCTCAAAAAGCTCAAAATCCATTAAGGAAGGCAGACATAAAGAAAAAATGAAATACTCCATACTAAGTGAAATGTTTTAGGAAAGCTCTGAACATGAAGGTATAAACACAAAGAGAATGCAAGAGCTAATTCTGCCTCAGAGGACAGAGAAGATGAGGCTTCACCATCCTCAAAGAAGAGAGGGATTGAAGAAGCATGAGTAAAGAGGAAGAAAAACAGGATATAAGACATAAGATCTCTATCATTTCTCCACCTTTCTTCTCCAAAGCAGTGGTTTTAAACCAGAGGCAATTCTGCACCTCCTTCCAAGATGGGGGGCATTTGGCAATGTCTGAAAACATTTCTGACTGTCACAATTGGAGAGGAGGAGTCCTACTGGCATGTAGAGGGAAAATGCTTCTCAACATTCTACAATACGCAGGACGGCCCCTCACAGCAAAGAACTGTCCAGCCCCAAATGCCAACAGAGTGCTGAGATTGAGCAACCCTGGTCTAGAACCACAAGGAACAGGAGTAAAAAAGAAGATATATTTGAGGTAACTCCAGGATGTGTTGGAACACTGACAATACAGAGATGGCAAGGGAAGAGAATGAGTTATGCCTGGAAAACCTTGCTCACCAAAACCAAAGAGGAGAAAGCAAAACCGAACAGAGAGGGCAAAAGCTATTAATACATGCTCTACATCTCATACTCATGAACTGGGACAAATCCGATTGTCATGTCAAGACAATCAACTGTGAGGGACTGGAGAAGAGATGGGTAAAGAGGCTAAGGCAGAAGCTAGCAACACTTTCTGTTATACGTCACCCAATTCAATGCATATTTATTACACAGCTGCTACTGGATGTCATGGGGAAAACACGTAGATAAATAAGCCATAATCCGTGCCTGCAAGAAGACTAGATTTCAGTGGGGAGAATTAAGTAAGTACATAAGTTATTATGATAAAAGGGAAAATAAAATACATGTCCTAAGAGAAATACACAGCGGCTCGAATTCGAACTTCTTGTAAAGATTCAATGCAGTAATAAAGGATAATTCTACTTAATATCCTCTTGATCTTCCAGTGAAAGAAAAAACATTATAGGACAGTAAATCCCCCATCTTTGTTTGCAAAGCTGTGTATGGCATAAAAAAACATAATTAGCACTATAAAATATCTGTTACTTCTAAATAGCCTAATTGCTAACACTATCTCAAAAGGACAAAGCACAATACTGCTGCTGAGTATTCCCATAGAGACTTTACTCTCTATTGAGACCCATGAAAAAAATTAGTTCCAATATCCTAGAGTAAGTCCTGCACTGAGAGGCTCTCATTATTATTATTATTATTTTTAACTTTGGGTGGGTTTTATTTCTCCTAAGGTTAGAAAACCATCCAGAGGACAGCTCTTTCAAAATTCCCCTCAGAAGGAGCCTCACATTCAACGTGAGAAAACAGAGAAATCCCTAATGGTCCAGCCAACATACATTTTTCATAAAGTGATTATCCTCCTGCAGCCTCAGCTTCCTCAGCCTTTTCCCCCTTCTATAATTGTTTTCCTTGTAGGCCAGGCAACAATTACCACTGCTACAAGACTGAGGAGGTTCACGAGCAATATATTTTACAATACATAAGTGTAGTGTCTCTGATATCTGGTGCTTTTATCACTAATTGCACTATAAAATGTGCTATTAAAACAGGGACAAACAAGATTATAAAAATCGCATAATGGACCATGACCACTTACAAAAGCCATTCATAAATGTTAGCATACCACTTATTTTTCTTATTTTCTAGTTAAATAATTATTTTTTCAAATTTTTATTTCTAGGGGATACCAATAATAACTACAAAAGAATATTTTTGGAAATTACATAACATACATGCTTGCCCTTGCATATATGGTTTTACAGATCTGCTCAAAATCAAAATTACATAAAAAGTCAGATAACGTGTGCTATGAACACTGAATTCCTCAGGACGTATACATGATCTTGAAACTGCACAGGTATGGCAAATGCATTTAGGCTGTGATTTTATTCACACTATACAGCATGGGACTGAAAGCATGAAAAAAGCACAGAAGCATTTCACAATTCTAATCTATGAAACACAGTATAACAAAGCCAATAAAACATTTATATCTTCAGAAAAAACAGAATGCTCAAATATTACTGCCAATTACTGCAGGGCATGGGTCATTGGAGCTGCCTATAGTATTTCTTATGTCATCAGCACTCACTAATTCATGGGCAGGTTTTCATGTTTGTAGATGAGCATTTCAATCTCTCGACTATTTATTCATATGTTAAACCATTTTAAAAATAGGAATCAGAGATAAGAGAGAATAAAAATAAAAGTATGTTAGCTATGAACAATTTTAATGAATACTTCAATGGAACTAGAAATTTTAAGTAGTGACCCAGATGAACCATTGAGATTGTCTCTGTGTTTCATTTATCCATTACCAGAGACAAACTAGTTCTAATAATACCATGAACACAAATATCACCAACCAAATAGTGGCTAGAACCTACAAAACTAAAGACAAGTAAGTGATTAATGAATTAAAATTATCTGTTCTTCTTTTAGTAGGATACTCTTCTGTTAACTGAAGAATTAACTCCTGCCTGGATTTTAAGTGCCAGTAAGGAACATGTGATTGAACTTGGGTCTCAAGGGAAAATGCCAGCACTTGTGCAACTCCATGATACAGAGTCTCAAATATCTTCTTTGATCCTTATAAAGACCTTACTTTACTAAAATCAGAACCTGTTTTTAAAACAACTGATAAGCCACAATTACAAACATCTTAATTGTGTACCTAAATTATTATATTTTCTCCTGGAGATATTAGCTAATGCTCAATTTTTCAATAGGAGACTGTCAGAAAGTCAGAAAGACAGACTACATAGGAAACATTTCCTCTAATTTCAGAAACTGAAGTCACTTATTCAGTAGGAATCATTTCCAAATATTTTTAATGCTAATAATAATTTACTTTTTCAAAAAGCCAAATACTTGAAATTGCTCTAAAACTATGTTGGCTAAACCTAAATAAAAATCAGAAGCTTTTTACCAGTGTCTTCTCCCAAAAATATTCCCTAAGACATGCCAAAGCGATATTATTAAATAAAGTAAAATGGAGACAACACACATGAGACTATATACACAACTTACTTTGTCAGATGCCTCAGAAGCCAAGAGGTTAGTTGCAAGGGTCTGTAGCTTATGATGGGCCATATTTTTAAGAGCAGCAAGACTACGTCTCGTCATAGCTTGTTTTAGATTGACTGCTGGATGACTAAGTGAATCCACTGCGGCAGGAACTGCTTCATCACAGGCGTTCAGTATCTCTACTGCTGTTATTCCCATCACACAACGATCCAATGCACCTGGAAGACATATATTCACAAATATTACACGCACTATAAAATTTTAAATCGTTTTTTAAGAAAATACAGGGACATTTATTTTCTGTGGAAATGTTTTAACAGTGCCTCCCAGAAACATTTTCTCGTATTTCCTCTAACAATCTTCCATGTACCATTACTTTAATCATTTCCTCTCCCATAAGGCCCCTACCACCACTTCCAACAAAGAGCCAAGATTTTAACGACTTACCCTCGAGGCTTTTCCACTTTCTCTCTACTTCCAGGATGGTCTCCTTGATCACTCCACACCACTACTCCATTACAAATATCAATTTCTATTCCTTCAAGTCCTCTAAATTGTGTATCAATCTGGAGCAGAAAAACCCCTAAGTTTTGCTATTTTTCCAGTTCTTTCTATCTGACTAATTTCTGAAACCTTTCTTTATCTAGGAAACGTCCACAAAACAGAAAAAAAAATGTAATTTCTCATTCTATCTCCAAATTTTTTGACTCTTATTCGTAACACCAAATCAAATGTTTTCCCGTGTTTGTGAAAATAACTACTTCAATTTGGAGCTACTTCAAAGCTTCTTTATTTGGCCATTATTTCCCTCCATCTATGCATTTTTTGTCTCAGTTAAGGTTCAAACTGCTTCCTATAGAGCAAAAGCCTTTCTGTACACTTTGATTTGTACAGTACCTATGACGACATCAGGCAGAGAAGGGTCTCATTGTGAAAATCTATATATAACTTTTTGAAGCTTGGAATAATGACAATAAAATGATAAAGGAGTTTATTTTGATTCACCAGGAATTCTTCCAGAGTCATTCTAAAAGAGGACAAGTCAATTTTGAAAAATAACCATAGAGAAACTGAAATAAACATGAGAAACTGAAATGGCAACAAAAATAAGAATTTTACTGTTTCTGAGGTTGTGCCCAAACATCCAAACACATATTTTCTTCCCAATGGTTATATACATTGCCTCTCATTCCTTAGAGACTTTAACTTCTGACTCTTTCCAATAGTACTTTTGGAAAAATTCTTGGTGACTTCAATATTAACATAAATCAGTGTTTTACTAATCAATTCATTGAGTGTTGACCAATATATTTTAGAAAGCAAAGCAAAAGAAAAAATTATTACCCAAAACTTCTTGTGCATTTGTGAAAAGAAGACTGTATATATTCTAACAGGATTTAAAAGTTTGAAAGGTTTGAAAATCATTGGCACATATGATTCTTCCAAGTATCCTAATCTCTTGGTTCTTTGAGCCCCTCTACTCCAATAAGCTAAGTCCTTCACTTAACTACAGCCAATGGTCACAATCTAATCTTCTCAGTACCAATAACTGAAATCCCAACACGACCCCAATTTCAAATATTCCACTCTCTGATATCAACTCTCATTCTTCATTTCTCTTGTTCCTACTTTAATAATTCTTTTTTTAACCCTGACTACAACAATTCATTAACCTGTCACCCTTACAATGTCCCTCACTTAGCCCATATCCTCACGTCCCTACCTACTAAATTAAAATTCTATTGTCCATCCTTATAATCACAGCTCTGTCCTCGCTTCACTTCTGTGTACTAGCCAAGCAAACTCCAATCCTGGTTGAATCCAGCTCTCCACCTACTCTGTACCTGTACAAGGAAAACAGACATGAAAGACAACCATGTTGACAGAGCCATTGATCTCAGGAGGGCCCTTAGTAGTGGCCAAATTCCCACAGACCTTTCACGTTCCTACTCTTACAGTTAATTATTCCATACCTTTTCTTTCCACCAATCTCCAATACTCCATTTCCTACCCTTTTCTGGGTGAAAATTTTTGTTTCCTACTTCATTTAGAAAGAAGCAATTAGAAAAGAAGTTCCACAAGCTCCCATTACCACATTCCCACTCACATCACCCTATAATTATGAATAAACTATCCAGGCTCTTAACACACTTGTAGCTTAAATTCCATCCCTCTCTTGTCTACACAAGGGCATCGTTTCAGCACTTCTCCCTTTTCTCTTCATTAATTTTCTCTACCTACTAGATCATTCCCATCTGCATATAAACATGCAATTATTTCACCTGTTAGAAAGACACAACATTGTTGACATAATCTCTCTCTCACTGGTATCTCATTTTTCATACACATTCCCCAAAGAGTTGTCTGTATCTGCTATCTCTCATTTTCCTTTGAACTTACTCAAATCAGATATTATCCCCAAATGTGCAGAGAACCTACTGTCTCCACATTGTTAAATCTAATAGTTCTTTGTCCTCATTTTACTATCATTTACTATCAGCAGTACTTGGATTTCCTCTCTACTCCTTGAAACACCTTTTTCACTTGGCTTCTAGGTAACCACACTCTTCATTTTCTTATTTTCCCGGGCAGTTCCATCTCAGTCTCCTTGGCTTGTTTCTCCACATCACAGAAATACATCTAAACCCTGGAGTGCCCCAATCATTCATTACCTATCTACATTCCCTTCCTGATACATCCAAGTGTCATGGTTTTAAATATCTTCTAAATTCTAAGAATTCCCATATTTACATCACTCACCCTAACACCTCACCTGGAACTCCTGACTTATATATACAATTTACTTATCAACATCTCTACTTGAACATCTAATATTCAACAATATCAAAAATTAAATTCTTGATTTTCCCAAAACCTACTCTTGCTATCGTTTTATCAGTCTCTCAGAATGTATTTAAATTGGTGAACTTTGAGTAAAGCAAATTGCCCTCCATACTGTGGATGGGTCTCAACCAATCAGCTGAAGGCCTAAAAGACCTCCCCCAAGTAAGACACTGAATAGAAACTACATAAAATAAAACACAAAGAAAAATAATTTTAAAATGAAAAGACAATCCATGAGCTATGGGTAATTTCAAGTAGCTTAATGAACATATAAGTGAAGTTTCTAGAGAGAGGAAAGAGGAAGGATTAAAAACATATTTGAATAAATAATGGCCAACAATTTACAAATTTGTTGAAAATTATATATACACAGATCCAAGAAGTACAACAAATCTTAAGCACAAGAAACACAAACAAAACTATAATCAAATTGCTCAAAACCAAAAATAAAGAGAAAAGTTTTGAAATAGATAAAAACAGATATAGCACATAGAAAAGACTAAAGATAAGGGTGACAGCAGATTTCTCACTGGAAATAATGCAAACAAGAAGACCATAGAGTATTAAAAAAAAAAAAGTCAACCTAGAATTATATACTCAGAGAAAAAAACCTAAAAATGAAAGTGAAATAGTTTTTCAAACATCTAGAAACTTAAAGAATTCAGAATTCATCACTCATAGACTGCACTATAAAAAAATATTAAATATTTGGCAACAGAAAATCATTCCAGATGAAAATTTGGTTCTACACAAAGCAACAGAAATAGTAACTACATGGGTAAATATATAATATTTTGTTTTTATTTTATTCAAATTTCCTTAATAGATAGACTATTTAAACAAATATGCAAATTTAAAAAAATAATGTTCCAAATGAATATAAGCCATGAGCAATAATACAGACTATACGAAAGACCAGAAGTGGTCGGGAGTGACCCAATTATTCTTGACTAGAATTAATTATACAAAGGTTCATGGTGAAGGTAGTAAACAGAGTCGTATTTCCACTCTAACAACCTTCAAATTTCCATAGCGAATCATCCAAGGGAAAAAAACCTGGTTATCCTTGGTTTTACCAGGATTTTAGAAGAGTATCCTTTTTTTGTTTTTGGTTATCCATGCTTTGTATACATTTTTCAATAGACAAAAATATACATTAATGCATGATTCTCTGCTATATGTTATTAGATAATTAAGTTTAAA
Source organism: Eidolon dupreanum (assembly GCA_028627145.1). Lineage (NCBI taxonomy): Eukaryota > Metazoa > Chordata > Mammalia > Chiroptera > Pteropodidae > Eidolon > Eidolon dupreanum. The sequence continues at coordinate 77,792,176 of CM053504.1, read as the reverse complement.
AAATGAACAAACATATATTCATGAATAAATGCAAAAAACAGAAATATTTTCAAAAACCTGGAGGGGCAGAAAATAAATTTTAAAAAGACAGCAGAAAACGGACTAAATAAACTAACAGGACTTCATACACTAATTTCTAATAATCTCTGGCAAGCAGTCTTGGTGTCTGCATTTGTACAAATGGGCAGATGAGAATGTGAGTGAGGCTTCATAATGGTTAGCTAAGAACACCTTGTAACATCAGTCAATACTTAAAGCATACTACTGTTTCCCAAACAGATAGGATTTTGACCTTGTCAGGCCTGTGGGAAGGACAATGCATGCTTATTGGGAACATCAAATGTGAAGAATAAGAGTGTTGATCACGAAGCATATAAACAGCTCCAAGTATTAGCAGTCACCACTAGGTCAGTGGCTTACCTTCAGTTAAGTTGCTAAGTGAGAGTCAAGAGTTTCGCCTAGCCACATCTTGCTATTAGTTGTTTGACTAATTTTCTAAGTATCCAGAAATGTTAAGGAAGAATAATTTCCATGGCTTCTATATCACTATGAATTGCTATTGCATATAATAAAGATGACACAATAAAAGAACAAAAGATTCTGGACCTTTATCTCACTAATCAAATTTTATATTACAAGCTTCAAACTCATTTCATTAGGAAAATACTGAAGATAAAACTATCCGTTTGAAGGAAAAACAATTAAAAGAAAATGCTGCATAAAAGTATGAAGGAAAAACATTTTTAAGAGTTTACAAGCTAGAAACGCCAGTACAATTCAACAGCAAATAGAATATTATACAATATGCATGAGAAGCTTTAGTGTAATATGGCTTCATTTGTAAAAACACATTCCCAAAACACTACAGAGGGATAAAGTATCTCCTCAGAGTTTAAATATATTTGATATATATCAAACCTTGGCTGAACCTGATATATTTAGCTTCATTTTTTATTTATTTAATAAATAAATTTAATAAATAAATGACGTCAATATCTTCAGGATGTGACTTATTGACTCCTCAGCGACCTTTATATCACTAGCTAAGGCCTGAACAGCAAGAAGGAAAAAAGAATGTATACTTCCTATTGTGGTTGAAATCCAAAAGAGTCTGCTTCTCTATGCTTATTTCGATTTAAGATTGTTATATGGACGGACTATTTACCAGAAATCCTCCTGAAGGTCCAAATTCTGAATTTTCAATATTATATATTGTTTAACCTAAAATGGGCTTAATTATACTGAATTAGTTGTGAGAAGAACAGCCTCCAATACACCCACAGTTAGGGGCTATTTGTCATGTCTTTCTAGAGAAATTACTGAAAAAGTAACTTTTCTTTCAGCAAGGTCTCATTTGTAAAGAATATAAAATTTAAAGTAGCTGATATATTCAAGTATCATTATTTAAGCACTTACCTAAAAAAATGCAGAAAAATTATACTGTCTTCCTTTACCATACTTATTTCATTTTTAGAAGTCCTAGACAAGTTTACCATACCTTTGTATTAAAGATTGACAATTGTTAATTTATTACAGCATTTGAAAATAGTGTTTTATGAATGTCATTATTGCTATAAGAACTTTCTATAGTACTAATTCCGAAAGAAAATATTTCCAAATATATATAAGGTCATAGCCCCAAGTTCAACAAAGAAGTTAAGCAGCATATTTCCTTAATAAACACAAAGGCATGTACACACACAGAAACTTACAGGTACACAAACATACACATATACACACTTACATTATATGTCTACTACACACCAGGTAAATAGTATCTCATTTTATTCTCCCAGCAACATTATAAAATAGGAATTATTACTATCTTCATTTTACAGATAAAATCGAGGGACAAAAGTCCAGTGACTTGCTGTAGATTACAGATGTTAATTGAAATTCAGACCAAGTGTTCTGACTCCAGAGCACAAGATAAATAAACTCCATATAGTTAATTTGTGAGGTGGCCCAAACCAACAAAAACAAAACCGTGCTGTGCAGCAGATAGTATATAATAAAAAGGACACAAAGTAAGACTTTCATGTACATAAACATGCATGGTGGTATGATAGCAATTCTGTTTTTAAAAATGCACAGAAATAAAAGTAGATAGAAATATGCCAAAATGTTGACACGTACCACTGAGCAATGCGGTTTGGGGTCATCTTTTCTAATACTTTTGTGCTTTTACAATTTGACAAAAGGTATGCATCTCTTATATAATCAGACAAGAAAAAGAAAAAAATAAATGCAAAAACAAAGAAGTCCGATACTCTCCAAGAATGCTTCACCTTGTCAAACAAGACTGCCTCTATACTACCAGTTAAAACAAGTACTCTTAAAGAAAAGATCACTGAAGAGCATGGCTACTTTAAAAACTTAGAACTCTCAACTGCATTACAGTGTAGGCAGAAATATGTGGATAGTCTGATTTCAAAAAGGACTGTTTAAAGCAAACCAACCAAAACATTTTTAAAGTGAAGAAAGGGAATAACATTTACTAGAAATATTATATAGCACAAGCAGGAATGTAAAGAAAGGTTTTACTGACTGGTACATAATTACTTAAGATAGGAAAAGTTGAATAAAATGTGTTTTTAAAAGCCTAAATTAATAAACACATTTAGGTACACAGTTCCAAGATTTTCCAGGGAAAACTGTTAGATTCTGTGTTTAACATTACAAATCACTGCTTATACTTTAAGCTAAGCATTACTTGTTCTATATTATGTCCTATACATAAAATTTCTGAAACTTGAAATTTTAAATGTTCTCTCTAGAACTTAAAACTTTTGTTTTAATCACCTCCTACAATTAACTGCTCCATACTACTTTTCTGCTGTTTAAATAAGAGGATTTCATCTTTTCCCACTATTTCTGAATTTGAGACAAAAATGTTTTCTTCATCTTGCTTACATTTATCTCATGAATTATAAAGAAATCACTGATTTTTTGGTCTGTTATCTGTATGTCTGTACTAATGTGTGTATTTTCTTTAATTACATTCCTTTGGAGATTGGCTAACTACAAGTATTGAGCATAACATGACAAGTAAGGGGACATTTAAGCCTTTTCTTTGGTGATAATGAGAACACTTAGAAAAAGCAGTGACCAAAAATAAAAGTAGCAACCTTATTATATCTCAGGGATTTTTTCCTCGAATAAAAAATTTTTAATTTCTAGGAAATCAAACATACCCATTTGATTTTTTAAGTCTATCTCAACACTTGTTCTTACCAGTATCCATTTGCCAGACGTATACAGAGCCATCTGCACAGCCCACTACTAGGTAATCATCAGAAGGCCTCCACTTGATCACTTGAATTGGGAAAAGATGACGAGATGCCAGCATAATGCATTTTTTCTCTCGCAAACTGAGGAGTCCTACTGAGTGGTCACTGGCTACAGAGCAGACACAGTGCTGCACCCTTGCCTGAAAAGAAGAATAAACCTTAATTATATTTAAACTAAAATCAGAATAGAATGGATCCTATACTCAGTAACTTAAACCAAAATTAATTCTATATTCACCACTCCTGAAAACCAACCATAATATTAGGTTGTGTTGAAAACCTTGTTCCTTTATATTGTACATAAAACATCCAATTCAATCATTAACCCCCACCCCACCCCACCCACCACACACACACACACAAAACCCTAAATTCATCCTAGATTAAAGGTGGGAAAGATGCTTTGGAAAATGTGCTGTTCAAATGAAAAGATGACCTTACTAAAATGATCGCTATATATGAGCAGACAAAGCTGGAAAAAAATTGATCTGTTATCATGTGTTCTCTTTCCACAGTATGAACTTTCCTTTGTTAGCTGCTAGAGCTGCTTTCTGCAGCGCTTCCTTCTGTTTGTGACTCTGTCATTTAGACCCATGCTCTTCCCTGCTCTTTTACTCAAAAACAATACCCTCACAATCCCTCTGCCACAGTCGTTTCTGAAAAGCCACGGATATTTTGTGTTACCTGTAGATGTGCTTCACAGCCTCTGTCTATAATGTCAGCAGGCACACTACCACAACTAACACACAATAGCCAATTAAACATTCTGCGAGGTATTTTCTGTTCATCTCTAGTTTTTGCCCTTCAATTCCTTTTTAGAATAAGATAAAATATAAATAATCAAACCAAGATGGTAAAGATTTTCACCGGCAATAGAGAATACAATCCATGACCGAGAATGTTAAAAACTGAAGTCTTTAAATTTTTGAGACAATTTATAAGCAATTTAAAACTGAACTTTTTAGTGACTTGATTATGCTGTCAGTTCATACTAAGGTGAAACCATGTGAAAACAGTCATCTGAAATGCATGATTGTATATATTGCGATTATTTATTGAGGATGAGGTCCACTGTACTACATATATACTGTCCCTTCTATGAGATCCAAAGGTGAAACTTCTCAGACCTCACCCTGCTGGGCTGTGCTTAAACAAACAGACTTCTTAACTAATGGATTAAAATACATCACGGATCCACATACATCACTGAATATGAAATGTTGACAGGTATCAGATGAAAAAGTGGGGGGTGGGTGGCCAAACATGCTTGGAAAACACACATTACGGTTGTGGTTCTTACCTAGAGAACTTCCAAGAATCTTTGACATGATGGTGTGAATATAATTATCTCTCCAAGGCGGGTACAATATCACCCGTCTGTAAATTTACATAACCATGGTAAACTTACAAGACCTCGTTTTTGAGGAACATACTTTGGGGAAAGCTGCTATAACTGGTTCCTTTCATGTTTTGATTACTAAAATACTCAGGACTGAATTTTCTATTCATAACAGTGTGAGATCTTGGACATACTCTCAGTGGTCTCATCTTTCTTTGAATAATGTTTTTTTAAAACAGTTTTTGAACAAAGCAGAGCATTAATAAAACAAAGATAATAAGCTTTAACTATTTACTTTGTTTTTAAATTCAGATGTTTTATTCTTTTATCCCATTAGCTTTATTTATACTTTTTTGTTTTATAAATGATTTAAATACTACAGTAAACATAGTAGGTATTAACTCATTTTAAAAATTTAAACTAAGTTCAGAAAGATCATGTTAAAACATCATATAGAAGTTTCTTAAACAAGCATTTGTTAAACTTAACATGCCCTGATAAGCATTCAACTGAAACATAAAACATGACTTCTTTCTTTAAAAAGATATTAAGGACTGAGGGGTACTTGTCTTATGGTACACAAAATTAGCTTTATAAATAAGCAATAAATTAAAATAAAGTAGCAAACTAAAAAATTATTTAAAATAGGCATTGTTAGAATAAAATAAGGTATAATATATACCATAATGCCTTTATTTTCAGTTTTTTCACACTACATAAAATATTTATGAGTTTCACCAGACATACATTGCTAACTGAAGATAATATTTTAATACAATGGATGCTTTGCTTTTCTACAGATTACCATTAGTGCTGACTTTGTATTTATCAAGTATATCCATCATTCAACTTACAAAAAGGGATGGTGTGTTACATTAACGGTTAACTATTTCCTATTTTGCAACATCAATATGCCAAAAAAATGGTCATTTTATGTATTTCTCTCATCAGAGAAAATCTAACAGTGGTCTCATTCTCTGTGTACAAGTAACTAAAAAGAATAATCCCTAAACAGCATTACTTTCCATCTCTTCACATTCTCTAATCAAGCACTGATCTGCCACAGTACTCACAACACCAGTCACCACTTTTGATTCTGCTGCTCTGAAGCACCAGTTGCCCAAAACGTTTAAAAATGAGCTAATCCTTAAATCACGCCATACACCTAACAAGCCTACTGGTTAGTCCCCAAGTCCACAGTCATTTCATTAATGTTCACATACACTCCTGTCATTCCTTTTCAAAGAACAGAGAAAATGCGGCACGAGCCAGTGAAGTTTGTTTTATCTTAAAAAAAAAAAAAATAGTTAATTTTTACCAGTATTCTTTACTCTGTTCGGTGTTCCTCCAATTATGGTCTATTGGTAGATCTCAACATCTGAGTCGACAGAAAACTACTGACAACCACTGAACAACATATTCTCTCTCTTGCTGCCAAATATCTCCTACTGTAGTTTACAACCCAGCCAAGAAAGGACTGCAAATATTAAGTGAACAAACAAAAATGGCATCCCCATTCCTATAAGAAAGTTGACCTTCAGCATCAATTCTTTATGCGAAGTTCACTGTCAGAATTCACCCTCTCCATTTAGATGCAGGTGGACAATTTCAAAAAATTCAAGAAAATGCAAGCCAGCCTCATAAAAAGATTAAAAGCTCTACATAATGTTATCACTCTCTATTAGTAGAAACAAAGGACGTACAAACAAAATATTAAAATCATAGGATCTGCTTTAAAAAACAGATTATAGGACATAATTTTCTGAAGGGAAAAATGAACTACAATTCCAAAAATTCTAGCTTTTTGTTTCCACATGACATATTCTAACACATACGTTTACAAAAATATGTTTTAAAAAAATAGTTCTGTTCCTCCTTCATATAATTCAATAATGATAAAAACTTGCAAATGACATGCTCCATCCACGAAAAAATGTGTCCAAAATAAAAATGATATAATGTCCCTATAAACGAAAATAAGCATCTGAAGAGTTAACTCTAGCTTTACTGTTGTAAACAATGGTCTGTAAATAGCCAAAATAATCAAGATTGAAAACAAAACAAAATAAAAAATCAATATTAGTAAGCCCAAAAAAGCATAGTTATTAGAGGTTCTTAACTCATAAGAAAAGATGGTTCTCTGCTTTTTAGATATGGATTAAAATAGATCAAATTTTTCTTCTTTCAAGAAAATGCTAGTCCAATTCATGTGAAGAAAACTGGCCTACAGTGGAAATGGCCCAATACAGTAAAACCTCATTAATTTTGATTCCGCTAATTAATTCTGAGTTGATGGTTACCTTTGCAGGCTGTGTGAAAACAAATTAACGGTATAAACAAAGCAAATGTCTAGCCTATTTAAATGTAAAAGGAAAAAAGACCATTCTCAAGCACCACTTTGGTATTAATTTTAATTCAAACAATGAACAGAGTAATGATAAATAATTCTCAGCTCTCTGTTAAGTGAAAGCACTTAAATGATTTGCTAAAACACAATTAACTTGGTTTCTTTTTATCTGTGTTCAAAATTAAAGAAGCACTTCTTAAAGAATATTTTATACCTTCTACCTCTCTTTGATTTAGACCTGGCTTCCCCACAAATGAGTTGAATTAGCACAATTCTTTTATTATTAAATTCCAGAGATCCTGATTATTGAACATCACCTCACTTACAATGATTGAGTCTATAATTTGATTAATTGAATTCTATTTCACGTTCTTTCATTTCAACTGGAAAAGTCACCTACGCATGACTTAACATCAGGGAATTATAACAAAATAATATATAGACATTTAAATTACATAATTAAAATAATAATACAAAAAAAGTGAACTTCGTATCTTTAAATTATTTGAAAAGCATTTACGCTTCAGACTTTTTTGATCACACACTCATTCATTAAGAAAACTTTGCAATGTGTTCCCACTATACGTGTATTTATAAATTACACATGTACCAATATGCCAATATATCATGTACATTGTAAAACATGCACAAAAATATATTTTAAAAGGATGACTCAAAGTCTAAGTAAACAAATTTAAGATGTGGCTGATGAAAACATATTTAATTTTCATTGGAAATATATTCCATCATTATCTTCTCTGCCCATTTTGTGATGGGCAGGTTGCGAACTATACAGTAAAATCTGCAGTTCCCTTAAGCAAACACATTTTAACTGGAAGCACACCCAGCGAGAGCAACGCTGTCGGCCTCCTTGCGGTGCCAGGCCCACTCTTCCCCAGGTGACTGACGTGTGCCCATCCGATGTATGAAAGCAAGTGAGACACCAGTGTCCTTCCATCTAGTAAATGTTCAGAATTTCAGTTTCTTAATATTAAATAGAAAGAAAAATAAAAGCTTTAATATTTTATTCCCATACCCCAATTAAGTGTCTCACATATTCCACTATAGCTACTGACATCGACTGACTTAAAAAGTGTAAATAAATACCACTTAATTTTTTTTATTAGTTATGGAACAGAACTTGAACAGCAGGGATTAAGCATCCTATCAACTAGGCTAGAGCTTCATAAGTGAAAGTCATCCAAATTCATGTTCCAAACACTATTAACTCTGCCCTACAAGCAATGCCTGCCAAGGACATCAAAAGCTAATTAAAAGCAAAGGCTAACAACAGAATATTTAACCAAGTAAAAACTCTATTTTTATTTGATGAAAAAAGTAAAAAAAACTGAGGCAAGGGCAGGGAGGAAGACACTGGACCGAAACAAGTTTATTCCGAGGCCAATTATTGTTTTTCAAAGAATTATGATTCTAAACCAAAGAAAGTCTCATCGAATTTGCCAGTAAATAACCCTCACAGTACATTAGTGCTGAGCAGCAGAATGCCACAAGCTGTCATAGAATCTGACAGAGTCAGAATATACCAGCCAGGTCATCCCGCCTGACCTTACACATTTTACAAGACTTCATTTTAAACCGTTCCCAGAAACCTCTGATGCAACTGTACCTAAGCGTGTGTCATGAATTACAGAAATTAGAGACAGCTGGTTTATCCCACGAGCCCTCTGGGAAGGCAACTGGCTTTCCAACAATTCCCAGTGTCAATCACATACATATTTTTTCTGGTTTTGCTCATTTGTTTTCTAAACTATTTTTTTTTCTTCACATCATTTCGAGAGCAATCTTTTAGCTGCCAAAAAAGAAAAACACAACAAATTTCCTCTGTCTGAATATTCTTTAAAAATGTGAACACTAAGTATTGTCTCTCCTTTTAAAATATGTCCATCATGAGACAAGCTATAAATGACCAGCTTCTTTCACTCATAAATCAATCCCACTATTCTCTTAATCATTATTTCTTGTACTTCCCAGAACTCTTTCTATGGAACGTAAATGTGCAATTAAGATGCATCATTTATCACTTTTAAATATTCCACCTAAAGGGAAAAAAATGTTCATTTCCACATTTTCACAAAACTAGATAAAAAAATTGTTTCCCAGAGATCCATAGCCTATTCTTCATTTTTTTAAAAAAATAGAGAGCTACTTTTTTAACAGCTAATTTTAGAAAATAAGACCATATAGTCCAACAAAAACACTAACCATCTCTTTGGATAAAAATGTTCTATATGAAAATTAAAACTTTTAGGAACTAGTTTTAACATCTTCACTTATTCACTATATACAAAATATAACAATGAAGAAACAGTGGGCTAATTAGAATTTCATCTTTTTTTGACTGTTCCATTATTAATAAAACAGCAATTAAAAAATGAAGAATTTATTGCAAGATTAAGAAGGTACTGCCTATCGGAGAAAAAAGATTTAATAAATGACATTGAGATCATCTGTTAGTTTAGGGACTAAGATAGACAAATCTGCAGACTCTGAAAATGTTCTAAGATTTTAAGAAGTGCAGGCGTTGCTCTTTGCCCCATCTCTGCACACCAATCAGCTGTCTAAAGTTACTGCCCAAGCCCACACGCAAGGAGCTGCTCACATTCAGGCACTAGCATCTTCCGTGACAAAGGGCCTCACCTATTAGAGTGCCCTGAAATAGGACTCCAGGTGGCTGTTGGTCCTGGCCTTCCACTTCCGACTCTTCACTTAGAACTTGAATGGCATTGTCCATCCATCTGACCTAGTAACTTTGAGCGTGCCTGCTTGGCCTCCACTTATCCCCATCATACGTGTATTCTTATAAGAAATAACGAATTTACATACCTCTCAGGGAAACAAATGGGTTAAAAAATATTGCTCTCATTTTTCTAAATGAAGATACTGAAAGAATCTATGTATCTCTTTCCTAGCAGTAAATTAATAGAACATATATGCTAAAAATATCTTTTTGTTTAAAAAGAATGCTGGCTTGCTTTTGAAGTCTACATCAAAGAATGCACAGTTAGGCAGGAAAGTTGTGCCTAGCCCATAATTTATACCCTAAGAAAAGAAATAAATGGGGTCAAACTCCCCCCTTGATCATCTAGGGTCATGCCGCCAAAGATTTTGCAAAGGTAATAATCATAACTTCTGTACTCTACCTATGATTCCAAAGAAATGGCACAGTGTCAGCCTCTCAGACAGGTGAAAACCTCATTTCTCAAGCAGCAAGTGGGAGAGAATAATATCTATGTGAGACTACATTTTCTAGAGAATTAGGAGAGAATAAAACCCTTTTATCCAGTTTCTCTTGATATCTTGAAATTGACAGAGAAAGGGGACTCACCCCTAATTTGAGGAGATTCTAAAACCATCTGGCCATAGTTAGGAAGCAGGAATATGAAAAGTAGTTCCTAATATAGAAACAAAGTGTGTCTAGAAGAAAGTCATTCCGATGCTGGAAATGAATGAACATATTGCCTAGATTTAATCCTTTGTCATCCAAATGAGGATGGGGGTGACTGAAAGTAAAAATAATAACAATAACTTAATTAGCTCCTATTACAGGCCAGGCATTACCCCAAAAGTTTAAACCAACACTTCAAAGAAAATGTGGCCAGAGGTCTGCTAAAGTCACCCCAAGATAAAGACACAGATCCAGGTCTGTTTGGCTCCGACGGCCCTGTTCTCACTGACATGACCAATTAGTGGTTCATTATTTTAGGCTCCATGTGCCTTATAGCAGAAAGTTTGCTCCAACACCTTTTGAAAGTTTTCATCAATGTCTAAGAAAAACCACTGATTATGACTCCAAAAGAGAATCATTATACAAATAATTGGCATTTTTTGGTGGTGTTTTGAGTACACATTCTTTCTTTCTAACTTTGTATCATTCCATTTTCATTCTACTCTACTCTCTTGTCAAATATTTCTTTGGAAGAATGCCTTGAATATTTTACTTTTGAGTACAGTTTCATTTTATCATCTAAACTTTTTTCTTCCAAACAATCTTACTAAGTAGGATGAAATAAAGTACCCTAACGGTGTCATACACAGCTAGCTAGCGGCACCTACAAAACCATTACTCTGATCTCTTGGCCATTATTTTCAAAGTAATGTACAAATATGTCAAATTCTTGCCAGTTTGCCACGTACAGATCTACCAGGTGCCAGTAGGGACGAATCATCAAGTGCTCCGGACTGCTCCCCGTCACATACCCAATACAAGTACCTCTGCCAACAGAGGTTATTTATACACACATATCACTTTATACACACCCACAGAACTAACATGTTCCAATACCTTCAAAAACTCATAATTTCAAATAGCATCACCTTTCTTGAAACTCTTCCAAAATGCCCAAGGGAGGCTTATGAAAGCCCCTTGAAAGGGCCTCCATGAGGGCCCTGTACTCGGGGAACTCACAGAACAGGCACTTCACGATATGTATCATCCCACATTATAACTGCATGTTTTCTAGTCTGGCTCCTTCATTAGATGAAATTCTATCAAACACAGACTGACAACCACTATTATATGTCCGGTCCTCAAAAGTACCTGGAATATAGCAGGCACTCAGATATTTGCTGAATGAATGACTATTCAAAAACATGTTGTACGTAGTTGACTAGCCACCTTAAAAGGTCATTCACTTTTTTCTAATAATTTCTGCCATTTAAAAAAATGTTAACTCATTTTGAAACTGTTTTATAATTAAATTACTCAAGAAAAAAGTCTTTGCCTTGTGTCATACTACCTTTTCGGCCAAAATAAAAAGTCAATTTAATCAACTGCTTCATTTACAAAGTTTAACACCAAATTACTTCTATTACTAAAAAAATAATTTCATGCCCTGTGTAATCTTCTCTACTACCAAGGACATGACTTAAGATCTAAAGGAAACTTTCCAAAATAAAAAATTTTTTAAATGTTTAGAATATCAGACAGCCAGAATAAGAATGCAATCTTGCTCACTACTGTTGAAGGTACCCCTCACTGATAGTCTCTTGGCATATTACTGATTTCTCCAGCTTCTTACACAAGAGACAGGCTTTATTATAATGTTTGAATACATAGACACTATCCATAACAGAAAATTTTTATTTTTTTAATTTTGAATATATAGTAATATGATAGCAGTAAAAATTTAAAAACAGAAAATTATAAATAAAATGTAACCTAATCAGAACAAATAACAAATATGGTATTGGTATATTAACATGTTTGTGCTTTCAAAATGAGAATGACTACTATACATTTACACATACTTTACATACAGTACTCACAAACCTAGAAAATTAGCAAGACTTAAAGGATTATAAACAGAAAAAAAATTATAAATAGGATAATGGAGAATGATGAGGTTATAATGGTGGCTGTATAAACCTGTTCTTAGGCTTTGAAGGACAATTTGGTAATACCAATTCAAAAGCCTTTAAAAATTAATACACCCTTTTATATACAAATTTCATATTTAAAATTTTATCCTAAAAAATCATTCCAGATGTGCAATGCTTAGCTACATTAATTTTCATCCTCAGTATTGATCACAAAAAATTTTTTTAATAAAGCAACATTCTAAAATTTCTGATAAAATTAACTACAGAATAACATTAAAAATGATGCCGGAATATACTTAATGACATAGAAAGATGACAAGACTATATTTAGAAAATATATGTATTTACATAACACTGTATTATTTAATTTACAAAAATAAAAATTAATTTCAAAAAGACAGTGCTGAAAAACATACGGCCTAAAAATCTAAATGAATTAAGTTTTAAAGGGGAAAAAAGGACATTATAGAACATTGTGTCTACTGTGATATAGTTTAGAAAATTAATGATAGGTGTGTTTCCTGCTTTTGCTTCATTTGTATTAGCAAAGTTTATTCTGCTTGGCTTCAGGGACTATGCTACAATTATAGACACTGTATTTTAAATATAATATTCAAGTTAAAATAATGACAAAAGTCCAAGGTTAAAAAGGTAGGGTAAGAGCTAATTCAGGCAAAAGCTTTAGGTACTTTTGCAGAATGAAAAGCACAGTATATTAAAAGAATACATGATTTGTCAATTGCTTTTAATTAAGGGTGTGAACATTAGCCACACTCACGTACCATACTGTCACATATTATCATACCTCTGCTTCTAAGACCAAGGGATCTCATACTGTCAAATGAAGGCACGAACTTCAACACACAGGTTAGGTACCTTGCATTCCCATTTTCACAGGCCCGTGCTGCCCCCTTCTGGATACTTTTGAAAATTATGTGACATTAGAGTTTTAATAAGATGTTATAAATGAAAAATAATCATTTTAAACTAATCTATTTAAAAAAGCCAAATGCTCAAACTGAGGAATATATTATTGGCACTAAATAATTTATTTTGAAACATCTTCCAAAAATTCTGTTTTGAATAAGTTCTAGCAGGAGCAAAAAATAGCTCTGATAATTCAATTATCCACACTAATGAGAAGAAAATAACTATTAAATATATATTTACTAAAAGCAAGTACTTTAAAAAGTCACATTTTTTTGTTCCCTTCCATACTCATTTTTCTCACTCCCCAAAACAAAGCAGAATCTGGTTTTGGTACTTATCTTTCCAGTTCAATTTTAATATTTCCACTACCTATACATGTACCCAGGAACACAGAGTATGGAGTGGTGTGTTTTTTAAAATGTCAATAACTGGTTTTATGCTGTTTTATACACAGAAAGGTTCGCTGTCACAGGATGTACTTCTAAATGCAGCCACCTGCTGCATAAATCAACTAAGGAAACGTGAAGAGCTCTGTGCAAAGATATCAGTACAGTTCTATAGTTAAGAACTATGCAATTGGGTCTCTAGGGTGATTTTTTTAATTTCTGAATTTCCTGCCTTGGTTTATTAGGGAAAATGTTTTTCAAAGCACTCCTGACATTTAAATTTTTTCTTCTCTTTGTAATTTTTTTTTTTCATTTTCTCTGGAAATAAACTATGTGGAAATAAAAGAAAATGTTCCTGAGTTTTGAAGAGTGGACTCCTTTATTCTAGACACTACAATAAGGGGAGAATAGTAAATAAGCAAGTAAGGTAAAATAAGCTGGCTGGAAAGTGGAAGGGAAGAGATCAGACCATTCTCATCTGTGACTATACAACCCTGAGGCTAGAGGTTCAGAAGTGTCCTGCTGCAGCACTCAGCTGCCCTAAGACACCTGTCCCCTCTCCACGGCTCTCCCCTGGACTTCCCAGGCAACCTGAGCACTCATTTGGCCTCCCCTGGCCTGGAGGTTCAGATTTTGAAAATTCACCCAAACCCACCTCTGACAGCTATTCAACTCTAGAAAGCTTTCTCTCTCTAACCACTCTGTGCTGCTTAAATTCTTACTTACTAGAATAAGATTAAACTAAAATGCTATAGTTCTAAAGTATGAAAACATTACAGTACAAATAATCTCTGAGGGATTATAAGACACTGCACTCAAGGTTAAGGGAGCCTTATAGCTGGAGAATAGGAAGGAACGGGAGACTTGCTTTTCATTAATAACCTTTAATACTTTTGCATTTTTTCTATGTACATCATTATCTATTTATAAAAATATTTTAAGACACTGGTAAATAACATTCTAAGTGCAGATGAAAATTTAATAAGTCAGTCAACGATTTAGAAAGCCTGTTTTGAAAAAGATTTTTCTGAAAAGTCTATGTGAGTATTTTAAGCGGCAATCCAATTTAATAATAAAGGTTCCACTTTAAATTTGAATCCTATTAAAACTGCCTAAGAACTATGCTATCTGAATAGTAATATATAAGGTCAAAACTATTCACTGAAAAACAATAAACACAACTTAGAATGATACAAATGGTGTAGGACTTTATTTTATTATTATATAATTCAAATACTGTTTAATCAGATAGCTTCACTTCAGTTTTCTTTTATATGTATGTGTATCTTCAATATGTATATACAGTACATTTTATCCAGAACCTAAACCACCATAAAAAAAAAATAATAACTTCAAACTGAAAAAATTTCCCTCTACATTCCATATGTTTAAGAAGAAAGAAATAGGAATGGAAAATAACCTAATATTAGAAATGTCAAAACTACAAGTGCCAGCACCCCTCAGAAAGTCAATACACTGTCAATCAAATCTCACAGAGGTGAAGAGTAGTCTAGCAAAGCAGAGCTGCCTCCAACTGTACATCTTTTCTACCTGGCAGAGAGGATTTCATTTCTGTTCACTGTCTACCTAGCTAGAAGGCAGACAATGATTTCGCTGAGTACTTTTTCTTACCAACCTTCTACATTTTGGGAAACACAAAATATAACTATTAGGAAATATCATCAACCTTGCACATTCTTAATTTTGATTTAAGTAATTTTTTAAGTAATTTTTAAAACACAGCTAACAATTCTGTTTTACAGCATCATTTCTTAAAAAAAAAAAAAAAACTGGAAGAAGACAAAACCCCACTTCCTTCTGAATATACCTAAGAATCAAAACTATTCTAATCAAAAAAGTAGATGACTAACTTTTCAGCATTTATCTTTAATCAGGCTGTTTGATAAATTTTATAATCTTCCAACTACCAGAGATCACAACTTAAAATAAAAATATTTTCTTCTAAAAAAAAATGACACTGGATCAATTTATAAAATGGGTAATTCAAGCATTAGAACCAGTATGTAATATAGTTAACTCTAATCTCAACAAGAGTCATTTGCTAAGTATTTAGAAAATACAAAAATTTTCTTAGCTTTTTATTAATCAGGTAGGTGATGTACCTAAAACCACCAGCTAAATGAAAAGTTATTAACTAGGCAGTCATTATTTACTTGTTAAATTATCACAAAGCTATAAAAGCAAGTTCCTCTGTCTTAATCAGTACTTTTTTTTTTTTTTTTATTAGTTTCAAGTATACAGTAGATTGGTTAGACATTTATGTAGTTTATAAATGATCCCCCTTATTGTTCTTTCTCTCCTCTGGCTCTCCACCTAGAGTACTTTTGAATGTCAATTAAAAACTAGAAAATCTCTACGGGTAAGCCTTTAATAAGTAAATTACAAGTCATACATTATTTTCCTAGTACCTTGTCTATATCTGTCTTCTTCACATTCCTCAGGCAACTAGCACCTTTGGTGGATTACTAGTCTACTAGGGAGCCCATTCTCTAGCTACATATATGTCTATTAAGTAGTTTTTACTCATAAAAATTATTTTTAAATGCAACTGGTCAAAACATTTTACTATGTTAAATACTGCTTGAATTTTTTAAAAAACCAGAAAATCCTCTCATACTAACATCTAAGCTAAAAAAAGTATGTATTAATGTAGTTCAAACAGAAACCATGACATTATATAAACTCCTCCTTTTAACTGTATACATAATTTTATATGTATAAACTACATATGTATAAACACCAAATGTTTTATTCTTATAAAAACAGAAATCAGCCAAATCAGAAATGGTTGTTCTAAACTGATAGAAAATAATCTAAATAAATTTCAGCATCAAAAATTAGATATTTCACTAAATGTGTGCAAAGATAAAAATTCCATGTTTTATTATGGTACATAAGTATGAGGAAATGAAGTTTAGAAGAGGGGTTGTAACAGTGCTATAACTTAGTGTGAAAAATATCTATTTCACTAAAGTCTGACATAAAATTGGTTATTCAAATAAATACACAGCAATTTTTTAGTGACAAAGATAAACTAATGACCAAATTGGAAGGAATGGAAAGAACAAGAATAAAAAAGAAGGCTGAGAATGCTTAAAAACTTGAATTTTCACATCTGGCAGAAAAAAAAAGAGACATTGGTACTAGGACTTCTTACGAAGCCACCAATATCAAATCAAACAAATCTAGCACCAGCAGAGCATGGCAGATAAAATACATTATCAGGAAGATTAAGTAAGCAGGAAGGCCAAGGAAAATTTCTTGGGTTTTGGAATAAGACACCTTGTGAATACTGCATCCCATAAATTTTTTCATTTCAAAAACACCATAACTGAATGGATTATAAGCATGAAATAGGTATGCAAGATAGTGTGTCTTTGTATGTGTGTGTGTGCATGCACAAGTGTGTGAGTACTGAGAGACAAACAAAGGTGGCTAATCATGTGAAGAAGTTCATAAACAAACACTAGAAGAAATTTTGGGTCTGTTACTTACCAGTCCAAGGCCCTCCTAAAATCTCATATTTCTAAAATTACTGGGCTTTTTATCTGACATCATAAACTAACTGACACGCACAGCACTAAGAAAGCAATCTGCTTTCACAAAAGTATGTACAAAATTTTCCAAAATCATTATCAGTGACTTATACTTTCTCTTGTCCCAATAACCATTTAAACAAATTATATTTATGAGTACTGATAAGTATTTTGCCTCTACTTAAGTATACATTCCCTCTCATTTTTCTTAGATGGATCTGAAAATAATGAGACTATAGAATTCTTTGGGATATTTAAATTATTTTACAACTGAAAATTGAAACTTCATTGAATAAACAGATTCTAAACTGCCACTATATTTCAAGGACAAGCCATGCTATTTAGGGACTAATAACAGGGAAAAACACAATGTGCATGTTTTATTGCTATGTGCTCAGCAGTAAATAATTATAACTTTGCCTACATTTTATGTTACCATTAGTTTTAAAATTAAAAGGATTTTGTTAATTCGTTTGTCACCTCTTCTTTAAGTTACTCTAAACTCCATTTATATTAAACCCGACAGCAACATAACTAAGCTCTGTGACAGCGAAATAATCTTTTTTGATCAACTTACACTGCAGTTTTCAGGTGGAACTAGAAGTTGAGTGATCTCGCCACCATGCACACAGAAGATGTGTTTCATTTCTCCGGAAAATATGTCCCAAATTATGACCGAAAAATCCACACCTCCAGATATCAGATATCTTTGATCATAACGAGCTGAGACCTGATGAGGATATAGCAAACATGTGACTTTGTTCCGATGACCACGAAGTGTTCTGTGAGGTGGCCAACCTGTGAATGAGGTTTTGGATTTAAAATGGGAAAATTAAAGTCTTACAAAGTTTCAGCAAAT
The DNA here is from genome assembly GCA_028627145.1 of Eidolon dupreanum. Lineage (NCBI taxonomy): Eukaryota > Metazoa > Chordata > Mammalia > Chiroptera > Pteropodidae > Eidolon > Eidolon dupreanum. Next base: position 77,774,128 of record CM053504.1, on the reverse strand, counting down.
AAAAGTAAACATGAATAGTCAAAATTGCTACAAATTTTATCTTAGAAAAGGCTTCTAACTTTACATTCTAGAGCTGCTCTGTCCAATACAGTAGCTACCAGCCATGTGAGAACACTGAGCATTTGAAATGTGGCTAGTCCAGATTCATATGTACTGTAAATGTAAGATACACACGAGATTTCATAGACTCAGTACAAAAAATAATAGCGCTAAATATTTCAATGGGATAAAAACAGTTTTGCTATAATGGATTAAATAAGATATAATATTAAAATTAACTTTACCTGCTTCATTTTTACTTTTTTAATATGGCTATTAGAAATTACATATATTGTTACATACATAAATTTCCACTGGACAACACTGTTTTAAAGGATTATTAGTATTATTGACAATATGGTGATCATTTAGTAAGCCAATAGAGATAATAATAATAAATGGAACTTTTAACATATCAAAGAGATAAAATCGGATCCTTCTCTATTCACAGTCATTAATGGCATTTATTCCCAGAATAGGCACTGTTTTATTATTGGCACACTAAACTCTACCAACTACATAGCATGCTAACAACTATACTGATTCACTGTGTTTGTTAAACACGGAGAGTGCCAACACTGTCAGTATCAAGGTTACAGAGTTCTCAAAACACTTTAGACACTGGCAGGTCTTCAGTATACCTCTTCGCAGCATGTGTTCCCCCTGAAGCAGCTGAACTATGGCTGTCTGTGTGGCAGGCACAATGATGATGCTGCCGTCCTCACGGCCACAGACAAGTCGTCCATGTGCTGGTATGTACACACTCGCAGTTACTTTAAGAGGTTCATTACTGCTGGGGATCACACTCAGTTGATCAATAATTCCAGCAGGACAAGGATTCAGCTTATCAAATGCCTCTTGCAAACTAACAGAAGTCGTCATTTCCAACCCTGTGGAAGTTTTATTTTGTATAAAAGAAAAATATTTGTGCACATTAGAAAAAAATTAAAAATATTCAAATAAGCATGTTTATGACTGATTCAGTAATATACCAAAGAATAATAACTGTTACCAACCATAATTAGAAGAAGAAAATGACATATGCGTATTATGAGTTTGTTATTCAGTGGTTAGTATTTAGGTTGTTAAATTAAAAGAATTAAGAAATGGTTGCACATGATTTACTATTATCTTCTTTTTTATTAAATTTATTGAGGTGACATTGGTTAATAAAATAATATAGGTTTTAAGTGTACGATGCAATAATACATCATCTGTACATTGCTCTGTGTGTTCACCACCCAAAATCATATCTCCTGTCACCATATATTTGATCCCCTTCACCCTTATCTACTTCCCCCTTTCCTCTTTCTCTCTGGTAACCATTTAAACTGTTGTCTGTGTCTATATGTTTTTGTTTGTTTGTTTGTTTGTTTGTCCTGTTCATTTGTTGCTTTCAGTTTTATATACCACATATGAGTAAAATCATATTGTTCTTAACTTTTTCTGTCAAAATAAGTCAGACAGAAAAAGTTGAGTATTATTACCTTCTTTACCTTCCTGTTTATCGGGTGTGTCTGAAATGTTCCAAATATTCAATCTTCCAGAAGAATCTCCCTGAATTAATAGTTTATGGAAGTATTCCCTGCATCCATAGAAGAACCGAGTAACTGGAGGGCAAATTAACAACTGAAAAAAAAGTTGTTCAAATATCTTTAGCTATCTTTTTAATCAAAATAGTTCACACATTAACATTTTTTCAAATAAGGATGTTAAATACTTTGCTTCAATACCAGAGTAAAAAAAAGAATTTATAGCATGAGTATTCAGCAATATTTTAACATAATTTTGTAGTGTTAATGTACATGTCAACTAATATTCAAATCCAATATATCACAAGCATTCAAAGAAATGAAAATTATATTTATACTCTTTCTACAGAATTAGTATATTTTTTTGCTGTTTTATAAAAACTGATTACTTACAATAATGAATTTAATTTACTGTCATTAGATAATTAATACAAAGATACATCACTCTCTACAAAAAAGAAAGGTCTCCACTTTAAAGGTCAAAAAGGGAAAAATGGCTAATTCCAGACTTTTGCCCACTCCTGACTGGTCACTAGGAACAGCAGCAAAATTAAACTACCAAGCTCATGCAAATGGAGGACTCCCATCTTTAAAAAAAATTTTTTTTTAATGAGCTAATAATATAACATTTTACTTAGTCATATTTACATAGTCAATTTGATCTAGCCTGATCTGTGAGCTATAAACTACTAAGAGCAAAAACCATTCATTAGGGTTTTCTGTACATTTTTATTTTTAAAACAAATTATTTTTCTGCTTAAGACTTTGTGCCTTCAATGAGATCATATATTTGAAAATTTTAAATTTAAACAGCGGTGGCATCCTAAAATTAAATTTTAGACTATTTTTTTTCAAAGATACTTGATTATTAAAATATAAGATCTTATCCTGAAAAGCAGTAATAAATAGACTTCAGTCTTGACAATTATAGTTAGCAACTAATCTAACTACTAAGTTTGGTATTAGCTGTTCTCTTAAAAAGCACTGGCCTATGACAACTATATATCAAACATAATCAATTATTTGACTGAAAATGTCTAAAAGTTCTAATAGATAAACAACATGCTGGACAAGAAGTTGGAATAACCAATAGTTTGTATTTTAACATATGATTATCTCACACCACATAATAATTTATTTTAATTTAAAATGTATAGGGGAGGTGATATTTAAAGAAACATTGATATGTATTTGATTTGTTTTGGGTATATTTTTTATAAAGTCAGTATCCCTTAGTTTAACTGGTAGTGATTATCTAGGTTGGAGAGCAGTAAGTAGGAGTTTAAGTTAAGAGAATAAAAGATATAGCTTATAGAGGATCTTCATTGTACATACATGTATAAATCTGTATATGCAAAACATTCATGGTAAAAAACAGCTTCCTTACCCTCACCATCCCTTCACATAAAGATGGAGCAAAATGTTCAGAATGTTAAAGCTGTGGAAACCCAGAGCACAAGTAAAGGAAACTTTATTCCAAAACCAAAGCTTCTTTCTTACTGCTCAAAGAATACAGAGTTGAAAACCCAGTACTCACTGCTGTTACATTTCAACTTTAATTGATATTAACCAGGTTTTAAGAAATCATAATAAACTTGGATTTTTATACAGAAAAATTTCTTTTATTCTTCATTTCTGAAGTCTAATAATTTAAATCACTACACAATTTTTGAGAGATACTGCAACACCTTGTTCAAGTATTGAACTATTATTAGTGAGCATTATTACATGATTAGCTTTGTCCTTATAAAAGGGCATTACATCTGCCACTGTTTATAATAGTATGATCGTGTAAAAAAAGTTTACACTATCAATATAAACTTTATCAAAAGGTCATTTCTACTATGTTATCAACGTTATATCATTTGTAGTCAGAATGATGAATGCGACTATACAGGCATATATGTTTAAGATACGCATATTTTAAAATTATGCTTACAATTGACCATGTCACATTGTTTTACAATGTCTAATGAAGTGTCTTGAATTATATTGAACTTTTCAAATGATTAGTACCAAAAGATACCAAAAAACATAGTTGTGAAAATTTTTCAGTGTAACTCTCAATTATAAATGATACCTGAAAAATTTTACCTCTTTATCTGTTCGATCCAAGAGGCTATGCTGTACAGGAGGAATTAAGTTCTCAACTGCTTTCCCCACATCACTGCGGAATGAATCGCTAGCTGGAAGGCAACTGAAAATAAGAAAAACACAACATTCAATTAAAATACTGACATTAAATATTTTGTCATGCCATGTAAGGTTTTTTGACATGAACAAAAAATGGATTTTTTTATTTATAGTTAATTTAATTTAGCATTAAATTAAACAATGTCATTAAAATATCCTATTTCAAATAAAAATCCATCTAATTTTTGTACTTAGAAGTTACACTAAATTACATATCTAACAAGAAGGTCTGAGTTTTTTTTTTACATAAATTAAATATTTACACTACATACATTTTCATACTTTCAGGTTATACTACAAATTTGGAATCTTTTGCTTTTGAATAAAGTCCTAACTTATTATTTATTGAATACCTGGCAGGTAGTTTGTAAATATAACTTTGCCCATTTTCAGTCCAAATGATTACTTTATCTGCTGACACAAAGTCACCTCCGGTCCACGCCTGTCCGTTTTCACTGGGACCTGAACACAACAGGGAATAGTCTCCAGCATCGAATACCTATAAGGGACAAGAAATTCACAGTCGAGACATGTTGGTGCTATTTAAATAAGATACAGCACATTTCAACTATAAAAAAAACTTTTAGAAATATATTTAACAAACTCAGGCCTTTCACGCTCGCTACCTCAGGTAAAGATATTTTGTCAGCGAGCCCCAGGGCATGGCCACCTTCGAGAGGGAAACAAGCAGGGTCCCAGCTGTGTGGTCAGGCAGCAGACCCTGACAGTGGGGAGGGGGACTCCGCTGCACTGGGACAGGAATCCTTAACCCTTCCTGTCTAGAAGGGGGCGTGCTCTGTCAAAGAAAGGCAAGCAACAGGGAGCCAACCTCAGAATGCATGGTTACGACTCCGGTTCATTTCTATGTCTAGTAACACTCCTAACAAAGTTTCACATCAGAATATCTCCTTATTAATAGGGAAATTACTTTACCTTATTTCATCAATGTTCTAAACCACTATAAATAGGAAGTTAATAAACTCAGTTTTACTATTTAATAATTCTCACATATAAAAGTCCCCATAATGTCATCAGTGACACAGGCTATTGACCTTCTGGGGCCTTACAAAATGCCTTTACAATCATTTCCTGTGACCCTTAGAATCACTGCATGTATTGCCGTGCAGGTATTGCCACCTCACTTTATAGACAAGCAACTGACACAAAAAAGAGTTACATCTCTTGCTCAAGTTCAAGTGTCCAGTCAGTGACAGTTCTAGGAGTAAAACTCTGGTCTTATAACTCCTAGCAGAAATTTTCTAATTTCAATATCTGATAAAAAAAATATATTCTATATTGTTAGAAAATTCCTCCAGGAGGAATGAGTAATTAATTCAATAGCCCAGAGCTTTTATCTTACTTTTCTTTAAAGAAAAACCAATGAAATTGCTTGTACAAAGCATTGAAATTAGAACAAATCCTAGCTAAATTCACCATGATTTGCTATTGTATTTATCAGTATCCAACATTAGCACTACATGAATAGTCCAGGAAAAGTCCAAGAGAAAATATAAAGGGAGATCAGACCTCCCACCCTATTACCTATTAAAACACATTATAAAGCTAAAGAAAATTCAGTACTAGTGTATGAATGGAAAGATAATCAAGTCCAGAAACAGATTCAAGTAATATACAAATAAAGTATGATATAGAAGCAAAACAAAAGAAAAATGAATTATTCAACAAATGGCATCAGGAATTGGGGGTGGGGGGGCCATGTAGAATAAAAGTAAAATTGGATTTACATTTTACAATTTATACAAATAATTCCAGATTAAAGATTCAAAGGCATATAAGATAAAATCATACAAACATTAGGAAAAACTAAAAAAGATTTTAAAATAAATCTTAGCTTGGGGTGAGCCCTTTAGAACATGTCGCAAACTGTTTTGGAGACCATACAATAAAAGGTGATAATTTAACCATATGAAAATTGAAAACTTCTTTTGATGATAAATATATGAAGTAGTCATTCTTGGTGGGTTGTCGCACTATCTTAGTGTCATTTAAGATGCATTTCTCCAATGATTAATGAAGCTGAGCACTTTACTATACATTTATTGGCCAACTGGCTTTCCTCTTCTATGAAATGTTTTTGCCCATTTTCCTATTAAATTGTCTCTATTTTTTCATCTTGATTTATAGTTTTTTTAATATAAATAATAGACGAGCCCGTCATCGTATATTTTAACTATCTTCTCTCACTCTGTGGACTGCCTTATCACTCTCATGTATGCATTTAAGAAAATGCTGTTCTCACATGATTATAAAATGCTTACAACGAACACAAAAGAAACTGGTATTAGGTACTGCCTCCGGGGAGGGCAAGGCAAGTACCAGGGGAAAAAAGTTTATATATTTCACTGTATCCTCTTGCTCTCTGTTTTTTATTACTATTTGCATGGGTTTTGAATTTTAAGATGAAGGACTCATATCGCTTACTCTAAGCAGCTGCTAGCTCTTCCCCTGTAATCTTATCCCCAAATAGTAGCAGTGGGTGTGCGTTGGTCGTATAGTGGAGAGCAGAGCTGCCTTCCAAAACAGGATCCAAGACATGGATAAGGATAAGGTATTACTGCCCTAGTCAGTCCTTTTACTACACAACCCATCCCCTTTGAGGCAGTAAATAACTATCAAATGGTAGTGTTGAGAGCAACTGCTGCAGTCAGACTGCCTGAGTTGTAATCCAGCAACTCCACTACCACCAGTATAACCTTAGTCAAACTATTTATCTGCCCTATGCCTCAGCTGCCTTGTCTGCAAAATGGGGAAAGTAACAATTCCTACTACAGACAGCCTCAAAAATTGCCTCACTGATGCCAACTCCTGGTATCCACCTCCTTGTATAATCCTCTCCTGAGTGCAGACTGGGTTTTGAGACTGTTTTAAGACAACTGATTGTGGCAGAAGTGATAAGAACTCAGTTCCAAGCTTAGGTGGGTCTTGGCTACACCTTCTCTTGCTTGCTCACTCTGAGGGAAGACAGAGACCATGCTGTAAGCTGCCCTACAAAGAGGCCCACCTGGAGAGGAACTAGAGGCTCCAGCCAACAGGCAGGAGGACCTCAAGCCTGCCAAGCACCAAGTGAGTAAGCTTGGAAATGAGATGAGCCTTAAAATGAGATCGTAGTCCCGGCTGACACCATAATTGCAGCCTGTGGAAAAACCTGAGCCGGGTACATAGCTAAGCCGTGCCTGATTCCTGACCCACAGATGGGCGGTGGTACATCTGTGTTGTAATTTGTTAGGCGGGATTAGATAACTAATACAACCTCCTCTCTGAGTAGTAGGGATTAAAAAAAATAATACAAGGAAACCTCTAAAAAATATGCTAGGCATAAATAGTCAAAACATGCAGGCTCTTTTTCTATTGTAAAAGTATTATAGTCTGGCAATGTGCAGGTGATATACTCCTTCCTTCATCGGCTCTGCAGTGATGAATGAGGACCTGCCCGAGAGGTCAGAAAAGAATGGCAGTTGGGAATAACAGGAACTTACTAAGACATGTTAACCTACAGAAAACTCATACCACTGCTTATGTCATACTGGCAAGATAATGACTAAAACAGTAGCAAATGGCAGAAAGTAAGATCAACAAAATAATGACTACCTAAATCATTCTATAAACAAACAAACAAACAAAGACAACTATATATGGCCAAATCACGCCTCAAAATATGATATCAAAATCACACAAAAATTCGAAATGGTTAAAATATTCTTGCACCAAGCTCTTCCTTATAATTATTTTTGCAGGTCTGATAAACCAACATCTCAAAGGGTAAAAACACAATTTCTTATTTAAATTATCTTACCCTCCAATATTTGGAGCACACAACCAAAAGCGACCTCTGTGTGAATGCACAAAAAGAGATGCTTTGGCAATTCTGACAATAAATTGGTTTGGATTCCTCCTCAAATATTGGCTCAGTATCCTGAAAAGAGAAAAATTTGTAAAATTAGGAATGGCTTCATTGTCAATTAAAATTATCAGATGATGATAACCAACGCAGGAAAAAACAGCAAAAATACACAATAAAAACATCTGGGCAAGACATATTTATTTGCTACAAAGCTACTCAAGATTAAGATACTAACAGGAATCAAAATCATCATTCCGGCAATAACCGATGATAAAAGTTTGAGTCAATCCTAATTTTTGTAGCTATATGTGCTTTTAAAGTGAAAAAAAAAAACAAAAAACGAAAAACAAAAAACGAATCAATTCTTCTAGTTTCTCCAATTCAGTATTTAAAAATTCCCTAGCTGAAGAGATTAGCATCAATATTGTCAGAAAATCAATCTGCCTTTCTTATCATTAAAAAAATAACAAGGAATTCAAGTCCAAAGAACAGTGAGAGAGGCCTAAATTGGCTTTATATACTTTTTGTGATGGTTTGTTTAATTTTTTTCCCTCAAGAAAACTACCTCCTAACTTTTAACTTAGAAGCAGTTGAGGAAAATCCCACCTCTTCTGTATGTTTCTCTATTTCCTATCCTGTGCAATATGTTTCCCTATTTCTGTCCTTGATAAAGCAGATGTCTCCTATCAAGTGAAAAAACTAACTTACTGAGACAGCATTCTAGAAGATCTGTACTACATCAGTAAGACTATCAGAAAAAGAATAGCTTTTTCTTTCCCCTAAAAAAAAGGAAGGTGCATATCATTACTAAAATTTAGGACTCCATAAGAAGAAAAAGCGATCATTTCCAGTCTCCTTTGTCTCACCTGCATGCCACTTATTTCAGAGGTGACAATCCACACCTTCAAGATGCCTGTCACTGAGAGTGCTACCACCGTGTCCTCTGAGCCAAGAAGGAACAAGAAGCCAAGGTTACAAATAGAATGGACATTATTTCTAAACAGTAACATGGTTATAATAGTAATATGGAACATGACTTACTTTAATAAAATTAAATAATAGCATGTTTTATAATTGTCATAAAACATAATTCTGAATTTCTTGAAATAACAGAAACCATATTTTAAAACATAACAGATGACGAAAAATTTGAACAAAAAACTTTTCCAACAAGGCAAAAATTTGTTTCTAACTACTTGAATTTATTTTTTTATTTCTAATCCACAAGTTTTTAATAATTGCAAATGTTCTTGATCACTATATTAAAGAACTTTTATTCCCCCAAATTCATAACTTTTAATTATTTATCATGAATAGGCACATTCACTTTACTTCTTCAAAGCACTCTTTCCCACCTACCTTGCCTGCCTTCTAGACATTTTATTGTACATTACACCCTCCACAGATTGTGATAAAGTGAACAAGACATGATATAAAACCTAAATTCCTAAGTTTTGAGTAAGGGAGCAGTCAAACTTACCAGGAACTTTCATTAAATTTAACTATGTATAATCCCCTTCCTTTTCATTATCTCCATGTAAAATGGCAATGCTTCCTATGCCTCAACAAGTGACCAAACCAGGTCCACGAAATACACAGGTGAAACTACAGTTCCTCCCACCATACCTGCAAGGGGCTAAGACATTCTTTCCCACTTGACAAAATCACCCCACACTCTAAGACTGCCAAAAGCTAGTGATCTGGAATGGAGATAATTATCTCTGTAAATCTTAATTCAATCAAAGGTTCTTTTATAAAGGTAGAGATGGGCCATAAATTATTAGTTACTTCTTAAACTAAAAAAAAAAAAGTAACAAATATATTAATAAATAATGCATTATGGAACTCTACAATAAACTAACTATTCAGTCATGGTGCTGAATGCCTAAAGGGCACCACACACTGACCTTGTGTCCGGTGGGATCGAATAATACTCATGGAGCTAATCCAGTCTGGAGATATCTTTGATACTAAGGAGTATAACACCTCAAGGCTGGTGGCATCCACAACAAGGATTTCTGGATAATGGCCATGGCATAAAAGCCTTCCTTCTCTCTGATTTCCAACAGAGAACTGGTAGAACTAAAAGGAAAAAGATTTTAGTGTGCTTCTTTACCTTAGATACTGATTCACATGCATTCACCAAGCTTCATATAATGCTCAATTTCTTCAGTAATATTTCCAGATATATACTAGATGATACATATTATGTCTATGTATATCTATACACACACATCAGGTTACATTAATATTTCAAAATAGCTAACAAAAATTATTCTTTTCCTAATATCTTATCCTCCTCTCCCTTTGAACTACTTTGGAGAATTCATGATAATTCTTTTTGATCCTGCAGCATCGAAAACAGGATTGTTGAATGAATTAATGAAACACTTGAATAAAATCAGCTTCATAAATCAAAGTAAAAGGGAAGCTCGGGTGGGTCACAAAAATAACAGGAATTTTAGATGATGAGACTAGGTGAGTATAGGATTATAATTACTAGTTATAATCAAGAAAAATTTAGAACAATTGCTGTTCGAACATATTATAATCAGAAGTAAATTCTGATTAAGTGCATTATTTCAGACTAGAGTATGAGACAATTGTGTTAACCAGTCCCACAGTTCCATTCATACCTTGTATAAAAAAAATAGGGGAAGAACCAATACAATCACAATCTACAGGTTACTCACGGCAACAATAATTCAAAAGAATAAGATGGGTTTCCATCAGTCAAAGAGCAGAGGAAGAGTAGCTATCAAAACAAGACCAAAACTCATCAAAGGACCTGTCTTCCCTTAGCCTCAAAAATAGTGGCTCTCTTAGCAGAATGATTCTCCTAGAGGATTTCTAAAAGGTGAAGACATCTAACACCCATACCACTACTTCCCAAAGATTGGACCTTATATGAATCACATGAGGGCCAGCTGGATATAGCAAGTAACCACTCCACAACCGAGGAAATACCTAAGAAACCCAAGTCCAATCTGCTTCCACACTCATTAGCCCTGTTCTCAGAGCTCAACATTGTGTGTGAAAGAATACAATCTTCTCTCAACTACAGAGTACCTTGTATAAGAAGGATTATAACATAAACATTGATCATGGAGCACATTAACTAACAGCAAGGCAGCACCACTAAAACTGAAAGAGGAGGTCTAATAAAATGCAGACTACCACAGGGGGCGCTCTAGACCTCTGAAGTTTGATTTAAAAAAACATGACACACAACCTAGACGTCCCAGGGGCCACCAGGCGCTCACTGTGACCACTGGTAACCATGACCCATATAAGGGGAGGATGTGTCAGGGAGGAAAGCATCGGTACAGAGAAGCAAACTTTGCCCGTGTTCATCCAACACCAGCCAGGAGAGGCAGGTGCACTGCAGCCACCAGAGGAGAACTCCCTCCTGAGGGCAAGGCGTTCTAGCAGACTGCCTGACCAAATGCCCCTCACCCTCTGCTTTCCGGTTACACTCCCAAACAACGCTTTGAACACTAACATTTGGCTTCCTAGACACTGATACTGGAAAAGAAAAGTATCTGAAATGGAGAAACGAGTTTTCCAAATATTAAAGAGATGCCTTCACGTGACAATTTAATACGGTGGCATTTCCTTGTGATTTCAGTAAGTGCCAGTATCACCAAGGTTTATCATTTCTTAGTATATAAAAAAAAACAACTTGCTTCGGGACCTGAGAGGGTGAGGATCACACAGGAAACAATTGTCACACACTAGTAAATCTGCCAAAAGGCATCTTCTGCTTAGAGATGGCTGCCAATTTAAACCCAGAAGGATCTGATAAACAGCAGACATTGGAAATATGCTGAATAATTTTTCCTAAAATGTAAACCAAAAGATTTTAAATCATAAAATTATGCAACAGTCAAAATATCCAATGAGTTCAAGATATTTATATATAATTTTTCAATTAAATTATCCACAAAGTCAATAACTGTACATCATTTTTTTTTACTTCCCTTCTCTCTATAAACCTTGATGATTCTTCCTATGATGAAAAAAAATATATGCCCTTTAAATAAAAAGCATACATTTTAAAATACTAAACGTCAACTCTAATTGAAAAATAAAAATGTTTTTAAACATAAAAATAAAATAAAACACACGCACGCATTAAGCATACACCCTAATAGCATTAAAAAGCAATTTTTCAAAAGCCTTTGCCAGGGCAAGGAATCATCACAAAGACCTTTAACATGCTAATCACCACCTCCCCCACAAACATTTCTCCACTGCTTTGCTAATTTGTGTTGGCAGAGGTTTTTTCCCTATAACAAAGAATAGTATTTGTTTGTTTTAAAGGAAGGCAGAATGACATGACAGAAAGAGCACAGTCCCTAGAGTCAGGTGAACCTGATTTGGGATCATGGCACCAGGAACGACTCACTGCGAGACTGGGGCAAAGTCATTTAAATTATTCCAGGTCTCAGCTTCCTTGTATGTAAAATGATATACTCCTGTTTAATTCATAAGGATGTGGGAAGGACTGAATGAAACAACATACAAGAAATGCCTATACAATACTTACTCAATAAATGTGAGTTCTCTTCTCTTTCCCCTCCTTTCCCCATTGAGAACAAAAATCATATTTTCTATACACTTGTGATTTTCCCAACACTCAACACAGTGAATAATGAGTAAATTGAAGCACAAAGAACCTGACAAGTGTGAAAGTACAAAATGGAATACTAGGAATGTAAGTCAGGAACTATAAATTCCCGTGTAAATCCCTGTGTAAGCCAGGCATACGAAACAATTATTTCTTCTACAGAGTTGGAAAGTCAGATCATGTACCCAAGGACCAACTAACTGCATAAGCAATAAAAAGGATATGATCTGTAAAGTGGGTCAATTGGTGTCAATCATGAGCGGAACCAGAAAGGCTTGAGAAAGAGAGAATTCCATTATTTCGGAGGTAGAGGACTTATCTAACCCAGCCAGTAAAGAGGCTCTCCCCTGGGTGACCAGGACAGCCAGAAAGAGCAGAAGCAGCAGTGGCGATCAGCTTACCTTAAGTCTTTCTTCTCTACTTTATTATATTCCTCCACTATATCATCTTATGAGGAAGACTTTTACCACTCTAATTTTAGTCTTGTCATCTCCACCCATTTTTTTTCACATAAAAATATAGCTCAATGTTTAAAAAACGTCTTAAAATCGTATACCTATAAAAAAAATGGTGCTGACTTGGACAGTTATAGACATACTCACCTGTATGCCAGTATGTGTGCAGGCTAATTTTGTAAATTCAATACATCTGCCATCACTCACATCCCAGAGGCACATTTCTCTATAAAAGAAAATAACAGCTAACTTTAAATCGGATTTCTTAAAGCACTGTTCAACTCTGTCACAGCGGTCTAAAAGTAATATTCCATTAAAACTGTTTTTTTTTTTTTTTTAAGTAGTGTATAGTCATTTTTGCTGTTCGTCAAAAATTCTGGTCCTCCCCACTCACTATCCCAACGTCCTCTGTGACCTGCCCACCTCCACCTGGATCAGTTCCTTTTGGGCACATGGAAGGACTGCACCTCCTGGCTCCCCTTCGGCTGGTGCAGTCTTGTGAGTAGTTCTGGCCAGCACTGATACAAGGCCCTCCAGAACTCTCTTTCTCCTCTGCCTCTGGGTCAGATACTGACTGCTCCAGATAGTGACTGCTCTCTTACCTTCAACCTCAAAGTTAGGAGAATAACAAAGCAGAACAGAGTCCCAAGTGATAGATATATGAGGGATGAGTGACAAAGACAAGAAGTAAACTTTTAATTTAAATCACTGATATTTTTCCACTGGTTATGAACATAACTAGAAAATTTAGCACTGCAAAAATAAATAAATAAAGTTAAAGTTAACTGAATTCTAAACCTTTTCAAATTAAATATAATGTTCCAGTTTTTGATTCTGTGTTTATTGCAGAAATTGTACTGAGCACATACAAACAAACAAAAGTTTTACTCCAAACTAAGACACAGTATTCAAAATCAGAAAGGTCAATATGCCCTGTCTTTTAAAGAAAGAAACTTAAGATCTATTTAACAGAACACAATGCAATGCAATGACCCTAATATTAGGGTTTTCTTTGAAATGTCTTTTCCTATATCTCACATGGTATAAAACAACTTTTCAAAAAATGCTCACTCTATTTAGATTATGTATTCTAATGTGAATTATCCTTTAATTAACCAAAAGGTACTATATTTTTTCCTGACACTGCCTCTTCTTGTTCCAGTTATATAAAGTTCTTTTCAAATTCAAAAAATAAAAGGAGGATGGAGGGGACAAACTCGTAAATAATTCTCTTCCATTTCCCCAACTCTACTGAACAACTTATCATGTGAATAGACAATTTTCTAAGCATCAAAAAGTTTTAAAACTTTCTCACACTCTGGATCCTACAACTACTGTCCAATGACCTATCTCTCCAAAATCAAGCTGTATTCTGAGGCTCGGGAATATATGTAGTTTCACCAGTATATTATCCGTCAGTACAACTGTACAAACTTTTACATGGCTACATCTTACAAATTTATGCTAGCCTAGTATCAACAGTTTTTTTAAAACTCTCAAAATTGTCTGCCAACTCAACAATGCCATGGGGATTAATTAAGCTTTAACTTTTATGATATTCTGAGTTTCTCAAAAGCAAGGAAAAGATATAGTCATAAATTACAATAAAAGTAAAGTATTATAAAAATCATTACTAAAGATAAAATTCACATTTTTAAAACCATATCTCCAATATCTTTAAGCTTAGACAACTGAAGCATTTAATGAAAAGGTATTCCAAAAGAAAGAAAGAAATCTTCTCTACTTATTAATACACTGGTACTATTTGCAATAAATGCAAAAAAGTGAAAAAGAAAATACTTACCCACTTTCAGATGCACTCACTATATATTGTTTGTCACTAGAAGCACAAGCTTTAGATAAACAGGTGATTGAAGCTGTATGACCAAATAACAGTGCTCGAGGATTAACCTAGACACAAATATGTATCAACTTTTAAAAACCAGTATTTTTTTAGGACTCCTATTAAATACTCAATATAAATTTACAGGTATGGATTTGAGAAGAATTGCTCAAACATCAACAACTAAGAACAATGAAACACTAGTTAGCGCTATCACCCTACCTAGTAGTTCTAAGGCCAAAATTGGAACTCTGAGTGGTAACATTACTTGCCCAATATCATACAGAGAATGCTGAAGCCAAGATTCAAATGAGGGCAGTCTTAAGCACTAAGCTACAGTACACTGAGAAATCAGGCTAAGAATGTGAATTAGTACATAAAATAATTTAACCTCACTTGTTTTTTCAATAATACCTTCATCAACCTAAAAGCACAGAGTCTCCAGACTACCATCCCTAAATATAAATAAGAGGACAGGTACACTCCCAAATGCTGATCCAACGTTAAACTATCAGGAATTAAGAATGATCTTCACAGACTAATGATTTAGTGACACAGTGCCTTACAGAAATGACAGCCCTAAGTCACACAGCTACACAGAATACCCACTATTCTAAAGCATTCTAGCAATCAGCTCCCAAATTTATCTACTTTGTACCAAATGGCATGTTATTACTTCAGGTTACTTGATGGCCTTAGGTTATTTCAAGGCATATTTTTTAATTAAATCTTTTTTGATATGACTGCTTTTTTATTTCAATGAGAACAAGGAATCTCACCCAACCCCTGCTCCCTTAAATATTTAATATATACAAATAATACTTATATGTATAAGATATAAAGAATGCATTAAATAGCCACATACTCAATACCCAGTTAAAAAAAAATAAAAACAGAATATGACCAATACCTTTAAGTTCCTTTGTACCTTCATGGCAACTATTTTGCAAATTTATTTGGAATTTTACCCTAATTTTACTCTAATTTATTAAGAAAACTATATTGTTCAAAATCAAATATTGCATGGGAAAGGTATTAAGATTGTCCTCTAGTTCTGGTATGTGACAACTGAGGAGATTTTCCAACTCAAATATCTTAGTCATCTTTTACAACTATAATTAGAGACAAATTCAATCATTGTTTACAGTTAGAATAAGCCTAGAAAGTTTTCTCACACATCCAACCCCACCTCTTAAAAAGTCAACCTTCCTGCCACTATGTTCCATGCCAGCTACCACTCCATTCTTTGTTACCCTTCACAGAAACACTCCTGGGGGGAGTTGTCAGAGAGGGGAGGTTAAAAATATGGAAAAAGAGAAAAGAAGAAGAAACCTCGTGGTGTTATACTGGAATTGGAGGTAACAAGTGAATTCCGGGGTGTGTATGTATGTGTGTGTATGTGTGTGTGTGTCCCCAATTCCTATTTTCCTAGTCTGTCTACTGAGCAGAGCACACTGAGCACTCGTATCTATAATAGTAAAAAATGGCAATAAATAGTGATCTTTAAAATAAACACAATAAAATTTATGCTTTATAAAAGATTTTGTTCTCTTCTAGGTAGGTATAAGTGTTCAAAATTGTTTTTTACTATATTTTTCAAAGCCTCCTTCAGAAAGGGTAAAAATCTGTTGAAAAATTGTGAATGTAACAGATCATGCCACTTAAGGAGATATTATATTTGAAAACAGCCAAAAGCCAGCAGAACTCAACTCTGAGGAATCATGTAAATAATCAATCTGCATAATACCAATTTTAGTCAAAATGTATTTCACAGAAAACACACTGCGGATCCACATGTTATTCTGGAACTGCATTATTCTCTATCGAGTAGTTTCTTGTATTTAAGAAGTACAGCAGGGTCAGTCCTTTGAGCTAAGGGTACCTCCCAAAACAGAGGTCCCTGGACAGCCCGGGACACAGGGAAGGAGAGGCCAGCATCTGGTACCCTGGCTTCCTCTCTAGGACTCTTACGTTCCCTTCTTGCTCTTGTCAACAGTCCCACCCCTGTGTCTGCCCCCCCCAGCTGGTCCCTTTGGTGACCCCCTTGCCCTACCTTCAGGAAGCCTCCTCTTCCTTTTTGTGGGCCCCTTGATGCCGAGCCCCTCCCGGGTACTAGGCACTCTCGCAAGAGTGTCAGGGGAGGGCTCATCTCCATCCTTTCACTTCCAGGTTCCTGCTTCATTTTGCTCATAGGCCGCCCTGGCCTACCTTGGGGTGGGACAGGGGCAGAGCTATTCCGTGACTCTTGAAATTCAAAGCCAGACCATTAGAAACAAAAATCACCCTCAAGCGTATGGGCTCTAGAGTCAGCTGCCTGGGTTTAAGTTTCAGTTCTGCTGTGTGACTTGCGTGAGTCAACTCCCCTCTCTGTCCCTGGTTTCCTCAACCACACTATGGAGACGACGGCAGCATACACCTCAGGGTTGTCTCAAAGACTACCTGTGCTTGGCACAGTAAATGCTCAGTAAGTGTTGCCATTATTACTTTTTCCTCTCAGGAAAAAAAAATACAATAGGCATTTCAAACACTCACTTCCAGTTCTACTGAGAGATCCCAGAGACATATCTGTCCGTCATGGCATCCAGTTACAATTGTGGTCCCGTCGTCCATTAAAAGTACTGCTGAGATGCAATGTGTCGGTGCTTTGCGACCCCAAAGCACGATGGGTAGAACAAGGCTGTTTCCTGCCATTGTGTTTCAAACCTGGAAATGTTACCAAATAATGTTAAATATTACAATATTTCCTACTATAACATAGTATACATTTTATTATTAAGCCACCTTGAACTTCCTAAGTGTCAAGAATTCTTCTAAGTATTATATATATACAATACACACATATACAAAAATATATAAATCTCATTATATATATATAAAATCTCATTAAAACCTCAATTAGTCCTCACAACAAATCACACAGTAAGTACTATTATCACTCTTATTTCACAGATAAAGACAGAGAGTCATAAAGAGTCACAAAGTGAAAACTGAAGTAATAGTGTCCAAGTCAGAAGCCCAGGCAGCCTGACTTCAGAACTTATGGAATAACTCACTCTGCTATGCTACCAACAACAAGCAAGGACTCCAAATCTTTTTAAGTCTCCAAACTAGTAATAAACATCAATATCCAAGAAAAACTCAGTGCTGTTTGACAGTGAGAAACTTATTCCACCATATTTACTACAAACCTATTATGTCTTAAGGTCACACATGTCTTTTGTTGTAAACTCAGGTACTTGAGAGAAAAAGAATTTCTCTTTAAACTCCTTTCTGCATAATAAAAATTAGTTCTAGTACAAAGATTTAAATCTGAGAATAATCAATTCACAAATGCATGCTGCAATACATCTCTTACAGGAGAGCACACATATAGGGAATTATTCCTTCATATGACGAAATTAAGATCTAGTTTGTGAAACAACTACATTTAATCATTATTAACTGTGTGGTCAAAGACTTAAATACTAGTTCAGAGAAGTTAGAGAAATGAAGACTGGAATAAATAAAGAGGGCTCTACAGAAAACAACACTACCAGATCTTATGAGACACGGCGCGGAGGTGGGAGTGGGGGGTCAGCTATAAAGCTTGATGGGTGTTCAATCAAAAGAAATGTTACTGTAGTGATTTTTTTCTACTAAATATTTAAGTGACAACAAAAGATATGTGTCTAACTAGAGACTGTTCAGAATGCTAAGTTGGTCCTAAGACATTTTCGGTAATACTTGAAGGAATTGCCACTTTCTGTGAAAGAAACTAGTTTGGCAGCCACAATCTTATTTCCAGCTGCTTTTAGCAAGTCTCTTTAAAATACTACCTACACTCCTTAAATAGGTAAGAACTAAAACTAAAATCTCTTTAAAAACAAGAAATGGTTATGAGAAAGAAAATTAGAGAAGCAAAAAATTATATATGACATTGTAATGTTTTCTAAAAATCACTATATATTACATCTTTTATTTTTTGTTAGAATACATGGCTTTTGTTAGTTTTTTCTCCCAAGACATCATCTTTTGCTATAAGTAAAAGTTAAAGAAAAATTTAAAGAAAAAATTCCAAGTTTACTTCCCATTAATAAAACACTGTATGCCTCATGTTCACCATGTCATAAACTACCACGACACTATATTTCCATATTCTTATTTAATATCAGAAAATGAAACAAAGCCCTGAATCAATTTTAATAAATTTGGTACAGCATGTTCCTGGCTGAATAACATATCCAACAATGATTTTCTCAAACAGAGAATCTGGAAGGAGTTCATTTTTCCATGGTGACAACATTCAGTTTTAAATTAAATCACCCAAAGATTTCTCTCAATTAAATAAGCTCAGAGCACAGAGTACAATATGGCAAGATCTGGAAAGAACACCATTTCTCTAGATATTTGAGGATTCGTATTCAATGCATACCGCCTGGCTTAAAGAAGATGCAAATATGTAGATTCAGGACTAAGGAACATGTGTGCTGTTGAGAAATGTGCCTGCTCTGATGCAACAGGAAAGAACATTCTGGTATTCAAGTGACAAGGCAACTCTAGTAACCTGGAAGCGTGATGCACTGCATAGTCCTTAAAACAAGTTAAAAGAACTGTCCATAACTGATAAAAGTATAGCTTATACGTCATTAGAACACACACTGATCTCTAACTCAACTTCTCCAGAAGCTAAAATAATTACAAAGATTTAGGAAAAAACCAATCCTCTCATCTTCACAAAAATCAAGAACTGAGAGTCAATCAAAATCTGGGAGGACTTTTCACTAAGGGCAATTAAGGATCTTCATAAGGGCTTGGGTCTGTTTCCTAGGCTGCCACACACTAGGTGAATTAAACAACAGAATTTACTTTCTGGAGGCTAGAAGTCTGAGATCAAGGTGTAGGCATGGTGGTTTCCTTGAGGGCTGTGAAGGGAAGGCTCTGCTTCCAGCCTCTCTCCTTGGCTTGTAGAAGGCCACCTTCACACTCACACGGCATTCTCCCTTGTGCAAGTCTGTCTCCAAATTTCCTCTTGTTTATAAGGACGTCAATCGTGTTGGATTAGGGGCCACCTAATAACCTCACTTTAACTTGATTACCTCTATAAAGACTGAAAAAAGTTCTCATTTTGAGGTCATGGAAGTTAGGATTTTAACATGAATTTTAGAAGAACACAATTCAACCCATTAACAAGACTATATCCTTTAAAAGAACATAACCTGAAATTAATTAATTATCCAAAAAGCAATTCCTCTTAAAAAATAATGATAAAGAACTTCACCATATCTTTTTCAGGGGGTCATATTACATCGGCTAGTTAACTATTTATCTGAAGAATAAGGTAAAAAGTTCTGTCCAACCAAGGTAAGGAGTTACAACCTCACGCTGAGTGTGTGGCCAGGAGATGGGGGAGCAGAGGGAACCTAAAATTCACTGCTATATTTTCAAGGGAATTAGGTTGTAAAAACTAACCTGTCCTGACCCCGAGATATATATTCCCCGTCAAAGTTCCTTAAATTACGCACAATGAGATTTCTTGGCTGGTATACTACAACAAAAGACCTAAATAGAAAGTGTCTATTAGGTGAAACATTTAAAAGGTAAATAATCATAAAGAATACCTGAAATAAAGCTGCATTGGGAATCACAATCAGTAGCTCATATTGATATGCCTTACTGCTGGGACTGGGTACTTCCAGTGAAATATGGAAGAAAGAGAAACAACTTCTAAATAAATAATAATCAAAATGGCTTGGTGACCAACTTAAAGATGGTATTGAAAGAAACAGGAGAATAAGTTTTCAGATCTTGGCTAGGGGTGGGAGGCACAGTCTTATTTCTAGGGTTCGCATGGAGAAACGGATTTGTGCTCCTGGGCTCAGAATATACTTGATATTAAAACCTCCTAGGCAAGAGGGTATTAAATCAGACTGTTGGGAAATGGGTTTGAAGGAATGTTCAAAAGTTGAAGGCAGAGAAAACTGCCAAGGACATTTAGGCACTGGCTCTGCCATCTCTCCCCAGACAAGGACACACTTTTGCTAAGATGCTGCATTAGTTTAAAAAATAGGGGAATGGGGTGAAAGTTTAAAGAAGTACAAATTAGTAGTTGATAGCTGGTCATGGGGATGGGGAGCACGGCAGAGGAAATGCAGTTAGCATTGATATGATGGCTAGGTGGAGGGACAAGGGAGGGAGGAAACAATTGGGGGGATTGTTTTATGAACTATATAGATGTCTAACCAATGTTCTGCATGCTGGAAACTAATTTAAATAAATAAATATATAAATAAATGAGGAGCTCAGCCTATATAAAAACTCCTCTAACTCTATACTAGACTTATTGTTACACAGGAAAAATAAACTTCCTACTTGCTTAAGACCCTGACTTTTTAGTTTTGTTACATATAAACATACAATATTCCTAACTGCACACTCAATTGCACTATACCCCCAAAGTTTTTAAGAAAAATATCCATGGCATAAATGAAGTGGTAAGAGGAATGACAAGAAATTACAGTAAAGGAAAAAGCTTAAGGCTCCTGCAAGTAAGAGGGGGAGCTGTGCTGGGGTCTAGAAAAGGACAGGGAAACAAATACTACCGTCACCCCGTGGCCTGTGGCTAGGCCCCTTCACACGTTAGTGGAAGGTAATGAAAATTCATCATTAGTGACCAATATGTGAAAAATGAATTTGATTTAGATGGTTTAGGTGGGTCACTGTATCATGTGGGTATATTTAAGTTTCATACAAGTCCAACAAGCTAGTCCTGCCTAATTTATAAGAGAAGTCAAGAAATTTACACCCCGAAGGAACATAGTGATATTTCCTTCCAACGTGGAAATGGGCTGGTTTTTATTTTCAAATTTCACTAAAAAGATACTTTTAGTCCTTGTTTTGACCTAAATACATTTCATTGAGTGTTAATTCTTTAAAATCTAGAAATCTGGTTATATGAAGCAACAGAATTTCTTGAACATCTATTAA
Organism: Eidolon dupreanum; assembly: GCA_028627145.1. Lineage (NCBI taxonomy): Eukaryota > Metazoa > Chordata > Mammalia > Chiroptera > Pteropodidae > Eidolon > Eidolon dupreanum. The sequence goes on along the minus strand of CM053504.1, from coordinate 77,752,611 downwards.
GGAAATCTTCATTATAAGTAATCATGATCTAAAAGATGCTTTCTTTAATTCAGTCACTGGTATTTATTTAATAACCTGGACCATTTTAGAGACTAATTCATTTATATTAACCTAAGATATGCAGTCTCTGCCTTCCACAGTACTTGTCACCTATAACCAAACTAATGGATGTCCAATGAATTACCTAAAGTTCCACATAATATGCAATCATTACACCACAGACTTTTGCTTTCCACACATTTTTTCCTCTCTTCATGCTTTTTTGTGTAATAAAGTCTTCTAGATCTATTCGACTCCATACATGTGAATATATAACAGATCAAAGGAAGAAGGAGGAAGGGAATGACACATTTTAGATCATTATATGAGCATACTGTGTGAACATCCTTAATACAAAGAAACGTACAAAGGAAAAAAACTGTAATCTCAGTACATTAAAAAAGTAAATGTCTTAAAACATCTTCTTCTAATATTTTAAAAATCTAATAAAAGTGAAACTTTAGAAAAGCCATCAAAAGCACTAATGAAATCATGCGAAATCAAGAACAACATGGCTGATGATGACAATAGTATATCACAATCAAATATCTCTAAAAAATATCTCTAGGATTAACCAACCCTACCACTGAATTGGTAACCAAATAAACCAGTTCTAAAGAACTAATTAAAACAAAAAAAAAGGGCTAATTAGCCAGGACCTAACCATTTAATTAGGTAAGAAACAGGAATCTAAGTTTGAATTTCTTTAAACTGACTAACGAATAAGCTAAGACACACTAAACTAGCACCACAAGAGAGTTTTAAAAAATAAAAATAAGGAATAAAAGAAAATATAAATCCAGAGCATGCAGTTTTCAACCATCATCATTCAACTATTCTATTTATCAGCTAATGATCCATTCTTTGTTTGCAGCATTGTCACCTATTGTATGAAGGAAATTAAATGTGTTCCAAAAAAGTTTTGTATTAAATGGAAATGAAAAAAGTCCTAGAACAGGATTTACTGGGATAAAACAAAATTCATATTTTCATAGAAAAGGCCCAAAGCAAAAGTGTGAACAGATGATTAATATAGTATTAATTTTAATAAAAATTCTTTAAGAGAACAAATAATCTGATATAGTAGTAACTTGAATAGAATTGCTTAAGAAAATTATCTTACTAACTCTCCAAAATATTGTGTACAATATATTCATATTTTGCAACAAATATATTAATTTGAAATGCTAGCTTTCAAATTTTAGATTTACAAATAGATATGCTCTAAGACTAGCAAACATTCAATTTTTGTTCATATCAAAATCTGGATTAAAATTACATTTAGAGATTGGCTACTAAATAAAGATTTTTTAATGAGAAAACTTTAGAATCAGATATCAGGAGTTCTAGATTCTACTTCTCATTTGCCACTCATCATGAAGTCTTTGACCATATCATCTCACTTCTGAGGCTTAGTTTTCTCATCAAGAGTTATTTGTAAAGTTAATTTTGGATCATTTTTAAGTCAAAGAAATCAAATTATAAAGAGCAGGGGTCTTAGAGATAAAAATTAAGTCATCTCTTTTGGTTACTTTAATTTCATGCATTTCTCTATTTCACCAAATTTCACCTATTTTTCTCAATTCTGAAATAAAACTGTACTTTAGTCAACAACAGTACAAAAAATAATAATTGAAAGAACACTGAACTTACAATCTGAAGAACTGTATTCAAGTCCTGACTCTTTTATGCAATCTTGAAAAAGTTGCCCTTCTGGGTCTCAGCTTCCCCATCTGTAAAAGATGAACAATAACACCCTCTTTACAGAAAGCTGTCATAAAGATTGAGAGAAACTATATATGTAATGTAACTACCAAAATACCTAGCACATGGCAGATGCTCAGTAAATATTAATTGAAAAAAAAAAACAGATCTTACTACTTCTTCACATTCTGCTTCCATGGCTACTGGTTTCTCCAGCATTGTCACTTAATATTTAATAAAGTTAGACTTTTAAGCAGCTTAATATCTTTCACTGACTTTCTGCCATAATATTAAAGTACTACTGTATATGTCTGTCAAACACAATTCTATCATCTGCAAATATGACAATTCGGTTCTACATGGCTTTATCAGAAATAATACTACAAACTCCCATCCCAATACTAAAAGAGCTTTCAAATTAAATTCTGATCTCATAATAACAATAATTATACATTTTGGAGATTTCCCAAGTTTCCATTTTGTGCCTATACCATGGTATTACAAAGGCAGATAAAATAGATACAATTCAACTATCCAGTGGGGCTTATATACATGCAAACAATTACCACAGAGTGTGATACAGGAGAAATCTTAAGACCATAAATCATAAATGCAGACACAAAAGATAAACATTCTAACCTAGACCTCAACGGGTCCAGGAAGGATTCTTGGAAGAAATGTTGAGTGAGAATGAATAGGAATTAACCAAGGAAGAGGCACAGGGAATCACAAATTCTAGTTCCCACAGGTAAGAGATCTCAATTCTTACCGGGCAGTGAAACTAGGACTGGCATTCAGAGCACAAAGGCAAAATGAATAGACAAGAACCAACAAATCAACATGCACCAAATCTGAAAGGGCTTAATAAGCCATCTTGAGAAATTTAGAGTTTAACCTGACAGCAATGGGAAACAGGCCAAGTGTTTTAAATCTATTACTTCCCAAACAGTGATAAGGAAAGAGGGAGGAAGTAAGAAAGTGAGAACATAAATGAGGCAACAGAGGCATAATCTGGTCTCAGAGAAATTATAACTCCAAAAATATTTTCATAAATCAGTACCAGAGAACCTAACAAAAAGTGTTCCACATGAATAGTAAAAATTCAATCACTTTTTGCCTGTATCAGTTAAGTCAAGTCATTGTAAAGGTTGATGAAACATGGAACTACTTCCTGCTGTTTTGTTTTTACTATATTTAAGCAGTTGTAAAAGAAAGGCTTATGGAATTGAAAAAAATAATAATAATATGGCTTCCAAATCTAGGAATGGAGAGAAATATAGCTCGTTACCATCTTACAGATCTTCATTTTGGTGGATATTTAGATCCATTAGAAATTCTCTCAAGATCACACTGCAAACTGATCTCAGAGCTCAAAGGCACACATAGCCCTCCTGGTTTCTAATGAAATAAGTACTCTTCACTATTACATATTGTCTTCACTTACCAGAAAACTTCATTTTCCACTCAGTCTGGTTAATTGAGATTTTACTAAAACACATCATTTGGAGGAAAGAAGAAATACAGCATAGATGGATAAAATGATATGATGTCTGGGCTCAGTGGCACTGGGGGGGGGGAGGGGAACGTAAGTAAGAGGTATTGGAAGGGATGAAGATAAAACAAGATCAGGGTGATGGATGGTATGTGTCCAGATCCTCCTCAGGAAAAAAGTACTTATTGCCCAGCTGCTGAGAGCACTGGGTCATCAGCCCCAGCCAATGGTAGATGCCTTGTCCAAGCTCTTGCTGCCTGCCAGTGGGACAGGACAGCCCACATTCAATGACTAATCAATCTGAGGATATAAAAGCCTTATCAATTCGGGATAAGCTCTGAAGGATCATTCCATCCTCAGAACTCTCCAGGGTCAACTGAGATTCTGCTGAGATTTATCACAGCTCAACTGCTCTTTCTGGTCAAACCTGCCCCCTCCTTTCCTTCCCCTCCCTGGCTGTCCATACTAAGAGCACTTCCTAATTAACCTGAACGCGAATCTCCCTCAGAGTCTGTTCACCAGGGAACGCAAACTGTAAAAGTGTTGAAGCTCTTTTTAGTACAAGAGTGTTCATTACATTATTCTTTCTATTTTTATACGTTTGGAAATCTCTCTAATTCCTAAAGTGTACATGGAAAGAACTTTATGTCTGTCAATCAAGGATTAGTTAAATAAATCATGACAGAGCTTTACAATGAAACACTGCAGTATGATACAAAATAATCTCCAGTGGGAGAGAAAGGTGCAATACAGCAATACGGTGTGTAAAATACACTTCCATTTTGGATTTTAAAAGGGGAGATCTATCTACGTATCTATCTACCTACCTATTGACAGATAAATAGACATAGACATGTATATATCTTATATATGCATGCGTACACACATCTATACGTACATAGGAATTAAACAAGGAAGAGGTGCAGGGAATCACATAGAGTTGTTAGAATAATTCTGTAATAATATCAAACTCCCAAAACAACAACAAAAACCAGTAATGATGACTATGAGAGTGGATTGAGCAGGAATTCTAATTCTCAAGAGAAATCCTTTGGTCTTAAGGTTTCCCCCCACCTTCAGGCATTTCACTGTATTCAAAAAGACAGTTTAATAAATAAAGGAATAAAATGGTCCTGATTCACCCTAACACAACATGAAGTTTTTAAGAAAACGTTTAACAAGAATCTTTAACCTATAATCTTTTCAAATGCTAGTTCCTCTCTGCTCTGAGTGCCCTGTCCCAAACCCCATGACTCACTACTCTTGCAACCACGTTTTCACTACATTTTCTATATACTGGTGCATTACACTCATCATTTTGGGTGTAGTTATTTGCTTAGAAATTCGTCTGTTCCTCTAAAATCTGTTCCTCAAGGGTAAAATCAGATAGATCATGTAAGTACACCCACCACCATTATTTAGTCATTATCAAGCAAACTGCATTCCACTGGGTTTTGAGGTAGCTGACCAGCACCTAAAATAGTTATTGACTTTTACTAGTAGCCAACATGTATTTACTGAAGGAATAAACAGAGAACAACAACTATCATTTATTAAGCTCTCACTGTGTGGCAAGCAAGATATTTCCAAGAAAGAACTAACTCTTCTTTTTTGCTAAATTTAACTCCTCCTGAACTCTTTAAAGGATTTTACTCCTTTAATTATCCTATCACTGCCTATCATTTTAATCTTTCTACTAAATTAGCCTTTGTCCTTCAAACATGTTCACGTCTCATTTTTATCCAAAACACCTTCACTTGTTACTGGCTCCTGCTTGTGGATCTGTAATCTCTCCCTCTCTCTTTCTCACTCAGCCTCTCTCCTATTCTCCTCCTCTCCCCTGCTCTCCCTGTCATTCTAATTACAATCAATGTTTAGAACCCTGTGGTCTTTAAACTCACTGTTTCCGTATCCTTATTACAAAAGGCCTCATGTAATCTGGTCTCTATCCTCAAACAGACCAATCTAAGGACATTCAAATCTCCCTCTACCTGAAATGGTCAACAATTTCTCCCATATGATACTCTAAGGCGGAACTCTCCCATATTGCAGAGAGAGACAATGCCTTACAAGGGAGGTGAGGAGAGGATGCTTTGCAATTAGCGGATTGTTGCTATTATTCTTTCTATATCCAACCATCTTATTCAATCCTTATAGTCTTCTAGAGCTGCTAGTTTGACATGGCTGATCATTTGCTAATCCTCAACCCTCTCTCTTTAGTTTTTGGTACAGCATACTCTCCAAATTATCTTCTTCCGATTTTTTCACCTGTCTTATGCCTAGATATATGAAGGCCTAGAAAGCCCAAAGAAAAATTCAAGGGACAAAGAAAGATGTTTCATCCCTGTTTTTAATTAGATTTGGAATATTTTTTTCATTTGATTCTTCTTTCAATAAAAAGCTGAAGATGAAATTTACTTTTCCCCTTGTGATTCTCCCCAACTTTTTATTATGGAAAAATTTGTTAATTTAAAAAAATTAAAATTTTTGCCTTTTAAAACTATCAATAACCTATGGACTGATACTCTGATAAGACCTTCCTAGTCTACAATATCGCATGTGATACTGGAATCCTATGTGATTTCTAAAAGCTATAAAAGATTATACATGAAAAATGTAGTATTAGATCAATGTTAATTTCTCTACATTGCTTTTCTAACTCTCAAATACAAAAGCAAGACAGATTTCTATCCAGCGCGCAGGCTTTTCACAGGACAACCAATATTGTTTTGGTCTATGTTCTTCCAGTGCCACAGGCAGGCCTCCTGAGACTTGCAGACAAAAACAAACTCAAATTTTCTCTCGTGAGAATGGCCACACATGAAAAAGAGTAGGCCTACACTACCCATCTACCAATGGGGAATATGAGAAGCAGTGACTACACACAAATAGCTAAATGTACTTGCCACAGTTGCAATGAAAGAGAAAAGAAAAGTTTTTAAAGGTTTATTCAAATTCTCAGACAACATTCCAACATCATCTGTCGTAAGAGTAAGTCCAAGTCAAATTCACAGTATGATGTGATAAAGGAAGTAATCATTAAGATTATGAATTTTCTTTGTGCTTGCGCTTTTGCTACCATTTTATCAAAGACTCAGAAAAAACTAAATCAGATCGTGAAGACTGTTACAATGCCATGAGACAGCTAGGTCATGAAACATCTTTAAGAAATTACTGAGCTGCTTTCTCAGAACAAAAGATTTCTAGAAGGAAAGAGCTGTAAGGAACACAACCTTCTGAACACGAAACTTGTCACTAACTCGACAAGATTATACTTTCATATTTGAGTGGCAAGAAATCTACTCCTGATGAACCTGACATTTTAGGACTGCTTTGTAAAAGGAAGTTCCAGTATTCAGTTTCAAAAGGACATGTGGAAGAAGCAGATGGCAACTGAAGACTACACTTATTTCTTATTGCTAAAACAGCTCTGAGCACATGAAAGTCAGGTTTTGAAGAACTGTAGAGCTATCTGGTCAAAAATAAATCACAATTTTTAAAATGATTCATAGATTTTTGAGGCATATGAATTGCGCTTAAAATTTCTGCCGCTGCCATTAAGATGCCTGAACTCTTCTATTTATGCTCTATCCGTCACCAACTTGCCTCAGTTTTAAGAGCTACTGATTAAGTTAACAGCAAACGACAGTCACTATGCCCCTACATTTTAGGGCAAAACAGATCCCGTTTGGTAGGACCAACTTCAATTTTATCCCACACCCACCTCTATTTTCACCTACCTCTCCAATCACTCCTGCTTCTTCCCTTCACACTGCCATTAAAATTCTAATGTGAGCACTGAAGTTTCTCATTGTTCAGAAATGAAACTACCCAGAAGAAACAAACACGTTTTCCCAAACTAGAAGTGGAATCGTCACAATATTCTGGGGTTTGTTAACATATGCTGGTTAAATGTGAAGATTTGAGAATCACACTAACTAGGAAAGATCCCAGCTTCCCCATTTACTAGCTGTTAACCTTGAGGAGATACGTAACCTCTTTCCAAATCAGAATGTTCTCATGTGAAACATTCCCCTCCTTGTACACAGACTATAGAAAATGTTTTGCCTGTCAAAAACTGCTCCTGACAAGGTCACCGATGATCTCCCCGTTGCCCTCATCTTTCCTGATCTATCAGCAGCATACGGCATAGTTCTTACTCCTTCTTCCTCTTCCTCACTTGGCCTCTAAATCTTCACATTTTCCTGCCGCCTCTCTGGCTTTAGTCTGTTTTTTCTATGTTTTGACCATTAAATGTTAGACTTTTCTTCTCTGGCAACACCATCCCTTTCCCCCTCCTTCAATAATCTCACCCAGTCCCAGAGCTTTAAATACCATCTGTAGATGTCAACCTATACTTCAACAATTCCCCAATTTATGGCTTGGGGGTCTCGTCTGAACTCCAAACTAACACGTCCAACTTCCTATTCAACATCTCCATCAGGATAGCTAACAAACTTCTCAAACTTGACATGTTCAGAAGGGAGTCCCTGGTCTTGTTCCCCAAACCTGCCCCTCCCCACAGTCTTCGCCATCCCAAGCAATGACGAGTCCATCTTTATAGCTCCACAGGCCAAAATCCTAGAACTATCTTAGACTTCTCCCTCACATATACGTTCCACGTTCCCATCCATCAGGTCACTTTACTGTCTGGACCTTCAAAGCATATCGAGAACACAGCTCCTCAACACCTTCACTGAAAGCACCCTCTTCCAGATCACCAGTATCTCCCACCAGAGATGACCCAACAGTCTCCTAACTGAGCTCCCTGTTTCCACTCTCGTCCCCTTACAGTCTCAACATACCATGAAGAAAGATGCTATTAAAAAAAAAAAATCACACCATGTTACATGTCTACTCAGCAACTTCCTGTGGCTTCCTGTCCCATTCAGAATAAAAGCCAAAGTCTATAAAACCACCTAACTTATATGAATGAGACTGTTGTTGTTCCTTGCTTACTCTCCTCCATCTGCTCTGATTCTTGGTTTTCTTCAAAAACACTAGACAGGGTTTCATTTCACAACAGTGTGCCCCAGACTTCGTCAAGGCACACTCCCTCACCCTTTCAGATCTCTGCTAAGATGTCATCTTCCTAGTGAGGACTTTCCTAACCATCATAAACCGCAAAATCCACCATCCCAACAGTGTTTTATTATATTTCTCCAGAGCACTAAAAATCATTTAATGTACCAAACGTTTTACTTATTTATTTCTCATTTCTCTCTCCCACTATAACATAAGCTCCATGAAGGTGATGATTTATGTTTGTTTTGTTCTATATTGTATTCTCAGGGTCTAGAATTCCTGCCACATAAAAGGTACCCAAATATTTGTTGAATAAATGAACAAGTAATGAATGCAGTATGTTTGCCTCAGTTTAAGAAACTCATCGGCAAATTAAAATATATCTTGATTTTAATCAAATTCCTGTTAACATACTAATTGTTTCTCCCCAGCTAAAGGTTTCGCCTCCATTCCAGCCTCTTTTATTCTACCTGTGACACATACACAGCAAGACAGATCTTAGGACTTAGGAAGGAAATCAGCTGACATGGTTTACTTTAATCGCTGCTAGATTCACTAAAGTGAGTCTGTTAATGAATCACAAAACTGTTTCTTAAACTAAGTGTAGGGATATTTTATTAGTGTGAACTTTTTACTTCCACTAGTGGTGGTCTTTGTTTGTATTTGAAACATGTAGAAAAAAAAAAAAAAAGGAGAGCCCTTGAAGAACATAGCCAAATAAAAAACTCATACGTGAAAACATAAGGTAACTGGCACACTCTATCAACCTATTATCATTGACATGTATATTAGCTACTGACATTCAGAGAGAAATATATATGTGCTAAACACTGGTAAAATATTTTGAAGGAGCTTGAAAGTTCATAAATTACAAGTGCTAAGCTGAATGAAAGACAGTGGTTAAAAAATCATGTATTTCCAGTAATATTCTATTCTAAAAAAGAGCCTTGGGACTTTAGAAATTATCCCTGCCTTGAATTCACCAGTACCCAAACATTTTATTGATCCATCATCTTATGGCTCCCACTAACCCAAGCAATCATCATCCAAAAAAACCTTACATTTTCATTTAACATCACCAATACATTTTGGAAAAGATGGCTAATTTTATATAAAATACTTAATATTTTATGAATATAATATATATTCTTTAATAGGAAAGAAATAAAAATTCAACTTGGACAAGGACTTTCTGAATGCAGTCATCCTTCCAAGAAAATCTCTGTGCTCTAATCCACGAAATAGCTTTAAGTGTCAGATAAAGATCAAGACAAACCACATGCATGAAGTTCAATTTCTAAGTGAACATCACTATCATAGTTAACTGTAAGTAGGAACATTAGGTATCCACTCATTGATGACAGGATTTCACTAAGCCACACATAAGCCGGTTCTCCCTATGATCACTTCATTAAGTGCAACAATGAAACAGACAAACTAGGAACAGAATTTACAAACCTCACTGACCCCATTCTCTAATCATCAAATTTATCTGTCTCAATAAATAAAGTGTTAACAGAGAAACGTAACAGATAAATCCAGGAATAAAAACATTACCTAGTCCCATGCCTAACTCTACAAGGGCTAAAATTATTTCAAGACTTATATTATGAATTTTGATCTTTATCTAGTAGAACACAAAAAAACAATATACATGAAAATCAGCAGCATTTTCTTCTAGCAGCAATAATCTACTTTAAAACAGTATCTATTCAGAATAGTTTTTTTAACACTACAAGAAATTTCTTTCTGCTTAGTCATAAATAAAAGACCATCCATGCTCTTGGATAGGATAACCTAATAATGTCAATTCTCCCTAAATCTATAAATTCAATGTGTCCTCAATCAAAATTCTAGTTGTGTTTTTTTTTCCAGACACTCTAGCTCTAACATACACAGAAAAGAATAAAAATTCACAAATAGCTAAGCCAACTTTGAAAATGGGCAAAGAATAGAGAGCTTGCCTTACCAATATTGATAACCATTTGGGAAATGCAAATTATAACCACAATCTAATACCACTACACACCTATTAGAACAGCTAAAGCTTTTTTTTTTAATAGTGATAATACTAAAGGCTGATAAGGATACAAAGAAACTCAAATCTTTCATTCACTGCTGATGGAAATGTAAAATGGTACAGCCACCCTGGAAAACAGTTTGGCAGTTTCTTCAAAAACTAAGCAAACACCATACCACACGGCAATCACATTCTTAGGCATTTATCCCAGAAAATGTGAAAATATATATCTACACAAGAAATTTACAAGAATGTCTGTAGCAGCTTTATCCGTAATAGCCAAAAGCTGGAAATAGCCCCTATGTCCAGGTGAATGGTTAAACAAACTGTGGTAAATATATAGCGTGGAATATGTACTCAAAATATGCAACAATTTGAATGAATCTCAAAAACCATCTTGTCCAACAATTTGGATGAATCTGAATCTCAAAAATCACACACTGTACAACTGCATTTACATAGCATTCTTGTAATGATAAAATTATAGAGATGGAAAATTGATTGATGACCAGATGTTAGGCATAGTAGGAGCAAGGGAGATGGATGTGACCAGAAGGGGGTAGCAGGAAGGAAATCTTTACAGCTATGGAATAGTTCTGTATCTTGATTGTAGTGGTGGTTACAAGAATACACAGGTAACAAAATGGCACAAAACTATATACAGGCATTGTATCCATGTCAGTTTCTTGGTTCTGCTATTGTATTATAGTTGTATAAAATGTAATCATTGAAAGAAATTGGGTGAAGTTGTATAAAATGTAACCATTGGGGGAAACCAGACCTCTCTGTATTATTTCTGAAACGTCCTGTGAATCCATAATTATTTCTAAATAAAGCTAAAGCAAAATAGATAGGAAGACTTATTCATGTAGGGGAAAAAATACAAAGCCATAGTACTAAAACAGCATGGTATTAGAGCAAGAGCAAACAAATAAACCAAAGAAACAGGATACAGTGTTCAGGTTATATATGAGAACTTAATATACAATAAGTGTGGCACCACTGATCTATGGGGAATGGAGAGAAGGACGCTGGAAAAACTGGCACACTATATGGAAAATCAACTGGACCTCTACCTTGTGACATATAATAGTCATGCACTGCTAAGCAACAGGGACATGTTCTGAGAATGCATCCTGTGCACCATGAGAAAGAAGATACCTACCAAGAAGTGCTCCTGCCTGGTGGCTCACTGGGCTCAAATTAAAAATAATATAAAGTTCAGTAGGCATTTCCAAACAGAGTCCTCGCACACAAGCTATGTTTTAGGGAAAAGCCAGACTGAACTGCCTGCTTGCACCATATTCCTACCTTCTGAGCCAGCCCTTACAAATGAGTTCCTGGAATCGTATTTCAACCAACAGAACTGAGGCTTTTCCCATCCTATCAGAGCTGTACACTGTACTCCTCCACTAGCATCTTTCCTGACCAATCAGAGCAGCTCCATTCTGACCAATCAGGACAGTGCTTTTTGGTCCAACCAAGCTACCAGAACTAGGAGTCCTCATTTGCATAAGGATGGACCAATCAGGGACCAGGCTTAGGGACTTTTTCCTATATATGACAACTCCCTGTGGCTTGGAGAATGCACTTTCCCTTTCCACCAAAGACTGAAGACTTCCCCCAGCCAAAACTGAACCACCAAAGACAGCTTGCTGGGGTGGGGCAGAGCTGGTGGGGCACAGCAGAGCTGGCTCACCCCATGGCTAGCTCACCCCAAGGCTGCTCCACAGCCATGCTGCGTCATAGTCATAATTTAGCTGTAACACTATTGAACGGTTACACAGCGGTGCCATATCACAATCTGCACTATAGTTTCCTTTTTTTGCTGCACTCCAAATTGGGGACTCTTGTTGGGGTTGAATTGGTGCCAAAGACCCAATTTTGGGTCATCTTTGTGGGAACATCACAGAGTGCACAAACCTAGGTGGTATAGCCTACTATACACATCTAGGCTATATGGTATGGCCTATTGCTCTATAAGGTAAGAAAAATAATTTCCCTCTATCCTTGGCTGAGACATCCCTGTAATAAATGACAGATTAGCAGGAGGAAAACAAAAGTTTAATAACATATATACCCCTGTATGAACAGAAGAGACCCATGAAAACTGAGTAATTGGCCAAAATGGCTGAAGCCACCACCTTAAGTACCATCTTCAGCAGCAAAGATGTTGAGGGTGGGGAGTCAGTTATGGGAGGTTACCAGGAAAACAATAGTAAGTTCGTCTTCTGAACTGATAAAGAAGTTTTTGAAATAAGGTCATGCCCCTCTTCCAGCAAGAGAGAAACCCTTACAAATGTAGAAATCTTTTACAATGGGTAACTTCCACTTGGTTTTCAGAACGTCTCCTATGTCTGTTTCTTAAATTTACCCAGCCTAAGATAATCCTTATGCCAAAGAGACATATTTTGGGTTGACAAATTCTGTTCCTCTACAAATCCTAGGCTACAAACCTATACATGTATTGCACTGAACACTGTAGGCAATTTTAACACGATAGTAAGCATTCATGTAATGCCCTGCACTATAACTCTACGACAGCTCTGATATCGTTATGCAATAGGAATTTTTCAGCTATATTATAATCTTATGAGACTGGCATTGTATACACATTCTATTGACCAAACATCATTTCACAGAGCATTGACTATAAAAAGACAGATGTATTGACCTATAAATTTAAAGGAAAACTATGAAGTTAGTATATACGATAGGAGAGTAACTTTGTGCAAAGAGCTGCAAAAAGACTTCTTAAACAAAACCCCAAAACACAAAACATAAGGCAAAAAAATTTTTTAATTTAATTTATGTTACAATTGAAGACTTCTGTTCAATGAAGAATATCATGAAAAAAGTTATAAAGTACATAATAGGAACAGATGTACTTGTAAAATTTAAAGAACTAATAACTAGGAAAAACCAGGAACTTGTGCGGATCAACAAGAAAAGAACTGAAACCTCAAACTAAAAATAGGGGAGGAAATAAACAGGTAATTTTACAAAAGAGAAAACCTGCTAAAATGCACATGAAGAAATGCTCCGTCTCATTAGATATAGTGAAATGTAATTTAAAATGAGTTTTTACTTTATCTACTAGTCTCGTGGGGATATAAGGATATAGAAATTCTCGTGAACTGCCTGCAGAAGTATAGACCATTGCAGCTTGTTCTGTAACACAATCTGGCAGTCCTTCAATAAAATATGTATATGAATACCTCATGATCCAGAAATCACATTCCTGGATATAAACCTCAAAGAAAGCACCATAGAGATCAAAAAGGTATGTTTATCATAGTATTGTCTATAGCAGTAGGAAAATGAAGGCATGTGGGCATCAACAAATAGGAGAGTAGATATAAAAATGTAGTAGATATACATCCTGAAATACTCTGCAACAATTAGAAACAGTAGACAGAGACACAAATAGATCTTTAAAACACAGTAGGGAGAGGGAAAATTTTTAATGAGACATATAGCATGATATCTCTATAAATTAAAAATGTGGGCACGCAAAATAATATACATTTAATAACATGTTAGAATGGTTGCTGATGGGTTGATGGGCAAGAGAATGGAGTGGAAATTGGAAATAAAAGACAATGAATGAAAACAACAACAACAACAACAACAAAAACAGGAGCTCCACCTTGAACAGTCCAATGATGATGATTGAACTGAGAAAGATGAACTCGATTCTCTGCACCTGAGATCCGAAACAAACTTTAAGAACTCAGACACCTTACACAGAGCACACCACTAACGCTAAATGTCATCCTATCCTTCTCATGACACAGGCACAAAACCAGCTCGTTACTTTTAAAGTTTTCAGTGTTAAGCCTGTTACATAGACAAACCATCCCACTTCCTTCACTTTAAGAAAGAACTTATATTCAAGATAAAAATAAAAGTAAATTGTATGAGATACATGGCTCACTACTGCAAAATTTAAGTTCACACAGTAATACTTTAATAAGGCCCTTTGATTTACCTAATTATTGAGATCTTTTAAAATTTAGCTATGGATGGCAATAAGAAATAATAAAGTGTATACTCTTGCTGTTAAGTTGGACTCTGGACCACTTTAAACATAGACATTTAAACAAATGAATTTCTCTACCATCATTTCTAACTGACGTTAACAAGCGATTTACTATTTATTTATAAATTAATTTCTCTACCATGATTTCTACCTGAAGTTAACAAGACATTTACCATCTATTAATATTGTTCCATTTCCCCAATTTGAAATAACTATGACTTGTTATTTTGGATGAAATCAAGGCAGTGTTTGATTCTTCATACTAGAGACATTTCAACACATTATTTTCACTTTTAAACTGCCCTCCACTCCAACCTGTCATAAGTTGCTTATAAAGCAAGAAAATCTGTGTGTAACATTTCAAAAACTCGGTATCTCACACAACAGGTGATTCTTGCCATCTTGTCAATAAAGTCCTATGCAATAAACCCCTGAAAGAGTAATAGCTTGTCTTTCTTAGCTCCTGGCAAATGTTACTGTGAAAATAAGCTGTAGTTCTCACTGAATCCTAAAATCAACAGCATCAACAATACCAATACAGTCTGCGATGCAACTGTAGCTGCCATTATTTCAAACTCTAAGAATCAGCAAATTCTCCCTAGCACCTTAGAAACAGACATAGCAAGTGAATCAAAACGTAAAACGCCAAGTTTTGAATAAATGGCAGGTTAGTGCTGACTCCAGCCATATCGTTTCAGAACTCTGGGTTTCATTAGTTAGCATAGGGAGTAGCAGGTAATCTCTTAGAGCAAGTTCTAGAGCAAAGGGATAAGAATGAGCAGATGACATTCAAAGATAAAACTGTAATGGACGTCTCAACACCTTAGGCAACGGCAAACTAAAGAGAAGTACCAACAGGTAAGGAGAGACCATGTGTACCCCAAAAGCAAGTACTTTACCCGAAAACAATCAATAAGCACCCACCCATCATCGCAACCACCTCATCGCGTTTAGATTGCCACTGAGAGCAGGGTGGTCCTATCTCAAGACCAAAGCAAGTGTCACCAGAAGTAAATGTCACTTACCAGGCCAAGGAGCCCCAAAGACCCCCCCGTCAGGACCCACGCTCCGAGCAAAGGTGCCTAGCTGTGGGCCTGAACCTGCAGGCGCAGCACAGAGCAGAGCTTCCAGCAGCAGAGCTCTGACAGCCGGCGCCGCCAACGGAGGGAGGAGGCTGTAACCCTTGACCCTCGGCCCCCGCTGACCTCCACGTTGCCCGCACGTTCGCATCAAAGATCTCCCCGAGGAAGCTCGAAAGCCCCCTACCTGTCACAGCTGCATCTCGTGCGGTGATGTCTGTCGGACCATGCGTGGACGCACCACCAAGGGAGCACAAGACAAGCACGTATCTAAGAAGGATGTGGGCTGGGAAAATCTAGGTGGGAAAACCTTTGTGATCACGACCCCAGCCCGGTCGCCGTCTCTCCACCGAGGCTGCAGGATGCTGCTGCTACCGCCGCCGCCGCCGCCGTTGCAGTAAATCAGCTGACACCAACCTCAACTGCCGTGACTTTCGCTGCAACTGTCGCAAAAATGAAGGGGAGGGAAATGCTCAACGTTTCCATACACGCCTGGCCTAGGCCGGCACCATGGAGATGGAACGGAGGTGGCCAACTGTGGGCAAGGAGTGCACGGCTGCCATTTTGGTTATGGGAAGTGTGATCTAGGCTCTCTTCTCGCCTCGAATTCCCAGGCTGGGAGGACCAAGATGGAAGAAAGCATGAAGTGGCAAGTTTAGGTGTTTGTTCCTTGTGGCCAAGATGTTGCAAGGTTATTCTTCTGCCCAGTGACTTGGTCAAGCACATGGAAAGTGTTAGCTCTAGAATTGGTTACTGTTTCCCTGTGACCCCCAAATTTAGCTGTTGCCCACCACAGAGGGTCAGAGGAAGAGCTCTGATACTCGACTAGGGGAAGTTTGACCTTGTGCAACATTCCTGCAAGAGAGAATGAATATACAGTCTATATGTGGGCGGCAAAGAGTGGTGGAGCGTGAGTTCTGCATTCACAGAGGCGTGTATTCTGTCCTGGTTCCTCCACTGCACGTTGTTAGTGTCATCTGGGACATGTTGCTTTTCATTTTAAGTTTCCCCAAATACAAAATAGGCACAATAACCTCAGGGATGTCTAGGAGATGAAACGAATTCAACAAATGTTAATTACTTATTATGTTTGCCTATCTTCCTCCGAAATATGTGTTGAATGGATGAATGGATGGTAACGAAGGAAAACTGGTGCCAATCTGGTGGCCAATGATCAATTCTGTTTTAAAAAGATAGAAAACATTTCCATTGCATGGCTTTGTTTTTCCTTTATAATCTCACTAATGAATTCATAGGACAAGTAAGAAGTCTACAGTAGTCCCCAAAAGTTACTGTGTATTTGAATTACCTGGGGAGCTTGTTACAGTGACGTTTCTGATTCAGTAGGGCCGGAGTGGGGTTTAAGGGTCTCCATTTCTAACAAGTTTCCAGGCAATGCCAATTAATGCTGGTCCTTGGACTACAGCTCAAGTAACAAAATATTATTGGACAGGCCTGAAGCAAGGGATTAGGGCATTAGAACAGGGCAAAGCAACTACTTCATACAGGATAATGTCCTTGCCAATTTGCCAAAAGAGAGGTAAGTGTTGGTTTGGGCAAAAGGCTTCAATTTATTATTCAACAATTATTGAAAGGCAACATTTCTTATTCCTTCAAGTGGCAAACTTTTCACTTTCCTTTTCCTCAGCTTAGAAGTCCTCCTCCCAGCAACACATCACACAGCCATCAGGGTTCTGGGCGGCATACCACCTTTTCTTTCATTAGGCCATTTAGCATCCTTTAGACTTTCAGGTGTTTCTTATTTGCAGTTTCTGTTCATTTGTAGAGACCAGCTCTGCTTGCCATCATAATGAGAAAAAGTAAATAATAATATTGACCACTGAAGTCAATAGAACACTTGAAAATCAATAATTCTGAAATTGTCTTATACTGCAAATTGAAATTCTGTGATTTTCTTTTACTTTTAAAAAACTGCCTTGCAATCACATGAGTTGGAGTTGAAAGGAGGAGCAGAGAAATGATGGTAAATAGAATTAATTCCTTGGCTTGCTGGGTTCATTATACCCACTCCATGTGGTGTGATGATGAATACATTTAAGACGTTGAGTGCATAATCCCCTTTACAATTTATAAGAACTTTTTGGAAGTATAGGAACACAGAGTGGTTACCACAAGAGAATCTTAGGTTACATTAAAGCTTTTTTGGCTTGTAAATGAAATCTATGTCTTTTCCAGATAAAGCTGATTCTTGTATTCAGCAGATATTATTAATTGAACACTTACTATTCTTCAAATACCTTTCTAGGAATACAAAGGTTAACAGGAACATTAAGGAGAAGCTTTCAGACTATTAACAATCTGGGCACTCTCTACCAAGTTTACAAAATTTATTTCCAGGGTCTATATACATGAGTGTAATCTCCTGAGCCACAGGACTAAAATAAAAATTTGAATATTAGTGAATAAAATGCTTTTGGTTCAGAAAATTTACACATTTTTATACATATATTTTTTTTACATGTATAGCCTTCCAGAAAATTAAGATTTATAAGATGATCAGTAAAATTATCGTCTTCAGTAAGATGATCCTGAGTATATTTATTTGAATAAATTATTTATTCCTCTCATTTGGAGGAATTATACAAAAATCTTAAAAGATTTAAATAATCAATAAATTCATTTCAACATATATTTATTGAACCTTAACTGAAAGTGAAGCTGAGAAAGTGAGAATTTGGTATGTTTAGCTTCTGTAGAGGAAGATACGCTCTGCTTCCCACCAAGACTCACAAAATAGGGAATTCCCTAAACATTAGAAAGTCTGTTGGATGTTGGGCACCTTAAAAGAATGGCAACTGTCTACCAAGATTTATGGTTATGATACAGTGCAGTATGAAAAATATACAACATAAAGAGTAATGGAGAAAATGGATGAATTACTTCTGGCTTGGTGTAAGGAGGGCTATCACATTTGATTTTAGAAAAATGAGTAGGATTTGGAATAAGAAGAATTGGGAAAGGAAAATAACTTTGTTGCTAGCATTAAAATGTGAAACCATGGGTATGTACAATAAGCAGAAAGCTGAATTGGGGGGGACGTTCAGGGGACACGAGGTAGATATAATGGGAGATTATAGTATTGAGACTAAGCTATTTCTGCTGCACTGGGACTCCTTCAACAGGCAGTCTTTGCCCTGGGGCTCCCTTTTAGGTTCACACAGTCTTTATCAGATTGGGTCTAGATCCAGTAATGGAAAGTAACCTGGGAAAAACTGAATAAGGTCAGATAACAAGATGTCCTTATAAGCTTGAATGTCCTTATAAGCTTTTTGGACTTTATTCCAAAGGCAATGAAAAGCCATTAAAGACTCTCAACCAATACACAGAGTGGTGCTTTTCCTAACAGCACTGTGTTTGTTTTTATTGCTGTATAACAAATTACCACACATTCAGTGGCTTAAAACAACATGTATTTATTGCCTCAGTTTCCAGGGGACAGGAGCTCAGGCCCAGCCTAACTGGGTTGTGTGCTCGTGCTCACATGGGCTACAGCTGAGGTGTCAGTCAGATGCATTCTCCTCTGGGGGCTTGACTGGGGAAGACTCTGACTCCAAACCCATTCAGGCTCATTCATTTTCTGTGACTGTATGACTGTGTATGGGCTTGGGCCCCAGGTCCTACAGGGCCACCCACAGCTTTTCGCTACTTGGGCTTTACCAAAGGTCCTCTCACAACATGGCAGCTTACTTCTCCAAAGCCAGCAAAAAACCTCTGCAGTGAGCACAAGAAAGCTGGACTCATATAGCTATAGATATAGACAATATAGATAAAGCTATAGATAGTAAATTTATCAAGGGAATGACATCCTGTCACCTTTGCCATACTCTATTGGTTCAAAGCAGTCACAGGTTTCACCTGCACTCAAGGAGAGAGGATTATATAGAGTGTGACTCATTGGGTGGTCACCCTAGGGTGTGTCAGCCACAGATATTAATCTGGCAGAAGTGCATCATATAAATTAGGTAAGAAAGACAGGTGAGGAGACAAGTTACATCGTTTTAACTAAAATGTATAGTTGTCACCAGAATAGACTCATAAATGGAACCCATGGGGTAAGGGTCAGGAATTTCAATATGCTATCGTCATTAAAGAAAGTTAAGTATTACTCTGTCTTTAGAATTTAGTAGCAATTACCCTACAACACACTAATACTTCCTAAACTTCCTAAATTCCAAGTTAGTTCTCCAAAAACAAGGAGAGTTGTCCCCCCATTTTACAAACTTCAAAAAAGGGAGATTATCACGCTGCCCAGTGGTCTAACAGTAACCTCACTGTTGACACCATTTTTGGATTGTTTCATGTGTGCTGTTATTTTTTTCCTCACCTGAATTGTCAATCTGTGGTTTGGTGTTTCCTCACAGTGCTTTGCTAATTCTGTCCATTCCTTAGTGGACTCATTCCCCTAAAGGTCATGTCATGGTTGGGGGCTTCACATTAGTACTGAGAGTCCTCACAGTTCATCATGTTGCAAAAGAATAGTTTAATAAGTGTTCTTTGCCTGGTTTTGTATGATTAAAACTACTTGAGAGCTCCTCTTTGGACATTCTCACATGACATGAATGTCAGCTGTTGAAAACTTCTCTTTTTTTCCTATCTCATGACTTTCCCTGAATCAAACCATTTCTTTCTAAGTAACAAGATATCTTTTTCTAGAAATACCTCAATTTGCTCCATACTCATGCTTTCTAAAAAATAGTGAAGGTGATAAGATTGGGGGTCCCCAAGCTCCTCACAAATGAGAGATTGGGGGCCCCTCACCAAGCAACTAAGATTAGGAAGGGGAAATTAGGATAATAAAGGAGGTGATGAGTGCTGCTTGTAGCCCTGTCACCAGCTGCAGCAACAGGGGCTGTAGTTTGTTCCACTAACCTCCCTCTTCTGTTTCCTATCAGGATAGTAGGACCACCAGAGTCCTGGAAGAGTAGCTTCCCAAACCTGTGTGAAAGAGGATCCATGTGCTACAAATAGTGGACTGTGGAAAACATGAAAGTGCACTACCCAGATGCCCCTACCAGAAAAAAAACCACTTCCCAGCTCCATGGAGAGTGGTTTGCTCACTATCCCTGCTATTAGCTTCTTCAGGGTCACTTCAGCTTTCCAGCTGAGGTTACCTCTTCTTGCTGTAGCCCCTGGCACATGCCTGAGCAGGGAGAAGTTCACCAGGAGCACACCCTTCTTGAGGAGTGCCCAGTCGATGACTACTAGTAAGAAGGGGTACCCTTCTTACTATACCACCTTCATCTTCCTCTTTTTCCCTTCTTTTTTTCTTTCTTCCTTCTATTCTGTCCACTTGAATTTTTCAAAAAAAAAAAAAAAATCCAAAAAAGAAATAAAGATTAAGCAGTTTTGATAAAAGACAAGAGACAGAAGTATCAACCAATGCAAAGTATATACTTTATTTTGATGTTGATTCAAATAAGTTATAAAACAAATAAGTAGAAAAATGAGAAATTTTAACATTGAGTGAATATTTAATAATATGAAGGAAGCATTGTTAACATTTTAGGTGTGACAATAGTATTTTGGTTAGATTTTTTAAAGGAATATTTATCTCTTAGACATGCCAGGTGCAATATTTACAGATGAAACTTTATGATGCCTGGCATTTGCTCCACAGTAATCTGGGATGAGGGAGCCAGTGGCTGTGAGTACTTTAACTTTACCTCCCTTTTCATGAGATAGTACTGTACTTTCTCTTACTTGTCCTGAATTTAATTCTCCAAGGCAGAAAGCATCATTGATTCAATATCTAGGGTTGGGTAATGTGCTAATGCAGATCGCTGGTTCTGTGGTCAAGTTGCTCACAGTCTGGTGGGAAGACACATACATCTTCCGTGAGCACAACACAGAGTGAGAAGTGATGTGCCTTGGTATTTCCTACGACTTACAGTGGGTCTGATCCTCCTCCTCCTTTCTTTTTGATTCTAATATTCTGAATTTTGGTAGGAAAAATCATTTTTAATATTGTGTAAATAACCACTTCTTTGCTGTATAGAATCCACTAACAAACATTTTAACTTTACTGAATGTCTTCAGTGTCTGGCTCTCATACATATTCAAGGTATACAGATATTGCTACTCAAGAATCAACTGAAGTAGTTACCAGAGGGTAGGGGGTAAGGGAGGAGGTAGATGGGGTAAAGGGGGTCAAATATAGGGGGTAGGGGAGGGTGAAGTGGATAAAGGGGATCAAATATATGGTAGCTGAATGAAACTGAACTTTGGGTGGTAAACACATAATAGAATATACAGACGTTAAATTATAATGTACACCTGAAAATTATATAATCGTATTAACCAATGTTATCCCAATAAACTTAATTTAAAAAAATAAATAAAAAGAAAAAAAAAGAATCAACTGGTAAGCGTGTGTATGTGCATGCACACTGGAGAGCATGCTTGAGAGAGGGCTTTGAGTACAGTGAAAGCCTCTATTAAGAGTTTTATCATTTCTTCCCTATCTTTACATTCTAGCCAGACAATATCTACTACCACAAGCAAAAGAGAACTCTCTTTACAAGTGACTAAGGGAAGACATAGTTATATGTAGTTATGTGCAGTTTTTCAATTCCAAAGAGTTAATTTCAACCCCCAACACATGCTCCTTAAAAAAATTAAAATCTGGATTTTTATTTCAGAGGCTGGGATGATAGAAATATTTGTCTAAATATCTGGCCTTCTTAATAGAAACTCTAGACAGTTTAATGATTTATGAACCTCAGTAATAAATCTCAGAAGAATAAACTATTTTACATTTCTGGGAAACACCCCAAATTGACTTAGAATTGTCTGCAAGTTTCTTCAGTATATTCTAGGAGAAAAAGAAATATGACAATAATAGATCACTCTACAACATCCTAGGAAACTCTCTACTCCAAGACACTGCCTAGTGTCCAAAAGTAAGGAATATGGTAGTGGGACAAATGGTCCATCCGGTGACGTAATGGCATTGTTTTAAGAACCACTGGATATTAAGGGGAAATCATACTCTTTGGCTGAAAAGATATTGCGCCACCTAGGGACAACTATTGGAAATGGTATTCAATTTTCAAATTCAGGAGCACACAGCTAAAAGGGTTTTGGAAATTACGAAGCAGGATTTCTTTTCTATTTAATATTTATAATACGTAAATTACATATTTTCCTCTAGAAACTTTAAGGGTAAGGCAGAGCTTGTCATCTGAAATAAATTACCCAGTTGATAAGCAGAGTTAAATTGGTATAATATAGAATCATCTAAGTTCTCTACTTCAGAAGTAAGGTAAAAATAAGCTATTACGCAGAAGTTATTTGTATGTACACAAACACAGGTAAAAATAAGCTATTAGGCAGCAGTTATCACACACATGCGCGCACACATGAGCGTCTAGCCAAATAAAACATAACTGCAGGCTGGGTCAACTCTGGCTGGGGAGTTTCTAGTGTCTGCCTTGAGGGGAGGGGATTGCAGGTACAGACAAAAATACCTTGAAAAAAACATGAAGTCAGAGGCTTTTTTTCGGCACTAAAAATAGATCCCCTGTAGAGAGATGAAAGAAAAAGAAAGTGCCCGAGGTCTTGTTTCCTTGAAGTGGAAGAAAGAAGTAAAAACCCAGGAAGAAATGGCAGACTCCTGCATCTAGGCAGATGGGTGCATAGGCAGCCTCAAATGAGAGCCCCATCCCCTGAAGTAGTCACTTGAAGCAGAGGGGGCTAGACTTGAAGAGGGTATGTAGACAGAGACAGTGATCCTAAATATTTTCACTCCAAAGCTCCACTCCCAGCCTAAACCCAGAAATTTGATAACAGTTTCTGAAGAGGGGAGATAAGGTTAAGTTCTTATTTTAGTTGAATGTAGCAGGAGGGTGGGGGTTCAGAATTAAAATGAAATTGAGTTATATATAACACCAAGTAATATTTCTTGTATACTTGATTTTGTGGACTGAGGTTCACACTCATTATGCTTCCTAGTGTTTCATTTATTCAGTCAATACTTATTTTGTACCTACTGTGTGCAAAGGACAATGGGAGAGATAAAGCCACGTAGGGCATAACCCTAACACATCTATTTGTTAAATCAGCAAAGTGAACCCATGGCAGTTACAAATCATGATAGAAAGGCTTCCTCTAGTTACTGGATAAGAATGTGTGAATCTAAAGAAAATTATATTCTTGATGAGTTAAGAAGTCAGGAATCATTTCTGTGAAGAAGTTTATGCATTTCCTTTCTATATTTATCTAGGCCTGAATATTAGAATATCGTCCTTCATGCAGCATTCTCTGCTCATTTAGCTGGAAATTTTCTCTCCTTTTTCTGACCCATTATGATATGCTATCTATATTTCTGCTACGACACTTACCCCTGTTTAACTCATATTATTAGCTTTTGTAGAAGTATCTTCTCTTCTTTTTGATATCCCTGGAGGACAGGCGTTTCAAAGCATTATCACAATATCTTGTACATATTAAGTGCATAGTAAATGTACATAATGGTAGGCAAGTTATCATCAAATAAAGTTTCTCAAAATATGGACCCCTTGCATTGGCTACCATGGGTGCTTGTTATAATTCAGATTTCTGGACCATGCTCTAGCTCTATTGAATCAAAATCTCTGAGTGCGAAACAGAATCCACATTTTAATGAACTCACTACAGTTTGAGAACTATGAATTTAAGGTATGATAGTTATAGGAAGCTGTGGGATGGAAAATAGGTTCATGTGGCTGCTGAATGGAATTCTGAGGCTGCGTCTAGATAGACTCTAGGAAACCATGGCACCTGATAGCAATGCCTGCCATGGCCAAATGATGGGATGGGAACAGTTTATGGCAGCAATTTGGTATTTCTGACTACATTAATCCCAGAAAGGAGAGAGTGTACCATCCTCTTAAGAATAACAAGCCAGCCTTGCAGAGGTATTAGAGTCTGTAATTTTTTCCTAAAATTTTCATGGAAACTCCAGGAAATGAGGTTTTCAGGGTGGCATATACAAATTTAGAAAAAAAATTAACATCTTTTGGGAAAATTTCATCCACCAAAAACTTATTTTACTTAACGCAATTAAGCGTTAGCTAATGACACAGGGAGACGAATTAACTGTGAATATTATTTTTTAGTTATTACTAATAGGGCAAGGAATAACACTGGAATTTCTTGGTAGAATCCTTATGTAGGACTTTTTTTCCAGCTATGCCTTCTTTATTTGTTGTTATTATGTATACTATTTATAATTACTGAAAAAAAAATGTTAGAAATATAGATAAGGACAAACTAACCCAAAAAGCATCAGCACCTTGCAATAACGTCTACTAAAAATTTCCAGGCACATGTATAAAGTCTGTTTCTATGTAATGTTGAGTGCAACCTCAGGGCTAAGCAGCTGCATAACTGAATGAGTTACACACTTCTCTGGAACCAGCCTCGTCATCACTACCACAGGGACAACGACTGCCCCCAGCCTGCATCTCCAGATTGTGTGAGAATCTCTCCCAAGGGTGTGTGTCTCCAAGGACAGGAATATGTAGGAATCATGTTTATCTGCTGAGGATTTATGACAGTGCCTGACACATGATAGGCCCTGGAGAATTTGCTGTGGCTGCCCTCGAGCTGATTCCAATCTTTATTCACTGAATCGCACTGGGTCTCTGGATAAACCAGGGAAACCCCTGCTACATTTAAAGGTGTTCCTCAGGCCTCATCCTTTTGGTATTTGACCCTTGAAGACTTTCGTGATTTTCTTCCTGTTTTTCTGCTTTTTTTGTGAAATCTTCTTTCTCATTTTACTCCTATTTGTGGTTGTCCTTCAATTTCTACTGCAACCCTGTGCTTTACTGTGCATTTCCTGATGCACTCGTGTACTTTAATGGTATCGACTGCAATCTCTATGCTGGCAACTCTCACGTATTTATCTGCAGCTTGCTATATTAATCTCCCAATTCCCTGGTGTTTCATTGGTTTTTGATTTTTATATCAGTCGGGTCACAAAAGGAAAAAGATGGCAATTGAAGAGAATTTAGTAAGGGAAGTATATTAGCATACCTGTTGACAGGGTTAGGAGAATCAAAAAAGGATGGTGTTCTTAAGGAGAAAATGGAGATAAAGACATCAAGAATTGAGTGGTGAGTAGATAAGTTTTACTGGAAAGAGGGTGACTGGGTCACCACACCACTAGGCTCTGGGGTGTAAGAGCAGGGAAAAAGGCGGTAGTTCTTTCCAAACCAGAGACCTCTATTTGTATTAGGAAAGTGAAATCTGAGTGTTGCTCATTAGCTCATAATATCTAAGTTTACTAGTTAAGAGCTTTTTAGGTGGCAGGAGGTAGTTTCTGCCAAAAAGCATGGGAAGCCCATCTAAGAATTATGGCTTTCAGGTACCTTTGCTTCCTCTGGGAGATCCTAAACTTGAGGTTTTGGTGGCCAGCGTCTCTGCCAATTATGTGTATTGTGCTACCAACAGCCAGGACTGACTCTTAATCCCAGGCTTGAAAGAACAATGAAAGAGAGTGGTTAAGAACTCAAAAAGGGTAATGGTGTGAAAAGCTTCCTGACAGGAGCTATGCCCTTTGATAAAGACACAATTAACCTGTGGCAGCATAGCAGGATTGGAACTGGGAGGATTAGTAACTGGATCTCACTCTCTTTTACTTTTCAGTCTCCAACAAAAAGCTCCAACAAGGGATCCTATTGATCTAGTCCTACAGGTCAACTTTCTGGAGCTACGAGCAGGGTGAAGAAAGGTTGAGAGTGGATATGGAGAAAAATGTGATAAACAACAAAATGCCCCTATTGCATCTAACTTTTACAGTGCCTCTTTTTCTCTTGCCTCTAAGGAATCTATTGAATTCTAAGGTCTTCTCCTCTCCCCCTAAATATTTACTATAGCTTCCTTAATTGAGATTCTTTGTTTGCTTATTAGGAAAAATTGGGAGAACCATTGGGAATAAGAAGTCATCTGTTATGTACTGAATTGTGTGCCCCCAAAACTCACAGGTTAAGGCCCTAATTCTCAATGTGACTGTATTTGGAGATGAGGCCCTTAAGGATATAATTAAGATTAAATGAGGTCATAAGGGTAAGACCCTAATCCAATAGTACTTGGGTGTCCTTATAAGAGGAAGAGACACAAAGACTCGTGTGTGTGCGCGCGCGCGTGTGTGCACATGCAGAGAAACGTCCATGTAAGAACCCAGTGAGAATGTGTCTATCTATAAACCAAGAAGAGAGGCCTCAGGAGAAACCAACCCTGGTAGGCACCTTGATCTTGGAATTCCAACCTCTGGATTTGCAGGAATTAAATTTCTGTTGTTTAAGCCACCCAGTCTGTGATATTTTGTTATGGCAGCCCTTGCTGAGTAATATGCCATTGCTTCCAAACATTTTTCATTGAGCACCTTATTTTCTAGTTCTTTATATACATTATTTACAATTGTATAAAACCCTCATAATCCTAGAAAGTATGTATGATTAAACCGGTTCTCAAAGACAAGAAAGCTGATGTTCAGAAAGGTTAGTGACTTGTTCAAGGCTAAAGAATAATAAGTAGCAGAGATTATTGGAACTTCTACCTTTTTGGCTCTAAAGTTATTATACTGTGCAGGTACCACATGAAAAAGAAACATAATTACTGTGGCTCTGCTTTGGCTAAGTTCAGTTAGGAATAATTATTTTATTTTTCAGCAACACACTTAGCCTTCTAGTTTCACATTTCTTGGGCTTCAATTATCATCCAAACTAACGACTATCAAATTTGTGACTGTAACCTACTCCTTTTTCTTTAGTTTCAGATTTATCCTACCTACTACCTACTGTACACCTCACCTGGGTGTCCTACAGGCATCTTAAACTAGGTCAAAAGAGCTGCAAGATTGAGATACTTGTTATTGTAGACTCCTTCCTCTGTCATCTCATTAAATTGATCCAATTGCTCACTAAACCCTTTGGTTTTTAATCTTCTAATTGTTTCTCATATGTATTATTTCCTCTTCATTTCCATTGCAGCTGCTCTTATAACTCAGTTCATGGATTACCACAGTTACCTCTTAAACTGTTCTCACTGCTTTACATTCTCCTCACTGATACCTTAGGGCATTTTCTAAAGACACCTGTAATCACCAAATTGCCCTGCAGTGATTACTCCATTGCCTTCATGTTAAAATACGAATTTTTTAGCTGTTCCTGGTCTGACTTCGACCTTCCTCTTCAGTTTCATCTCTCCAGCAGCATCCAAAAGCAAATCATTTTGTCATCTAGCCTAATATTTAAAAGAGCATGCTGGTGTTAGACTGCCTTAACTTGAATGCAAGATTGAGTTCTTACTAGGTGTGTGAACTTGGGAACATTAGTCTAAATATGAAATAATAATAGAACCTACTTCACAGGATGGTTATGAGGATTAAATGAGCTAATACACATAATGAGCTTGTATTTTAATCTATTTGTTAACTATTATTATTATTATTAGCCCTCTTAACCCATACATTTGTACTGCTGCTTCCTCTGCCTGGAATACCCGTCATCTATCACCATCTGGCTATCCCTTTCTTCTTCATCAACATTCAGTTCCTGGTCACATCTAGCAAGTTTACTCTGCCCCAACTTCCTAATTCATTTGTCTCCACCGTTTCCTTTATAAACTTTTGTTACTATAATTTTGCGTCTGTCACTAGACTGTGAGTCCCTGAAGGAGGGATAGCGTTTTCCTATTTTTTTTGACACGCCTTGAAGACGTGCATAATATTTTCTGGATGACTGCACAGAGAGTGCCCATGTACTATGAGATGGGTAAGTAATTGTTCCCAAAGTCAATTTTATCTAGTGCAGTGACTTGTCCCGAATATGAGACAAGACTGTCCTCAAAGTACGTCCGAAGGGACCTTAAGACCAGCAGCAATAGCCACGAACCCTGGAGAAACAGGGGTTCTCTTTTCACTTCCCCACTCCAAGACCCTCCTAGGTAAAAGCCCCGTACCTCACAACGGCGGAGGAATACACGAACATTGGAGTCGCGGTCACACCTGAGCGTGTGACCGCCACTCGTTTGCGCCTGCGCCACTCCGCTGGCGCGAGGCTCCTCAGTTGACGGTGGGACCACTGTTCGCGTTTTAGGATTGGGCGGAGGGAGCCAAAACACACTGCACGGAAATGATGCAAAGGTGCGCATGCGCAGGCGGCCCGGCCGCGCGGTGGCTGCTGGGAGCCTCACACCGCCCCCCCCTCCCCCGCCTCCCCCCTCCCCCCTCCCGTCCCCGCCCCCTCGGCCTCTCCGCTCCCTGGCGTGACTCGGCACTGAGCGCCCCGGGAGAAGCCTCCGCGATCGCTACCGCCTGCGTTCAGGCCTCGGCTTTCCAGAACCTTCCCCCTTCCTCTCCCGGTCTTCTCTTTCAGCTTCGAGGCCGGTGGCGTCGCGGCCGCCCTTCCGGGCTCTCTGAGAATGGTGGGAGTGAAGCCAGTCGGGAGCGACCCGGATTTCCAGCCGGAGCTGAGCGGCGCGGGCTCCAGACTCGCCGTGGTCAAGTTTACCATGCGAGGGTGAGGCCGGGCCAGAGCCATGTGGGCCCCTTTCTGCCTGTCGGTGCTTGCCTTTCACTCTTTCCCGGTCCCGACACCCTTGCGGTTTCCTCTGGCTCCGGAATGTCCCGGCGCTGGCCGCACCGCAGGCCGCTGCCGAGTTAGGCCTCAGCTCTTGGGTGTAAGCCTCCATTTGTGCACAGGGGAGTCTCTGGCAGGCACGGAGGCCTGAACGGCTGCGTTCTCCTGCCCAGGATATACCCGCCCGCCCATTTTGAATCCTTGGACGAGCCCTGCTCTTGGGGGCGGCCTGCCTCTATTCTTTCTGGTCTGTGGGAGTCTCCCACAGCTGCACCTGCTTGCGTCAGTCCCCTTCTTTCCGGGGAGCCAGCTGTCACTTGCACTTTAGAAACCCTGAAGTCTTAATTTACCGAACATTGTTACTCGTCACCTTCAGTTCTGTAAAGCCTTTGGAAGATTCAGAATAGGCTATCCAACTAATCCATGCTTAATCCTGAAGTGCAGCTAATGCATTTTAAATTACGTTAATATTGGGTCAGGATACTTTATAACTCAACGTTTTTGTTATTCGTTTGGTTAGTAACTTTGTAACTTAGGCGATTTCGTGTGATCACAAAAATTATAGTGGGTGTATATAGTACTGGTAGACAGGTATCCAGATGTCTGGGTTTGGCCAAATAGACTCCATTTTTTACCCGATGATTTAAGAGGATCTCGAAAAGTTGTTAACGGGCTTTGGTAAATCTCAATGTGATTTATCGGTTGCAGGGCTGGTGGATCTTACATTTGGGTATGCAGTGTACTTGTGTGAGGGACATGTTAGGACTAGGCATTCAGAACCAAGATTTCAGCGAGTATGTATATTTACTGACCTCCCTTTGTGCATGTCAGTGCCTAGTTAGATTGGGTATCTCCACTTCATTTACCTTGACGTCCTGGCATTATTCATGTTTATAGTAGCTTGGAGAAATATACTGCAGCTATCATTGTTTCTGTAACACGTTTAGTCCAACTAACTATGTAAACATAAGGCAGTATTTCAGATTCTAGAGCAAAAGTGATTCATACCTATTGAACATGATTAAATAAACGTTTAGTACAGAAGTGGTGGCATTAGAATTAGATAGGTTTAAGGGATGGAGGGATGCAGGGAGAGGTGAAAACAAGTTAGGACTTACTTTTGAACCAGTCTCTTATACAGCATGGAAAAAGGGTAGTACGTTGAATTTTGTATGGTGGAATAGGGTATCCATTCGATATGCGGATTTTGACATTTACTAAATTGAAAAAGATTTCGTATATAGAGACATCAAAATTCCCAGATTTAGCACTTTTGTAATGTCTATTTTCTTAATATGGGGAAATACTTGTAACATTTGTTAAGTACCTAGGCCAAAGTTGGAAAATGGAAGAGATGATTTTAACAATGAATTTCATTTTCAGTTAACTTCTAATTCTAGTCAGAGCATCTATATGTGTGTGTGTGTGTGTGTGTGTGTGTGTGTGTGTGTATTTTTTTTTTATACGTGGCAACCCTTGGTTGACCTCATAGATTGTAAGGACCTTGTCAGCTTACTATCCCTTATTTTTTATTTATTATACCTACAGCACCTAGTCTTCCTAGGTGGTCTTCCATCCAAGTACTAACCAGGCCAGACCCTGCTTAGCTTCCAAGATCAGATGAGATCAGGTTTGTTCAGGGTGGCATGGCCATAAACGGAGCATCTATACTTTTGTATAGATGACAACACTTTTTTTTTCCCCTTAAAACAGGTTTTGCTTTGTAGTTGGTTAGATGTTGTTATTATTGTTCAAGAGGAGTGTCAGGTGTGTATTAGTATGTTGAGTTATAGTAGTAATAGTAGGTTGTAAAAATAATGCATTCTATGTATATTGCATTATATATTGCAAAATTGCTGTGGACCAAAGATAGCTTAGTATATTACAGAGTTAGCTGGCCCAGCGGTCCATAGGGACGGGCAGATATTAGTGAGTGAGGTGGATAGCTATACAACCACTAGGGGCATAGTGAGGTCTTAAAGATCATAGGGAGAGTTTTTCAACTAAACGTTTTTATTGAGGTGTGGCATGCATACAGAAATGTGCAGAAATATTTAACTGTGCGGTTTGATAAATTATCAAAGTGGTTACACCTTTTTAACCAACACCAGTACTCTGGAATCATCTCCCCACCCCCAACCTCCTGCAGGCTCCTCTTCACTCTCGAAACCTAACAGTACAGATTAGTTCCACTTGGATTTGAATTTATAATGGTGTCATACAGTATGTAATCTGACTGGATTCCTCTCAGGAGCATTTAAATAGTTTTAATTTTGGCAGTTAATTTAGAAATAACAGAAAAAAGCACTGTGTAGGCCACTGTTTAGGGGTTTGGGGAATAGCAGTAAGAGTTGGGTTTTTTAAGTTGCATAACATCGTGAATGCTCAATGAATGCTAGCTTTTGTTATTACTGGGACCAATTATGGTTATACCATTGCTAATGGTACAATTATGATTATACCATTGGTAATATAATACATCTAGAAATTACCTATTTTAAAGTTATGCCCTGCAAATAAGGTAAACTTCTAAAACATGTCTTCAGAAAGCACATTTATTTTTCTTATTCATTTATTGGCTGAATGTGTTTATACCCGTTAACTGCTGAAGGTTAGCAAATGTGGAAGAACAGCAAGTTCATGAAATAGAATTTATTTATATTATGACTGTAAACAAAAATCTTACTTCTTAAGAAGAACTTAAAGTGGTGCTTTCAGAAAAAGCTGATCTTAGATTGGATTTAGGAATTAACTGTTGTGGTTGTGGGCCTGCCATTAACTAGAATGTCTGATCTTGGAAGGTCATTTAACTTTTCTGGTCTTTAGTTCTCACTTATTAAATAATTGTGTTAGGGTAGGTTAATTTTAAAATTTTAGTTTCATGAGTTTGGTTTTTCATTGCAGACAGCTAGAGGATAGTCTGTTGTATTCTCTTTCACTCAAAAAAGCATAACTCAATCCTGCACATTCATTTTACACATTGGACTTACATAAGCTTTCTGTCAAAAAGAGGTTCAGGAGGTAGAAATAGAATTCTTTATTAAACGTCTGAACTAGATGGGCTGTGATCTCTCTTACAGCAAATTCAAAGGTCTTATGATTTTGTATTCTGTAGGTGCTGAGAATCAAGGTCTTTGCAAGAGAAAAAAGTACAATTCTGAAATTCAGGCATACTTGGGGCATAATATTTTTAGAGATGGGAAAGGTCCTTGAAGAATCATCCCTTCTTATATTATACAGAGAAATCAGGTAACATGTTTATTAGCTCAGCCAATATGGAAGTTTAAGTTTACCCTTAAATGCTTATGATAAGCAAGGTAAAACATTTTACTTAAAATACCTAATCAATTCATTTGAATTATTATAACATGAAAGTATACTGCTATATATATGTTTGTGCTTCTGGGTTCTATGACTTATTTTGACTTTTGGCTAAAGTTCCAAACTATGATGGCTAACTAAAGGTAAAGCATCTGGGTAAGGTTTAATTTTGAAAAGAAACAGTTATATGCAAGGTAGCCATTATTTTATACAGTCTGTTTAACTTCAAGAACTGTTTAATATCAGTTAGCTCATACATGATTGGTAAATAGAGCAATGATGTCAGTAGAGCAATGATGTCAGTATAATGTGGAAGATGTGTTGGTTCAGAAGTTCATTCAAATTGTTTCTCCTGGGTAATGAAGAGCAGGAGATGTAAAGCCCTTGGCCACACAGGCAGGCTCCTTTTTGGGTTTATTTTAAGAAAGTTAAACATGAACACCTAGCTCTTGTTCTGCAGAGGGCTTCATTCTCAGCATTACTCTTCCTCCTGTCCCTACCTTAATGGCAGCCCCATTGTCTTAAAACTCCACTTCATCTGGATTGTCAGCACCTATAAGTGGGCACTTCTACTTGGTTGTTTTGTTGATTTTAAATAACCCCTGAGGTAGCCTCTAGGTCTGAGCCACCTGACTGGCTGCCCAAGTATTTCCTCAGTACTAGTTACTGTTTTTCTTAGGGATATTTTTACAAAATTGCATGGGTTTAAATGGTTTGCTTCAATCTTCTTCCCCATAAACTATTTTGAGTGCATGTTTTTGCAGAAGAGAGATTTTTCAGGAATTAGTATATTGTTGTGTAGCCAAAATATCTGTGCTTCATGTGACAACTTATTTAATATTTTAAAATAAAAATACCTGTTCATCATAAAAAAGCAAAGGATACAGGAGTATGTATATTTAAAAAGTCTCCCCTAAACTTTCTATCTTCCTTTTCTAATCCTACTTTGTAGAAGTAATGAACTGTTTATTGTGTGACCCACCTAACTTTTTAATGTATGTTTGTATCTTTTATGATCATAGAGAACGTTTTATCATGAGACTTAGTGTTCTTTAAACAGTACGACTTATTCTTGTCCCCTAGTGTAGACGTGTCATAACCTTTTAAATTATTTTTCCGTTAATTGCTATTTAGATTGTTTCTAAATTTTTTATTATTACAAACATTGCATTGAACTTTCCTATTCATATTATTGTGAAGTTGAGTGTTAACATAGGGTTGATATTTAGAAGTGAGATTGTTGAATATTGGGTTATAGTCATTTAAAATCGATAAATAATGACTAAATGATCCTTCAGAAAGGATTTACTAATTTGTACTCTCATCCATAATGTTTAAGACATTAATAGCTAGAAGTATTTTGCTGAACTAAACACAGGTTTAGTTAACTGTGTTTGTTTGTTTATACTTCAGTCTCAGGGCCTATTTGAGGATTGTTAGATCTAAAAATTTATTTTCAGAAGTACCAAGTTTAATATTTAAAAAACTTAATAGCTATTTTCTTAGCTTTTTGGTGTGAGTGAGGCTTACGGATGGCACAGGATGAAAACGCTTATTAAATGTTAAGAATGGAGAAGACAGTCATACTTTGAGTTTGAACATTTGTGAGTTTGAACATTTTGTGCTTTAGAGTTTTCCTTGTATGTCTGTCTGTTAAAGCCAAGGTTTGTCTTAGTTTTTGACTTTTTATTTAGATATACATAGTACACAATTACAAATGTATAGCTTAGTGAATTTTCAAAAACTGAACACATACCCATGTAATTAGCTTCCAGACAAATAGAAATCTCTAGCCTCTTGAAAGCCTCATGATCCCATCCTGTCACTAAGTCTCACAGAGGTAACTATTGTCCTGATTTATTATACCATTGATTCATTTTGCTTGCATTTGAACTGCACATAAATGGAATCATATAGTGTACTTTTTTCCTTAGTATTATTTGTAAGGTTCATCCATGTTTTTGCATGAGATTTAACAACAATTATTTTCATTGTCATGTAGTATTCCACTGTGTGAATAACTACAATTAATTTACTCATTCTGTTGTTGATAGAAATTTCAGTAGTTCCCAGTGTGGGGCTATTAGAAATACTGCTACTATCAGTATTTTTTCAAATGTCGTGAGGCAAACGTATATAGACATTTCTATTGTTTATATACCCCAGAAGTGATCGTAGGTAGGAATAAATTTTGCTTTAGCAGAGACTGCCAGTTTTTCTTCTCCCCTAAAGTGGTTATACCCGTTTGCACTGTCACTGACAGTTCAGTTGCTACACATTCTTGACCATACTTCATTCTTTTTTTGTTTTAGCTTTTTTGGTGGGTATGGTTTTAATTTGCATTTCTCTGGTTTCTCTAGTGACTAATGAAGTAGGACATCTTTTCACATTTATTGACTGTTTGGATAACCTCATTTGTCAACTACCAGTTCAAGAGTTTATCCATTTTTTCTTTTGTGTGTCAGTCTTGTTCTTATTGATTTGTAGGAGTTCTTTACGTAGCAAAGGTTAAGTTTCTTGTTTGATATGTTTTACAGATTTTTTTTTTACCAGTCTCTAAGTTGTCATTTCACCCTCAAAGTGATATTGTGACAAAGGTCTTACTGGTGATATTTTCTAGTTTATCAAGTATGTTCCAACATGTAATTTCTTTTCCTTTTTTCATTGTTTATTGTGTTTTAAAAAATCTTTGCTTACTCAAGGTTTTGAAAGTATCCGCTTTTTTCCTAAACCTTTAATGTTTTACTTTTCACAGATCGATAATCCATCTGAATTGGTTTTTGCATATGGTGTGAGGTAGGGGTCGAGATGAAAGTTTTTTTCCCATGTGACTATCTCATTGACTCAGTGCTGTTTATCGAAAAAACCATCCTTTCCCTGCTGCACTGCTGTGTCAACTTTTTCATAAATCACTTTACTTGCTGTGTATGGGATGGGTCAGTTTCTGTACTCTATTTTTTTTTTTTACATTGGCCAGTTTGTTTATCCTCATACTAGTACTATACACTCTTAATTTATAAAGCTTTATGATAGTTCTTAATATCTGATAATGTAATTTTCTCAGTTTTGAACCTCAAAATGACTGGAGTTATCCTTGGTGTTTTCCTCTAAATTTTAGAATTTATATTTGTTTATTTCTCTGAGAAAACCTGCTGAGATTTTACATCAAATCTAAAGGCCAAATTGAAATTGACATCTTGACAATATTGAGTTTTCCATTTCATAAGCATAGTATATTATTCCATATTTTTAGATCTTTAATTTCTCTCACTGAACAAAGCTGAAAAACTTAACACTGTTAGACTTCAAGGTTTTATCTCACACAGATCTATAGTCATTAAGACAATGTGGTATTAATGTAAGTATATCTAAATAGTCCAGGGGAGAAGATAAGAAAGTCTAAAGCCAGGATGATCAGAGTTTGCTTAATTTTGTTTTGTGTTTTAATAGACAAGTTCTTTAGATTGTAAATTAGTACAATCTTTAGTGTTATTTTGTTAAGCATCTTTTACCTCTCTCACAGGTGCGGACCATGTTTAAGGATTGCCCCAGCATTCAGTACTATGAGTAATAAGTATCCACAGGCAGTTTTCTTGGAAGTAGATGTACATCAGTGTCAGGTAAGGGAATGAGGTCCTTTCTTAAAAGAAATTTACAAATCAGTGTGAATTTCAACATTAATATCATTCTTCATTTATCTCTTTATTTGCATAGTACTTATTCCTTTGGAGAAAGAAAAATGTTATGTAGATATGATTATTACAAATGCCATTATGGCTACATTAGTTAAGAAAGATAGCCCAATTATTAATTGCTTCTGGGTTTGTTTATATTAATAGCCTTCTGATATAAAACTAATATGTCATTAAACTAATAGATCACCTGGGTGTTCTGTGTTTTACATTTCTTTATCTTTTTCTTGCAAATCTAGAATTGTATCTTCTACTGCAGAGGCATTGGCTGATAGAAAGCCATGGGAGAGAATTCTTGGTTATAGTTTGATTTTAATTGATTGTTTTGTAATCTTAGCTCCAAAGCTGCATACTCAGCAGAAACTTTAAAATGTTGATTACTTTTGATTGAGCCATAATGTAGGTAGATTGCCCTGATACTTAGTTGGAAGGGCCATGTGACAGTTCTATATTTTCATATGTAGAACCTTGGGAGAGTTTTGTTGGAAAAAAGTTTTTGGAAGGCTCCTTCCAACATGAAAAATACAGTCTTTAGGTCAGACTAAAAAATAATGCTGTAGCTACTTT
Organism: Eidolon dupreanum; assembly: GCA_028627145.1. Taxonomy (NCBI): domain Eukaryota; kingdom Metazoa; phylum Chordata; class Mammalia; order Chiroptera; family Pteropodidae; genus Eidolon; species Eidolon dupreanum. Next base: position 77,716,044 of record CM053504.1, on the reverse strand, counting down.
TTTTTTTTCTTTTTTTTTTTTTGGTGAGAGCTTTGTCTTTGTTACATTTCTGAGTGTGAAAAAATTTAGAATGTTGTATAGTTTGTAGTTAGTAATTTGGGGATTTGTATAGTATAAACCCTATGTTATATGTTTATTCAGTATTTATGCCACATGCTACTAGGTTGCAATGCTGGCCTTTATTTTAAGTATTCACTATCTGTGATGTGGAAGTGCTGTCTTCTGGACTGTTCTGTCCTGTGTGGTAGCCATAGCTATGTATTTCACTTGTTTCTTTTTACTTTTTTATCATGGATACTAGAAAAGTTAAAATTACATATATAGCTCACATTTGTGTTTTGCATCATATTTCTTTGGTACAGCACTATTATAAAAGTTCTATCTTTTTTTTTTTTTTTTTTTTTTTTTTTAATGAGACTTAGAGAAGACATCTATATGTAAATATGCTTTTTTTCCTTTAAACAATACCCTGGTACCTCTTCATAGTATTTGAATATGTAAGGTGACACAATTATTTTACTATTTCCTTTACGTTTCTCATGAAAAGTTTAAACCACAAATCAATGGTTATTAGCTAATTTTCATTCAGTGGTTAGTTAGTCTTATAATATTGTGGAGTTGGAACAGAATTTAAAAAGATACTGTTGCAGTGTGTTTGAGGGGATATCAGAAGTCATTTCTGTAAGAGTTGGGTGAGGATTGCAATTTAAAGGACAGTACTTCCTTTTCATGGACACATGAGCAGCTGTTTTTCAGATGTGCACTTTTCCCCAGTACCACTGGTTTGTGTTCATTTTTAGTACCCATTTGGGAAACAGAATGTACTTTTGAGAGAGCTGTGTTGTAAAGCACAGTTTCTGTATTGGAAGCTAATTGTTCTACTGGATGAAGTACTTAACACTAAAACATAAAATTACAGGGCTATTCTTCATTGTGTATGTAAAGCTCATGTAATATGGTTACGCTCCAGTGGGTAAGATAGTTTGGGGAATAGGCTTGCTTTTTCTTAAATAATAATTAGGAATACATTATATGTTTTAGTCCATACTTGTGATATTTAACTTCCATTGAGATGTAGAATGAATATTCAGAGTGATTTAAGATTAGTTTTAATTCATAATGCTGTCTAACTTGCCAATTCTAGGGAACAGCTGCCACCAACAATATATCAGCAACACCTACATTTTTGTTTTTTCGAAACAAAGTGAGAATTGATCAATATCAAGGAGCAGATGCTGTGGGATTAGAAGAAAAAATCAAGCAGCACTTAGAGAATGATCCTGGAAGCAATGAGGACACAGATATTCCAAAAGGCTATGTATGTAGACTTCAAAGTGAAATCATGTTATATCTTCCCTTTGCCATTATTTGGTTAAAGTGAAATTAACTGTGTTTTTATATTTTATCTTTTTTTATAATAAATTTATTTATTTAAATTAGTTTCAAGTATACAGTACATAGATTAGACATCTATATTGTTCATGAAACGATTCGCCCAATTGCTCCCTCCCTCTCCTACCCCTCCACTTAGTCATCATATTAATGCTAACTGCATTCCCTGTGCCATGCTCCACGTGCCCAACTATCAGCTACTAATTTATACTTCTTTAATCCTTCACCTCATTCTCCAAGCCCCCCAAACATGTTTTATCTTTTACTAGTTCAGAGTACTTTCAAATGACTTTAAAAGTAAATTTACTGGTTGACTATTTTGGGTGTGTGTGTGTGTATGTGTGTATTATAACCTTAAACCCCTATCCTAAACTATTTTTCTGAATTTCTCCTAATACTTTTTGTTGCTTTCTTCAAAATCTGCTTTCCGAACTTCTTTAATAGCCATTTTAAGACTTTTTAAAATATATGGTTGTCCCTAAAAGTAAAGAAATGTACTAGTTACTCTGTTAGAACCAAATGTAACTTCAGTGTTGGATGTATTTTCCTGAGTTTTAAGAGTAAGTTATTCTAAATAATAACTTAAGACTTAAGAACTTAAAAGTTTTTTAAAACTAATAGGAATCGTTACAATGCGGTAGTTTTTATATTCGAGAGTTATTCAGGAAAAAATAAAATTCAGAAAGAGCATTTCATGCTAGCTGATTTGTTTATGCAAATTGGTAAATCCTGCATAACAAAATAGATGTCTTAATTTTTATTGTTATAAAGTTTTTGTATTGGCAGATTGAAAAATGATTTTAAAAAATTAAAGTTAATATATGAAAGCACGTGTATCAAATACATTACAGCAGATCTCAGTCATGGGGCTACAAGTCCTTTCTGTAAGTCCCTTAAGTTCATGCTGAGTAAGGAGAATGTATAGTCACGTAGTATGGGAGAGTCTTTGTGTGTGAGAGGGTGGGAGGGTTTGTGTCTTCAAAAAGTGTCTTTGACTTATGGTCCTGACATTATTTTTAGTTAGGAAAGTGCAGTTAATATTTATTTAAAATAGAACTTATATAATAATTTAAAATTAAATATCTAGTTAGAAACTATGAACATGTTGTGTAAGTCAGGACCTATGACACCTTTTAGAAAATATTGGAAATCATATGGCTTGTAAAGTGTTGTGTTTACATCTTTGCATTTTCCCCGCTTTATTACTAAGGGTGTTTTCATGAAAACATGCGCACGATAGGCCCACTGCTTAACCACAGGGACACTTCTTTACACATCAGCATTTTGGCCTCAGGTTGGGAAATAAGGAAAATAAAGTTTTAAGAAATAAAAAAAAAATTAGTTTTCATGCAAATATTATACATACGATGTGAAAAGCTATTAAAACATTTTCATTTTTTTCCATCGGGTGTTAAGAAATTAAAAATTTTGAGCTATTTAGGTCTTAACAGGATCATCAGATATTTAAAACTGTGTCCCCAGGAAATGTTATTGCTCTCACCACACAAATGGAAACTTAATGAGAGTAAGAGTCACTGAATGAATACCTGTGTCTTAAGTAGATTTAAATATAAGCATTACAAAAATATATCGACAGTTTTAAAATAAGATTTTGGGTTTCTTGGCATAACAGTTTTCAGTCATTGTATTTTAATATTAAGAGGCTATGTTCAGTTACTGATTATACATGCTGTTGCTTTGAAACTCCTAATGTGACTGGAGCCAGAGTAAGATAAATATATTTATCTGTTTTAGGGAGGTTTGAGATGTTGCAAAAGGTGTATGTACAATACTCAAAAGGTTAAGAATCATAATAGATTCTTTTTCAGAAGTAAGAGTATTTTTCTGCATATAATGACTTAGTTTTTGAAAATGTTTATTGAAATTGGGGAAATTTCTCTCATATTTGCTAAAGTACATAGTATAGCTTTAAATAGCTCCCCTCATGCCATCTAAATCAGGTCTTCTTCAGAAGTTGGCCTGCAAGGTAGTCTGGAATTGAATTTCTGTTTGTTCTGAATCTTGAGGCTTGTTAGTATATTCTAGTGTTCTGACCTCAGAACTATGAGTTTTTGTCTACAAATTTATCATCAATTATCACAATCAAAGCGGACATTAAATGACCCCAACTGATGTAGTAAGTAGATCTTTCTTTAACCAAAGACTTGAAGCATGAAAGGTTTTTGTAACTTCCCATGTGTCTTGTGTTGGATTTTTTCTCTCTACAAAAAAAAAGGTAAAACATTATAAAAAATAAAACAGTAGTAATACAAACACATATATTTTTCACCTGTGTTCATCAGTTGTGAATATTTTGCTATTTTTTTTGCTCTGTCTTGATACTTGCCTACTTTTAACGTTTGCAGAAGTATTTAAAAGTAAGTTATAGACATCATGAGGGTTCATTTCTAAATATTTTAGCATGTAGCTCCTAAGACAGAACATCCTCCTTCATAGGCATGTTACCATTATCACTCCTAACGAATTTAACATTCATACAGTATCTCCAGCGTACAGCCTGCATTCACATTTCCTTAATTATCTCCAAAGTATACTTTCGAGCAGTTTTTAGCCATCTAGGATCAAATCTAGGATCAAATCAAGGATCATGCATTGCATTTAAGTTGTCAATTCTCTTTTAGTGTTCCTAAGTTTAGAAACTTCTCTCTGCCTTTTTTTTTTTCTTTCTTTCATGATTGTTTTTTTTTGAAAGATTTAACCAGCACCAGTCTAATATAGTAGCCACTAGGCAAAGTGGCCATTCGGCATTTGTTATATAACTAGTGCAACTGACAAACTGAATTTTTAATTTTATCTACTTTTAGTTAATTTAAATTGCCACAGGCAGCTAATGGCTTTCTTCTTGTACAGCACAGGTCTAAACCAGGTATCTATCTTATAGACACTCCCACAATCTGGATTTGTCCTATTGTTTTCTCATGATTTTTTTCCTTGTTATTGGCAAGTTGTTGCATACATGGGTAGTGATATTTATTTCCCATTATATATTGTGAGAATATGTGAAATCTACAAAATAACACCAATTTGTTCCAGATACACAAAGCACTTTAGTGCAGCTGTTTGGATGTGATACTTGTTTTGTCTGCCCTGTGCACAATAAATAAATCTAAAAACTATTTTAAATAATTCACGTATTTAGTATATTTTCATTATTAAGGTATTAGAAGTATGACTACAATGTTGTCTTTTTGCTTGGGATCTTAATCCAAGATACGGTATTGAAGGTGCACCTCTGTAGGATGAAAGACATAAGCATTTAAGATTTTGCCAAAACTACTCTTTGAAGGCAAATATTCATGAAATTCAGCATGATTCTCCAACAGTAGAACTTTGCTCTATAGTGCTCCTTTTTTCCCTCTCCCTGTTTTTCAATATGTTATCCTGAGTAATATATTTAATATTTAATGCAATACAAAATAACATTTTTGCTTTGAACACATTTAGGCTACTACATGAATAATTAGTTTATTTAATGGATTATTATTATGTTAATAATTATTTGACCTAAGAGTTTCTTTTAGTTTTCAGAACTACATATACATGCATTAGTATCTCTAGATAAAAAATACTTTTTTTATCACAATGCTTTTTGTGATAGAGTGGTGAACATGCAGAACTGATAATCTATAATACTTGGCAAACTTTAGAAATTGTTCTTGTTTTTAGTAGATGAAATGAATGCTTTTCTAGAAAAATGCAGTTTATCTAAATCAACTCTACTAGAAGCAGAACACTTAAATAGACCAATTACCGTAGAGGAATTAGAGAAAATAATAAAAGAGCTCTTTCATAAAGTCCAAGATGACCTTACAGGGGAATTCTACCAGATCTTAAAGTTCAGGTAGCCTGATGTTACTTGCAACTACTTACCACTATAGAAAAAGAGATAAAACTTTTACTTTTCTTTTTGAAGTATGTATGACATTGATCCTAGAATATGACAGAGTTTGCACCAAAAAAGAAAGCTACTGACCATTTCTAGTTAGGAATATTACTGTAAACACTTAAAAAATATACTAGTAAACAATCCAAGAATCCAGAAGAGAAGAATCATGATTTTCTAATATGCAGAAAAGGCATTTAACATAATTTAATATCCATTTCTTATAAAGCATTCATTGAAATCTTAATGGGCAAGCACCAGAGGCATTCCCACCAGAGCAGAAACAAGACCACATGGCCACTGCCACCACCACTCTTTGGCTTGGAGTTGAGAGTATGGAACTGTTGGTCAACATATACGCAGGAAGGCATTAAAGGATACCAGAGGGAAGCAGTTAGCAAAATCCAGAATATAAGACATCTGTCGGCTAAGTGACTATAGATTAAAAGAGATTTAAGGGACATAGTAACCAAATACAGTCTTTGTACTTTTTTTGGATCCTTATTCTAACAATTTAACTGTAAGACATTTGTGAGATAATTGAGGAAATTTGAACACTGATATTTGATGTTATTGAAGTATTTTGTTTTAGTTTTGATAATGAGGATTTTTAAAGTGAATTCTTATCTCAAAACTATGCACTGAAATGTTGTTTATGAATGAAATGAACAAATGTCCAAGATTTACTCAAAAAATAATCAAGGAAGTGGTTAGGGACTGGTTGAGGTGTAAAGAAGAAATAAGGGTAGCCATGAATGATGAATATTGTAGCTGAGAGGTGGGTATATAGAGTTCACTGTATTCTACGTATGTTTGAAATTTCCGTAGTAAAATGTTAAATTCTTATTTGCTGTTCATCTTTAAGTTCTTCGTGGACACAAGTTTGAAGAGTCCACCGTGGCCACTAGAAGAGGGTGGTAAACTTCTTTTGGATCTTACAGAAATTTTAATTTGCATGTTTTGTGCTGTCAAATACCATTATTAAAAACATATAAATCCCTATTTTATAATCTTAGTATTAAAGACTTGCTTTCTGATACCTTTCAAGTAGGCTAAGCCTAGATTTGGCTTTAATAATTAGTGGTAGATCTCAGTCACAAATTCCCATGAAAGGATCATTATTAAAGTTTTAGTGGCTATTTTAAAAGAGATAGACATTTTCTTTAAAATTGCTTAGAGAGAATCACATATTTAAGATTTTTATACCAAATCCAAATGCTTTGCTTACAGTCTTGATGCTATTTTTTTTTTTCAGATGGATTTAATGCCTTTTATTAATAAAGCTGGCTGTGAATGTCTTAATGAAAGTGATGAGCATGGATTTGACAACTGTTTGCGAAAAGACATGACCTTCTTGGAATCTGATTGTGATGAGCAGGTAATTGAATGCTTAAGGCTTGTAGAGATTATCAATATTTATGCCTGCTATTGTTTCTTTATCATGTTTCCATCTCTTGATTTTATGTCTCTCCTTCCCAGATGACCAGTTCTTCTTTTCCATTTTATAACTTTCATTTTCTTTGACCCCTGTCCTTTGACCATGCAGACTGACCCCACTCCTTTCCTCTGTTCCGTGTGGCCTGCCAGGTGCACTGGGGAGAATCACAGAACTCTTGGATTGGCCCCACTGCTGAGTTGAACCTTTACCACTCTTAAGTTCTTTTGTTCATGCTTGATTTGCCTTTCATACTTTTTATCCACCCATATGAGTTCATCCCTGAGAAATAGAGACTATTAATTAGATGAGTGCTCCCCATGTGTCTAGTCTTCCCTCCCAGATGTAAACCAGTATTGCACCCCCTTGCATTGTTGTGACAGAGTAAATAGTGTAGTACTGCCTTGATCAAGCCCTATTTCATCTTGACTGTTGTTTTCCTTAATTTCCTTTCTATCTCACTGACTCTGCTTTGTCCCCATTCTAGTTTATCTTCTACATGTTACAAAAGTTATTTTTCTGAAATATAAATCTGATCATGCTTCTTTCATAGAATAGTTAAATGATTGTCCCTGGCTTCAGAAAGAGTGTGTCAGATTCTTATTTGATCTATTTCTGGCTTTTCACTCTCACATTTGGTTCACCTGTGATTCAGGTCTCTAAACATGTCATGCTTATATACACTGTTATAGACCAAGTATAAAAAGTACTTATATAACCAAAGGAAATAGTCTAGGTATTTTCTTAGGCAAACAGACCACAATGATCATGAAAACAGAAATTGAAACCCCATTTTTCTTCGCTCCAAACAGAGGTACCTTACTGTATAGCTTTGAGTATTGTTCACTTTGTGTTTCTTGTAAATGTTGCTCTGAATATAATTCGATGATGCATTATCATCAGGACTGCTACAGCTTTCCTGAAATCTCTTGCTGGGGAAATTTTGCTCCTGGGGTAGAAGCACAATTTCGGCTGGAAAGACGATCAAGCGAATGAATCGGTTTCTGAGAGATAGGCATTGCAACAGTGTTTTGTATCCTGGTTTCCTTATGTGGCCTTCCAAATTCAATCAAATAAGTGAAAGATGGAGATTTGGAGGTGACTGTAGAATTGTAAGAATCCTCTTCAAGGCATTGTGCATTGCCTCTAGATTGTCAAGTGACATGGGTAGACACTTGACAAATAAACTGTCCTATATGCTAAAATATATATTTTTTAAATTTTATTTTAATTTGGGGATTTTGTTTGAATTTTGAGAAAGCAAATTGCATGCCAGTTTATAGGTGACAAGAACTTAGGTTCTTATGCATAATTTTAGTTAATTTATTCTATTAAATTTGTTGTCATTCTCTTATGAATACTAAATGATTATACATCTCAAATGTCAGTCTACTCAAGTCACTTTCAACTTACTGATTTAACGTATTGCAATGGTTTTGTTAGATGAATTAATTTTTTTCTGTCTTTCAATTAATTAATTTTGCTTAACTGTCCTGTGTATTCAAGGTGTTCAAGAGCCCTTTTAATATGAAACCATTATTTTTTTTTCACAGCTGCTAATTACTGTGGCATTCAATCAACCCGTTAAGCTTTATTCAATGAAATTTCAAGGGCCAGATAATGGTGAGTAATGGACAGTTTTTCTTCAAACTAACTTTCTGTTCTGTAGACCTGTTAGCACGTATCTAAAACTTTTTATTAAATAGAAGTAAATATTCTTTGTGTTGGGAAAGAGGGAAATTGTTTTTAGAGCAAAGCAAGGACATGAATGGTCATATAATGTGAGATTTATCTCTAAAGTTTTTTATTTTAGAATTTAAGTTCCCTCTTAATGTGAAAATGGCTGAACCTTTTCTTCCAACTATGCCTGTAAAACTCTAGATTCAAAGCAGCCATTTTTTAGGATCAAAACTAGGAGATATATATTTTAAACTCCTATTACAGATGATAAAACTAAGTCTCTAGATCTTCCTATTTGTGCCCTATAATAGTTTTTATGTTCTTCATACATATTATGCTCCTTTAAACATGGTTGTACAGACTTGGTATTTTCATTTTTATTATATAAAGAATTTTCCATATTCACCACTGCCACCTTTTTTTTTTCTGTTTTTGTTGAGGGTGTTTTGTTGCTGAGGGTTGGGGTTTGAGGGTGGGCCGCGGCCCTCGGCCAGCCCATCATCCATCCATCTCCCTCCTTTTCTTCCTCCACTGGTGGGGGAAGCGGGCAGACGGAATGGGGGGAATAGGGACTAGACTCTTTTTTGGAGGGGGCAGGGTTCTTTTTTTTTAATTAGTTGGGAAAAACAGCCAGCATCCTATTTATTAGATAGTATTCCCTTCTCATTTATTATTCTAAATTTTCATGTTTTTTCCCCCCCTGGTTGTTACCAGTTTTTATTTCAAATTGCATTAGTTCATTAAAAATAGATTACAAAGGACCTAGTCCATAGCTCTTAAGAGAAAAATAATACAAATCAGAAATATATAAATTATGTATTTTTATTAAACAGTACTGCAAGTAACAGTTCATGTGGCTATATATACATGGATGGTTGTAGATGAGATGCTTACATTCCTGTTCCACTAACATTTTGGAAAATATTAAGATAATGTTACCTTTACAAAAAAATACAGCAAAAGTAGTCTAGCTAGCATTCTGTCCACATTTCAGTAAGCTGTAATATAATAGTAATTAAATTTTCATGTATTAATGAATTTTCATTAATAAAAGTCTGTTCTAAAAATACAAGTATTTATAAAAGCAAATGCTGTAGAAATTAAGCAATTTTAACAATGTGAATATTTTAGATTCTTTAATCAGGAACAAAACATAAGTCTTAGTACTTAGTACTCTGAAGTAAAAGGGATTAAAACACTCTGTAAATGTCATCTTAGCACTGAGTACATCTTAATTCCTAAAATGAAATTTAGCAATTTGTATAATTGATTTCCTTTTGGCTAGATGGTGTTATTGATGATGCTTTCCTCTTAAATAACAAAATGTACCAGTTGTTGGCAATTGCATGACCCAACTCATTTTATTTCTTTATGAAACTTGTTAACCTGCATATACTGTGAGACTCCATTGCTACCTTCCCTATAACTCCTCACTAGAAGCATATTTATCATAGTATGTCTTTTGTGTTGAGGGCAAGATTTGTGTGTGTGTGTATATGTGTGTGTGCACAAATATATGTATGTGTTCTAATCTAGTATTCTTAGACAATAGTGCTAGCAGGCCAAGAATATACTAGTAAATGCTCTTGGAGCAAGGTGTGGGGGTGGGGAGAACAACTATGAAAATACTTTCTGAAGATACATGTAGGTATGTGCATATGTGTATATTTGTGCCTGTTTGTATAGTGTGGATGTAATGATATAGGGAAGAAACATACTTGGTTTTTAGCATTTTATTTTATTCTGCCGTTTTATAGGTCAGGGTCCTAAATACGTAAAAATTTTTATCAATCTACCCCGATCTATGGATTTTGAAGAAGCAGAAAGAAGTGAGCCAACTCAGGCTCTGGAACTGACAGAGGATGATATTAAAGAGGATGGCATTGTCCCACTTCGTTACGTTAAGTTTCAGAATGTTAACAGTGTAACTGTAAGTAGTATTTCATGAACATATTTAATGGGTTTATGGGTGACAATTCATACTCTCCTTAGTGATTCTAAATGATCCTTTAAAGTAGATACTTGTTTACTTTGGGTTTGAAATGAGTAAAAGTGTATAACGATCTAATTAAATCTTCTTTTTAATTTATCTACATTTCCTAAAGGGGAGGGACGGTTGATTTTTAAAAATTTGTGGTTTTGTCAGTTTACTTATTTTATGTATGTTTGACAACTGTTGTTAAATGTTTATTCGAGAACATTTTTACTTAAACTGATTCAAGTTTTATTATTCATACCCGGTGATGAATGATAGATTTGTAAAATTCAATGTACTTTTCTAGAATATAGTTTTTAATAATATAGTGGTCACAGTCTCAGTAAAAATGAATCAGCTGCTGCTTAGTTAGTTGCTTTTGTGCATTTTGGTACTGCAATCCAGTATATGCTCTCCATCCCCAGCCCCATCCTTCTGAGGAGGAGGGAACCGGAGGGTTAGAACAGACTAATAGAATACCTGGGAAAAGTAGTGGGAACCAGCATAGAGTCATTGAGAACAAGTCATACCAAACAAATGTGATTTTTTATTTTAATGGAATGAGTCTGGTTTTTGTAAATTAGAAGAATGCTGTAGTGTGTGTTCATGATAACACCTTTTGCTTTATTTAGGGATGGGAGAAAGGCAGTTTGTTTATTGGAAAAGCTCTTTCAATCCAGATATACTGATATAATCTTCTCTATTATCAAGAATCATGAACATAAGTTATTTTGTGATAGGTTCAAGTCTTACGTACTGTGTCCTATCTCAATCAGAATTTTAGTTCAGAGACAGAAAGCATGTGTATCACTTTTTTGGTGATGAAATTGAAATTGAAATGACAGTTTTGATCAGAAAGTCTAATCAAAGTAAGTATATGAATTTTAAAAGCAGTAAATATAAACTGTTGTGCTTAGATTAAAAGAAGAGTACAACTAAATGGAGCACTGGTTTAATAGTCTACTAATTAGAGACTTGGAGTTTTTAATTGATCAGCTCAGTTTGAGATTGAATCTGTGGTTGCCTGTACAAACAACAAAAACTGACTGATGAATGCCATCTTAGAATGAAGGAAGTGTGTTACTCAAATCAAGAGAGGCAATATTCCTAAGTAGATAGCATCTAGAGTTTTGTGTTTAAAATATGGAGCAAATTAAAAAAAATCCAATATTCTGAAAAAGGATCTAAGAGTAAAGCTTCTGTCTCTAACATACTGAGGGGAGTTCTTAAATAGAGAGTATAAACAGTTGAGTTTGAAAAAATATGCAGGGCATAGCATGGTTTTAGGAGTTGATTTCCGATACTATTCTTCTAGTATTCTAGGAAATAGAATGAATGACGAACAGAAAGAATATAACTAAAAGTTTTCCTCAGTGAAGCACTATAATTTTTATAAAATCTCAAGTCCATTGAATCATGAATTGCATACTCTTTCACCATTCTCTGTAAAGAATTTAATTATGGCCCCTTCATACCATCACACTAAGTCATCAGGCATTTGTATATGTGGGTGTCTTGCCATGACATCCCCAGAGAAGTGAGAATAGCAGGGCAAACAGTAGACATAATAGTCCTGTAGAAGTAATAGTCTAAATGTAATATAATTAATCCTTACGAAGAATAGAAGGTATTTTTATTAGTAATCTAAGGAAATCGATTAGACTTAAAGCATTTTCATGAAAAAAGTATTATAATCATTACTGTAAAAATTATTATTTTTTGGTAGATATTTGTTCAGTCCAATCAAGGTGAAGAAGAAACAACAAGAATTTCATATTTTACTTTTATTGGTACTCCAGTCCAGGCAACAAATATGAATGACTTCAAACGAGTAAGTTTGTTTAAATGATATTTAGGGGAAGTAATATAATTTTAAAGAAATAATTTCTTTAAACTCAAAGTCACATGTCATGGAGTTTTATAAGGTTAAACTAAAAAGAACAGTAAGCTCTTTTAATCATATTTTTAGATATCCAACTTAAATCTCTAATAAAAATAAGTCCTACTGATATATCCTACTAATATAGTGTCTTAATGAATGGCATCCAATTAAGAGGGTAATAATGATTGATTGGTTTCAGAAAGTAGAAGTAAAGGAAAAATAGGAGTAAGTTAAATCTTTATTATTCATTTTTAAGAACTTTATTAAGATTTAGATTTTCATTGTTTCTGATGAAAATATTTTAAATGACAAATAATTTTACACTGAGAGAGGTTAACTTTCAAACTATGTGCTAAATATATATATTTCAGCAAATATATATATAAAATATTATAAATATTTCATGGACATAATCTTGAGGTTGCAAAGAATTTCTGAGGTACATGAGATCTTTAGGAATGAAAACATTTTGTACATTCATGAGAATTACTTCTAATTGAATGGTTCCTTATAGTGACTCTTAAAATATACAACCACAGATCATAGAATTGCCACCAAGAGCTTTATCAGTACAGAGCTCAGGTGCCGTACACAGATTAAATGTGCTGTAGCACAGGAGACATCCCCGTGTTCCTGATGTCTGCCTCTGGCAGGCAGTCTGGAACTTGAGATGATTGTACAGAGGAAGAGCTTGCCTAGGGCTGTCCGTGCCTAGAGGATGAGGACCCAGCCTAGCAATTTGACACCCCTTTTTAGGGAATGGGAGCTGTAGAACATCCTGAAATTTTTATCTTTTTGATGGTATCCACAGATCTAATTTTAATTAAATTACAGACATTTATAAAATTGCATAACAGTGGGTGAACTTATATGTTATTTTTTTACAAAATTGATAACCTTGACAGTAGATATTTTAGCTGGTCATTTTTCATCTGTCATTTCCTGACTTTCCTGACTCACAATATAATTAACTTTTGGGAGCTGTAGGGATGACAATCATGTACTTAGATCTGTCATGTTAAATGTTTGACATATGTATAATGACAGGTTAGAAGAAGCAAAGATTAAATATCTACATTTTTATGATATGAAATATGCTGTACTGGGAAAATGTGTGAGCAACAAAGACATTTTGGCTGACTGCTTTGTTACTTTGCCTGTTGGAATTACATGCCATTGGATTTAGCTTTAACTGTGCCTTGCATAGTTCATTTCAGCTTAATACTTTCATAAGATCCGTTGCTCTAAGTCCTGTTTTTCTTATACCATTCAGCTCTAGTTTCCTGCTTATCACCTTAGCTTATGGATTTGATTTCCATTTTCTCTAACTACTACTTTATCTTGTCTGTCTTCTTGCCAGCCTGCCATTCAGTTAACAATTGTCCATCTAAGAATGTCTTCACTTCTTTAATTTTAACACCCCCCATCCCACCTCTTCTAGACTACTTTTTTTTTTTTTGAACTACCAAACTACCTTTTTTGGACTGCCTTTAGGATAGCATAGGTATTAGACTGTTCTTGCTTGTATTTGTGTTTATTTTATGATTTAGATATGTGTCCATTTAACTAAATGCTTTTTTACCCTATTAAAATTACTATAGAGCAGTAGCTCTCAAACTTTTTGGTCTCAGGCCACTTTACACTATTTAATATTGTTTAGGACCAAAAAGAGCTTTTGTTTCTGTGAGCTATGCTTACCTAATAGTTACTACTTCAAAAATCGCAACTGAGAAATTTAAAAACTATTTAGAAATGATAAACTCATGTTAACACAAATAATATTTTCAAAGTGTGTATGTATTTTCCAAAACAAAAGCAACTTAGAGGAGGAGTATTGCTTTATATTTTACAAATTTCTTTATTGTCTAGCATAATAGAATCCTCTCATTTTCACATCTTCTGCATTCAATCATTTTTTGCTATCGCAGGTTATGTAGCCTCTTAACTCCATTGTACACTATGAGACAATGAAAGTTAAAAAGGCAAATAATAGTTTAATATTATTTTGAAAATAGTTTTGAGCTTGAAAACTCCCTAAAAGGGTGTCAGGGACCCCCAACGTGGTCCCTGCGAGAATAGTTTAATATTGTAGTGGATGCCCTTCATGATGCCCTAGACTTCTTTGTCCCTTGCTTATGATCTTTGATACCTGTTCATGGGTTGAATGGTTTTCTTATTGTATATTAATATTACATTTTATTTTCATAACTTCTGAATGAGATTTGTTCTGTTTGTGTCATTTATTGTCCTTAGGTTGATTCCTCAAAAGTAAGCTAATTGCAATTATTTTTGTAAATTAAAAACTTCAGTGTAGAAAGAGTGCAATAAAATTAGTGTATGTATAACTGAAATTGGCCAGTTTGGTCCTTTTATAGAATCACGTTTTTAAAATTACGAGTTTGGTTTCTCGTGAGGGAAATAACATATGTGGTGTGATGTTTGTTTTCCCTATAGTACTGTGCTAGGTACAGTCTTGATCCCTGTCTAGAGCAAGTTTGTGTTCTTGAGGGTTAATGCACAAACGTTTGGAAAGTTGATCAGAATTAAGCTTAATTCAAGGCTGTCTTCCTCCACAGACTGTTGTCATACTTTCCCGGCCCAGTGATACTGACTTCTTCCTAACAATGGCTGGGAAAGAATAGGGATATTTTATGGAGGAAGAGGGCCTTGAACTAAACTTTGGGAGTAGAAATGGACAGAGGAAAAGATAGTGGGCAGTCCAAGTAGAATGGAAAATAGCAACTTGGGCATGAAAACGTAGGACAAGTCAAGTATGGCATTCCTTTTTCTTTATTTAGTCAGCTTGAATTTTATAGGGATTACACACAGTAATTAGAATTTAAAATTTCACAATAGATTTGGCATGTATTTTATCAACACAGAGGAAGAGTCTTGATACCTCTTTGTGTAGTAAAGTGAGCTATATAAAATGGTTTAATGAATGATAAAATAGAATTATTTATCATTTTCAGTTTACATTTTTATGATGTGTGAGTTGTTCCTAGATAATTTTAGTTTTCAGAATGTCATTGACCTTCTTATGTCACTGAGATGACAGCAGCTAAGGTAACACTAATGACTCTTAGATGTGGATAGAAATCTTAGACCACCTTGCATGCTGTTAAAACTTTATAAGGTTATACCTTTAAGATTTGGTAGACTAGTACACCCCTCTGCTTGTCTGTTTTTGGCTCTTACAGGCATCGTGCACATATTATAAAATACACGTAGTCTGTTTCCTGTTGTAAATGGATTCTTTGTGTTGCAGCATGGAAAGCTTGCCATCCTAATTGGACGTTGATGTTTTCTTTACTAAAATATGCCCTTTACATGGATTGCTTTATTTTAATATAAAAGTAATAAAATATAAGTATGTAAAAATGAACATAACTGAAGGGGCTTCTGCTTATTGGGGAATGAGGTGCATGAGAAAAGCAGAGCAGATTTTCTATCACTGTAATAAAAATAGACTTTTCTAAACTGGCCATTCACCGTATCAGCTATTTTTGTAACATTTCTGTCTGTTTATTTTTCAGCTTTTTTAATCCAACTCAAATGAACTAAAACCAGAAGATTTTTTAAAATGAAGTAATATAAAGATTGACCTTATCTCACTCCCCTCCTTGCTTCTCTGCGCATCTCGCACCTGTCTGCTCTCTCACCCTTCCCATGTTCTCATCATTGTTGGTGCAAGATCTCTACAGCTTCTATCATCTGGATCAGCCTTATTATTACTAGGTTTCCTCAACCATCTCTTTCTTCAGATCATTCTAGTTGTGTTTCTCCATTGGCTTTTTATTTTGTTTTGGTTTTTGTTTCGGGCTTGCAGCTAGGTGCTTTAATTTCATTACCGTACTGTATTGCTCCTCAGCTTTATTTTTTACTTTCTCCTGTCTCATATTTAATTTTGTACTACATTTTGAGAAATAATATTGCAATAAAATTTACATTGTTGTAAATGGTTTAATTAGTTTTCGGATAATGTTTTAATCCAATCCTAAGTTTGAATTTTATTTTTCAGGAACTATAGAGTTATTTTGGAAATCAAATATGAACAGTTTCATCAAGTTCTTTTATGCTAGTACTAGTGTAATATATTGATTAAGTTGTAGTTGCTGATCAGTTGTGGGTATGGCCTCTGCCTCCCCAAGCGAGCACACTCCAGTTGAAGGATGTTAAGCTGGTTTAAAATATTAATATAGAAGATCAATGGACTCTTTACTGAATAAGTATTTTTGACACCTAATTTTGATGTACCTAGACTTTTGTTTGAGGTATTACTATAAAGACTTCAAAATAAATAAAAGAGCTTTACATTTGGGGTGGAAAATCCATATTGGAATGCTAAATTTCTTCTTTTTTACAGAGAATACACATTGGCAAGTTGAGAACTATCAACCTGTGAAACAGTATGCAGATTTGTGTCTTCCACTGTATCACATCTGCTAAAATTTTAGTTTTTAATATCAATTGTTTTTCTCTTTTGCTTAGTCTAATAGCTCTGTTTTGCTTGTTCTCAAGTGATACAATGATCAATAATGCTTTCACTGTTTATCTGCTTAAATTCATTTGTGATACACATAGTTCGATCTTTTTTAAGAAGGCTCCTCTTGGTTCTTAAAACCTAAGTTTCTTACTCTCATCCACATACTCTTTTCTAAGACTATCTGTTTAGCATCTTTCTGGCTTTTTGGACTTTCTAACACGTGGTTTCCTTAGATCAGAGAGTTCTTCTAAAGTAATAAAAGTGGTTTTACTGGAGGTGGGGAAAACAGCACTTGTGGCATCATGTGATTAGCAATTCAGTGCAAAGGGTTTCTATAATCTCTTATGAAAGATATTGTCCCAGCTATATTTTATTTTAGACCAGAAATGTACTGAAGACCTTCATGAATTTTGTTTGATTCACATTCTACCGTTTGGAACAGAATCAATTTAAAATAATGGAATTCACAAATTTACATTTACAAATGTACATAGAAATATTTTTGTATACAAATACATATTTAATAGCTTGCATATAGATTTTTGTAGAGGCATCTCTGCTATGAGAATACATTATTTAATGATAAACTTTAGGTTTGAAGTTAATTATTCAATTAGAACATAGTTTTTTAACTCTCTTACAGATAATTTGTTTTCTAGAACTTTTGGTAGAAAACAAGTTTATTTTTTTTTACATTGTCATGCTGCCACATTTACAGCAACTAGGGTATTTAAAAAATCCTGTAATAGAGAATTTTTCTAATCATTAACAGAAACAATTTTTTTTTTACATTTTTTGTAGTATATTTGTAGCAACCAGGATTTTTTAAAAAAAGAAATGGCAAAATTAGTCATTTTTAATCTGTTTTCATTGCATGTCTACATATTGAGAGAGAAGTTTAGAAACCTGTCATCTTGGACATAAAGATATAAGTTTAGCATACTCTTTTAATTCTAGATTATTTGTGATCAACATTTGATTTCTAATTGCCTAAAAAATAGTATGCCAAATACGCGTCAGTCATATAGCATCAACTTTTTATTAACCTCCCTAAACTATCAACTTTGTTTTGAAAATTTGCATTACTTTTTCTTAAAATAGTGTGGGAAACCAAAAATAGCCTGCATGTGTGTTGTTTTTAATTCCTTGAGGCTGAAGGAGTCACAGTTTGATTCAACAATGAAAATATACTGCATGCCAAAAAAAAAATGTAGGGATAAAAGTTAACACCAGGTTTTAAAGATGATTGCCAATTAGTAATATTTTGAAAATAACCGATATATTTCTAAATTAATAAGATGTACATGTAAAGTTATTTTTGTTTTTCTAGGTAGTTGGCAAAAAAGGAGAAAGCCACTAAAGTTCAAAAGACACTGGAAGACCATATTGCAATCAGATCTACAGCTCCTGGATAATTGCTTGATTCTCGCCAGAGACTGTCAATATTCCATTCATTGTCGTTACCAATAAATCATTGCTTTTGTTCAGATGATATCACTAGTGTTTCTATTGTAATCTTGATACATGCAATTGTAAATAAAAGTCACTACTTTTGCCAAGCTTAATTTTTGTCATTCTAAATAAGTATTTTCTCTTTCTGTTTATTTGAAAATTGGACAACTTCTGATTTTAGAAGAGGCTTAAGAGTCTGGTAGCATATTGAGTGAAGGTCAGTTTCTCTCCTTGGAGGAGCAAAACTGTTTTTGGGAATTGAGTACATGTGCCCTCATGTAGACACACACACACAGAGCAAGTGATTTTGATAAATGGACTTAGAACAAATAACCATGTTCAAATGAGTACAACACATATATTTATTAAACAATAGTTAGGCACCTGGGTTATAGAAATTACTCAAATTATAAACTACCAGAAATAAAACAAGTTTAATGAGATGTAACTGTTCTCACTTCAAATTGTTAGTTATGGGACTACAGATATTAATCCCTTCTGGATAAAAGTTTGAGTCAGCCATTGGAGATATGTTGAAATCTGACAGGAAAGTACAGAACTAAGAATTCATGAAGTAATATGAATTAATATCTTCTAATCAAGTATTTTAGCTACCAAAAGATGCAGTGTAAGTATTTAGAGAACTTGTTTTTAAGGTTGAAAATGAATTGGCCAAATGTATATGTTTAAAAGGTCTTTCACCAAACTCTGGCAAAACAAAACATCTGTTTCTTATTCTTCAAACTAATCTATGAAGTATTGGTAAGTCTAATTTTTTAATTTCTCTTTTTGAAATTTAATATTTTAAAAATGAAAGGTGTACATAAGGCAATTTTGATTCAGTTAATACATTTGAGGGCATTTTTGTCTAGGAATATGGTTGAGATATTTTGCCTTTGGGAGACCAATGTATTTATACATGTTTATGAAAAAAATACAGAAGTTTTTTGTGTTAAAATAGTCACTTTCTGGAACCCTGGCGTCATTAGATAATGTTTAGTTCCTTTGTATGTAAGCACATTAACTGGTGGTGTGATGTCTTTATATCTTAGGTATTTTATTTTTATGTTGCCTTGGGCAAGTGAAGGCAGAAGGGCAAGAAATAAAAGTTTATAACAATTCTTAATGTAGACCATCTCAGATTAATCACGTCTGAAATTAAGGATAAGATTAATATCAGTTTTGTTTTACACTTTATATACTTATTAATCTTTTTGAGTAATTGTTAAAGTGCCTCATCTGAAGTATTGCTGACCTCATCCTATTTTATACTTGACAGTTTGAAAACCCAGTGAAGGTAATAACATATTTGTAAAGGATTGGGCATCAGATTTATATTGTTTGTGACTTTTTTGTAACCCAGTTGGTTGCGTTATACAAACATTCCGTAATTGAATTGTGAATAGTGAAAAATGAATGTTTATAGGTGACTGTAACATGTTTCACTATGGAAAGTTTTACAAATAAAATGCGTAGTTGACATTACTTAAATTACCAAGCTGAAATGCTGATATTTTCTCCTAAAACTGCATGTGTGTGTGTATAGACACACACATATGCACACATATATATTAGATATGTAACTGAATTTTCCAGATGAATAAGAAGAGCACTTGAAAAACATAACCCTAGTTATTTTAACTGAAGCCATCCATTAGTGTTTTCTGGAAAACTAATACTAGGTTTATTGTTTGTTTTGTCAGACATGGGAAAAAAATACCTCACAAAACTTGTCTCTTTTGCGTATTTTGTTAAGTCACAGAGTGCATTATCTGATAGGAAACAACAATGAAATACCCTGTCAGTAATAGAAACTGAAGAATTCCAGTACAGTCTTGGCCAGCACAAGGCAAGAGTAGGGCATGTGTGCACAGACTATCATACTCTTGTGCCCATGGCAAGCATTTGTGATACGTTTTGCCCAAATTGTCCCCCAGTCTCACTGTTCTGTTGCAGGTAGCCACTTCATTGAGTTGCATGTGACTTCAGACATGTCAGCCATCTTCGTCTCAAGGCTTGAGAATGTTTGCTGTTCTTTTTGTAGCATTTTCAGGTGTTCTTTTATTATACACCTTAGCATATAGTGTGTGGCTGCCGTTAATACACTTGATAAGAAGAGGCTTTTTTTCACCTAGAATAGTTCAGATCTTAACATGGTTCTTTTAATGTCTAGAATAAATCTTTAATACTGTAATAATAAAGCATTTGAGTTGAGTAAGTCAATGTAAACCCTCTCCTTTGTAAGTTTTAAAAAATGTCTAAAGACATTTAGGTCTTACCCACGTTTCTTGTAATTACATAATTCAGTTCGGTAGATTTTTTTGTATATATCTTCTCAGATCAGTCATTTATAAACTTAGATAATTTTGTTTTTAAAGAAAAGTTAACAATAAATCTGAATCCTAAAGGACAACTTTGAAAGAATATTTGTGTTCACTTAGCTTTAATACCTGTTATTAGAGGTGTTATGCTACATTTTACAAACTTTTCCAAACACATGTATGTTTTATACATATAGCATGTTTGTTAGGTAAATAAATCTTAAGATACTGAATATTTTATTCCCCAGTTACTCTTACTTAAGGAAGAATATTGATGTCGTTTTAGCATATTTTCACAGGCTGTTTTATTTTTAGATCAATACTTCTTTGATATGCCCAACACAATAAGAATAAGTGGGTAGAGTAGAGATTTTTACAGGCTAATAAGATTACATTTAAACTTTGTGGCTCATGCAAAATTATTAATTGGAGAATATGTACATTCTGCCCATAATGTTAGGATTTGGATATGCAACTAAAACTGTACAGAGCTTGGAATAGTATTAAAATCTATGATCTGTAACCCTAAACCTGCCATTCTCTTTCCTCTGCACTTCCTATGCTTCTCTTTGTTAAGTTCATATGGGAATTCTGTTAAATTGAACAGGCCAGAATTTGCTGTGAAAACATGATTGTTGGGTTGTACTTAGACATGCATTATTGGCACGTTATTCCACTTTGGAGCAGGGTCTTTGAACTTTGAATCTCTGCTCCTCCTACTTGTAAGCTATGTCATCTTAAGTAACATCCTTAGGATCTTGAGTTTCGTCTGTAAAAATGAAAACATTACCTATGGAGATTAAGTGTGTGTTACTTTGTATCTGGAACAAGGATAACTGCTGTCCCCACTGCCGCTGCTTTTTTAAAAGGCCATCCATCATTTGTTAGGCATAATGCACTAGCCTCCTAATTGTCTCCTGGCCTCTAATGTCCTTCCTATGGCTGCTAGTTATCTTTCCTTTCCTAGGTCTTCATAATGTAATCTCTCCTCTAGCCTTCTCTCCCCCCCCCCCCGCCATTTTTCCATGGTGTGCTACACTGTATGAGGAGTTACCAGAACGTACCCTGATACCTAATGCCTTCCTCTGATTTACCTTGTCCACCTGGCAAATTGTACTTACCTATAAGTCTCAGTCCAAGCAAAACTGAGAGATAACACACATAATGATTGTGTACGCTTTCTCTGTTGCCATAGCACCCCATGCCTATTTCATCCTGATACTTAGCAAACTGCATTGTAATTATAATCTTATTTGTTCTACTAGCATATGAGCAGTAAAGCAAAGATTTGTCCTTAGTACCAAACCAAAGTTATTTTGATCTCTCTCATCAATAAACACAATATTGAACGAATTACCAGGTTCCAAGAGGAGATGCTTGAGGTAAGTCTGAGAGATTGTAGGAATTTGCAGTTTAGCAAGGTTAAGAAGAGAACTTAGCAGAAGTAAAAGAATGAGAATTAAAAGAGACTTTTTAGGGAGGTGAGGGGGAAGATGAAGCTGGAATAGCAAGCAGAAACCATAACATGAAGCTCCTTTCCATGTGAGAGATGGCTCCCTCCTTAACTTAGTGGGAGGAAGGAGTTAAAGAGGGGTCTACAATGACCCAAGTGTTTCATTTCGACAGCTGGATGTAGAAATGTTGGTTCTTAGGAAAAGCAGCATGTTTGGAGGGGGAGTTGAATATGGTTTTGGACACATTGCCTTCAACAATGTATCTGGAGTGCTTTCTTGGCTTTCAGGTGGAGATGTCTAGTAGGTACACAGGGATGTGGTTTTAGAGCTGAGGGCTGGAAGTGGGGAACTAGGAGTCATTTAGATGATGAGAGTTGACAGGTGTATGAAATGGTAGCATCTAGTGAGAATAGAAAGGAGAAGGAAATGAAGGTGCAAATAGTATGGAATATTAATAAATATTAAGGAATTGGCAGAAAAGGAGCCTGGAAAGCAAAGTTTAAGCAGGAATGTAGATGAAAAAACGAGGAGTTGTTAAAGTGTTAAACGAAATCAGGAGGGACCTGTCATTATTAAATGTAAAAACATTGAACTTAGTAGGGAGAGCCAATCGTCAGTCCTTTAAGTTGTGGAAACAATCATTGTAGTCCTTGATGACAAAAATCATTGACCATATTAATATTCTTTTGTTTGAAGGGGGGATCAGCAGACAGAATGATTCTGAAACCCCTCTGGCAAAGAAGTTTATAAGCTTTCATCATCTACCATTGAACACAGTTTTACATGATGATTACTAAGGAATGGAGATGGATGGCAAAGTTCCATAAGAGAATATGAAACACTGCTTTGAAGTTGTCATTAAAGGCTTTAGTCTTTCCTTATAATCAGCGCTTTTTCTCTTGTATTTTGTTTGTAATGATAAATTTTGTCTCATCTGTCATTCTAGAACGTTCTTTCATGACTGCTTTTATTCTCTTAAAAGTTTCTAATTTCACAAAAATGATTGCTCTGTCAGAGTCTTGAATGGGTCATTTAGGTTTCTTAGTAATCAGATTTCTAATTTTATGGGGGATTATTGAATGTGTAAGTTGTTAAAACTTGCCCTTTGGGTTTTTGAGTAGTCATTTCCCCCACCCTCTACCACATCCACAGTTTTGCTTGTTACCCATGGTCAACTGTGGTTTGAAAATATTAAGTGGAAAATTCTAGAAATAAACAATTTATATGTTTAAAATCGCGTGCTGTTACGAGTAGCGTGATGAAATCTCACGCAGCCCGGGATGTGACTTCTCCCTTTGCTCAGTGTCTCCACACTGTAGATGCTCCCTGGCCAGTAGTCACTTAGTAGCCACCTTGGTTATCGGATCGGCTCTTGAGGAATCATGATGCTTGTGATCCAGTCATCCTTATTTTACTTCATAATGGCCCCAAAGCGCAAGAGTCGTGATGCTGGCAATTTGGATATGCCACAGAGAAGCTGTAAAGTGCTTGTTATGTATGTCATAAGGTCAATAATGACCATACTCCTGCAGCCCTCCATCTCACTCTGCCACAAGTTCCTCTGGTTTTTCACAGTCAGGTTGCGGGAATTTCTTTTCCCAGCACTGGAACCCTGAGCTGGGGAGCCAGTGTGGAGCTGGGACCCCTTGCTCCTGGGTGGGGGAAGGTGGAGAGGGGTCTGCTGCCAGGATAACGCTACCAGTTCTCCACCACCGCACACAGTGTGGGAATAGCCTGTTTCGTGTCTCTGCCCCTCCTACTGGTCTCGGGGGGCCTCTTATGTATTTCCCCAGTTGTAGGACTTCTGTTCAGCCAGACCTCAGGTGACTCCAGTGATGGTTGTTCTGTGGTTTTATTGTGATTTTGATGTGGTCATGAAAGGGGACGAACACAGTATCTACCTTGTATGTCATCTTGACCAGAATCCTCAGCAGTTTAGTCACATAACTTTCATTACAGTATATTGTTGCAACTGTTCTATTATTAGTTATTGTCAATCTCTTAATGTGCCCAATTTATAAATTAAATTTTATTATGTCTATATGTATAGGAAAAACATGGTATATACAGTCTTCAGTACTATCCAAGGTTTCAGGCATTCATTGGGTGTCTTGGAATACAACCCCATGGACAAGGCAGGACAACTGTAATATGCGACTCCTTTACCAGATCCCTATAAAAATAGCATGCAGTTTCATTTCCCTGGCTATGTAATTCTCTCAAAGAAGTCAACACATTGACAGCATTAGGGATGCTTCTGTATGGATTTAGCCTTGATTACAGGTGACTTTTAAGTTTAAAAATGGGTATTTAACAATAACGACAACAAAAAACAATGGCAGGAAGCCTGGGCATAAGTGCATAGATCAACATAAACCACTAGGATAGGTCATACTGAAGTGAATGGGTGTCTTTTAAAAGGTAAGGTGAATAGATGCCACTTCATCTGATTTTTTATTTGACTCTAGTAACTGCAAGGGGATATTTGGTGTTTACATTTTGGTTTGAGTTTTTACTTAAAAATTTTTTTCCTGGGATTTAAAAATTCTTAATTCACAATTTATGTAAGAGAAAGCTTTGTTGTTTCCTTTTACCAATCAAAATATGGAATCCATTGAGTTTGGGAAATCCTAAAAACATTGGTCCAACATACTTGCTTTCAGAGTGCCTTAATACAGTTGTTACTAGGACTTTAATATATGTATGCCATTTCTGGAATTAACTGCTTTATGGACATATCACTTTATTATAAAGCTGGCAACCTCTTAGATGGAACGGGATAGGCCTCTTTGGATGGTTTACGAACCATTCTCTATTTATAGCAGTTTTCCTCACCCAGAACAATATCTCAGATATATTTAGATAAAAAAAAGATTATTAATTGCCTCAGTATGGTACAAGCCCAAAGTTATTTAAACTGCATACATGTGCATGCACATGTGCATGCAAGGACACACACACACACACACACACACACACACACAATGAAAAATGTAAGAAAGCAAAATCCTTTCATGACAAACACTCACCAAACAAGTAATAGAAAAGAACTTCTCTGTTCTGGTAAAAGGCATTTAGGAAAACCCACAGCTAAAATACTGGTCAAAGCCTGAATGCTTTTCCCTGAGGTAAGGAACCAGACAGGAATGTCAGCTCTCACCACTTCTAGAGGTTCTTGTGAGGTTAATAAGACAAGAAAAAAAAGCATCCAGATTGGAAAAGGATTAAAACTATATTTGCAGTTGACATGACCTTGTACGTAGAAAATTCTAAAGGAATCAACTAAAAAACTATTCAGACTAATAAAAATATTCAGCAAGTTTTCAGGATACAAGACACACACACACACACAAACACACACACTAATTGTGTGTGTGTTTGTGTGTGTGTGTGTGTGTGTATAAACTGATTTTATTTCTATATACTTGCAGTAAAAATTGGAAAAATAAAATTAAAGGAACAATTCCACTCGCAATAGCACCAAGAGAATTAAATACTTAGAAATAAATTTAAATAAAGAAGTATAAGAAGTATACTCTGTAAAGTACAAAACATTGCAAAAGATGTAAATAAATGAAAAACATCTCATGTTTTTGAATTAGATATCTTTTCTAGATATCTTATTTTTGTTGATTTTTAATTTAATTCCATTTCTATAATAGAACGTACTCTAATATTTTAATCTTTTGGAACTTTTTGAGATTTGTTTTATATCCCAGCATAAGAATCTATCTTGATAAACGTTCTATGTGCACTTCAAAAGTGAATATTCTGTATGAATATTCCGTAGTTGTAGAGTTTAATACTTTTTATAATTATCAATGAGATCAAGGCGGTTGATGATATTGTTAAGGAAATCTGTACCCTTACTAATTTTATTGTTTGTTATTCTATTTATCAGTGAGGGAGTAGTTGTAAACTTCAACTATGATTGTATATTTGACTTAAATATATATACAGTATGTCTTTCTGATGAATTCACCCTTTAATCACAAATGTCTTTTAATACTCTGGTAATGTTCTCTGTCTTGAAGTTCATTTATTTTGTTTGAATTTAATATAGTCCCTCTAGCGTTCTGATTATTTGTGTGGCATAGCTTTTACAACTTTTTACCATTCAATGTATCTGTGTCTTTGTATTTTAAATACATCTCTTGTAGAAAGCATTTAGTTGGATTCAGTGTGACAATATCTGTCTTTTAATTGGAATTATTCTGTTTACATTTAAATTAATGTTTGATATAATTTATTTAGGTCTCCATTTAATTTTTTTCCTAGTTTTCCCATCTGTGTTTAGTTTTAGTCTTTTTTTTTTTTTTACCTACCTCTTTATGTGTTAATCAAAAATTTCATAACTCCATTTAAATTTCTCTTCCATCAGCGGCTATTCTAGGAAATGCATTGTGTTGGTAGATACACACAGATTTAAAGTTGAACCTTTATATGTAAGAAGTGAATTTAATTTCTAGTCATGTTCTTTACCTTAAAGTCTAGTTTACCTGTTTCTAATGTACGGCATTTACTTTCTTTGGAATGGGTAGGTTTACTTCACTTTCACCAGGCTGGCTTCCCATGGCCCCAGGTCCCCAGACCACTCAGCACCAGTCTGACTCCCAGAGACATAGATTACAGACCAGCTCCCATGGGCCTCGGCTCCCGGGCTGCTCCAGTGCCAGACCTGCTCCTGAAGACCCAAACCCAGGCTGGCCTCTGAGGCTCAGGCTCCAGGCCCACACTAGCTCTAGGCCCCAGCCACAGGGAGGTTCCTGTGCAACAAGCATCCAGGCCCATTCCAGGACAGACCAGCCCCCACACATCTAGACACCGGGCCTATCCCGGTGATCCTGGTGCCTGGCTGACTCCATGGGGCCAGAATCCAGGTCCACCCACACAGGCGCAGGTCTAAAATCCATCACTAGAGACTCCAGTGCCAGGCCTAACCCAGTGAACCCAGGCACTAGGCTTGGTCCCTCTATACTCGAGCATTAGGTCTCCCACATGCTGACCCAGGCACCAGACCTGCCCGCCCGAGGACTCGAGCAATGAGCTGGCCGGGACACCACACCAGATGGCCCACCCAGAATCTCCGGATGAGCCGACTGGTGAAAGGCTTGCCCTTGAATTAAATATACATAATATTTAATTTAAAAAATATATTATATGTATATTTAAATTCCACAAAACCCAGAACAAATTGATAAGGCCTCTTTGACTTTGAAGTAGTGATTGGCTATATCTTTACATGATTACTTTCTTATTTACCAGAACCAAGAAGTGAGCAAAGTCGGTAGGAATTTTGCCTTTATTACCAAGTTCAAGAATATATTTCCAGTTTACAAGGGACACCGTAGCTAGAGAGCCACAGTCCTGATAGCGATCATGCGCACGTCAAAGCCTCAGTCTGCCAGTGTGTCGTCCCTGGCATGACGCGTCCCCCATGCCCGGGAAGCCCGTGCTGAGCAGGGATTAGAATGCCAGCATCTGATGCACAGGGTTGCTTCCTGCTCCCCCTTGGAGTCCTGACAAGAAATGACCTTGTTCAATCCTGCTGAGCTTCCTAGATTTACTGGGCTTATAGCAACACATGGGAAGGAGATTATGTTTATTTTTAAAACGTAAAAAAATTCAACCTTCCCAAGGCCTTTGTGGTGTCTATGTGCGACAACACAAACACACACACACACGCACATGCAATGTATGTATAATCACTTCTAATTAACTTCAGCTCTTCCTGCAAAACTAAGTGTGAAGTCTTAAAGACTTGTCAGCTTCTCTGCCTGTGAAATTTATCTACTTCTAATTGTGAATAACAATACATTCAAGGTTAGCTATAAATGACTCAGATTTCACAGAAATCCGAAGTCTTAAAATCACATTTGAAGATAAATATATTTATGCAAAACACTTTTGTAGTATGCTTCCAGATCAAAATATAGTTATTTATGCTTATCCAAAATGCCCTTTTTTTTTTTTTCTAGAGGAGGAGGATGTGTTTTTCTGGCATCTGTGAAAAAATAGATTTGATTGATTTCAAAGTAAGCCCAGATATAAAAGGTCTAAAGCAGCAAAGATGGCTAAAATGTAGATGAGTATATCATTATAATGGATTGAAAAATGAATGCAGTTTACAACTTCACAAAATAAAATATTCAAAGAGAAATATTAAATAAGATTAAGATTTTTTTCTACCTTCTCTGTAGCCCAGTACTGTAAACTCTTCCAGACTTCACCACTAGATGTCAGGATGAGCCCAGTGAAATACAGTAGTCAGTTTTCCTAAATACAGTCTTTTACAGAACCTTTTAAAGTTTTTCCTGATTGTGTAGTTAGTTTGGATAAGAAGCAATTTCCTCCGGGGTTTTGTGTCAAAATATTCATTGTGGATTAATTTTAAGTAAGATATTTGAATCTATTAGAAAATGCGATCGGTTATCAAATGCTGGGAACTGAACCTATTAAAGCCTGAGTAATATCTCTAGGGAGAAAGAATGTCATGTGCCTTGTGGAGTAGCTGTGCTGTGCTAAGGCCTGCTTTTTACTAAGATTAGTTTAGGGTCCACCCGCCTTCCTTTCCTTCTGAAATAGGCATGGGCTTGTCAGATGAGCAGTCACCAAGACTTCATAGGATTGTTTATAAAACTAGGCCAGTGAAAGAAATGATAAAGGGGAGGACCTTGATAGTCCAGTGAGAAAGTTTGAATTTAGACTTTGAGATTCACTAATGAAAGTAATTCTGGAGTACTAGAAGTGATGGGTTGAAGTTTAGAGAGAAAGACTTTGATTCAGTATAAAGAAGAACTTCCTAAAAATAAAATAGCCCGTCATTTAAATCCTGCAACCTTACGAAGCAGTGGGGTTTTAAGCACCAACAGGGTGGCCCTCAGTGGGCCAGAGTGAACTTCTTTTTGGGGCGAGAAGTAAGACTAAGTGACCTGTATGATAACTGATCCATGATTTCTACACTTAGTGGTGACAATTATTCAACAACTAAGAAGGCAGCAAGAGAAAAGGGTTGAGAATATGTATTTAGGTAAGTGCAAATCTGCAAATCAATATCTGAGTTCACTTAACCAAGGAAAATCAAGTTCTTAAAGCCCCACAGCCGGGAACTGTGCTGGTTGTGCTGGTCGGTGGGACTCTCCCTGGGAAAGACTGGGAGAAGGCAGCACTTGACTGTGAGCCTCTCAGCGCTGTTTTCCCAGTCCTCACCCCAAGGGCACATTTCTTCTGTGCCAAGGTCATAAGGTCTATTTGCCCCCTCTTCTTCTAACCAAAAGTTGATCTTGACAATCTAAACAGTAAATCCACGAGTAACTTAAGTGATAGTTTTTTCATTGTGTTGCTTTCTGGTGGGGAACAATGCCTCCAGGCTAAAACAAAGGAGTAAAAGTCAGTCTGGGAGTGGAAGATCTTGGCTGGCCACCATGCAGGAAATGGGTCCTCGCCTGACCTCCTCACATTTGCCTTTCTGCCAAGATGATAAACCCCAGAGTAAGGCTGGCCCTTGAAGTATATATCACATGAGCTGCAGAGATTGATAAAAAATAAAACAAAAAA
>CM053504.1:77651455-77686006 GCA_028627145.1 Eidolon dupreanum | reverse complement strand
CCCAGACCACTGCAAATAAACTCAGTGTGTTAGCCCGAGCAACCTTCCAAATGATTTCCTCGAGGAGTACTAAAATGCAGGAACCAGTTGAGTACCTCCAAAGACCTGGAAGCTCTGGTCGGTTAACACTGGCCCAAAGAACAATCACAAGATTCTTTGGCCTTGACTTTTCAATACCACTGTCTGAGTTAACTGTGGTTCATCATGGAATAATAGGCGTGAGGTGAGGGAACATTCCAAACCACCATTATCTTGTACCCGGATTACTGCAATGGCTCCTCTCTGTCTCCCTACCCTATTCCCCTTGAGCCTTTGTCCAATGGAGCAGCTGTTAATGTCATTTAACACTCCACTGCTCCAAACCCTGCACTGGCTCTTCATTTGACTTGAGCAAAAGCAAAGTCCTGACAGTGATTCACAACGCCTCACCCCCCTCCAGTCTGGCTCTTGCCCCTGCCCGCCCCTTTTTTCCTCTGACTTTGTCTCCCACTCCTTTCGTTAACTCAGTCTCCTGGGTTGACTCACACTGGCTGACCCGTTGTCTCTCCATTATCCCAACTCTGGGCTTTTGTGCTGGTTGTTGCTACTCTTTAGAGCTCCCTTCTCCCAGATATCTCAAAGCCCAGCTCCCTGGTCTCCTTCAGTCTTTACTCAGGTGTCACCTTCTCACTGCCCTCCTCCTAGCCACTCCATCTGAAAGTATAATATCCCTCTTCCCACCACGAACTCACCAATACCAGTCCCCCACTCTCTACCCCTCTCCCTTGCTTTTTTTCCTTATCAATATCCAAGAAGCCAAATATTCTACTTGTTTATCTGCCTCCCCCAGCAGAATGTAAACTTCACGAGGATAGAAGTCATTGTCTCTTTTGTTTACTGTGGGGTCTAAATGTCTAGGGAAGTGCTGTGCACATACTTAGCACTCAGATATTCGCTGAGGGAATGCATGAATGAATGCAAGCCATCTCACTGTGTTCCATACTACATTAGGCTCTTAAGGGTTTCCAGGTAAAGTAATGAAAAACTGCAGTGAGATTTAGATGTGATGTTTTTGTGGAAATCACACAGAACTGTGGATGAGAAGAACCAGATTGTCATTCAGGCTCTGAGAAAGTGTCCCTGTGTGACTTTAGGCAAGTTGCGTAACTTCTCTGCGCCTTAGTGTTCCTACTGTATAAATGAGAAGACTGATGCTGGTCTTAACTCACTCATAACGTTTTATAAGAGTAAAATGAGACAAGGCATACAAGCACTAAGAAGGGTTACACATCCCATTCAAAGGCAGAAGGCTAATCTTTCAAACACGAAATGTATGTTTGAAAGAGAAAGACTGAAGAGAGGTTCTGAATCTAATATTGAGGAAAAAATATGCAAAGGAGTGAGGGAATAGAAACATGGAATGCTCAGTATGTAAAGAAGTCCCAAACAGAAATAATTTAGGAGAAGAGGATGTTGAAAGCATGTGTCATTTGACTCCATAGCAGTGTCTGGGGAGGTAAATTATTCTTTGCCCAAAGCAAAGTAGGCCAAGTGATGAGAAGGATTGGATTGTGTTATAATAATGACAATAGCAACCACTTTATTTTCTACTGTGAGCTACATACTGTGAGCTTTAACTGAGTTATTTAATCCTCACTATCCTATGAGGGTAGGTATTAAGATTTCTGTTTTATGGCTCAGAATACTGTGGCTTAGAGAAATTAAGGAATTTGACTGAGGTCACACACCTAGTGCTTGCAGTGTCAAACCCGTCCTCTTTTCATCCTACAACCCTGCTCTCCGTTCATTCTCAGTCGAGTGAGAAAAGAACTGTGGATAAGGATTCTACACATAAAATCCACATTTTTTATAAGGTTAAATGTTCATGTTCTTTCTTATAATCAGTATCTCACAATGTACTACATAGTCAAATGCCATCTTTCATCATTCCCCAGCAATTGCCTTTCTGTTCATCTTATCTCATTAAACGACTTTGAATTTTCCACAGTACCTAACATAGTCTGGGACATGCAATGGGTCCTCAATTAATTGTTTGGTTAAATGAATTCAGTTTCCTGAATGCTATTAAACTACTACCTGACAATTTTTAGGAGACTAGAATTTTAAGTCTTCTCAGTCCCCTGCCCCCACCCCTCTGAAAGGAAATGAATATTAGATTAGAGAAGTCAGTGAAGAAGAGAAGGTTCCATTTAAGGATTTTTACAAGAGTGAGTCGATGGTGATGATCTTGACTCTTATTTGTACCTTTAAATAGACTCAGGAAACTTTAAACATTTTAACCCAAAACACATCGATGTATAAATTCATTTTTGCAAACTTTCCAGCTTAGAAAAGGGAAGTTATTCATTTTCCAAAATGTGAACAATATATAAAAAAGGAATTGATCTAATTTTACACCCAATTATATAATGCTGGGATAGTCATGGTTTAAAGCACCGCAAACACACTCCAGCTCTGGAGAAGGAGAAGCCAATTTTCAGAGAACCGACATATTTTCTTTCCTTCTACAGGGTTGTATTGAGAAATCACCACAAACTATTATAGTCTAAATTACTGCTTAACCTAAAGGCCTTTTAACTACCTTAAAATGATTGCCCACAACTTGGCATTGAGAAGCCTGAAATCACAGCAGACGTAGCTAGAATAAAAGAGGAAAACAAAATGTAATGAAGATGTTTATATTCATTCAAAAGTCTATATGTGTATTTAAACAGAAGTTTTGGCCAAGCTTGCCTTTCAAGTTTCTTAGGACATTTTCTGTTGAAGGGAGAATGGCAAGGAGAAGCTATGTTCTTCCAATTCTGAACAATCTATGTTGTGCTCTCCAGCTCCATGAGAGACAAAAAATTAATTTAGATGTACTTAATACCAAAGAACATACTATAGAAACTGAAAATTAATCTCACATTTTTTCATTTTTTTCACTGTACGCAATGGAAACATTCTTTATTTTTTTACAAGTGGAGAAGTAAGGAGGCAGACTGTGTATTTATTCTCTCTTCCTTATTGTAAAGTCCTTTTAATATGAACGTTGACATCACTTAACAACCATGCTGCAGACAAGTAGGATTTTAGTAACTGTTTTCTCTACTTAGGTCTAAAGTACATACGTTAACTCACATCTTTTCTATATGGTAGTAGTTTCCAATTAGTATAAATTTATAAAAGTTCAGGACTTTAGCTTGTCAGTGTTGCACCATCCCCCTAAACAACATCTGTGATGTCTGAAAGAAGAACAAAATCATGAGCAAGCTAGGTGGAATGGGAGGAAAAATCTAGAGACATTTCCTATTGACTCTAATTAAAGAATTTTTGCAAATCATCACTTACACCTTGGCTTGTACACTGTGCAGTCGGCCCTGGCTTTTAATTTGCTTTCAAGAGCAGTTCAAGGTGTGGATATTGATCTATAAACCCCCGATGGTTGATCCCTGGGTACTGAGCTACATCTCTTTGTGTACCATTGTGACAGCTGAGGTCAATTAGAGTGCTGGCTAACAATTCTCCTCCCTAAACACCCTGAAAAGCTGTCCTTGATAAAGCACCCCCAGCTCACAAGTCTTTTTTCCTGGATGGCCTGGGTCCGAAAGAATTGCAAAGCAAGGTCACGTAGCCAAAATCTCCATTCTACCCACTTAGGTCATTTTACTTTCTCAGGCTTGGGTACTTACCCCCCCCCCCTTTTTTTTAAACTTAATTTATTTGAACCTGGGTATCACAAATAGTTCTTGCTGGAACTGTCTTCCAGTGTCCATGGAGCATACAGCGTTGATGTCAGTGCTACTCAAAGCATGGTCTGCCAACTAGCAGCATCATCTGGAAGTTTGTTAAATATGCAAATTCTTGGGCTCCATCCCACACCTACTGAATCAGCAGCTCTGGGGATAGGGCCAGAGCACTGTAGTTTAATAAGCCCTCCAGGTGATGCCAATAAACACTTAGGAACCACTGGTACACGTGATGATTTCAGGAACTCTGAGAATTCCCCCACCACCTCTTTCACTCCACACCATGTCAACCTCTCCACCTGTTACACACCTGAACTTTCATCGGACTAACATCCTTTCTTAGTTTAGAGCTTTGGATCTTGCAAGATGCAAATGCCTATGAGCACTTTAAGCTGTCATCAGTTATTTATATCTTAGTATGAACAGTTCCACATTTTTCTCGTTGTACTAGGAAAACGGACTCAAGATGCTGACCTTCAGGTGGGGAGGGGTGCCCTAGTGTTTGAGAGGAAAATAGTGTAACCAGGAAGAAGCAGGGCACTAAGAAAAAACTTCCTTTGAGTTATCATTTTATTTGGTATGAGCTTTATGTCTTGTTTATCTGAGACAATTTGCAGAGGAATATTAACAGGCTAATAACTCCTTGGCAAACAGCAAAAATATTGAAGGATCCAGCATATTAAACAAAGAAGCATTTTTGCTTAGAACTGGAAAAGTGAAGATTAGTCAGCGTGTCCCCAAAATGTTAATAATTCCCCTTTCCATTTGTCCTACACCAGTTTCCATGTTAGGTTCTCTTCTTTATTATTGTTTGTCCGGAAGTTTGAAAGCTTTATCTCCACCATAGAAAGAAAAAAGAAAAAAGCTCATACAGGAATACCTCGTTTCATTGCACTTCACAAATACTGTGTTTTCATTAACATTGAGGCCAGACCCTCCCCACCAGCAAAAAAGACTGATTCACTGAAGGCTCAGATGATGAATAGCATATTTTAGCAATAAAATATTTTTAATTAAGGTATGTACATAACTTTTGTATGTACTGGGAAAGCAAAACATCGGTGTGAGTCACTTTATTGCGATATTTGCTTTATTGTGGTGGTCTGGAACCAAAGCCGAAATATCTCCAAGGGGTGCCTATAATCAAATTTCAGTCGATATCACAACAGCTTGCATCGGTTATGGAGACATAGGGGAGTTTATATTTTTCTCGTCGGATCTCATTGTGGAGCTGAGTGATTGTCTTAGGGGAAGATGGCTTGCCTGGCGGGCTGAGCATGGGCATCAGAGACAGGGAGCCTGGCATTCCGAATTCTAACTCTGCCATCAGTTCCGCCACACCTGGGGTGAGTCTCAACTCCTCTGTGGCTGTTTCTTCCCTGTAAACCAGGAATAAAAACATTCACCTGCCCCTCAGGGGGGACTCTGGGGGACTGAGTGGCAGATGACAGGATTGCCCTTTGTGTTTTCAATGTGCCACATAAAAGCTGTTTTGCTTGTTGGGACACTCTTTTGTCTGGTTTCTCACAGAGCAACCTTTAATGACGCTTTAGAAAATCAATTCCGTTTGTAAACTCTATCAAGTAATCACACGGAACTTGAGGCTTTAACTTCTGAAACTGAAGTTGCACAACAGGAAATTGCCAAATGTGGATATTGTAGAAATTTGAACCTACGAACGTGGCCTTGCGTTGGATAATAACGGTATTGAGGAATGTGCAGCTGTTTGCATGGGAGCGCTGCGTCCCAGTCCTTGGAGATCTGGGAATGGCAGGAACTGCCTCTAACTATTGTAATCTACAAGATTATCCCATTAATCATATTTGTCTCTGGGAGCACCTTCGTTCTAACGCGAAGTGTTGTTTTTCCCTTGATGCATCACATGCAAGAAAGCTTCTAATTGAAAACATTACAAGGACAAATTTCAAAATGTTCTTCAATACAAGATGAGTTTTAGCTGCCAATTAAAGTAAACCGCACACATCGCAACCTGGTCTGATTACAATTTTTGGCTTTTCTTTTCTTTTTTTTTTTTTTTTCCAAACCCGTAAAGTGTTATTCGTTATTAGTTACGATCTGGAACACTCCAGTCTTTTCCTTAGGTAGCGCTAATGCCTGTGTTCTTTACCAGACAAAATGGCTAAGTGTTTCAGGGCCAGCAGGGGAGTGACCTGTCTCTTCTCCCCTTTCTACCCAGAATTCAACAAGACCTGGGAGATGCAGATTAGTCTAGGGACAGAAATTAAAAGCACATTTTAAAAATGAGATTCAGATGCACAGGGATGGGATGATAGATGTTTATTAATGACATAATATCCGAGACATTAGCCCAGTTGCAGCGGTATTTCAAGGCCCAGACAGCTTCCTCTTCAGCAGCTGGTGTGACTTTTCGTGCTGCTTCTGGAGCTTTCCCCTACTGAGAAGCTGTACAAATTTCGGGGTGTGTGTGTTTCATCTCAATTGCTGTATAAGAATGTTACTATACTGATCCCAGGAATCAAAAGTATGCTGTATGCATTTGCATGTGCTCTCTGTAGTGGATCTAAGAGCTGTATATATTCACACACACACACACACACACACACACACACACCATTCACATGATAGATTTTTTTTAATTAAGTTTATTAGGGTAACACTGGTTAATACAATTATATAATTTTCAGGTGTACATTATAATTTAACATCTGTATATTCTATTGTGTGTTTACACCCCAAAGTCCAGTTTCCTTCAGCTACCATATATTTGATCCCCTTTACCCACTTCACCCTCCCCCTACCCCCTTATATTTGACCCCTTTGACCCCATCTACCTCCTCCTTCCTCCCCTACCCCCATCCATGAGTCTTTGGTTTTTTACACAATAGATTTTAATACGAAGCAGGGCTAAAGACCAAATGCTGGCAGCAAGGAAGAATAAATACTAAATTGATTTATTAGGTTACACTTAAAGCACAGGAGATAACTTTTTGTTTATCTTACAAGTTCTGCATTGATTATAGACCAAAAGTGACCTCTAATGTGTAAAAACACATTAGTAATTAGGAAGAATATTTGATTTCTTGGGTCATAGACAACTGTGCAGCCTAGTGCCGCTGTGCTTTCGAATTTGAACTACATTAGGAGAAAGTATGGAGTTGAATATACATATATACTGTTTTTGAAATTGAACTATAAAAATAGAAGTAGAGAGTTACTTCATGAATTCGTTCAGTTTTTCCTGTTGTCACCATGACCTAATAGTCAAGCCTCAGTCAAAAGATCCATATACTAATTCTACTACTATATGTGGCATCTGTTAATGAATTTATTCATTCAACAAGTATTTATTGAGTGTCAATGATGTGTCAAGCATGGGGGGTACAGCTCTCATTGGGAATCAAACAAATGTTAAATGTCCTCTTTCTCTATCCCTCTCTTTTTTTTCTCTCTCTCTACCCTCCAAAATCCTAAGGATTCGAAAAAAATATAGTTGCTTTCATAACTGAATCTGTGTATATGTAACATCTTCTATTTTAAAATCCATGCTTTTTAAAGTTTATTCCTTTAAAAGGGATCACTACAGCACACACCCTCTAGTTCTGCTGGCAGTTGTGCATTCCACACGGACCAAAGCGAGAGAGCGGAGTTTCCAGTCCAGATTGTCTCTTAGCCGCTATGTGATGTTTGGCAGCTCACTTCATGTTCCCAAGGCCCCTGGCTTTTCAGTCTGCAAGAGAGCCAGAGCCATCCGTGCCTTGTAAACTGTAAAGTGCTATAAAGAATTTCGAGAACTGACTAAAAACTGAGGCAAGGGTCAGAGAGAGCTGGTCCTGGAGCTGTCCCATGAGGTGTGAGGCCCATTGTCCCAATCCACTTCCTCCTGCTGCAGTCTAAAATAGAACAGCCACATCTGCAGCCCCCTGTGGGAGAAGGTGGGACTGTCTGGTGAGGGCCCACCAGGAGGCCGATTGGCTGCAAGAGGCACAGGTAACCACATGGTGGCCATAAGGGGAACTGAGCCTTATCAGACTGCAACTCAAACGAGGTCATGTTGGCTTTTGTCAAGTTACTCTGCTTCTCTAATACACGTGGAGCAGATAGTTCCTGACAGAAATAAGCACTGGGCCTACTCTCTGGTCTCAGCCATGAGATTCAGCTGCTTTGCTTTTAAGAGGGGAAGGAGAAGCATGATGAAACAGTAAAGGGACAGGGTAGGGTGTCCCCTGGGCCCTCCTACCCCCAGTGAAATTCCCTCTCAGTTGCACCATTCCCAGCTACCTCTTTTCTGCACAAATATCATGAAAGGGGGTGAGGGTACACAAAAAGCCAGAAAGACATGCACAGAAAATGATCGGCTGGCTAATCTGCTCACTGTTTTCAATCTCAGCTTAACAATCACCTCCTGGAAGCCTTCCCTGAGTCCCTAAGTCTCCCTAGACCATTGTTGCACTTAGAATGTGTAACTGCAATTTCGTGCTTGCTCATTTCATCTCTACTCCAAACTAGACTGTAAGCTACTGGAAGGCAAGTCCTGAGCCCGTCTTACGGATCCCAGGACCCTCTACCTACCAGTTTGAATGACCCCAGGCATTTGGGAGCCCAAGCAGGGCTGAGGGGCAGTAGGAACACGCAGCAAAAGACCTTTCCTCTCTGCCCGGAATACTCTTCCTGAGGATGGCTTGGAGGAATTGGGATGCTTAAGAATGATTTTTTTTTTTTAGCATGGTTGCTGGAGTAGCTGCAGCAGCAGCATCATGAAGGAGGGTGTGGAACAGTCGAAAGCAGAGGGTGTGAGGTTATAAACATTTATAAGAAAGGCAAATAGGTCCTGGTGGCTGGGGATTGAGAATTTTGTACAAGTTCCTCTAAGAGCACAGGGATTAAAATATCCTCCTTAGCAGCTGGCCCTGTGACCCTGAGACGAGGCTCAAGCATGCACACTGGGAGAAACAGTGCGAGATGAGCGATTTGTCTTTGCCGAGAGGAATCAGGACTTACAGTTCAACCCATAAGTCTATAGCTCTATGTAGAGAACCCTGCAATTCATTGTTCAATTTCACCACTAGGTATAGTGCAGATGTGGGTGTATCCTTGTTGTGGAATTCAATCAAAGTCCAGTGTCAGAACTGAAACTGATTCTTGTTTGGAGCAGAAGTGCTCAGAACTGGGCAAAAGCTACTAATCACAGTTGCCATGCACCGTTTTCTAGAAACCAATTCTGTTCTAAGCACTTTATGCATACTGACTAAAAAAATCTTCTTGTCTCGATTACATGAGGTGGACAATATCATTATCTTCATTCCATTTGAGGAAACTGAGGCAATTTGCTTAAAGTAACACAGCTTAAGTAGCAAAGCTGGGATTTGAACAAGGAGCTTGTGCCTGAGCTGCTTCTCACAGGAGGACCCTATAGTTCCTACAGTCACTCCTGGGATGCTCAAAGAAGATGGGAGAGGTCTGCTCTCTTCCTACATGTTGGGCCAGCAGGCAGAGGGGTCGTTACCAAGGCCAATATGCTGTCACTCTGTTCCTCACTCTCTTCATTTTCTCTGATGGCACTGGATCTACCTTCCAGGTTGCCTTGGGCATTTAACCAGCTTCCCTCTTACTCTGGTTTCCATTGTGGTGAGTATGATTTACCCAAGGTGGGTCACAAGTGATGGGTAACAGATTAGAAGATCTGAATTCCAGCCTTCTAGAATCCAAATTTGTTGTCTGATTTTTTAAAAAATTTGCAGTGGTAGCATTTATAATAGAAAGAATACCAGCATTTTTTCTCGACTGCCAAAATGCTTTCGAAAAGCTCCTGTTCTTCATCTAAGTGATTTTTTTTAGAAGCCTCCATGATATAAAACTTTTCTTTACTCATCTACCATATAATTTGTGTGGCTTTATTCATGGTTTTGAAAATTCATTCTCTCTTTCTCTTTTTTAAACTTAAAAATAACTACCTTCTTGGATTAGGCAATAATCCTAGCTCAGCAATGCATAATAAAATGACAGCCATCTCCCTTAAAGTTTTAAGCTTTTATTGCAGGTTGAGTAGAAGATGCCTAAGAATCAAGAAACGTGACTGAACATTCTAGGTCTGTTTCCGCTACCACTTCACTGCATTTTCCTGTTCCCAGTTTCCTCATCTATTAAGTGAGAGAAATGGACTATTGGAAAATTTAAAGTGTCTTCCATCTCTAAAAAGCTTCGATGAGATTTGCAGGGCAGTGTTGAAACTGCCTCAAGCTCTTCTGTTGAAATTTCTAGTTTTCGTTCCTTTACCAGCCTCTAAACTTTATCCTCTTTTCCGTGATCTGTGTACTCAGCCTCAGGGTCTCCTCCGTCATCGTCCCCTGGAAAACTCCCCCGTGGTTTCCATCGATTCTCTGCTATGATAAAATGTTCTCCCCTGCACCACAGGCTGTTCTTTATGTCTTCAGATTTCATAGACTGTTCTGGGAACATTAACTGTCAAAATAGCTAACAATGCTAACAGTGCCTTCATATACTTTTCTGAGTGCTTTCATGTACATTTTATAGAATCTCCGTTGCCAGCTAACACAGAATTTTGTTCTTGGTGCAGGGTAAATATTAGTAAATGAACCCTCTTACCGATAAAGAAGCTGAGGCAGAAAAGCAACTTAAAGTTGCTCAAAGCTCCAGCGAGCTGGTGGTGACATAGGGTTTGCTCCCAGGTTAGTGCTTCGGCCGCTGATCCAGACCACCCTTTGCATCCAAGCTGCTGCCTTCTGTTTTACTGTCTCATTTTCTAGCTTTGTGTAGAGAGTTCCCAGCCCATCTTTGTGTTCAAGAAAGAACCCAGGTTTCTAAGCTCCTCTGAGGTAGTTCTCTGACTGCCAAAACGCTTTCTATGAAACTCCTGTTTTTCATCTAAGTGATTCCTCCATGGGGTGGTGGCATACTGCTTGCTCAATAAATAATGATGGAGCTGAATGAATGAATGAAATGTTCACAGATGTAGAGCTGAGTCTAGTTACCAGTCAAGAGCACATCTGTAGAATTACTCGTTTAAATCAGTTCACTCAGCTGCACTTCCCATTCACAGACATTTTTGACTGTCAATGTGTTTTCAGATACCTGCCATTTTGGGGAACCAATTTATAGGCTGCCTTTAAGAGATGGCATTAAACCAACACACATCTAGCAAATTCCGCTGACGTAGGAGGCTGTGATCCTGATGTCTCAGTTACCACTTTGCAATAGAGAGTCTGGGCTGACAGGGTCAAGGGCAGCATAGGTACCTCAATTCTCCAACGATCTGCAAATTCTTATATATTTAGAACTTTCATCTTCTATTTTTCGCCCCTCTTAAATATTTTCTCAAAACTGCTAACAAGAAGCAATGCTGATCAATGTGGTTTTCAATTTCTTTCTTTTCCCTCTTCCTGCCACGCTGAGAAGGGGTCCCATGGTTAGAGTAGAGGCTGCAGGTGGGAAAGGGACAGAGGCAAAGAGATACCCACAGAACGGATTCTCAGCCGTCGTGTGTGGCCCAGGAATTGAGTTCCTTCCCTCTCTAGGCTGCTCCTGAACCTGGCTCCCTTAGCAGGTTTCTGTATTCTAGTCACTGCCCTCAGAAAGTACAAACTTCTAGTGCCTTTCAAGTGGATCCAGAAGCTATTTTTGAACATTTTCTGTGTTTAGCCAATTTACCCAAGCACAAAGTATGAAATACAAGAAGCTGTGAATTTTGCTTACACCAGAGCACTGAAGGGTGTGAGATATGTTATATATCTCATATATATTTAATAAGTGGGAAAAATGCACAAGGAGTATATGAACACTTGTTTTAATGAATCCTCACTTTTGCTTGCTTACACATGCACCATGCTTTGCATCTGAGCAATCTTAGCAAGCATGCCAGCCACCTCTCCAAAGTCCTATTCTGGAGAAACTCTACATCTGCATACATTTCATGCAGGTGAGCTCCGGCCGGGGCAGCTGGGCTGCTTTCACCTGTGCTCTGCTGTGGACCGTGGTTCCTGTGACAGGACCATCGGAGATGCACATAGGAAAAGAAGCATTTGGCTGTCGACAAACAACCCTGCACCTTTAAATTTATCCCAAGTTCACAGATGGGTAACCCTACGTTCCTGGGATGGGCTCAAGGTCATAGAGTTAACAATTAGAGGCAGAAAGGCCTCTGGGGTTCTGAATTCAAAGGCCACTGGGTTCTTCCCTGTCTGAAAAAAAAATACATTAATAATGTATCTTGATTGGTGCTACCTACCATTTTCCTATCACGGTGGACATAAACAACATACGCCTACAGCACCCAGCCACTTCCAAGATAACCTAGTATTTTATATCTACTTTGATCTGTGCTTTTTCATTCAGTAAACCTCTGCTTCAACTAGTGGATGTGTTATGAAAGGATTGTGGGCAATCAGCTTTTTCGAGTTGACTATTATTCCTGAAATATATTTTCTGATATTATTTTTAAATTCTGATTGGACTTTAATGTCTCTTATTGTAGTCAAATGAACCACCATTGTTATTAATTTTCCTGGCCATGTCCCCACTCCAAACCTGTCCGTTAAGTAATTATGAATTAATAAGAGCTCATTAAGTGTTCATTAAATCACGTTCTTTATCATGGAGAGACGGAACAGTGCCACAGTCATGAGAATGGGATTTGGAGGCAGATCAGTCCTGTGTTTGAATCCTGGCTTTTCTCAGACTACTTTGGTCACCTTGTGTAAGTTAATTAATCACTCTGTAAAATTAGAATAGTCCTCTTGGGGTTGTTGAAGTATAACATGAGATAATGTACAAACACCTAGCACAGTGGCTGACACTTTTTAAGTGCTCAGTAAGCTTTAGGTATGATGACTGAGTCACTGTGCTCAGCTCTTGAAGGACAAAAAGGAAAGCATGGTCCTTCTATCACATCACCTGGGGTGACAGACATGTAGACAAATAGCTATAAAACAGTGTGGAGCATGCCATAATTGAAGGCTCAAAATGCTACAAGGGAATGGGGAAGGGGAGATTCATACAGTGGAGCTGCATTTAATTTTCACAAGTCAGACCATGCACGATCTGCTTTCTCTCTCAAGTATGCTAGACAACTATATTTTCCTGTGTATTCTATCAGAAACTGTGTGTTCTTACATATATTATAAATTCATACCTTTGTCTTATAAAAGTGGGTTTTACTCACAAAACCGTGTTTACTTAATGTCATGGGAGAGTTGGGGGATTTCGAAAGGTGATTTTATCTATCTGTGATTTTAGCCTTATAAATCTAACCCCTCCCACCTCCAAGATGCCATTCAGCTGTAACTAGTTCACTCTGAGGTGCTGAGAAAGGACTGCTGGCTTGATTCATTAATCTAGTGCATTCATTTAGCCGGCAGGCACTGAGTTGGTATCACGGCTACACACAGTGCTGGGAGGGAGGGCACATAGTAGCTTAACCCAAGTGCCCAGGCCTTGTCCTCAAGGGGCTTTGATTTAAATGGAGGGGGAGACAAACAGGCGAGCCATGCTCACTATGTCATTAGTGGTTCTAATGAATGTGGAGGAGGGTGATGAATTCTGCTGGGCAGAGGGTAGCAGCAGAGGGGTGGGCAGGCTGGACGTGCAGGGTGAGTAAGCCATCACTGACAGCTAGAGTCAGAATTTTTTTTTCTTCTTCGGAAAAGAAGCAGTGCAGGTAACAACCTATAGGCAGAAGGCATGAAGTGATTAAGTCAGACAAATACATTACCCGTTTCATTTTAAGGGACTTGAAAAGAAGGTGCTGTTCTCAGTGGCAGGGTTTTATTCCAGACTCCTTTTCATCCACAAGCTTCCAGCGGTCTTTTGGATAGTGGGCAGAACTTATACATGCAAACTTTACAGAGAGATTAACAAGAGAGAAGTGGTATGAAACATGCTTTAGGGATATTCTTTTCATGTTTATTTAAAATTAAAAATATAAATGTATTCAATTACATAAGTGTTTGAAAAGTAAGCATAAAATTATTAGAAAAAAGGAAAAAACCCTATAATTTTACCTTCCTATAAATAACTACTATTGGCATCGAATGACCAATCTTCCAGATTTTATAATGTGCAAAAAAGAATGAACATGCGATCAAATAATACGTTATTTTGTAAACTCTTTTCACTCAGCACTGTCATATGAATATCGTCCTATGTCAAACATATATGCAGCTTATTTAAAAATATTTTAATATACATGTTTACAAGGCAAAATAATTGTGTTATAACTTTAAGAATTTCCTGAAAAAGTAGCAACAGAAAAATGCTACAATGACCAGTAAGTGTAACTTTGGAGGGTCTGCTAGACCCTCTCAGTCTACTTGTAAAACAAAACAAAAAACTCAAGAAAACTGAAGAGAGGACTAAAATTTAATTATTTTATGATTACTTTTATATAAAAGTAATGAGAATTTTCATACGAGACACTCACTTCCTAGGCATCAACCAACATGGAAGCTACACGTCTGTGCAAAAGACGATCAGGATGGGCTTCACCTGGGGTGAACCACCAGGACCCCAAGAGAATGATGACCTTATAGTGCCCTGAGTCCCCTCATCTCTAAAGAACGAGGGTCACAGGAGATCTTCTCTAGCATATGTGTGTTTTAGCTATTTCAATTTGTGACACTGTCTTTTGGGAAAATGGCTTATTTTTAGGAGCATAGAATAACAGAATCACAAGAAGCCTCGCTCTGGAAGGGGCTGTGATGTGCACTGAGTTCGCAAGTCTGCTTAGGGAGCCTCACCTTCTAATCCAGTTCTAAAACGACTATTGAGGAGCTCTTTTCTTCTAAGAGCAAGTGAACGAGGTGGTGAGACAGGACGGGCTGATTGCTGGGAAGCCGGTCCCAGTTCGAGGACCTGATTCAGGGCTGGAGAAGCGCAGGGCACAGGAGGTTGGGGACGAGACGGTGGGCTCAGCTGCCCTTGCTGCTCGGATTTGTGCTGGCAGCTATTGCCCTCGTGTTCTTTGGCAGCTTGAGGTCCTCTACGATTCACTGCCCGTGTCTCCAGGGAGATGAGATGGCCCAAGGATGGTCCATATGGCCCCCCTCTTGTCCTTGCTGTCACCTGCTCAATGGGCTAAGACACAC
This sequence comes from Eidolon dupreanum, assembly GCA_028627145.1. Lineage (NCBI taxonomy): Eukaryota > Metazoa > Chordata > Mammalia > Chiroptera > Pteropodidae > Eidolon > Eidolon dupreanum. The sequence continues at coordinate 77,671,200 of CM053504.1, read as the reverse complement.
GGGTTTTGTAAGGGAGGGTCTGGCAAAAATGCCACATGGGGATTGGAACAGACAGAGGCTGAAGAGACAAATGCCAGGGAGGAGTCAAAGCACGAACCGCCACCACCACAATAATCGGAAGTTATTGGATCCTTTCTCTGTATCAGGGACTGTGATCCACAGTTTGTTTACAATGATCCTGCGAGGTAGACACTGTTATTATCGCCCCTCGATAGATAAGGAAAGGAGAACTTGGAAAGGTTATGTAATTTGACCAAGGTCACACAGTACAAGGCAGAGTTGGAGTCAAACGCGTGCAATTTGACTAGAATCCAGGCTCCGTGGCACATCCCTTGGAGGTGAAGAGGAGCTGGGGACACAAACTAGTGGGGGTGTGCGGAGGGAGCAGAGTCAGGAACAGGTGTAAACAAAAAGCTGACAGAAGTCCGGATATATTGTGTATTCTATGCATTTATTTATAGTCTGCTTATTTCTTAAATGGGGTTGAAATAGTTTAGATTTGATATCTTAATTTCTTAAAATTTTTCTTACAGACAAAGACTGAATGTCACTAATTTTTATAACCTGGCACATTCACAAATTGCATCCCAGTACATATGACCATTTTTTAAAAAACATATGACTACTTTGAAGGCTAATTGAGAATCTATTTTTTTACTTGGCCCTAGGTACATTGAAGAGTGATTACAGCTCCTGACTATATTTCAATTTCACAAATTTTGCATTTATGTCTAACTTTTGAGATAGGATCCTTAATTAAGCAAACGAGTAATAACAAGAACAGAAATAACAGAAGTCCAGGTAAGACTAACTAGAAAACATATCATCTGTTTGGGCATCATTTGGTTTTAGCATTAAAATTTATGAACCAAAAATATGGCTTTGTCTTGAGAGTTGAAAGACTATAGTTATAATTTTCTGCAGTAGTTATACTATGAACTTTAATATTCGAACTTTATTTTTACGCTCTCACATATAAAAACAGCCCTTTGGTTTGAGTCTCCAGGTGCTAAACCATAAATTTAATAATAGTCAAAGGATGACTGTGGGTATAAACTTCCATTTTATAAGAAAAATAAGTCCTGGGGATTTATGATTATAGCTAAGCATGTTGGCTATAGTTAACGCTGCTGTGTGGTATATTTGAAAGTTGCTAAGACAGTAGATCTTAAAAGTTCTCATCACATGAAAAAATTGCAACTACGTGTGGTAATGTATGTTCACTAAACTTATCATAGTAATTATTTCACAATAATACCTACAAAAAATCATTATGTCGAACCCCTAAAACTAATATAATGTTTTATGTCTATTATATCGTAATAATAATAATAATAAAACAAGAATAGCTTTGGGAATGCTCTCTAAGGTTATGCCCTTTGCCCTTAAGCCACTCTTGTGAGATAGAGAAGAGAAAGTGGAATCCCAGTTTTAAAGCTGAGCAAAGCGTAGCAGGGAGAAAGCGATGCTCAGCCAGCCTTGTAGAACCACGACCAAGCTGGCTCCAGTGACTCCTGAACCAGTGCTCTTTCCAGGAGACTAATTTTCCTCCCTTTTCTCATTCTAATCAAATTTGAGGGCTCCTGTGAAAGAGAGATATTTGAATGGCCAGAGCCTACCACCTAGGACAGAATCTGAAAATATTCCAAATGCCTTATAGGGACAGCAGGATCATGGGGAGCACCCACCCATGGCGTCAGGAGGCCACTCGTGCCTCAGCATGGTCACTAACGAGCTAGGTGACTCCAGGAGCTTAGCATTTCATGATTATAGGAATAACTAGCTCTCAGGTAGTTATAAAACATGCTGTATGAGGGACAGCAATTATTTTGTTTTTGTTTTAAAAGAGAAAATTTTTTCCTCAGTGGTGTATGTTCCCTCTATCGGCACAGAAGCTTTTTGGCTTGCCCGTGCCCTCTCTCTGGCCTCTAGGTATGTCCTCCTTGGGGCTAATCAGCTACTCCGTTCATCCAGGTCACATGTTTTTCAGTTTGCAGACTCAGCAGATTATCCAGGCCTGTGGCCACAGCATCTTTATTTTCTCTTTCTTGTTCTTGGCTTCTCTGATGTCATCTCTTCCCCATGACTTGAAGGGGCTGAGAGTAGTAGAAAAAAACCAATGTGAGTCAATTTGGCTGCTCCTAAGAGTGATGATTTTTTTTGCATAAGAGGAGTTTAAAACTGACAGGTAAGGTGAGCTGGATTGGTGAATCTTATTTGTTGAGCCTCTTTCTGTTTCTAATTACCAGAGATTACAACAAGATTCACTAGACTTTCCAAAAGATTTACGATATTTCAAAGGAAAGTAAAGAAAATAAATTCGTAAAAATATTCTCAGTTTTTGAGGGTTCAATTTGCTTTATGTTTTGTCATTTCATTTTTATTACAGAATTTTAGGGGGAAAGGAAACTGAAACTACAATTTTAATACGTTATAACAAATTATAGGGCACCCAAGTATATTTACAGCTCCCTTCTAGGGAAAGAGAGTTGCTGTCTTCAAATGTTGGGGATTTTGGTTAAAGTTATAGAGTGCTCGATTAAAAACTAGCATCTGAGATGAATAATAGGGAATTAAGACATTTTGTCATAATTTAATTTTTATTCATTTTTAGAAAAAATTGCTCAACATAACATAAGCTAGGCCTACTCAGATGGGGGGCATGCATATGTTACCCGTTCTGCCAGGCTCACAACCAATTGGAGTGTTAGCTATTTATAAATTCAAGGTTGACTGAAACCATCTCACCACCACACAGAGCTCCCTCCTTAATAAAAGAAGATCCACTGGTAGGTGTTGGGAGCAAATGTTTAACAAGCATTTTCCGGCCCTGAAATATGGAGGAGGAGAGGAAACGTATGGCAGTAGCAACTGAGGCCATAGACTGAAGTATGAAAAGACTGCAAAGGAAGGACGGTGTTAAAATCAGTGTGTCCATATGGGACCTTCATCGACTGGGGAAACGGAGCGGGGAGGGGTGCAGTGAAAAACACGCGATGAGAAAAGAATAAGAAATGTGCCCACCCCTCCCAAGACGACGAAGAGAAAAGCAGGTGGTTATTTTTGACTCTAGACGGACTTGCTTCCAGTGTGACCTAGTGGGGCTTGTTTGGGAAGGGAAACCAAGCCATTGGCAAGCTGTTTCCGTGTGTTGCTCTATTGCTGGGAAGAGGGAAGACAAAATGGAAAAACTCCTTTTCCTGCAGAAGAATCTCAATTTGGTAACTTGTAGTTATTGAAGAGTGAGAGATGGATAGAAGATATATCAGTTAGGGCTCGTTGAGTTGCAAGTGCCAGAAAAACCCAACCAAATAGGCTTTAAAAAAAAGGAATTTGAGGCTCCCTTACAGAAAAAGTTCAGGGGCAGCCTGGCCACATCATCCTTGAACTCCGTGTGTCGGCTAAATAGTTGCATCTACCTCCAGGCCAGAACCATTCCGGAGTCCTGTCTCCTGGTGAAACACCTATTTTCCTCTAATGGTTGAGCGACAACAAAAAATCTTGGACCTAATTTTCCTGAGCCCGGGCCACAGGCTCATTCATCCTCCAGCCAGTCGCTGTGTCCAGGAGAATGGAATGTGCTGCTTAGCTTAGGCATGGGTCACATGGCTGCCCTAGAGTTGAAGTCAGATCCAGTGAAGCATAAGGACTGTGATCAGGGGTGTAGATACTGGGAAGCAATGGGCACCAGAACAGGGCACCTCCACTCTGTGGGGTGTCACATATTAGGTGCTTTGTTCACATTTTCTCAAACAAGCCTTCCATCTTTCCTATGAGGAAGTCATTGTTCCCTTCATTTTGTAAATGCATACTCTGTGACTGAGAGGTTATGTGACACTTGCGGTGATAAATACTAGTGAGTGGTGGAGCTGAGGTTTAAAACTATGACTATTGACTCTACCAATACTCTAACCAATATCCAAACAGCATCTAACTAACCTCAAAACCAGGCCCATCTAACAAAATCCTCCTCAGCTATTTGTAATTTTTTTTTCTTTTCTTTTTCTTTTTTTTTTTTTACTAACATAGTTCTGTCCAGGATGACACTGAGGCATCTGTCTTTAGGAAGGGTGGGGCTTACCACCTTTGCTGACATCAGAACTCCTGCAATTTAGAGAATTCTGAGCTGCCATCTGAGGTCTACTGTTCAACAGAGTCATGGAGTACAAGGGAGTGTGTCCATTTCTCTTTCTTCTCTCTTATATGAGCTCATCATCACCTCACACCTACTTTTACATGGCACCCTGGATACGCCTCTCTCAGTGGAAACATCCTCTCTTTATTGTTAGATCAATGTCACTCCCTCACCCAGGTACTTCAATAACCCACTACCTTATCCTACTCCATCAAGTGTCAGCTTTTCTGTCTGGACATCACAGGCCTTTGCAATCCAGTCCCTCGCCCCTACCCTAGGCCACTCCACCAGCTTATGTTCTAACCTCCCATTCTCTGCTTAGTCGGATTTGTCCCCTCACTATCCCATAAACATGTAAGGCTCATTCCCTCCTTTGCACCACAGCTCCCTACCCAGAATAACCATCTCCCACCCCCTCTTCTTGTCTAGAGCCTTCAGTGCCTAGCTATTTGGTGGCATACCCCTAGACTGCTTCCACTCTGGGTCTCCTCTTCCCTTAAACAACGTTTTAGTTCCTCTGTATGGTCACAGACTCATATACATACATACATGTACATATGTATGCACACATGTATCTGGTCACCTGCATTCGAATATCGTTGGCCCTCTGAGAACATGAGCTCTCTGAGGATAGGGTTCATGTCTCAGATTTTAAAATTTTCAGTTAATTTTCTTTATGTATCAATTTTATAGGTATCCTTATATTTGATCTAGTTGTAGGCTTATAATAGACTTTTTGTCAATAAATAATTATTGACTGCCTCAAAATATTTATCAAAGAAAAATATGCATATGAGAATATATCAAATAGTAAAGCAGAGTTTATAATAGAAAGCAACACTCTTGCTTCACTTCTAATCAACAGTTTCTGCTTTTAGTTCCATTTAGTTCTCTTTACAACCAGAGTCTAGATAACCTGTTCACACAGCTATGTCTTGATTTATAATCTTAGATAATATTATTGACTTTTCTATGTGAAAATTAAGAACTTATTTTTACTAATTTTTTCCTGCTAGTTTTTTGACATTTACATTATGATTTTTCTTCTTTTGGCAATCCTTGTAATTTTAAATATTATACTTAACACTCTACTTCTTGTTAATTTTTAAATATACATTAGTATATTACTAATTTAATGGGAAGGAGTTTGCACTGATGACAAATTGACTGGCTATGAACAATTCCCTTTCATGACATAAGTGTATCAGAGAATAATATTTATGGTATAACCCATATAAAGCCTAGCACCCTCCTGTCCTGTCCCATATCGTATTGTAGTCAAAGAAATATTCATCTGCATCCAACGTAATTAAAAAGCAATTAAAATATTTACTATGGATTCTTGTGAAAATGTTAAAAATAGAGTATTTTAAAAACATACATTTTTCCATCACAAACACTTATAACTTAGTGTCTATTCTTTTATCCCTGCTACACAGTTAAGGTATTATTATATAATATTGTTAAACCGAAAGTCTAGTCTTTTGCACGACCTCTTATTATTGTGTGCTTAATTTAAAACAGTTACTACTGAAAATGGTATATCTTTTTCTGGGGAGGAACAAGTAAATGGACACACTACTGAGCCTTGGTAAGGTGAGACTGTGTCTGAGGGATGAGGGTAAGGATCTGGGAGGGAAGGAAAGCAGGCAAAAGCAACTACTTTTGACAGCAACACTTTCCTTCAGATTAGGATAAGGGCCCAATGCCTTATTATGATGCAGATTCAAAATACACGACAAAAAAATTAAAGTGGTACATTAAAATACACAGTGACAAATATATCTTCTTATTCATGTGCTCGAGGAACTCAGTTATCAGCTTCTTGTGTACGCTGATAAAGATGTGAACATACAAAGATCTAACGGTATCTTCATTTTCTTCTAAATATTATAGCATTCTGAAAACATGTACCTGCCTTTGCTTTTATTTTTTTAACAATGTAAATGGGATCATTCCATAAAAATTCATGTAGAGCTGCCTCTTTTTTTTTTTTTTTAACATTCTATGGATGTACCATAGTTCATATAAATTATTATGGAATGATTTCAAAGATGTTGTTTAAATAAAGTCTTTGAATTTACTATTTAAAGGACCCATGGATGGCATCTTAAGTGGTTTCCTGTCTTTTGCTGTGTTAAAAAATGTTGCAATAAAAAAATGTTGCAATAAATATCCTCTTAGGTACCTAATTTTGCACATGTAAGTATATTTGTAGTTTCAATTTCTATAAGTAGAATTGCTGAGTCAGAGGCTATGTAAATTTAAAATCGTGTAGGTATAACTTATTTATAAATATTTAAAAATTATAAACATTTATAAATATAAAATTTATAAATTATATAAAATAAATTTATAAATATAAAAATTTAAATTGTGTATTTAAAATATAAATCCATATCTATAAATAGATATTTGCTAAATTTTTTTCATAGAAGTTGTATCAATTTACACTACTACTCTTTCTAAAAATCTTAAAATTTTTATCGTCATTAATAAACACAACATAACACAACAATCTTAACTGTTTCTAAGTGTACAATCCATTAGTATTAAGTATATTCACATTATTGTTTAAGCAACACCCAGAACTTCATCTTGCAAAACCAAAACTCTATCCATTAAACAACTTTCCCTTTGTCACCCCCCTCATTTGCCCAATTTGCCCCTACCCCCAAAACTTCCATTCTACTTTGTTTCTATGAATTTGACTATTCTAGATACCTCATATAAGTGTAATCACACACTATTTGTCTTTTTGTGATCTGCTTAATTCACTTATCATAATGTCCTCAAAGTTCATCCATGTTGTAAGATGTAACAGAATTTACTTCCTTTTTAAGGCTGAGTAATATTTTATTTTATGCAGATACCATATTTTGTTTACCCATTCATCTGTCAATAGACACTAGAGTTGCTTCCCTCACGGCTATTGTGAATAATGCTGTTACGAACTTGGGGTACGCAAATACCTCTTCGAGAGCCTGCTTTCAGTTTTTGAATATATAGCTAGAAGTGGGATTACTGGGTCATACAGTAATTCAGTTTCTAATTTTTTGAGGAACTTTTATTCTGTTTTTCATTGAGGCTACACCATTTTACATTCCCACCAAAAGTGTCCTCTCCTGTAATGAATGGGAGTGCCTGCTCTCTAACACCTTTGCCAATTATAGTACATGATCTAACATTTAAAGTTACTTGTCATTATTATTTATTTAGAAAAGATCTATTCTCTTATTAATGAAATATCCTTAGAGTTCCTAGCTAGGTTTCTTACAGATTTTAAAATGCAACTAGATTATGCCTACTATTCTTAAAAACACATACTATGTGAAGAATGCAAGTTGTTACTTCATTTCCTTCAAAGAGAAAAGGAAAACAAAATTGTTTTCAAGGTTAAAGAACTTATTTTTAAGGCAAAGTGTGTGTCATCTCACCATGGCGAGTTTACAAAAATGCTCAGTTTGCAAGGAATCAACTTCCAGGCTGACAGACCAGCGAGAATATAGTTCCAGAGTTGTCCAATTACGTGATGTCATTACAGGGTGAAGGGGTGCTTTCAAAAGGAAGTTACAGAAAACAATCATAAACTCAAAACCTTCTGAAGAACCCAGTCAGGAGACCATGAAAATAAAGCAGTTGAGCAAGAAACACATTTCAGAGAAACACAGGGTAGATTTGCTTAAAGAATGTTGCAAAAAGATAATATGCCCTAATCATGTGACAATCAACCTTATAGTAAATGTCTGAGTTATATACCACTATTAAAATAATTTTGAATCTTCATTGTATGTTGTACCCAATTGATGAAAAATTTCCATTAAATTAAAGTGCCCAATATTTGCATTGTATTGTATACAGTTGCATTTAGTACTATTTATATTCTACTCTTTTCACTGAACTCGATTTTGTATCCATATTTGCTTATGGCGACATGGTCCAGCACTCATATTCTTTTAGTAGATACATAGTGTATAGAACTTTTAAAATTTATTTAAGGAAAGGAGTTTTATGACTTTCAAATTCATACAGTAACTGCTGACAGGACAAGGGGAAGTGGAAAGGTGGAAGTTGCCTATGCATTTTAGAGAATCCTGTGAGTGCTTTAACAAATAGATAAGATGTGCTTCAAATGAGCTCATCCACCGTTTGAATAAAAGCTGCTGGGAAGGTGGTTCTTAAGCAGTTTGCGGCCTTTGATGCAAATAGGGTCGAGTTCCCTTTGCTTACTATGTTGTTCAAGCTTCCTTCCAAAGCTGGTGCACCCAAACCTCACCTGGCCTGGGCGTTCAAATGACTGCATAGACACTAGTTCTACAGCCCTGTCTGCACATTAGAATTCCTTGGGGGCATTTCCGGTATTCCAGATATCCTAGCCTTATCCCAGATGAGCTGCTTCAGGAAAGGATCTTGATATTCGTATTTCTTCAAAGCTCCCCAAAGGATTCTGATGTGCAGCCAGGGCAGAGAACTACTGGTCAGGAGAATAGGTTAACAATTCCATCATCTGAGTTCGCTGATTTCTATAAGCAGTTCTATTTAGGACACTAGAAAGCAAGAGGTTTATCTTGATTCCCGACATAACAAATCCCAACTGCTAACGTGAAATTAACATCCTGAAAAACAGATGTGTTAAGATAGAAATATTTAGTTACTTGACAAACATTTATTAAGCATCTCTTATATGTTCAGTTTTAGGTAATTTTAATGGTTTTAAAATAAATAAGGCATTGTCTCCTTTGTTTCCATATTACGATCAGAAAGATAAATAATGTAAAATGAATAACAGTAATATATGGCAAAATCTGATTTAAGAGAGATGTATGGGCAAATTACAATCAGGGCTTATTATAATATTTAATAGGAAAGAACTGTAGGAGGAAGGGACATTTGAGCTGTTCCTGATTGATGAGAAGAATCGCACATCCCAAGTTATGGGAGAAAGCTGGGCGAAGAGGAGCAGAAAGAGAACACCAACCAGAGCAAGCAATGTGAGAATGGGCGGCGAGAGGGTGAGCATAGAAAACAAGTGTTGTAGTGTGGCCCCACCCAGCTTAAGTTGTATGGAGCAAAAGATTAATGGGTCAGATAATGCTGGTCTTGAATTTCAGTACAAGAGTCTTACATCTTGTGTTAGTCATGTAAAAGGGGCCTCATTAGGGACACTTTCCCTTTGGAAAACCTGGGAATGTGTTGATATAAAAATCCAATATTAAAAAATGTTCTATTTTGATAGAAGCCCATAGAGGTGAAGATGCTAAACACATCCCCGTCTGGCTTAAGGTTTCCTAGAATCGTTCATTCTCCCTGCGTGGCTTCTGAGGGGGCGGGGTAAATACTCTTTTTTTTTTTCCCCCTGCCATATTCAATAATGGTTAAAGACTTAATTATCTTTTTATGAGCCCAACAGTCCTAGTTTTCTGTTGCTCAAACACAAAGACATCATCTGCCTTCGGCAGACATTCTGCTGTTGAATAGGAGAGAAGGAAGAGTGGCAGCAGGAGTATCGAAGTGTGTGGTATACAGGCTTAGGTGAAAGTACATCCTGGAAACATGGAAGCCAGGCGGAGCTGACCTGTGGATAAAGTGAGATAAAGCACGTGAATGCTCGACATTCTGCATAACACCTGGCCAGTACAGAATAACGACCTAAAAACATTTTTAAAGAATCAGTTAAGAAACAGTGAACTCAATGGAGTATGAGTTCTTTTGCTTTTTTTTTCTTTTTGTAATTTCAAGAAACTTATTCTTTTTATCTCTTACAATATTATCATGAAATGTTACAAAGATGGGAATAGCATATTATCTTTATGCTTCATCAAAATCTCAACATTAGGCCACATTTGTGTCATGATAATCTTTTAAAGGAATAAAACTTAAATACAGGCCATACCTACAAAAATTCATGCTGTTTATGGTTTAAAATTTTGACACAATTAGTTTTTTAATATATACATTGTTTGGCAACTACTTCTTTTTAGTCAACATTCTCATATGAGATTTACTCATATTGATTCTTGTAGTTACAGTGTATTCACTTCAATGGTTGCTTAAGCGGATCATGTTATATGAATACATTCCAATTTGTTTATCCATTCACACTGCTAACCATTTGGGTTGTTTCTAAGCACAGTCACTTTACGAGGGATGCTGTAGTATTTCTGCATGCAATTCCCAGTACAGATGTGAGAGTCTCTAGGATGTACATCTAGAAGAGGAATTCCTGGGTCATTAGATATGAGCATTTTCAACTTTAGATGGCCAAATTGCTCTTGAAAATGTAGCAGCAGGCTACAAGAGCTTCTGGTTGCTTCTAACCAATGTCTTCCACTTTGTATTGTCTCCTACTATGGTGCGGGTTTAGTTGTTTAGTGGTTCAGTTGTGGGTAGTGCACAGGTGATCTTTCAGGGATGAGAAAAATGTTCTTAAATTGGATTGTGATGATGGTTGCACAGTTCTATAGATTTACCAAAAAATCAGTGAACTGTACATTAAAAACAGGTGCCTTTAAACTGACTTTGATGTTTCACTGACTTCCGCACTTCCCCAACCTGTGCAGGTATCCTTGGCTTACTTTATATTATAGCTCTCTCTCATACTTGTCTTCTCTCTTCCTTTGCCCAAATGAAATCTGTTCTCAATCAGTTCTCCCACTGGAAAAGTTTAGACGAATTGATACCTAAAGAGTTATTCATGATTGATAAGGGTTTATCTGCATTTTGAACAGAATCATTGAAAAATAACTAGAGCTAAGATGTTTGAAAAGATCTTGTTTTAGTTCGCTAGGGCTGCCATGACAAAGTGCCACAGATTGGGGGGCTTAAAGACAGAAATGTATTTTCTCACAGTTCTGGAAGCTGGAAGCCCAAAATCAAGGTACAGGCATGGTTGGCTCCTGATAAGTCCTCTCTTCCTGGCTTGCAGACAACCACCTTCTCCCCGTGTCTTCACATGGCCTTTTCTCTGAGCTCCTGCACTCCTGGCGTCTCTTCCCCTTCTGGTAAGGACATCAGTGCTGTTGGGTTATGGTCCCCCCTTTAGGACTTTATTTTACCTTAACTACCTCCTTAAAGGCCCTATCTGCACATACAGTTACATCTGGAGGTAGGGTTTCAACCTATGCATTTTGGGAGAACAAAACTCAGTCCGTATTTTTGTTTCCCGCAAAATATGTAAGGTCTTACATATTTGGCTTTACAAATATGTCATTTGACATCGTCATTTGCAAATGTAGAATATGGTGAATAGAAAAATTCATAGACATGCCAAGAGGAAATGATCATTTACTCATTTGGATTAATTTTTGGAAGGAAAGTCAAATTAACATCAGAAAGACTTAATCAAAATGTTTTTCTTTTGGTTATTTATTGCTGTGTAACAATTTACCCCCAAACTTCATGGTTTAAAATAACAACAATCATTTTATTATATTCACAATGTAACTATATTTGGATATAGGATTTTTGAAAAGATAATAAAGTTAAAATGAGGTCATTAGTGTGGGCCCTAATTCAATTGACTGTTGTCTTTATAAGAAGAGGAATTTGGACACAGACACACACAAAGGGAAGACCATGTAATGACAGAGGGAGAAGGCAGCCATCTATAAACCAGAGAGAGAAGACTAAGAAGAGCCCAAACCTGCCAACACCTTGATCTTGAGCTTGTAGACTTCAGAACTATGAGGAACTAAATTTGTTGTTTTAGTCACCGGTCTGCGGTACTTTGTCAAAGCAGCCCTAGTAAATGAAGGCATTTATCAAATGTATTTTGAGGAGTGCCTTTGTAGGGTCTGTTTCTCTGGACCATGTTTTCAAACTTATTTTTTAAAGCAGAAGATGATTTTATTTTTTTTACAAAAGTTAATATCAGTTCATATGCAAAGAGGATTTAGTTGGTATAAAATTTTCTTAGACATTTGAAAATTACCTTATAATAAAGACATTCTATAGGAATAATGAAGTGGCTTTGAGGACACAAGTATTGAAAACCCATGGGCCAAAAGTGGCTGCCAATCCAACTTGTGCCTCGTTCACCTGAGAGTCTCTCCTTTACTACCCCCACCCTGTTTCCCTTGCTCATAAATTTTGTCATTATGTTATTAGAATAGCACTTCCACCTCCCTCCACTGCCAGGCCTGAAAAATGGGGGTAGACACCCAGCTTGCAGTTCTTTGAAGGCTACTTATCTCTTCAACAAACTTCTACTGTTTTCTATACCGAAGACCTAGAGGAAGCCCCACTAGGCCTGGGTGAGACCACAGTGACAAATAGAGAGATTTAATGTGCTCTGCTGACAGGACGTGGCCCAGGGAGACAGGCATGGGCTTTGGAGCCTGATGACCTAGCTGTGCATCCTGACTTGACCACTGCTAGCCATGGGACATGTCAGACATGTCACCTTTCTGAGTCTCAGTTTCCTCGTCATTAATAAGGGAGATTTTAATACCTGCCTCATAAGTTCTGGTGAGGTTTAAATGAATGGAAATGTGTGTTTATCCAGCATAGCGCTTTGCATATGGGTCATTAAATAATTATTTTTCTTATCCTTGGGGGAGTAACTGTGGGCCTCAAATGAGATAATGTAGAAAGGAGTACTTTGGAGTCTGGGAAGAGTCATCTCTGTGCCAGTTGGAATCATGATGTGGTTTGACGTTGACTCATTCCTGACGGGATGGGTCTGAAGCGGATGAAGACTTGGGCGAGAACATCTGGAGGGGAACATGAGTGTGCTGGACCCTGTGATCGTGCTTGGTGCTGCGCATGCTCGGTGCTGCTCGTGCTCGGCGCTGCTTGCGCAGGCTCGAAAAGCTGATGGGAAGAATGAGTTTTCAAAATGTTTCTGCCAGGCTGTATGAACTCCTGTGAAGTCACCAAATGACCAATTTTATGAAGGATTTTGAAATATAATGGGAGGCTCAAGAGTTCATGTCCTACCCCAAATGCCAGAGAGAGTTACGTTGGAATCTGACTAGATAATCTCCCAGGTCGTTATATTTGCCATTTGGACATTGACATATTAAATATTATCAAATAAATTTAGAGTATAGCTAAGAGTCTGTTTTATGGTTTGCTACATTAAAAAAAAATCTTTGTATTGGAAATTGTGTTTAAATCTGCAAAATATAGTCATTGGGATGTAAAGAACAGATGGGCCCGAAAGTGGCGGTATTCCTTGAGCAGTCCTGAATTAGCATCATAGATATTGAAGATGGCAGCAGCTAATGCTGCCCTTTGCCAAGAGGGACAGCTGTGTCCGTATGAGGTTTTCATACCCACCTGGGGGCCCCCTCTGCTGTGGGTTGGGCTTTAATAGTTCATCTTTGCCTCTTATTTGCTGGTTATTCCAATAACATACTTCTGAAGTTTGGCCTGGCTTCATTATAGACCACCCCTCCCCCTCCCCACTGTGTAATCATTCTTTTCTTTCGGGGCTCTCTCAGAATGAAAAGTTTAACGCTATAAGCATTCACAGTTTTCTCCTTAACTTTACAGTTTACTCTTGGGCAGTAAAGGTCCTTCCTGCTCTGTCTTTCTGTTGGCTCTCAGCTAAACCCCATCTCTGGCATACACCGTGTGAATAGGAAGGAGATAGTAGAATACATAGTTGCCTTAAGTAGCTATGTTGTCTAGTATTCCCCATTTATGGGGTTTTGTAGATTTTTGCATTCTCTAAGTTTTTTTCCCCTTTAATCATGAAGTTCCCCTGGGAGCGATCACCTTACCAACTAGTACCTTAGCCAGCTGCTAATGTGGCGGTGGACCAGTTTGTTCTTAGGAAAGCAAGCTTCTGGAGGAAACTGGATCGGAATGAGTGTTCTTTAAGAAAAAGAGTAATGATATGGGTGGCAGAAAGATTTCAAAATCTCTGCCTCACAGTTTTTCTTAGGGTTACAGACTGAATCGGGGGAAGGATTAATGAAATGCTTTGCTTTGTTTCCAGTTGGATCATATTGGCTCAGTGTGAGACTTAAGTGGGAAGAGGGGCATATCTGTTCATTTCTACTTTGGCTGAAGAGTGTGTGCGTATGTGTGAGTGTGTCCTCGTTCGTGTCCTACAGTGAGTGATGACAGTGGATATTAGTGGTCAGAGGGAGGCGATACTGAAAAAGGATGGGAACTCCGAATCTGCCTGTTCTTTGCAAGCTGGTGCTTGTGAGGTATGAGACATGATGCCTACTCTCTAAAACTCTTTCATCTGAAGGAGTCAAGATGTTTGGAAAGAAACGTAACTTCGTAATAGAAAACCATGTGTATGTAGAGCCAAGCAAAGCGAGAGGCAATAAACAACTTGGAATTCAGAGGAGGGCTGGGAAGCTTAAAGGAGGCTCACAGAGGAGGTGGGGCTTGAGGGATGGGGAGGGTTCAGAGGCACAGAGCATTCCAGGTGGGGGAAGGCAGAAGTTCCCAATGTTTGTCTAGAGAGCAGGAAGTGAGCAGTTCGTTGGGACCCGGGATTTGTCAAGATTGATGGAAGAGAAGCCCGGAGACAGGGAGAAATTTGTTGCGATAGTATGTGGGGAACATTTGCTGCATGACAGCAGAGATGTGAAAATGGTCATGAGGAAAGAAGCAAGAAGTGCTTAGATCACTGGAAGAGGTGGCTTCACATGAAGGCCACGCCTCTGAGTAAGACCTTTCTTAATATTATTCCTTCCAGATTTTTTATTTTTACTTTTTAAAAAACATAATTTTAAACTTAAAAACAAGTTACATGAATGGTACAAAAAACTTTCAAAATTCTAAACCATCTGAGAGTAAGTTGCCAACTCGATGTTCTATCTCTTCCCAGTATTTTAATGTATAATTCCTACCAACCAGGACATTCTCCTACATCACACAATACACCATTAAAATCAGGAAATCAAACCTGATTCATTACCAACATCTGATCCTCAGGCCTCACTGAAGTTCTGCCACTTGTCCCAACAATATCCTTCAGAGCAGGAGGCTCCAGTTCACAGTCACACATTGCATAGTTACCATGTCTCTTTAGTTAGGAAGAAAGCAAGTGAGAGAGGGAGAATCGACGAAGGAAGGAAGTTCCTTTTAGGTTTCGCAAATCGTCGGCCCTGAGAGGAAGTAGCAACAGACGGTGCCTAATGCTTTATTTTCCTTTTACAACGCAGTCAACTTTCAATGATCTGCCCAAATGAGTGGTACCATGAACAAATTTTGGAAATTTTTGGATTTTCTAATGCATTTTGGAACATTCTTGTAGCAATTTTTTTTTCCTTTCTGGTTTTCTTTAACTTACATAATCACATATGTAGGTCAGAGATTTCTGGGTAGAAGTGGAAGCTGGTTCTTTTATCTGTTAATACTCCACAGAGTAGAACACTGAGGTTCTTTTATTCCTAAAGTGGATCAGCTGAACCTAAGCACAGCCCCTGAGACAGAGCCCCTGCTCCCAAGCTTGACCTGAGCAGACTCATTTGTCAGGACTGGCAGATGTTGCTTTAGTTTCATCTTATAGGCCAGAGACTCAGCCTTGCCATAATTGTTTATCTCATACAACGTTTGTCTTTCATTTTGCAAAAATGGTTCATGTGGAGTGTGATATGCATCTCTGAGTGATTTCTTACCCAGAAATTTGCCTTCTTTGGATAAGAGTGCTTATTTTCTGCGCAAAAATGGAAATTTTCAGATAAGGTACAGAAGTGACCCTTCATCTCCTTTTGGTTTGAGTTCTTTGTCATTATTCATTAATTTCTTCATTCAGCTTATCCATAGTGAGCATCTCCTGTTGTCATATGGGAATACACATGAATAAGAATAACTGGTTTTCAAAGAGTTTGTGTTTGACCTTGGAAAAGGCATAAGCGGAAATGACCTTTATGGCAGAGACTGACCTTGATGAGGAGACACCAGGTGAAGTGCCCTGGTTTTGGTGATCAGGGCAGGCATCCTGGATGGAATGCACTGAGTGTGAAGGAGTGAGGACTTGGACAAGGAGTAAAGTTGGGGGCTCTAGTCCAGATTGGTTCATAGCTTACTCATAGAAGAACATATGAATTCCTCCAGTGCCATGTATTTCTAGGGAATTATGCTATTCATAATTTCAAAAAAAAGGTTTTTAAACTTTTAATTTTGATATGATTATTGATTCACAGAATATTGTAAAAGCATATAGAGAGGTCCCATGTACTCTTCACCCAGTTTCCCCAAAGGTTACATCTTACGTAACTGTTGTACTGTTGCCTGTTAAAATCTTAAATCCCACCCCGCCCCCCTCATCCTCCAAAATCATCAGTCCACCTAGTATAATCCCCAGGATCTTCCTTGGACAACTGACTCATAACTACAATGCAAGTGCAATTTAGTTTTCTGGATCCTGAAATGCCTAACACTCAGTGAGAAGAGGGGAAATGAGCACTGTCTTAACCAATTCTGAAGGGAAATACAGGTGTAGACAGAATGATGCTAAGCATGCTAAACAGACAGCTAAATAGATCTTTGGGTTTGGGGGCTGACACTTGATTTGAGCTTTGGAATCCTGGGGTGGTGGTGTGGGGAGTGGTCCTAGGGGAAGCTTCTAGACCATCGAACCAGACTATCACCAAGTCTAGGGCTTGGCGGCTGTGACGGGAAAGGAGTAACGGAGAAGAGAGTCCCTTTGCCCTCACCTCTTCCTGGACCTCCTCCCTGATGGTGATTCCCTCAAGCCGTTGCTCCTGGTAGCAATATCGTTATCAGCTCTACCATGTCACTGACCATCCAGAACTGGGCCTCCTGTTCCAGACAGCGTCTGCGTCAGGAGCTCTTCTTTAAGAAACAGTTACAAGCCTTGTCACTGCTCTTCCTCCCCAAACTCATCTCGCCTGACACTGCCAAGTCAATCTTCTGAAACTTTGCTTTGCTCATACGCCCCAGGCTGAACAACCTTCAGTAGCACCTCTCCGGCTCTTCACCCTGAAGCCTTCAACCAGCCTTCCCTGTGTCATTTCTGTTTGAATCTGGCAGGTCCCTGGAGCACACCATGCCCATCTTCTTAGGGTCTCCCTAAGAAGGGATATGATCAGGAACAATCTTCCCTCTCTGAATCCTGCATAGAGCTCAAGGTGTGATTGAAGCCTCGGCTTCTCCATTTACTTCTCCCCTGACTATTGCCACCCACAACAAAATTTCTATTTCAGGATTCCCACTACTGATCACCTATACTGCTCTCCTGGTACTTAATCATACACCGTGTGTATTGTGAGTTAATTTATCTACTGTGGATTCTCATTGGGGTCTTGGAACTAGACTTTCCACTTTACCAGTACTGCTGGGAGCAATTTTCCAGCTGTCTTTGCATCCTGGTATTTTACACTCCAGAGACAAGTCCTGGGATGAACTTGCCACATCCCTATGCCTTGGATGCCAGTGGAAAGAAGAAAGAGTGTCTGGTGAGACTGCTTTAATAGGAGCACACGAATCACCCAAGGAAGGCTCTCTCGAATAGTAAAGATGTTTGATTACTAGAGAGCCAAAAAGGACAAATGCTCACGAAATGTTCATCATATTTACATATGATATTTGAATTTTATAAGTCCCAATTTTCCTATCTATAAATGGAGACTAATAATATTTACCAAAAAAAACTGTTTAAAGATTAAAAAGGTGAGCTCCTCTTTTCCACTATTAGTTCCCAAGTTGTTTACTGAGAAAATTATTCCCCTTAATCCTCTAGAGCTACTCAGCTGTTCAGAGCAACTTTATAGAAAATCTCCAATAACAATTGCCTACTGCTTTTTTTTATGTCTATTGGAAAGACTGCAAGCCATTTTTTTTTTTTTTTTGCAATAAAAGACCATGATAATCTGCTTTGTTTTATTTTATGATATGCCTTCCTTAAATAAAAACCACCACTTAGGAACTTGGCTGATTTTTACTTTATTTCATTTCTTCTTGACAATTTTGAAGTTCTGAATGGATTAGGATTAATTTGGCTTTGAGGTATGAGGCTGCTCTGTCTCTCTTACTGTCATAATTGGCAGCACCAAGGGGACCTGGAGAACCAGAGCAGGGCACATTATTGACTTGACTGAGGATGTGGGCGTCATTACGACTGGCAAAGTCCTGGGAAGACGTGTGAGTCTGTGGTCTCGACTGAGTAACTAGCTGTAAACTAAGAATTGATTCTGTTGTGCAGGTCAGATTTCTCCAAAGGGCAGACGGAAGTGTTCAATTGAATATCACCTCAAGTCACAAACACTGCTTCTCTTCTACCCGACTGTAGGTATTCCTTCAATCGTCCCTTATTATCTTGAATTGTTTCTGACAAATACCCACTGTGGAGCTGGCGCCCTGCGGCTGCTGTTGTTGCGAGCAACCTTTACAAACAAGTCATGCTGAGGAGATGAGTCATGGAATCAGTCTGTGTGGACCCCACCAACCAGTCCCCAGCCTGTGGGGATGAGGTGAGGGGGCCGCACCGTGGATGCCAAGGAAGGAAGTGGGGAGCAACTCTCCTCATTCGTCAAGAAAGTTACTTTCTGGGCTGCCATCTGGCAGCAGAAATTACTTCTCCAAAATTGCTAGTACAAGTTAATGGGGCCTAGAGCACAAATAACTGGTGCATCAGCCACAACCCGGACTGACTCGCTCCTTCCTGTCATGCACTGAGAACATGGCTCTCCTGGATGTGGTGTGAAATGTCTTCCCTCATTCTTCTTTCATATTCCCATGGGGCAAGTACATTAAAGGGTCATACATTCTATCACATGACCTCTCTTCGATGCTTAACTCTTTACACACGATTTCATTAAAGGGGATGTGAGTAGTGCTGCCAGGTTCAAAGGGGGGCCACACAGGAACTGAGAAGCTAGAGAATAGCCTGGTTTTATGGGTAAAGCACACGCCCCCCCCTTTCGATTTATGGCTCTCATTTTATTCATTTTTTCCCTTCTTGCCCTTCTCAGATACTCTACATGCCTCAGCTGTTGGTGTATCAATAAATATTTGCTGAATGAATGAAAAATACTATTGCCAATGTATATCGGCATTGAGTGAATGAAAAGAAGCAGAGGTAACTTATTAAGGTGGTGACCTGAGATGGGAGACCTTGTCTCACTCTCTTGGTGAGACAAATAGGAGCACTGGAAAAGGAGAGAAAAAAAAAACCTAAATAAGTGATGAAGACACTTTGTTTTATAAAATAAGCTTTCTTTGTAGAGAAAGTAGTTAGGACATAGAAAGATAGGCTGGTAGGCATGCAAAGAAAAAATGTGTTTTAGAGCCAGATGTGGTCCCTGGGCTTAGAATGGTGACAATTAAAGGAATGATGTAGATGAACGATTCACGGTGAAGTACTAGGTGATTTGGAGTTGGGAGACAGCCACCTGAAATCCTGGGGGGTTCTCGGGGTAGCTAACTATTCTAGAAACTTAATTACCACTGTAACTCATGACATATAATCAGATGTCAGAGAGGCTAGTTTTCATGCGGAACTGCAGTTTTGTGGAAATAAATGATGCTTCCTTCCCCTGGACACTGACCCACCAACTCTTTGATACACATCTTGCCATTCCTCTTTTGTATAGTTCTTAAATGAAATAGGAGCAGTGACATGATTTCATGTAGAACTCACATAAATCTTGTAGAATCATAGAATCTTAAATCTTTAGAG
>CM053504.1:77584306-77650955 GCA_028627145.1 Eidolon dupreanum | reverse complement strand
TAGGGCAGGAGGGTGGGTATGGAATGTACTGATATGGCCCCAGTTATTGCAACATTTGGGTCCTGGCCCCGATCTAGAAACAGAATTGTCGCTCCAAAGGTCTGTTGTTAACAGTTTATGCAGTGTTGTCAGAAGCTGCATTCATTCTTTACTGTTTTCTTATTGCTTTTATAATAAATATTTACAGATTTATTGCATACTTATTTTCCAAATGGATAGACATTTTTAGAAATGACATTTCTGAAAGTGCAGAAGCTATCTGGCACATATACAGTGTATCGTACCATGTGTTTTCTGACAAGAGCATCATCGAAACTGTCTCCGTAGTTTATCTGATAAAACTCTATTGCAGTACATTGTATCAAGTTTATGGCCCCATTCTTCTCTTCTATGTTTTTTATTTTTACATCTGCCATAGGGAAAGTGGAAAGATTTTCTTTATTCCCTAACCGAATAATCTGTAAAATCTACCGGAACTTCTCTCTTTTCACACATGTAGTGAGAGATTGTGCTTTCTGTAGCCTGTCCTTTTCATTAACGAATCTATTTCTAGTTATGTGTTCTAGTCATAAGGCTCTTTCCTCTTAAAGAGAAGGATGGACAAATGGAGAAAGTCATGTAGGAAACTGTTAGATGTCTTAATGTTAAAACTATAAATTATTTTTACTATGCCTTGATAGTAGATGAAAGGTATTGCAATAAAATAATCCTTTGGACTATTTTGTAATATGTAATATGAAACAATAGGTTAGCCATTTCTCTGAAAAACTCTGAAAATGTTCCAATACAGAAAATACTCCAATGCAGAAAGAGAGGTTCCATGGTATTCTTAGAATTATGGGATAATGTAGTGGAATAGGGCTTCACCTTCCTTTATTTTTAGTTGTTTTGGTTTAGAAAGAATCAGGTTTTGGCTATGGGGTACTTTTAAATTTTCAATCGAAGTTTCAAGGTTAAAAGAATATCTATAGAAATATCCTGAAAGTCAGGAAATAATACTGTAGGCTCTATGTGATGACTTGGGCACTATGTTTATGTGGAGTCCATCTGGGTAGTTTATGGCAGCAACCAAGGTGTCTGTGTTTATATTTGTTAGCTCTTGACTTAGAGGCAAAATAGGAGACCTAGTTTATGATGATTCTTCTTGACCTGTTTTGTCCCCCAAAGAACCCTCAATGCCAGGTAAATGATGCCAATAGAGGAAAAAGAAGATAATAAGGCAGGTTATGTGTCTCTCTCTAGACTGAGACTGCAATTAAGACCAATAGATGATGTTTCAAGAAAGGAGAGTTTGATTAATTAAAGGATAACTTTCAAACCATAGAAGCTTTTAACAACGAAATGGTGTTCTTTGAAAGATAGCTCCCTGTGAGTAGATATGCTCAGTTAGGGGCTGATTATCCATCAAGACCAGTTTAGAAAGAATTCCTATACAGTATTATTTGATGTCATAGGTCTGAATCTCATCAACTGCAACCATTCTGAGAATCAGTGTTTTATCAACTTACATATGTAAAATTTCATCAAAGTAAGATTTTACTAATTTATAATTTGAAATAATTGAGCTGGTGTTTCATTATAGAGAACATAGTTTTTTCTTTTATAAGAGTATAATTAAAGTTAGAGGAAGATTTTTTAAAACACTTAAAAATGCTGCTGTGTTAAATGCTCTAAAAGCATCAACTTATTTAGAAAGTGAGATATTATAAATCATTTGTTAAATATTTGCATATATTAGATAATACATTTTAATATAGACTTGAAAGTAATAAAACTGTACTTCTTTGGATATACTGTAATATGAAAGAATTTTTCCCCCTCCTAAAATAAGTCTGAGTTAATGAGACTTTGCATATATTTAGTTACTTATGCTAAAGGGTTTTTTAAAAGATGAAACCATGACTCATACAAATATAAAATGAATATATGTCAAATATTTTATTTAACTCATTAATTAATGAGAGAACTAAGAAAGTGTTATAACTGGTTCAAAGTAGAATACAAAGACCAAATATATTTACAGGCCATTAGGAATGTCAAAATGAATTTGTTTAAATAGATGCAAAACTGACTTCTTCCATTGTGGGAGAGAAATGTCCATTGAACCACTACTGGACAGATTTTTGCATTTCTCTGTACAGGGATTAGGTGCATTACTACCAGGTTTCTGCAAGTTAACTTCCACCTCTTCTCAGTTATTAAATAGCCTAATCAAAGACAATGAAAGGCAGAGAAAACCTGAATGGATGAACTATTCAGGAAAATCACTGAATTTCAAACTCTTCATTAATTTTCCTGTACATATAGGCACTATACTTATATCAAGCCCTATCACTGGGAAATTATAGTGATGCTGTGTTAGACATAGTATCCCTATCTATTGATATTGAACTGGCTATCTCAATGTTCAAGACTCAAGTAAATTTCAGAAATTCAGTTCATCTCACCTTCTAGTCCCAATCCTGATAATGGTAAATATTACGTCAAAGAGCTCAAGATGAGTAAGATTGCCACATGGAGTATAGGATAGGAAGGTTAGTCAGTATAATATTCACTGAGACACAGGAAGTTCAAATAACTTGTCCAAGGTCACAGAGTTGCAAATGAGAAAGCCAGGGTATGAATGGAGCCCTGCCATCTGGGCCTGTCCATACTCTTGACCATCATGATGTACTGCTTCAACAGCATAGAGGTAGCCTTCGTGGACACTGACAGTCCTGTGATTCAACTAAGGGAAAATGAGGCTCTCATACAACTATTCAAACTCAACACTCACAAAGGAAATAAACACTAATTTTAGTATAGAGACAGTTAGATGAATGATATTCCTTACCTAAGGTTATAAAATGAGTTGGCCATGAAACCAAGGAACACACAGTCTTTTTGTTTCCAACTCCCAACTTCTTGTTCATTGCTACTTTATTCTTGCAGCTGACATCGTGGAGAAAAATGAGTCTCTTTTAAGAGTTTCTTTCTTAGCTCTTGTCATGCTACAGACTTCTTTAATGTTTGGAGCTCATGATAATATGTGGTCTTTGCTAGAACTCCTGTGGTTTGACACCAGCCTATACTAGAGATTATGGCAGCTTTTGTTTTCTTAAAAAGCTGGCCGCTCTCAGAATTTAGGCTTGAGAGAACAGAAGTGAGGTTGGTTTGGCTCCAACAAAGCAGTCAAGTGTAACTAATACTGTGTTATTAGCACGGGGGGAAATTTTCAACTTTCAGTATCTTGACGAAACATAGACAATAAAAATTGCTCAGTGACTTTTTCTAACCTTTCTAACCTGTATTTTGCTCCCCAAGACCACGATCCACTTTGCATTCTCAGACAATAAGCTGGGGAGGTTGAGAGGATGCCACTCATGGCCAAGGATGGCTTCCCCTTAAACTAAACAGCAACATTCGGCAAATTTAATTCTCAAGAAGTCTTTAGATTTTCCAGGTATCAAAATGTTCTTCTTAATGACAGATTGAGATAGTTGTCAAAGCTCCGATGGAGTGAGAATCCTTCATTAAGCGGTTCTGAAAAAAACTGAAGGAGCTGAGCTGGTCAAGTCCCCAAGTGTGATAAGAAAACATTTCCTGCATCCCCGCGGATATTTAATTAATCTAATTGTTTTGAGTCATTCTATTTAAAAATACAGTAGAAATAAAACAATACAATGTATTAAAATCACAGTGGTCTTAGTCAAGGCCCATTAACATTCGCAAGTACAGAAATCTATACACATATCTTTATTGGGGTTTGTCTAGCAGTTCTCTCCTTTAGGCATTTCGGAAGGCTTGGAATATGGTGTATGACTTTGAAATGCACTTTCTAGCTGTCAGGAATTAAGCAATCAGGGACAGCATGTTTTTGCATTATGTAAGAAAAGAGGATGCAATTTTCGCTACTTCGAATTCATTCTCTGGTGGAGAAAGAAGGCTATGGGAACAGAGTCAGGGCCGGTTCACAGCCGAAGAAGATCAGCATGGAGACAGCCTCTTCGTGCATTCCTCCGAGCTCTCTTTTTCTCCCCTCCCATGTCCTATGCCGGTGCCCAGCCTGGGCTGCTTTCCCCCTAAGTTCCCGATCTATCAACTCACTGTTTCCTGATTGCAGATACTTCTGGCTTGAGAGGAAAGCAAGTATTGTAATTAGAGGTGGGCATACTCTGGCCTGTGAGAAGGCAGTAGGGCCAGTCCTTGGAGGGGAGGCAGTGTGTAGCCTAGGAATCTTATAGGATTCAGAGTCAGGAAACAGAAAGCACAGCTCTCGTCTAACTCTGACTTCAGACTTTGAGAAAAATATTCAAACCCCTTGAATACCATTTTTTTTTGTCACTTGGAAAATAAGAGCATTGAGCTTTGTTAGTATTTCTCAGACTTCTTTTAGCCTCTCAACTCATTCTTCAAAGGAAAGTGTATATTAAGTATAATAAGTTGTAGTCAAAGGTAGAGTTGCTCTGTTGGAACGGGGTAAGTCTTAGCCCCACTCACCTCTGGTTCTGCCCCCAGGCATGCTCCTTCTTGGCCTCCCTGAGCCCTAGAAGGGTTCTGAGGAACACCATTTGAGAACTAGATCAGAAGCATGTCGAGGACTGTAAAGGATTCTCCCCAGTTGAGGATGTAGGTATGAAGTGAAGACTCACCTTCTACACATAGAGATATAATGTGTGAGGGCAGACAAGGGTAAAGGATATTACATAATTAGAGGGAAGTTGAGTGCTACATTGTGAAGTATTCACTAAGAGAACTGTTAGCTCTGCCTTTTCCCCACTGAGATTTACTTGTGACTTATACCCTTAGAATAGTGAGTCTTACCCATTTTTGGTGTCTGTCCCATTTGAGAAACTGATGAAAAAATTCCCATAACGATCACAACATCTTGAAAGTGATTGCATGGTCTCTCAGATGGCCAAAGTCCAATTGTGGGTTGTGGACGGAGTGCTCTGCCCCAACACCTCTCACTGATTTAGTTGCTAAACTCTGATTCACCCAAAGGCATTAGTGGTTAACCGGAGATCAATGCCAGAGGTGTTTGTATTTTTATGCAGGACTTCTAAAGATGACAGAATTCAAAGGAATGACACTAATGGGCCAAGTAGTAGGCCAGTAAGATATTTTTGTTAACAGTCTTAGGGAAAATAGTTAATATTGCTTGCAAGGAAACAAACATTATTATTTTTACTGACTTCCGAATGTTACCAAGACCATTTAAAATCACCCCTGTTTTAAATGTGGCATACTTATTACAGAAGAAGTAGTGTGCCTTCCCTCCTGCTCATCTGTGGCATATTGTCTTTAAAGATGGCAGCCCAAAACCTCTTTCTAAGAACAATGCATGCTCCTCTTCTCATCAAGAAGTGAAATTAATTTCATGTCCCTTCTCATTTAGCCTGGCCTTGACTTGCTTTGACCAGACTCTGGCAAAAGTGACTGGGCCAGTTATCAGCCTCACTCTTAAGAAGTCTGTCAGCCTTTTGGCTCAAGCCTCTCTCTGGTGCTCTAGCTGCTAGATAGAGAAGCTTAGGCTCCACCACTGAATGATGAAAAATCACAGGAGAGTGGATCTGGAAGATCCGTCTTGGATGACCTAGCTCCAGCTGATCTCCCAGCTGAATGCCACATAAGCATTCTCAGCCTCGACATCATGGAGGAGAACTGCCCGACTAAGCTTAGCCAACCCAGAGAATTGTGAGAAATAACGAACTGTTGTTTTAAGCTATCAGGTTTATTATACAACAATAAATTACTTAAATATTATTTCTCAAGCATTTATTAAAACAGATTTCTTAGATTTCCCACATGCAACTCAAAATCCTGAAGTTATTTTTTAATTGTTAAGTTATTTCATTACTATCTCTCATTTAATAATATAATTTATTGCTTTCATACTGGGTTCTCAGAATCACATAGAAAACACCAACATCACCAGTTGACCAGTGAGGGTCATCTGTGGTCAAGCATTCACTTTGAGGACTGACTTTTTAAAAGAGAGCCTTGGACTGGAAAGATCTAGTCAGGTGATTTTTCTCCTTTATGATGATCATGCAAGTCATTAATTCATTGCCTTTTTTTAAAAAAATTATTTTATTAGTTTCAAGTATACAATACATTGGTTAGACATTTATAGAGTTTATAAAACGATCCCCATGATTGCGCTTTCTCTCCTCTGGCTCTCCACCTAGCCATGGCATTAATGCTAACTTCATTGCCTTTCTTTTACCTCAGGTAACTAATGTAAGTTTCTTTTCTAGGGAAAGTGATTCAGAGTGAAAAACACAAAGGGTTTCATTGTAAGGGTGGTCTAGCTTTTACACTATAAATTTTTTCTGTGTTTTATTGGTTATTTTGCTTTCTGGGCGATCCTGTTTTGAGTATGTCATCACAGTGACAACAAATGGTTGAGTGAAAAACAAAACAAAGTGAAGCGATAAAAGGAGTGATTTGGTGATCATCGCATGCCTAAGAGGTCGTGTGGAAAACCAGGGACTGTTCTTTTTCTTTATTTTCCTTTGGCTAGTTTTGTTCACCAATGACTAGACTAAAGACCTGTTGCTGATTGTCAATAAACTCGCACATGAGTAGATTTTCTCAATGGAAATGGCATGATTTATGTGACCCATAGCTCCTACATGACCCCTCCCTCCAAACCCCATACTCCAAGTCGTAGAGGTTTTTCAGAGCCCAAGAACACAGGAGAATGTGTGCTGGGGCAAAGAAATAGAGCTTAGAGTAGTCGTAGCAAAAGATGATCATCATTTATTGACTTAACTTGAAAATAACTGGGCTGCTCCTGCTGGTGGTGGTGGTGGTGGTGTGTGTGTATATATATAATTCTAACCAAAATGTGTGGTATAATACTTATGTAAGAAACATAAAACCATGAAGTTTTACACAAGGGATGTCTGGGTAAGATAGAAAGAGGAAGGGGGGTTTATAGAAAGGAGAAGGGAGACAGATGCAGGGCAAACAGTTTGAAAGATATGTGTCTTCATCAACCTTTTTCTGGGCCAAAGTGCCAGAATAGAAAGATGTTCTAGAGAGTTGAGGGAAATGTCATATGTAATTCAAAAGAAAAAAAAAAAAACCCTCCGTTCTATTTATGAAATTTTGTAGAGTTAAAAACATCTATTTAAGAACAGAGTAATTTCCTTTCTAGCTAGGCCTATGTGGCTGAGTTCTGGATTATATAACTGTAGAGAAAGGAGATTCGAAAGCAAGAAGGAGAAAACGTGAGCTGAGTGGGGGCAGCTGGGATGAAGAGAAATAGGACTGAGACAGGAGAGGACTTGGGATGAGGGAGAAGTAGAGGAAAGAACATGTAAAAAGGAAGAGAATGAGCAGAGCAGGAAGAGCCAAAATTAGAGAAAAGGCAAAATGGCCAATTAGATATAGGTATGAGAATTTGGGTGAGCATTTTAAGAACCAAAGGATTTTAAAAATGTGGCTTCTCTTACTTTTATAATGTGACTTTTTTAGTCTCTCCAAATGAAATGTGAGTGTGTAACTGACAAGCAGGAAAAGCAATGAGGCTAAAGTTGTGAGTTTTATACCTGCGTGGTCTCATGCTAGGTCTAAAGTATATTCCATACCTCAGTTTTGGTTTGCCATTCAATAATTCACATCACTGAACGCAAAGGACATGTATAAGAGAGTGTGAATGGCTTCTAGACAAGCCAATTTATGACCAGGGAATGGCACTTGAATAATTTTATCTTTGCACATTCAGAGAGCATATTGCTGCTTTAATGTTGTTTGTATCATCCATCCATTATATCCTTGGTAAAGGACTCATATTTTTTTCCCTCTGATCTAGAGCTCTTGAATAGGTTGAGGAAGACATGGAGAGACTAGTGTCTCCTTTCTTCATTAAATCTTAAGTAATCTGTTATATGCATCTATATATAATCTATTATTTTTATCTATCAGGTATCTATCTATCATGTATCTATCTATCTATCTATCTATCTATCTATCTATCTATCTATCTATCTATCATCTATCACATATACTTATAAGCGGAGGCTTAAAAGAAATCCTTTTGGATTACTGTAATCTTCAAATTTGTTTATTCAAAAGATCCATATTTTCATTTGTACCTTTGCATAGATGTTTTTTTTTATTGTAACAGGAGTTATACTTTTACACTTTTCATTTTGCGATTCACATGCAGTTATAAGAAATAATACAGAGAGACCCCATGTACCCTTTATCCAGTTTCCCCCAACGGTGACGTCTTGCAGAACTAGAGCATGATATGATGGTCAGTACGTTGATACTGATACAGTCAAGATACAGAACACGTCCATCGCCACACAGATCCCTCCTGTGGCCCTTTAATAGCTGCTCCTCCTCCCTTCCACACTGTGCATGAACCACAGTTTGTTTAACCACAGTTTGCACAGGTTGGACATCTGGTTGTTTCCAGGTTTGGGTGATTATTAATAAAGCTGCTATAAACATTCGTGTACAGGTTTTTTTTTTTTTTGTGAACATAAGTTTTCATTTCTCTGGGATAAATGCCTAGGAGTATAATTGCTGGGTTGTATAGTAGTTGCTAGTTTAGTTTTTTAAGAAACTGCCAAACTGTTTTCCAAAGTTCCAAACTGTTTCGTTTTACATTCCCACCAGCAATGTATGAGTGATCCAGTTTTTCTGTATCCTCGCCAGGATTTGGTGTTGTCACTATTTTTTATTTTAGACATTCTTCTAGGTATGTAGTGGTATCTCACTGTGGATTTAATTTGCATTCCTCTAATGGCTAATGATGTTAAACATCTTTTTGTGTGCTTATTTGTGTGTGTATATACACACACGGATATGTAAACATCTGGTTATATCTGGAAAAAAAGTATTTAATTGTTTTTTAATGTTTATCTCATATACTTTGTTCTCATGTCACTAGCTTTCATAGAGGAAGCTCAGTAGAAATTTCCACCACATTGGACAAGGAAAAGAAGTAGAGACATTATTTTGAGCTGGTTGTCATTCCTTGCTAAATGGAAAAAAAAATCTGTTTATGTAAGCATCAATGTAACACAGTATAACAATACAGATTATTGTTTTATATCCCCTCATAGGTCTCCTGCTTTTACCTCACATAATGTTAGGAGTTTTTGTAGCCATCTTAAAGACGTTGTTATCTTTGGCAGAAGCATGGTGGCTTGGCTCAGGAAGCAGGCAGTAACAATGATATCAGCTCCTTTTTATTTTTTTTCTTCTCCTGGAACACGATGTTACCTAGAATACATGAGAATCTGGCAGGGGTCTGTATTTTCTTCCCCTGTATTCCTTTCACACCATCTGTTTGGGTGTGCTAGAATCCACTGGAATGTCTTTACAAGGTGTCAAAACTCCGGGAACTCCACTCTATTTGGCAGCAGAGAGGGAAAGAATAAAGTGATCATGGGAGTTGTATGGAAGAGAGAACCTGGGGGAGTGTCTGTCACGATTACAAAAGAGACAATTTACAGTGTGATGGAGTCCAAGGTTAGTGCTACTTCTCTCAGGAACTATTTCTGATCAAGGTCTCAGGAACGGATGCCATGCACGCTGCCTCGTTCTTCCGTGAAGGGAGCGTCATGTGACGCTGCAAACTGTTTCAGAACCATTCATGTGCCCGTCTAGAACGCTCTCGAGGAGAAAGACAAATGCAGGGTGAGGATTCGATGGCCTGAGAAATCTCCAATTAAGCACAAATTCATTTTTGTGATAGGTTAGAAATCCAGTTAGTCTTTAAGTCATTCGAAAGGCAGAATTTCAATTTAGTTTATTAAAAACACAGGAAAACACAACAAGACAAAACCAACCCCCTTTACCCCCCAAACTTGTTTATAAACTGTACCATGTGAAAATCCAACTTGGAAAGAATTCTAGTTTGACTTCAAACTGTTTGTTCACAAGCTCATGGAATAACATGGTTCTTGGATTCATTAACTCTTATTTATAAACTTAGGGTTGTTTTGGAACAGGAAGCATAACATTTACTGAAAAGAACATTGAAATGTATTTGTCTTTTTAATTAAAAAAATACTAAGAAATGAAGTCTGCAAAGCACAAAATCTTAATATTGCAGTAGGATTTTCCCTCATTAAAAATATATATCAAACCATTGTCTGATTGAAACTAAACACAGTTAAACATATATAGATATAAATTATATAATTTACATTTATTATACTTAATCCAGGTACACATGCAAACACATTTGTATATATAAATTATGTATGAAATACTCATAGCTAAAATTTATGTGGCTATATTTGAAACTGTGACATCAGAGATAGGCTTAAAACACATTTAATTACATTACCAGCGTGTATAATCAGAGTTAGAACTACTGATAGATTTTGCTGACAAGAATTATGGAAAGTAGAAGCTAATTCAGGATTGTTCTATTACAGATATTACAGGGGAAGCAAGTCTGGAAAGTGGATTTAGACTCCCACATTATTCACTTTTTGTAGGAACTTAATTATTAAAAAAACACATATTTTTAAAGCAATTTATGCAAGCAAATTCTATAATAAAACAGTAATCATAATTTTTGATAACTTCCTGTGACTTTCTTCATATATTCATTTAGCTGAAAACCATTGTAGGCCACACAAAAATGTAAAAAATGTATAATGTGAAATACACAATATATAAACATACAACACACCCACTTTCTTGTCTTCCAAGGGAAGTTTATAAAAATATGGCATCATTCAGTTGATACAGGAAAATGATAAAAGGTGTTTAGTGCAGAATAATAAAAAGAGCTCTTTCCTCTTCAAATGCCACAGGGCTCTGTGGCCAATCCTTTTAAGACTGTAAAATATCCACATTCACATTTTCTACAAGCAATGCATTGAAAGGATGGGTGGATACTCCTTCAAAACACAGATGCCTTAAGCGTTCTTCTAAAAAGTTTATTTTATTTACAACTTGGAACTATCTTCTGATGAAATGGATGTTTTTTTAGCAATCGCAGCAAAAAGTGATCTTTGACTAAAAGTCTTTAAGACTCCTTTGAATCAAACAACCTTGCTAAAATAAATGTATTTTTGGTTTGAATGATCATGCTAAAAAAAATGAGTAGACACAGTGTTTGAAATGATATTTAATTAAATTAACATCATGACCAGGGACTAATAGAAAGTCTCGTGGGCAGCTACGAGAAGGTTCCAAACAGTGTTGGTATTCTGCACGACAGACATTTAAAGTGCCGATTCGCTCATACCCATTTGTATTTTCAAAATTCTTGTCTTATAAGATATTAATACATCTCGTCTGTAATTGGGGTATTTGAATACTTTACAATGTAAGCCAGAATGTAGAGGAATCCTGTGACCCAGTCCCCTGAGTCTCACAAGTCTTGTTTATTCAGTGTCCGGGAAGGTCCTGTGTCAGAAAACTGATGGGGATATGGACAGCCCAAATGAGTTTAGTCCATATGGGGGTTAATTAGGCATTTTCTCTGGCTCCGGGAAATTTCTCTGACTGTTGATAGAACTTCTCTGATTCTGGCAGATTAGCTAACCAGCCAGACTTTATAAAAGCAAGTAGATTTTGGCACCAAGGTCCCCTTGGCCTGCATTTCTAGAGTTTAGGGTGGGTTTAGGTTTGCTGTAGGACACTTCAGTTTGGAATATAATCCAGCTTTGGAGTTACTGTCAAGGTTAAGCTACCAGGAACCCTTGACAAACAGTAGCAGGAAATGAAGAAGACATTTGAGTTCAGAATGAATAGTGGCAATGGAACAAGACTGTTTTGAAAGTCGTGGGGGGAAATCCAAGAGGCTGATGAGTAAAGGAAGTCTCTGCAAATGTGTGAGACTGCTCTGCACTCCCTTCTCTTCATAACCGTTGGGGTCTGTTTGTAAGTAATTAGTCAAAGGTGGATAATGTCATCAAATACATCAACATATTGTAACAGAAAGATCAGGTGGACAGAGAGAGAACAGATGGCTAGAGATCACTTCCAAGCCTAACTCCAAAGGCTGGTGGTTCAAGGGGGGCCCAAGGAAAGATTTGGAGGCTGACGTGGGCTGAAGTCAGCTCATTCATTCATTCATTCCAGCATTTATGAGTGAGTATACTCATACTCTGGGCCAGACCCTTGTCCAGGCTTTAGTGGACAGCAACGAAAATGTACACAAATCCATGCCACACCGATGCTTTCACCGTAAAACCCAAGTTCATTATTATAACATTTAATAATCAGAAAAATAATCAAAAATTATTTTAAAATTGTCGAGCCATTTAATGATCAGAAAAATTGCTGTTAAAAACAGCAAAACATTTAAATATAGATGCGAACAATATTGCTTAACCTGTGATGAGAAAAAGAGATTTAGAGATAAAGTTTGGCTTATAGCTTTCACAAAAGAGCTGATTTAGATATAGATTGTGGTCGCATTTAAGAAATTTCTTTAAAAAGTAAATAAATGGAAGAGGCTACTTTTAATAACTTTACCACCAACCTCTTAACTAGGTTACAATCTCCAGGTTCTTTTAAATATGGACATTAAAATTTCTTTTAAATATGACTAACAATTTTTGTCTAACATTTTATTTCCCAGACTCTCTTGACCCGGTCAAAACTATATGTAGTTATTGCATATGTAAATAAATAGGCTGTTGATTACTTGAGCAATTATTTTAAGTGGAAAAAGGAGCAAATGAAAACAGGAACAAGTTTCTAAGTAGCACAGAGATATTATTTGAACTTTATGCTTTTTTTTTGCCTCATAAGATATATATTTTTAAAATTTTCAATAAAGGAATAGAATAGCAGATTAAGCTATTTACCTCTGATACTATCTAAACACATAAAGTAGGCAAATTGAAGTGGGGAGTTGACGGCATCCAACCTTATATCATATGAAAAAACGTGTGTTTTTATTCAATTCAACTCTAATGAAGGAACAGATTTTGCTCACTTTGACTCCTTTCCCTCCATTAACCTCATCTGCTTCTCAGAAGGTCTTATTGGTGTGCAGTTCTGCATCAAATTGTATAGCGCATGAACCTAATGAGCTTATGGTTTGTGTCACTGGAGAAGTGCTGTACAAGCCAGCTTGTTTTTCTTGTGTAGAACACTGATCGACATTCTCTTTCTTTGATGAATTTGAGGTCATTTCATAAATTAATAAATGAATGAATGAAAAATGAATGAAGAATGAATACATAGAGAGAGACTTGCTTGTTGTCCTTGCAAATGTTGCACTCAGATTCCCAACCAGCCAAACTTAACTCATGCAATAGTGTTTGAGCTACTTCCAAAGATAAGATGGAGGCCTGCCACCAGGTGTCCACGGTCTGAGGTGGGGACCGAGCAAACCACCACCACAGAGTGGGACAAGTAGCATATTTGGGGACAAGTAGAGGTCAGAAGAAGGGCATTTGGGCACCTGGTTGGGGATGAGAGGGGGAGTGGTAAGGAAAGGCTTTGCAGAAAAGCTGACATCCAAGTCAAGTCATTTGGAGATTATGAACAATTTTCCAGAAGACAAGTCACTTTCCAGACAGAGGGACAATGTATGCAGAGACTAAGAGGCAGGAACGTGGTCTGAGGGAATCACTGGCATTCCTGGTACTTTTTATTCATTTGCGTGAATTCAAATATTTATCTGGTATCTATCTGATCTCATTTCTATTCTGCCTAAAGAACCGAAAACATCCATATAGTGCAGGTATACTTGTGATGAATTCTCTCAGCTTTAGCCTGTCTAAAAAAGTCTTGTTTCACCTTCATTATTGAAATATATTTTTAGAGTATTGATTTTTTTCTTTTAGTACTTTAAATATGTTGTTCCATTACCTTCTGGCTTGTATAGATTTTCACAGAAGAATTCTTATTTGTGTTCCTGTGTAAGTAATGTGTCCTTTTTATTTGTCTTCTTTTAAGATTTTTTTTTCAGTCCTGGATTTCTGTAATTTTTATTTCGTTTTGTTTTGTTTTGTTTTTGATGAGCTTTGGGGTTGTTATCTTTATGTTTATTCTACTTGAGGTTTATTAAGCTTTTTAGATTTGTGAGTTTATAGTTTTCATCAAATTTGAAAACATTTCTGCCATTATTTTTTCAAATATTTTTTTATCCCTCTCCTCATCTTTCCTGGAACTCCAGGTATATTGTACCTTTGATAGTTTCCCCACAGGTCAACAAAACTGTTCATTTTTTTCAGCCTTTTTTCTCTCTGTGCTTTATTTTGAATAGTTTCACTGGCTATATTTTCAATTCATTGATCATTTCTTCAATGCTTTTCCAATATAATGCATTAAAAGCTTTTTCTGATATTATAGTTTTTATCTCTATGTTTCATTTAATTTTTTTATATCAGTCATTTCTCTCCTCATCATGTTCATGTTTTCTTATATCTTCTTGAACATTTGGAGCATATTTATGATACCTGTCTTAATGTGCTTATCTCTTAATGACATCATCTCTGTCATTTCTTGCTCTGTTTCTAAAGGTTGATTTTTCTCCTGGATATGGATTATATTTCCTTGCTTCTCTCATTCCTGGTAATTTTTGATCAGATGACAGACATCATGAATTTTACATTGTTGCCTTCTAAGTATTATTGTATTTCTTTAAATGTGTCAGACTTTGTTCTGGCATGCAGTTAAATTAGTAGGAAGCTCTTTGATCCTTTCGAGGATCATTTTTAAGATTTGTCAGGTCAGTTCAAAATCTGCCTTTAGCCTAGGGTTAATTTAGGTCCATTACTAGGGTGAAACTTTTCTGAAGACGCTACCTTATGTCCCATGTATTACTTAATCTTTGCATTCTGGTTTATGGAAACACGAATGATTTCTAGCTCTCTGTGAGCTTCAAGAATTGTTCAATCTACTGCTTTCCAGTGTTTCTTTCACTGATGTTCTGTAGTTTCCTCTCATACATGCATGGCATGGGGACTCCTTTACAGATTTCTGGGATTCTCTCATTGTTCTCCCCTGCTCTTCTCAATCTATCTATCTATCTATCATCTATCTATCTATCTATCTATCTATCTATCTATCTATCTATCTATCTATCTAATCTATCTATCTCTGCCCATCTGTCTATCTATCTGTCTCTCTGTCTTGGTCTGTCTCTGTCTCTCTGTCTTTCTGTCTCTTTGTCTCTCTCTTTCAGGTCTTGATCTCCCTGAACTCCAATCTTTGTTACTCCATTCCAGTGAGAATGTTGGGCTTCCTTTGTGTTCCTCCTTTTTGTTCTATAGCATGGAAACTGTCTCCAGGCAATTAGCTAAGGGAATTGTAGGGTTCAGTTTGTTTCCCATCATGCATTGCCTGTTATTCAATGTCTGAGAACAATTGTTTCATATGTATATTTTCTGGTTTTCTAATTTTTCTAAGGCAGGAGGAGAAGTCCAGTGTCTGTTACTCCATGTAGTTAGAAACATTGTGTTCCTTAAAAGAGGTTTATTATTATTATTTTTATTTTTTAATGGAAAATTTTAAACATACATATGAGTAGACAAAATGATGTAATTGATCTTATGTACCCATCATCCAATCACAACAATTATCAACTCATGCCCAAGCTTTTTTCATGTGTCTCTTGATCGCCATAGGTGAGATTATTGGAATTTATTTGCAGAAAACCTCATACGTTTTATAATTTCATTTATAAATATTTCAGTATGCATTTCTAAAAGATAGGGGCTCTTTTAAAAAGCATAAGTACACCTGCACTATCATGCTTATAAAAACTAATAATAATTCCTTAATAACATCAATTACTTAGACAACATAAAATTCTATGTTTTCCCAAAGGGGGAGGGTGATCGAATAAAATATTTCTCATGAATCATATCCTAGGATATAATCATATCTAAACTTGAATTACCACTTATACTTCTAAACCCCTTCCTGCTCAAATGTACCCTTCCACCGGGAAGTAAATATCTGGTAGCTCCTACTCTTCCTGTTAACAACTGCCCGTCATCTACTCTTCCCTCTGTGCTTTCCAACTTTATTAAAACATCTTCTACTGCTCTTGACTCCTCTGAACACAGGTACAAGTGCATGTTTGGCAGATCAATGTCTTTAAAGGTAAAGGGAGCATCTTAAAGTCCCTTCCAGCTCTAACATGATATGAATAGAAAGTTATAGGCAGTCTTAGAAACAAATGTGGTGTTCAGTCCATGTTATGATTCTGAGTGAGTGAAGAGAGTGTAGCATCATCTCTGAGAGGTCATGCTATAATTGCTTTGATTTGCCTGTAATCATAATATTTAATTTATTTTGAAATTTCAAATTGCTTAAAGGAAGTCATGAGACCTTTACGTTTATCAAAAATCGCTATGGGTTAGAAAATTTTGAGCAATGCTGACTGATAACAAGAAACATCCCCCTTTTCTAATATAATTACCAAGACTGGCCTTATAAGTGTGATTTCAGGGAAATTTCAGAAATTGCTCTATTTCCTCTCTATTCACTTTTCACCCCCAAACTTCCTCACTTGTGATTGGATGCTTGAAATTTTCTGCATTTGGGAAATAGACCACAGATGAAAAGAAGTGATTTTAAAAACAGCTTTATTGACGTATAATTCACATACCATGCAATTCACCCATTTAAAATACAATTCCGTGATGTTCAGTACAATCATCCCCACAATGTTTTAGAGCAGTTTCATCATCTCCAAAGAAATCTTGTACCGTTAACAGTCACTCCAACCCTTCCAGCCTAGCATCACTAATCTACTTTCTGTCTCTATAGATTTGCCTGTTCTGGACATTTCATATACATGGGATAATGTCTTTTGTAACTGGAAAGATAAATGATTTGAAGTGATTTAAATTCATATTAAGGAGGAAAAGATGACTTCTATCTCTCTTTAAATAGGTTTTTAATATGGGGAGGAAGAGACCTTTCTGTGACTAGTAGCTGATAAGAAGAGGCAAAGAAGAGTGAGAAAAGAGGGGTGGTCCTCACTTCGCAGTTTTGGCTTGGTGGGCTCTGGCTGTCAGCACTAATGTCAGAGCTTCGAGATAATAATTCAGATGTTGGCATAAAGAGAGAGGGACTTGCTCAAGCAGCCCTGTGTATAGATGCAGATAAGCCCCGGTTACTGTCTGTCACATTCACAAATACTAGAAATGAGACTTATAATTAGACCTTACTTAACTGACAGCTCACCTTGATTTCTCACTGAGCTGCTTATAGGACCAAAGTGCCTCTTTCCTCTACCGTGGCTTGTAATGCAAAGCACAGGAACAATGTTGCTCAGGCTATTTGCCCGATCAGGCCAGGTAACGGGACACCAGGCTGTCATTTTCATCATGAGGAAATAGGTCTTTTGGTGTAATTTTCCTCCAGTAATTAGTCTCTCCGTGATTCTTAGACTTTGTGTCATGTTGTGAAGGCAACATGTTCAACAGCATTCCTGCAGAGGAAATATCTTCTACGATGGGTAAGCAAATATCATCTTTCATTAAAAACATCAGAAAAATTTCATCTGAAACTTCTGAACAGCCGGGGGAGGAAGACTCCTGATGACAACAAAAAGCCCACTTACGCCAAAGTCCAGGTGAGAGTGTCTTATGGTGCAGAGTGAGAAGTAGCCTCACTAGTCATTCCTTCAGCCCATTGGCTAGATGTCTCTCTTCTGTGAGTGATGACATCTTATGAGACAATTCTTTCTAGCTGCCAAATGGTGTTATTTAACTAAGAAAAGAATGCATGTGGCTCAAATGATATGTATTAAATAAAAACACTTTCCTAAGCCAGGAGTTTTATAAGTCAGGTTTTTGTTCTATGTGTCCATATCTCTCTTTCACATTTTTCTATATAAGTACATGCCTCTTCCTAAGCTCTCTCAAGGCCTTTCTAGAATGAAGCAGAAATGATAATAATAATAATAATAATAATAATAATAATAACTTCCCTCTCTTTGGTGGATGAAATGAAATCTTTACATTCTCCTTCTAGATGAGAAATGAGGTTTGAAAGAAAACCTTATTCTGAAATCTTAGGGCAAGAAAGCCATAAACTCTTTTGCTGTAAAGGAAGTTATAGTTGGTTTAAGCCAACTCCATTGAGCCACGATGGAGATGTGAACAACTGCTGTTGGGGTGTAAAACGACATGAAACTTCAAAACACTTTTCACCGGTAACTTAAAATGTTGAACATATGCCTCCTCTATGACCCAGAATCCCACTCTTAGATTATATATATACAAGAGAAACAAGTGCATACCAGCAAAAGCCATGTATAACAATGTTTTTAGTAGCTTTCAAACAATAGCAAAACACCGAGGGCAAACCGAATGTTTATCAACAAGAGAACGGATGGCGGTATTCATACAATGGAACACTACATAGCGATAAGAACAAACTACTGACACAACAGAACAGATGAATTTGACATTATGTTGAGTGAAAAAAGCTAGAGACGAATGAGTTCATACTGAATGGTTCAACTTAGGTGATCAGTAATGGGCAAAAGTAGTCAATGGTAATAGAAGTTGGAATAGTATGGTGTCCATTTCAGTGGGAAGGGCAGTATTGACTGAGAAAGGACACATAGAATTATTCTATGTCTTGATTTGTATGGTGGTTACACAAGTGTATTTATATGTAAATAATTATTAGTCTGTATCCTAAAGATTAGTAAACTTTGCTACAAATATGCATATATGGCCTCAATATAAAAGTATGTATTAAAAAGCTTGAACTGTAAGAGGTCTGAGAGCCAGTTCACTAGTGAGATTGTCATATCTGGTTTGGTTCTTTTGCTCATACAATCCAGCCATAGTGGGTCACAGTGGACTCTCCTCTTCCTTTAGGATTGCATGGAGTTCATCTTACAGAGAAAGAAAGGAAATATGCAATATGTAATCCAGTCCACCATCCCAAGGCTATATGTACTTGGAGTTATGTTGGATGTTCATTACATTTGCAATAGAGCAACTATACAAAAAAACAGATTTGCTGTTATTTTGCTCTGTAAGTTGCCTTAAAAGACAGTTTTGAATTTGGTACTATTGACTACCTCTCTCTGCTTTCATTGAGTTTCAAGACATATACGGAAGATGATTTCCATATATCTGTTAGACTTCTAGGCAGAGACTTTAGGGTGAAGCTGTACATTTGGGTAAGATATCAGAGGGAGAGAGAGAAATGTGAATGTCATCTTCGTTGGCATGATAGAAGCTGTCAGGAGAGTGTAGTGAGTGAGGAGAGGAGGGCCCAGAACAGCACCTTGGAGACGAGCCATCCACGTAAGGGAGCAGAGGAACCAGGAAGTCCCAGGGAGAAACCTGCCTTCCCTTGCAGGTACCTTGATTCCTGGTAGACATTTCTAAAGGTTTCGTTCTAGGTTTTTGCTTCTCTCTCTGAATACTCTCTCTTTAGAGAGCTCATTCATTCTAATGATGTCAGTTTCCTGCTGATGTGTTTCACATGCACACCTCCAGCTCTGTCTGCAACTGCAGACCCCAGCCCTAGATCTTAGTCTCTCACTCAGTCTGCACGTTGGCAGGTACTGCAAAACAGCTTTCGATGAGAGCCGAGTTTTAGGGAGATGAACCTAACAGCTGGTGTGGGATGGGCTGGAGTGGTCAAAGGGTGAAGGTGAGAGGCCAGTTGAGAACCTTTTGCAACAATCCAGGTTAGGCCTCAGGCCTGGTAGGATGAATGTAAGGAGAACAGAAAAGACGGGAGGAAAGCTGTAAGAGAAATAGCTTTTCCTAGACGTCCTGGTAGGGAATGTATTTATCTAGCTTCTAGTAAAGCTAGTAGAAAAGAATATCTTGTTCACTTAGCACTTAATCGAATCTGTATTCCCTAGATGAGTTTTCAAAAGCCATTTGTATACTGGTGACAACCCTCACTATCTATCTTTTTTCCTCAGTACTTTCCAACTTTTATCCCTCACTGTGGGTGGGCTAGTTTCGCTGTTCCTCAGACATGCTGTGATGAAAGTTGCATGTTAAATTCTTTCCCTAACTCCTAAGGTCCTCTGTTCGCTCCCTCTATGCAAGATAAATTATAAATTAAATGTTAAACCCCTTTTGCCTCACAACTGTCGCACTGATTATACCTACACTTATTTATTCCCCTCTCTTTTGAACTCCCCAAGTCCCTCAAGGCTGTTCCATATCATTTCTCTGGCCTGGTGTCTTCTTGAACTCCGCGGAGAAAGGTTGGTGGCCACCATGTCATGTACTACTTCTGTGTTCTCTCCACTAGGCCTCGTATATAACAAGCCTTCAGACTTACTGGCTGCTTGAGGTTTGCCCGTTGAGAAATTAGCTTCCATATAGAGTTTCGACATGCCACAGTTAGTTTTGTCTTAAAGCTCAGCTTTCACTCACACGCCCCCTTGCTGAAAGGAGGTGCTGCGAAAGGAAAGGAGAGGAGATTGGAGACGTGGTGATGTGGGGGAGGGCACACTCGGAAGGAGATTTGTCCTGCGCCATGTGTGCTTTGCAGTACCCTGCTCTTCCTTACTCCGGCAAGCTCCGAACCACACGGGTCCTAGATGACTAAACATCCTCTTCATTGGCTTTGGGGGAAGAGTGGGCCAAGGTCGGCCATGGGAGAGCAATAGCAGTGAACGCCCAGGGCTACAGCAGAGGGACAGAATTTGTATGAATGCTCATGACCCAAACACGGATGGCAATTAAGGAAAGTTACTACCTTTAAAGGAAACACCAGATATTAAAAGCAGCAATGTCACTGTCCTCGGTGGTTCATCATCCACGCTCGCTGACAGGAAGGGACAGATGCTGTGTGAAGATCACACTGTCGTGGAGGTTGCAGGGCAACTTGTGCTTGGTGGATGTCACTCCCTCACGGCTGCTCCAGGTAGGCAAGCTGGGACATGGCAGGCAGGGGAAGGTGTCTTACTGGTTGCCTCTTCCATTTAGATGACTTGAGCTTGCCAGCAGGTTAGCCACCTATGAGGGAAGCTTTTCAGTGGTGATGCTGTGTTTGGGATGATTTTTGGAGATTTTTTTTTGGTCAAAATGCCACAGGTCTGGATGCAAAGCAACATTATCTATCTATAAATGTGCTGAAACTTCACAGGCTAACATTTTTATTTTTTTCTTGGAGATGAAGAGATGTTTGTTTGATGAAGACACTTTGCAACTGCCTCTGTTCTCTCGCAGCTGACTCAGAGGGAGCCACTTTTTGAGGCAATGATAAATAACAAATATTGCCTTCCTGGTGGGGCAGAGAGCCTGAAGCCCTTCATGGAGCTTCTTTGAAATTTGGGAGTTTAGGGTTGGTGGATTCATTAGAAAAGAATGTGGCTTCCTTTTCCGTATAATTTGAAGGATGTGTAAGGCTCTGTCCCCACTTTTTACCTAAGTAAGCTGATAAAGTATCTCCTGCTCCTCCTGTTGGAGCTCTGACCCTTTGGGTTAAGATATCACAATTTTAGGAGCCCCCTCATTTCAAATGAGGCTCAGCTGAGACCCTGTGGTGTGTGTGTGTGTGTGTGTGGTATATAACATGTAAGCTATTTCGACATTACTATCACCATTACTTAAAAATCGTGAAAGCAGAGTTCCATCAAATTATATTGGAAACTTTCTTGAGTCATATACATAGTTGACTTGTGATATAATAAGAGTTTTTCTAGGACTCAGGCTATCTGAAGGCATGTGGGAGTTGAGAATAACCACTGGGCGAGTAAGGAGGCTGCATCTATCTGAAAGAGAGCTTCCTGGACAAGGAAGACTTTCCACGGTGGCATTTTCCACAGCGACTTGGAATATGGTAGTCCCCCCCTCTCATCTGTGGTGTCACTTTCCACAGTTTCAGTGACCTGTGGTCAACCACAGTCCGAAAATGTCAAATGGAAAATGCCAGGCAGGAACAATTCCTAAGTTTTAAATTGTGCGCAGTTCTGAGCAGCATGATGACATCTCGCATGGCCCAAGATGTGACTCACCCCTTTGTCCGGCGTCTCCACACGGTAGATGCATGCTTCCCCCCACTCCCACCTCCTTAGTCACTTGTTAGCCATCTTGGTTATCGGATCAATTGTCACAGTATCACGGTGCTTATACTCCAGTCACCCTTATTTTACTTCATAATGACCCTAGAGCGTACAAGTAGTGATGCTGGCGACTTGGAAATGCCACAGAGAAGCTGTAAAGCACTTGTTATGTATGTCAGAAGGATAACAGCAGCCTGACATTGCGTCACAATACTGACGTCACTCACCTCACTTCGTCCCTTCACGTAGACATTTTTATCATCTTGCTTTATCACAAGAAGGGAATGTACAGTACAATAAAATATTTTGGGAAGGAGAGACTGCATTTACATAACTTTTATTCCAGTGTATTTTTAAAACTGTTCTATTTTATTACTAATAATTGTTGTTAATTTCTTACTATGCCTAATTTATGAATTAACCTTTATCATAGGTATGCATGCATAGGGAAAACACACTATATAAAAGATTTGGTATTACCTGTGGTTTTAGGCACCCACTGGGGATCTTGGGATGTTTCCCCAGAGGATAACGGGGGACAACTGTATGAAAAAGGAGGCAGACCTCAGGAAAAAAGTAAGAAAATAAAAAAGCACTATCATGTCTAACTCTAAACTCCCCTGGGGAGATTTGATGTTTAATACTATATAAAATTTCCATTTGTGTGTGTGTAGGGGGCATGGGTTGTATCTGTGCAGCCATGATAACTTACCTTCCATATTAAAGGTATGGTTATCTACCTTGGTTGTTTGCCTGGTAAAAATGTCTTAAATGAACATAAATGAATTTATGTTTTAGTTAAGACTGAATAGAAACTGCAAGACATTTTTCATGAAACTCTCAGTGCCAACTCTGAGCTTGATAACTGGTCAGCCACACAAACACATCTCTTTCAGAATGTGCCTGCTCCCTATCTCCTTCCAGGTAGACCCCACCTGCGAAGCCAGGTTGACCCCCCCGTCTTCTCCATCTCCCACCTCCATTTTCAGGGCTGACTGAGCATTCCGGAGGAGTTTGAATTCATCATTGGGGTGATTCTCCTCAGATCTGCCCTTGGGCTGATTAATGGGTCTTCCTAAAAATGAATTTGGGAACTTTGTTTCCAGT
Source organism: Eidolon dupreanum (assembly GCA_028627145.1). Lineage (NCBI taxonomy): Eukaryota > Metazoa > Chordata > Mammalia > Chiroptera > Pteropodidae > Eidolon > Eidolon dupreanum. The sequence continues at coordinate 77,627,914 of CM053504.1, read as the reverse complement.
TTTGGTGGCTAGATCTCTACCTTGCGCCACGCGGCTAAGTGCCTTCAATAGGCCTTCCTCAACTTTTTCATTTTCTCTTCAACGTTTGTCCCACCTTCACATCCTAGGAGTATGAATTCTGTCTCCAAAATGCATGCTGGGACTAAAGCTCCCCCAGGACCTACAAACTTTCTGACTGTCCTTAGTTTTCTTGCATACAATTTGCTAATCTGTAGCACTGTTTCTCAGCTGTGCCTCTAACTTACTAAATCAGACTTTCTTGAACTCGGCATGGGGATTTGCGCTGCTTACACACACTTATGTTGAGACCTGCAGGTGTAGACCAGTGGCTCTGAAACCCGAGTGGGCCTCAGCATCACTTGGATGGCTGATCATAACACAGGATTCTGGGCCCCACTCCTAGGATCTCTGATGCAGTAGATCTGGGTGGGGCCTATGAATCTGAATTTCTAATAAGTTCTCAAACGGTGCTGCTCGTTTGGGGCCCATGCTTTGAGAACCACTGGCCTAGATTATCACCTGTCTTCTCCCTGTCTTCCTGATGAAAGTGTCTTTCAGTAGTTACAGCTGGGCTTTTTTGAGCCCTGCTTCACACAGGAGGCCAGACTGACCCACTGCTCCTTTCCAGTCTGGACCTTTTGTGACTATTATGTAATGAGGTATATCAGGCTCCACGTGTCCTAATTTTACTTGTGACCAGATCCTGGGTTTCAGAATAAAAACAGGGGGATGCCATGGATTCCAGGAACCGAAGCATTAAACTGGGGTGGCTACAGGAATACACTTTCTTTTTCTTTTCTTTTTTTTACTTAAAATCCAGTCCTCTTGATTCTGATGCCTCTGGCTTTTACTCCACTCAAGGGGAAGAAGAAGTGAAGAAGGCTGCCTTGTTTTGAGGACAGGGGTTCGACCTCAAAATCAGGCAGCTGGAGGAGAACGTGGTATCTAGGCCTTTGCTTCCACGCCTGAGGGCTGCTCTCAGTCCCAGCACAGAGCCTCCTGTGTGAGTGGGTGTGTTCCTGTGTGTCCAGGCGATTCTTCTGCTGCTGGTCTGGCATTCCTGGTGTGGCATTTGGGGTCCCAGGGCTGGTGAAAGTTTATATAGGGGCATATCTCCTCACTTCTTGTCCTGTCTGATCCAGTGAAACTGTTTGAATTAAACATGCTTGATGCTTGCTCTTGTGAAGGAAACATCGTTGATAAGGGTGCAGAGGTGAAATACACGTAACATAAATGTACTGTCTTAACCATTTTTAGATGGTAGGGTTCAGTGGCATTCAGCACATTCATATTTTTTGTGCAACCATCGCCACCATCCATCTAGAACTCTTCATTTTCAAAAAACTTAACCTCCCCATTCCCTTCTCCCAAAGCCCATGAGAACTATCATTCTCTTTTCTGACTATATTGGGTGCCTGATATGAGTGGAATCATACAGTATTTGTCCTTTCATGCCTGTCTTATTTCACTTTGCATAGTGTCGTCTAGGTTCATCCTTATTGCAGCATGTCAGAATTTCCTTCTTTTTAAAGGCTAAACAATATTCTGTTGTATGTATATACCACATTTTGTGTACCCATTCATTTGCTGATGGACACTTAGGTTGCTCCTACCTTTGGCTATTGTGAATAGTGCTGCCATGAAGATGGGTGTACAAATATCTGTTTGAGCCACTGCTTTCAATTCTTTGGGGCATATACACCTAGAAATAAAATTGCTAGATTAAATAGTAATTCCGTGTTGAGAGGTGGTCAGTCTTGGATCTCAGTGAGTGCCGTAGGCATGGGCAAGGGGCCATTCGGCAAGAGTGTGGCTCTCGTTAAGGGAATGTGGCCACTGTAGCACTTCAGCAAGGCAAAGCGGAAGCTGGGGGAATAAATGCCATAATAATTTTCTTTTCTTACCCTCCAATTGCCTACTAGTTGCTCCTGCTGGCTGAACCCAGAGGGTAAGGGGGTATAATCCACATAGAGCCCTCCTACACACAAAGCAGAGTAGAGAGGGGAGAAGGATGGATCTGGAGGGTATGGTGGAGAATCCTCAGCACACTGGGTATCATGGTCTGCCAGGAACGCATTCACAGGAGCTCCATGCCAGGTGACCACGGCACCTGTATGTTTGCAGATGTCTGCTTCGGATGTTAGAATGAAGAGCATTGGAACTGCCTCAGAGAGGGGACAGAGGCCCCCACTGGGTAGGTACTCACTCCTCACTAAGTAATTTTTTCTGTATGTGCTTCAGATCATGATAAGCTCTTTCTCAGTGGGACCCTTATCCGTTTGTTTTTCGTACTAAGTAGCAAGAGCCATGTTTCTGCATTAGTGTGTTGCAACGTACCTCTCAACCAGGTGAGAGAAAAAGACATAGTTCGAGTAAATTTTGATTCTGGGATGGTGGATTGGATAAGAATCTGAAGCATAATTATATCTATTTTTTTGAGGGAAGGTGGCTTCATTACTCAAATATACAGTATGAGTATAAGAGGGCTAGGTTTCTTGGGTGGAGAGAAGGATATGAAAGAAACTAATTGTTAAAAGAGAAGCAAAAGAAAAATAAATGATATTGAAAAAGAAAGGAAAAGTGAGAGAACCCAAAAGACTGACTTGCTTTGTTTACCATTTTACCAATGGCAGACTGCCCTGAGATTTATATAGCAGGAAAAATGGAGAGCTGCTTGGATGTGTTGCAATGGGCTTTACAGGAGCAAGAAATAAACTTGAGTAGTGTTAGGCACTAAGATTTTAAGCCTAATTTGTTACGCAGCATAACCTAGCTCATTCTGACTGATATGGAGCCCAATTCCAATGTCATTTCCTCTGAAACTTTCCTTGCCGTGCCATAGAGGGTTTTTCCCATCCTGATTTCATCTGGTACCTGGTCTTGCCTTGACTGTAATAGTTATTCCATTGTTTACACAGAAAGCACTTGAGGATATACGCTGTCTTTTATTCATTTTTAGTTTCCCAGTGTACTTTTTTTCCAGTGCATTTCTATTTTTCCACCTCAGTCCCCAATGCAATGGTAGGACTTACAACATATAGAAGCTGTAATGCACCTGTATTAGTGTCTTCTAACAATCCTTTCCAAGCTCAAACCTCTAGAGTAGGGGCATCATTACTTTAATTTTTTAAATATAGCCCATTAGACCCACTGCCCAGATAATGCCTGATAAAATAGAAAAAAAGTAATTAGGCACATAGTTAAAAAATTCAAATAGTAGAAAAATGTTCCTTTGCTCAAAGATAAAAATTTAAAGTAATTTCTTGTCTGTGCTTACAGGAAAGTATGCAAATATGTCTCTCTCTTGTACGTGTATATATGTATATGCATATATATATGCACAGAGATTATATTTATTTTTACATTAAGAGGATAAAACTATATATACCCTTCCATACCTTTTTTTCTCCCCAATTCATAAAAGTATGTCTGAGAGATTTCTCTATACCAAAATAACTTCTTTGTATGTTATGTCTTCAAATGTTATTATATGTCTTCTGCATTTATTCTTTCACTGAATAGATATATTATAATTTAGGTATCATTATCTTTTTACATGGAACTTTAAAAACACTATTGAATGTGGAATGGGAAGTTTATAGTATGGATGGAAAAAGTCCAGGTGGTAGATGAAGAACGAGAAGAGAAAAAATTGGAAGGAGTAGAAACACCCTAAAAAAGTAAAAAATTAGTAGAACAAAAGAAGTAACCTAACATGTTTGAGGGGGCACTTGGTTTTCATTCCTGATTTTAGAATGTTGAATTTTGTGAAAAACGCATATAAAATTGACAGTAGGGATTTGAACTAGGTTCAGAATGACCAGAGGGAGAGAGAATCTTGGCAGCGGTCTCTAATATTTACTAGGTTTGAGAAGCACATAGAGGGACTAGGCCATCTGGATAACAGTTACATTTGTCAAGTTAAGAAGTGACCAAAACACATGGTGGCTTCTTATCGATGGGATAGAGAAGAAAGCTCTATAAATCCATAGTTTGTGAGAGAGTTTGGTAGTTTTAGGCTGTGGTCTAGGGGAGGAGAGAGATTTCATCACTGATGATTGCTTTAAGAAAAGGAAGAAGAAATAGGGGTTGCGGCCCAGAGGAGAGACAACTTAATCTGGAGTTAGTCCAGGGAGTTTAGGTTAATACCAATGTGTGTGTGTGTGTGTGTGTGTGTGTGTGTGTGTGCTCACGTGTGCACGTTTGTGTGGGTGTACATGTGCACACAGACGTGTGTAATGTGCACACAGACATGTGTGTCAATGTTTTATTTTTAAAGAAAAATAGGAGGAGGAATGGTCACAGAACTAATTTTAAAATACCTCCTCCTATCTTTCAGACACTATGCTAGGTACTTTATATAACAGAATGTCTCCTACCAAATCTCCAGTGAAGTAGCTTTTACTGTCTTCTCTAGAGATAAGGTAACTGAGGTGCTGGGAAGTTGTTGTTTGATTGACAGTTGAACCCAAGCTTGTTTGCCTGCATAGCCCAGGTTCTTCCCTACATGCCAGAATACTATGAAATCTTTGAACGTATTATGTAAACCTATTAAAATAGTCAGGATCTGTTATGTGGGTAGAATATTACATGGGGTCAAGGTTGGACATCTAAAGGGAAATGAAGAAAATCATTATTTCCTAGAAATTTTGTGTGTATGGTTCCAGAAAATAGCCCATGGAGTATGGGTTGAACAGGTAACTGGGAGATTAGAGCCCATTGTGTGAGCAGTCACTGAAAAGCAACGGGAGAGCTAGTTTTGGGTGTGGTAACGATTTGCTTTTAGAGATAGCTATGTCCTGTACGTTAGGGACACAGTTTGGAAGATCTGTCAGTTGTCAGAGGCGGATGTGGTTGATGCATTCAACAGGGTCAGGGAACCAGATTTGAAAAACAGAAGAACAAAAATGTTGGCCAAAACATGTTTAGGACAAGGAAGCAACTATGAGAAAAGGGAAAGAGAAGAGCAGGCTCTCAGGGGATCCGACAGGAGGATGTTGACACTCCAGAAATAACACTATCAAGAAAAGCAAATGTTCTTTCGGGCAGTGGAGAAGAGATCTAGCAGTGGAGTGGAGGTCAGAGAGCAAAACCACACAATTGAGAGAGAGCTGGTACACATAGGACAATGGAGATGCCCACAGTAAATCGAAACAATCCACTCTTCCTTTGGAGCACTGCTCAAACTCACCCACACCTCCCCACATATGGTGAATCAGAGAGAAATAGAGATCCTAAAATGTTTGAAGTTATACGAAATCACCTCCATATGGACAAGTTAGAAGAATAAATTATTTAAACGTAATAAGAGACATCAGAGGGGGAATTTTGACAACTCTTTTTAGGTATATAAAGGTTTATGAAATAAAGCATGTTGACAGCACTGGCTATGCCCATTAAGGAGACACCAGAAAGAAAAGGCCAAACCTCTTGTTATGTTGAACTTGATCACACAAAAGGAGGAGATGCCTCTCAGTGATGGTGTTTAGAACTGACAGTTTCTAAAACTCATTTGATAGAGGAAATTTCTGTATTAACTATTCAAACGGGAGATATTTTCAGCTTGCTTAGATCCCACAGGGTAATTTAAAAGATTCTTCTTCTTTTACCTTGTCAGAATTTGGCCAGGTTGGGAAGGTGAAAAACCTACACAACTATATTTAGAAAGAAGGTACTTAGATGAAGTGAGTTACGCTCATTGAGAATCGATAATTATCAGAAATCTCAAAGGGGAGTCTGCTCATGCAGGGTCTCTAGAGGAATTGAAAAACTCTACAAGTTCATAGAAATATTAACTTTCTTGTGTGTGCCAATTAGGGCATAACTTGCTGTTCTGAAGCAAACCTGCAGAGTGCTTGAGGTTCATCTTCAACTCACATGGATTATTCCTCTCACATGGTGGCCATCTTCCAGATTTGTTTTGCAGGCACAGAACAACCATGGATGCCAGCCAGCATTTTAAGGGAGAACATGTATCTGTGTTAATGCCAGATATTTACATTCTATTGTTTAAATACATTTTTACATTTGAAAAATGAAGTTTATTATTTTTTACATTGTAAGAGAGTATTGCATGTTCTTTAAAAACCAATTCATGATGATTGAGGTCAGGATGATAACTTTGAGAGAGCATCAGTGACTGGGAGGGGGAGTGAGGGAGCTTATTGGGAGATGGAAATAGTCTCCATCTCAATGGTGGCCATCTGTGTGTTTACATGCATATGTAAACATCCATTAAGCTGTATACTTAAGATTTGTGTCCATTATGTAAGTTATACCTCATTAAAATAAATAATATTTCTCCTTATAAAATAATTGAAAAATACAAAAAGATAGAAGAAGTCATTTATTACTCAGAGAAAACCACTACAAACCTGGTGGACTGTATACTTTCAGTCTTTTTTTAAATGTACATTCTTTACAAATTGAGATTGTAATTCATATATAATTTATACGCCTTTCCCCCTCATTTTTAACACAAGCACCTTCCATGGAACTATATGCTCTTGAACAATGTCATTTCTCCCAGAGATATTGAAGTCAAATCGGGGGTATCCACAGATATCCAGGGGAGAGAATGGTGTCGACCTGCAGAACACAGTACAACCTGTGTGGGGACATGTAGATTTGGGTGAAGGTACAGAAAAGTGCGGTGCTCGACAACTTTAGGTTGGTGAATAGAAATGAATTTTGGAATGTTCATATCCTGAAAGAAATGACAAGCAATTCAAAAGAGTTGTAGTTCTCTAATAGTTCCTTGTCATATAGCTAAATCTAGAACATATTACATTAAGAGATGAAAATGAAGATCTTAACATCAGAAGTTCCCTATTGGTGTGTCATGCCTGGGTTACAAGTGGGTCAAGATACTGATTCTCTAGTCATTTCTGGGTGTCCAGATGAGGCCCGAGTAGCTGGAGCCCCTGGGCCACAAGCAGATTCGTCTATTTACCCTAAATAACAGTTTCTAAGTGTGTCACAAGGTAAAAGTGGTTGGGAAGCCCAGACCATATGACATCTCACCTACTGAAATCTTGCTGACAGCATGAGCTTGAACGTATATCCTTGACTGAATCCATGCTCTAAACAAACAGTGCAAGTTATCATGTAGTTTCTATTGGAAATTTATAAATCTTCAGTTGAGTAATAATAGAACATTAAAAATTGTTTTCACATCTCATCTCAATTTGTCCTGTCAAGAACCTTAAGGTACATGGGATGAATTTATAACTGAAGAGCCTAATGGTCAGAGAGATTAATGGTCTGCTCAACATCAAATAGTACGTGATGGAGTTGAGGTTCAAACTGTTTCTGGGCTTTCTACTATTCAGATGGGTTTTAATCCTTTTTTACTTTTAATAGCTGAAAACTTTTTTTCTCCAAACCAAATTTTGCAGAACCATGATATAAAAAGAAGACAAACATGAAGCAACTGTTGTGGAAAAGGGAGTAGAAGATCCAACATGCTTTAGCATAGCCTGCCACCCATTCTTCTTGGCACCTCTGAGTCACTTCTGTAGAATCCAGAACTTAAGGGACCAGTTTGAAGACACTGCAGTCTACCATGTTGCTTCACTGGGGTTAGGCTGGGGAGTGCTTGATGATTAAAAAACAAAAAGCTAGTCCTTTCATATCATTAGTTTTCAGTTTTTGAGGTTTCAATTTTGGTTTATGCCTTGGTCAGTTGGTCAATTATGGTCTGCCTTTCCTCATGGGAAGATAGGGGTTATATTTTCTGAGCTTATACAGATCTGATACAGTTGTTAGGCCTCTATTATAGAAAAACAATAACTTGGCTGGCTATAAAAATTCACATTCACCAACTTTCAACCTCAAAACTGTCTAGATGTTGCTCTATTGTCATTTTGTATTGAGTGTTGCAAACAAATTAAAGTGCCTACTCTGATTTTTGTCTCTTCCTAGTTAATTTTCTTAGTCTAGATTTTGGTAGAATGCTTTTCATTATTCTTATAATTAAAAACTACAATTATAAATCTAAATATAGTTATATATTGTAACATACTGACTCATTTCTATATTTGTCTTTTCTAAGGCTCACAAAATTTTCTATAGCTCTGTCTTCATTTATTTCTTTGGGTTCAAGAGTTATAATTTTTTATGCAAGGATTTTTAGCTCTAAAAGTCTGAGGACACGGGTCAAACTTATCACTTTTCTTATACTTTTCATCTTTATGTATTTTTCTCCAAATTCTGGAGAGCATATTAAGAATGTCTTCCACATTACCTACCCAATTTTCTGCAGTTTTAAACCTGCTCTTTATTGGATCCAGTGCATATTTTAATTTTGCTATTGCATTTTTTTCTTTCAGTCATCCTTACCTCACCTGTTTATTTTTTTATCTCATTCCTGTGTCTTGTCATCTCAGTCTTCTTCTTTTCCTTCCTTCCTTCCTTCCTTCCTTCCTTCCTTCCTTCCTTCCTTCCTTCCTTCCTTCCTTCCTTCCTTCCTTCCCTCTCTCTCTCTTTCCCTCTTTCTTTTCTTTTTTTTCTTTTCTTTTCTTTTCTTTCTTTTCTTTTTCCTTTCCTTTCCTTTCCTTTCCTTTCCTTTCCTTTCCTTTCCTTTCCTTTCCTTTCCTTTCCTTTCCTTTCCTTTCCTTTCCTTTCTTTTCCTTTCTTCCTTCTTTCTTTCTTTCTTTCTTTCTTTCTTTCTTTCTTTCTTTCTTTCTTTCTTTCTTTCTTTCAAATGAGTTTTTGTTTCTATTACATGGCCCTGTCTTAGCATTTTCTTGAAGGTGAAATATATTAAGTTTCTCTGACTATCCATATATAAATATTCCAATATCTATATCTATCAGACATCAGAACAAACTGGAATAAGTTGAGGGAAAAAGGAAAGAAGTAAAAAGTGGGTTTTTATTAGGCAGTATTGGATAAACAGATAGAAAAATATGATTCAGCCACAAGAAAAGTACTTAGAGCAATACTTAATACACAGAAGATGCTCAATAAATGGTAGCTATTAATATTCTTTATTTTTCACATGATCTTTAATATACAATCTCATTTAGCAACTTAAGATAGTATCATTCCTGATTTATAAATGATGTTTAGAGGAGTTAATTGACTTTTTTTTTTGTTCATGCTGCTAGTTGATGTTAGGGTTTCCCACTTTTCATAACATAAAGTAACATAAAGAGATTATTTGATACCTACAAGTTGTCCAGAGATGAGATATTTTAATGTTCTCATGTTCCAGATAAAGAAACTAGCCCAGAGAGGATGAGCATTGTTAAAGTTTGATAACTAATTAGTAGTAGTGTGTGGGTTAGAACTCACTGCACTGTAAATAAATTTTCCTTTCCTATTTGCAGAAATATTACAGAAATTAATCACATACTATTTGGATTTATTCTTCCTTCTGCAGAATCTGTTACTAGCATGCTGGGCTAATGTAGTTTTTGCCTGCACAGTATTCCTTCCTTTGGGGAACAATCCTCCTCCTATTCTATGTGGTTCTGGGGAGACTGTAAGTCAGAGTAGCTGTCCTTCTGGCTGCATATTTAGCATCTATAAGGTCTCTTATAATAAAGAAAACTTTTTTTTCTTTGTTTGCAACGATTTAAGTTAAGGGGGGAAGGATTAAATTAGTGATATTTTATTAATTATGATAATTATGTTTACAAAGTAAAGAAGTGAAGTGTGTCTTTATTAGACAGTGCTGGATGAACAGAGCTGTGAAATGTAAAATAGCAAGCAGGGCATCTGGCTCTTTATCTGCCTGTCTTCACTTCCTGAGTGGTTTTCACCCATGTCATGAAAGGTGAGAGCAACGGCATGTACACTGCGGAACACAAGGTGATAAGGTTGTGGCCGAGAGCTGTGAGGGTTCTAATGAAAATATCCTTTCTTCTTTAACAGTCTTCCTTACCCTGCTTATGTCAATACGAGCACCTGGGTTTTCTGTAGATAGCAGTAACATTTATGCTATTTGTTTTCCCCGAGTCCTTGAGTACATTTTCAAGCAATGAAGTAAAGGTGAGAATGTACTTTAGAGCTAGAAGAGGAAAGAGGAATGAAATTCCGAAATAATGTGCCACACAGACTTGAAAAATCCGATGGTTTTATCCAAATAAATGAAGCCCAATTCTACCTGTGAAATAGCCTCTGAAGCTCAAGCCAATGTTCACGGGGCTGTAACAGTCTGGGAAGCAATTTGAAAAATGGTAACTGAGAGGGAGGACTCCACATGCTAATTGGTGGGAACATTATAGGAGTCAGATTGGAACCCAGGAACCCTGACGTGGGGTGTGTTCTAGCACTCTAAAGAAAGTCACATTGGGCGTGGGATGGGTGGCATGCTAATCAATTGCTCAGGGACAGAGTGCTTTAATGGCATGCCCTTTTGTGTTCTCAAAATTATGCTTCTGGAGCTGTGAGGGAAGTTTAGTCATTTGGACCCCTGGGAGCAAGGGCTACAAGTATATGTTGGCACCTGTGACATTATTTTGAGATCACCACTGGCAATGATGGCATGAAGGAGGCGGAGGAGGAGGAGGGGGAAATTATTGGCCTTATCATACTCTGCACCATTTCCCCCCTGCTGGGAAACGGGCTGTCTTGGAGGGCAAGAAGACCCAAATAAACCTACATCCGTGACTCAGAGCTCGCCTCGCCCTTACTGTGGTGGTTAAATTTGTCTGTGAAAATGTTGATGCCCTACCCTCTGGGAGTATGAGCCCCTAAATAGGTAGAGTCTGAAGACCCTGAAAAGTCCCCTCTATTAGGCAGGGAAAATACTCTGTATGATACCATAACGGTATATACATGTCACTGTACATTTGTCCACGTCCATAGAAGGTACAAGGCCGAGGATGAACCCTAATGTAAACTATAGACTTTGGGTGATGATAATGCATCAGGGTTGGTTCATCAGTTGTAACAAATGTACCACTCTGATGAGGGACATTGATAATGGGGGAAGCCATGCATGTTCGGGGGCACGAGGTGTGCAGAACGTTGTTGTACCTTGCCCTCAATTTTGCTGTGAACCTAAAATTGCTCTAAAAAATGGTCTTTAAAAAGTTTACTCTATCTTGCTAAGGAATCCATGGTGGCTGCCTCTCCCTGGTGACCACTTTCCCTCCCTCTTTTTCATATGCTTTGCCAACGTATAACAAATGTCAGGTGTGAAGGACTGAGTCGTGTAACCCACAGTACATCAGAATGTGACCGTGTTTGGAAATAGGGTCTTTAAAGAGGCGAGTAGGTCAAAATGGGGTCATTAGGGTGGGCCTTAATTCAGTAAGACTGGCGTCCTTATAAGAAGGGAAGTTAGGACACAGACAGACACATGTACGGAGGAAAGACCATGTGAGGACAAGGGGAGAAGGTGTCCCTCTCCGAGCCGAGGAGAGAGGCCTCAAAATCAACCGTGCAGATACCTTGATTTGGACTTTTAGCTGCCATAATGATGAAACAATGTCTTTCTGCTGTTAAGCCACCCGGTCTCTAGTACTTGGTTACGGCAGGCTTAGCTGACTAATACACCTGTTTTCTAGCTCTTCCCTCAGATACCACCTGGCCGTTGTGGGGAGCAGGCCCACACCTGCTGAATGGGGCCTGAATGGCAGACACAAGACCCCTGGTGCTGGCTGTCAGCAAGGCCGCTCCCCACCTCAGGCCCATGCATTTCTGAGCATGAGGCGACAAAGTTATTATTTTTTTCACATTAGAAACGTCAAGCTGATCAAAGAAACAAACACTTTTAATGAAACATATGTGGGACACTTAGAAGATTTACAACGTGTCCGCTGTGAAACCAGAAGGCTTATGGAAAGTGTGAAGTAGGAGGAGAAAGATAACGGGCTATGATGCCAGAGGAGACACGGCCTACATATTAAACAGAAGGGAAAATAATTTCTGTCCATAAAGTCACAATTCATTTCCATATCTAACATAAATCACTAATACACGCACGGGGTATTTCCATCTCACTGCATTTAGTCCTTACTACTATACCGAACACAGCAATGCACACTGGGTCTCGGGGAAGGAAATTAGACTCAGACATGGAGATGTGAAATTGTCAGAACTGCTTCAAACCCCAAACTCTGAAAATCCCACCTTCTCGACTGGAAACCAGCTTTGGAGTTAAGAATAATATGGATATGTTTGTCTAGTTTTAAGAAATTAGATGATGTCTTAACTTCCGTTTGCAATTTTGGATCTAAAATAAAATCCTGGATAAAGATGGGGTGGTGCCATATGTAAAGATAATGAATAATTCCACTTTGGAATGCTTATGGCACCGACACTGCACTTGGGATGGTCATGTACAGTATGTCCTCACTTCATGTCATTGATAGGTTCTTGGAAACTGCAACTTAAGCAGAATGATGTATAATGAAACCAATTTTACCACAGGCTAATTGATAGAAACAGAAGTTAAGTTCCTATGGCGTATTTCTGGTCACAAAAACGTCACCAAATTTCTAAATAAAGACCCAAAACACTTCTAATATTAAACACTGAAAGAAATGTGGGCTGTATGTACATTTAAGAAAGATGCATAAGAACAAGAAGATAATGATTTTCTAACCCTCTGATTCCAGTTCAGGGTTGAGGGTGGCTGGAGCCTCTCCTGGCAGCTCAGGGGTCAAGCGGGACCCTGGATAGGATGCCACTGCCTTGAAGGGTCATTCACGCCACACGCACTCAGACTGAGACAGTTGAGACTTGCCCATCCACCTCACGTGCACAGCTTTGGGATATGGAAGGAAACCGGAGGGCCTGGAGGAAACCCACGCAGACATGGGGGGAACCTACAGACTCCACACAGACAGTGGCCCCGGACGAGAATAGATGTTTTTTTCCTCATCAACATTACAGTGAAACATTCTTCGAGGACCTGCTCTATTACACATAGCATGAAACCTGGTTTTCAATATTTTGATTGGATATTAGATTATTATTAATTATATTTCTACATAAGTCTACAAAGTATATGTGGGCTTGTCAGTGTATTTTTTAAGAAGGATAAAAGTGCATTTGCTTGTATACGACAAATATGACCAATACGTTATTTCTTTCATAACATGTAAAAGAGCTTGTTAGGCATGCCTTAAAATCAATTTGGAAATATACACAAATGTGTTGTCTGTATTGTCATAAAATTAGATATTCTTTTTCTGTTGGCTTCTTCGAGGCTTGGGCTAGGCTCAGGTTGTAAAGGAGGGGTGAAGCCAGGAAGCAAGTGCAGCTCTGATTTACCCGGACTGGCTCTCTTCCCCTTCTCTCCTTTCTCTCAGGTGAGGCCCCAGAAGAGCGGCCTGTGATCTGATCCATAAAGACTTTTCTTTTCTGTCATCTAAAAGGATTAAGGTCACCAGGGAGTAGGGTTCTGAGTTCAGAACCACAGATGAGGTGTGTGTGTGTGTGTGTGTGTGTGTGTGTGTGTGTGAGAGAGAGAGAGAGAGAGAGAGAGAGAGAGAGCGCGCGCGCGAGAGAGATATCAGGAGAGGAGGCATTAGCAGGAAAGGGAGGGTACCTCTCTGTGGGCCCAGGTGAGGAGAGCCTGGAGGAAGCAGTTGGTTCTGCATCTTCCCAGCTCCAGGGTATGGATACAATAGGGAAGGGAGATGAAATGTCTGTGCTTCATGAGGCCTCCCTGGCCAACCGCCCTCCAAAGGGACAGCCTCAGGTGCTTTGACACTCTGCCTACACCAGCCTAGTCAGCTCTTTTCTCACAGTTTCATTTTTACCTGAGGCTATTCAAGTCAGTTGTTCTCGACTTGCGGTCCATACACCTCTGATGATACTTTTAAAAAGCTGTGAAGGTGTGAAGGCATAAATCTTCAACAGAAAAAAAAAACCTGGACATATGTTTGAATTTATCAAATGTATGTAGATGCCCCTAGGGATTAATGAAATAAAATGTATTGTAAAGAATTGCTAAATTCAGGGTAATTCTTTGGCCCTTATATTCTCTGTCTATAGCTACTAAGACATGACTATTATCATTTGGAAGTGTGTAGTTTTATCTTTTTAACTTCCACTGATGGGATTGTTCAGGTCCTTCGTAGGCCCTACTTCACTGTGCTTATAAAAGCTTGCTTTTGCAATTATAACTCCAAACCCAACTAGCTTCTGGGTTACGATTTAGAGAGAACAAGCCAAGGTCAAAGACGTGATGTGCTAGACAATGAAGGAGATGGTTTTATTCAGGCTGTTGTAACAGAAGTTCATTCATGAGAATGTCTCAGGGGGAAAAAAGGGAGGAGACGTGGGGTTTTACAGAGACAAGTAAACAAGGAAGTCATCCGTAGCCTTATGGGAATCAAGAGGAAGGGCAGAGACGTGTCTCATCTTGAATATGGAAGAAAAAAGGGAGTTTGTTGCACGTAGCTATTTCCAGAAACACAAAAGGGTAGGGGGGATTTCTCAACCGTTTCTATTGTTTCAAGTTCAATATCGTCACCAACAATATGGTAAGTTGAGTTGACTCAGCCACTTGGGCAGAATTTCTCTTTCATCTATTTATTAGATCTTAATTTTATAGTCACAAAACTCAGGTGTGTAAAAATTAACCTTTTTATGGAACTAAACAGAACTAAGATTTCAATCCTCCCATTTCACTGATGTTGGGTCACTAAATATCAGTTAATTCCATGTCAAGTTAATCACTTTAGGATATTGGTCACCTGAATAATTAAACTCTTTCAATTCAGAGCTAGATCTTCTTCTACTCTCTGTAGGTGTTGGTCAGAGTACTAGGGGGTTAGGTACTGTTTTGGCATCAGGAACCAGCATTTGGTCTCCTTGGCCTTAGATCATTAGTGTCCCTCTTTTTTGTATTCTTTACTGAAATGTCTTAAGTGTCCCTCTCCTCTGTCCATATAAGTCCCTCTGTGTCCTTGTTCCTTGCATGTAAAGTCTTTGTAAGTTCACCAGCATTCTCTTGGCATTTCCATGCCCCTCTTGGGTGCAGCGGAAAAGAATCTAAATTTTGTAGAGAGAGATTTAATTTAATTTTGGGAGCTACCTTTAAGAAAAAGAATATAAAATTATGATTTTGTTGGGTTGAGTATATTACTGAGTATATTTTCTGGCTGGGAAGAACTTCCATTTTGACGAGGCATGAATGGAAGCTAAATGCTTCGCTCGCAATTTCACACTTCTCGTGACTAGAAGAACTTTCTATAGGCTAGCATCTGGCTGCATACATTTAAAACTCTTTTCCTTCACTACCCATGTTGTTCTGGTTCTTGGTGCTGTAGGATATGTTCATATCATATTGCATCTTCTGGCTCTGCAACTTTGGGCCATGACTCTGGGTGTTGGCACAGTGGATGCTAGGAGGATTTTTGGCACCCATATGTATACTTGGATGGCTAGCAAAAACAATTATACACAGAAGTGACTGAGAACCATGTAAATATATATATCTGACTAAACTCAAATATAAGTGTATTCTTAACTCAACTTCCTCTTAGCTGCATCCCAAATATGCCAATGGCTACTCTAACACCATCTGACACAGGGGTAGGTGTTTCAGAGGGGAAGATGGAATGGAAAGAGACAATGGTCTTAACCAATTGGTGTTAAAGTTTCTTGCTATTACTAATTTTACAAAAATATGGAATCATGTGAATGCACCACCAGGATTCTTCCTGGGCTTTGTAGAACTTCCTTAGCTTTGTAAACTTCCTTAGCTTCCTTTCCTTCTACATGCACAGCAGACGTCAGATGCCCTTCCTGCCCCAGTGGTGCCGTGGCAGACTCAGGATATTGTCATAGATCCTCTCTGCAGACTTGTCCCACAGCCATTTCTACTTGACTATTTCAAAGCTGTGTGGAACAGGAGTCTTCTCCATGAGACTGTTGATTGTCTAAGCTTCAGCTTCTGGTTGGAGGACCCCTCTTTAAACCTATTTTTTGGGATTTCTAGACTTTAGGGTTTCCAGAATTTCTTCTCCACCCTAGGACTTGGCCCAGAGAAAAGAGAGCATGCCATCTAAACCTCCAAGCATCTAAACTCTTCTTGAGTCCTCTTTTGCTTACTATTCCATCTCTTTGCTGTTCAGCATCTCTGTTTTTGAGCCAGAAAACTATCATCATATCATCAGGCAATCTCCTTTCCTCTCTGGTTTAAGGGTCATTTCTATATCTTGAGTTCCTCAGACTGTTAATTTTTTGAAGATGAAAACTCTTTTTCTTTTTCAAAAAGCCCTCCTTTTGCAAAAAAAAAAAAAACACTCAATTTTCAAGACTTATATCTCCTCTTTTGAATTTAAAACACCTGTTTATGTTCTCTATTGACTTCTTTGTTTTTGGCTGATTTATAAAATGCTAGTGATTCAATGAATGGAGGCCTGTGAGGCAATAAGAGAATTCTGGGAAAAGGAAAACTCAAGTATTATATTAATTTTGGGGCTTTAGATTATTGAATACTTGGTCAATAATTTTCTTAAGAAAACTTGTTAAATGGAATTGTCAAATTCTTGTTAGGTAACTAATTTTTCAAGTACTATGTATGACATTGGTAACTAATTTTGGTAGCTAATTTTCCAAATACTACATATGACATTCTTTTTCTGTTTATTCATTTACTCCAAAATGACTTTGTGTTACACACTGTATTGATGTTATGTATGTTGCTATTCTGCTGAAAATGCAGGTGTGAAAAAACAGACATAGTTTCCACCCTCATTTAGCTTACCATCTGGTTGTGCAAATATACAACAAATATAATTATATAATTCATAGAATATTTAATTATGGTATATGCTACAAAGAGAAGTACAAATTGCCATGAGAGAGATTAACAGAGAGATTTAATTTTCATAATGTCAAAAAAGAGTAATTTACCTGGCCCTTGGTATTTGTGGAATAATTATTTGTTGAGTGACCAATTGGATAAATGGATGATAGAAGAGAATGAAGTCCTTCATTCTTTCCTTCACGTCAAATTGTAGGGACAGGTTTTCTGAACTTTCTTTGTGAATTTTGTGCTTAAAATATATATATATATATTATATATATACATAAAAAAATATACATATACATAAAAAAATATATGTATATACATTTTAGAGACCTAGTTGATCCAGAGGAGGGTTAAGAGGATAATGTATTCAATCCATTTTTGAGAGACAGAATGCTAAGGTTTATGCCAGGTGAATTTTTCCACTTCTAGACCAGCTTTGTAGGCAATATTACGATTCCTAAGAATCTCCACTTATCCTATAATAATTACTTTATGGGTGAGGAAAGTAGAAACACAAAGCAATAAGGACTCTGTTCTAGAAGTTTTATTCTACAGTCTAAAATTATCTCCTTGCTCCCTAACACAGAACCTCAGTCTGTCCACCACTGTACCCTGGTCGGGCACTATCCTCAATTAATGAATCATTTTTGAGCACCTTCTTCTGACATGGAACCAAGTACCAAAAGCATCAAATGGCCTCTCAAGAAGTTCCCACTTGGTAAGAGAAACTATCACATAAATAATTAAAATACAATCTGAAAATTATTTCATAGGACAAGATGATGCAGAAAAACAGAAGAAAAAGCTCTAGTATATGAGAGAGATGGAAATAAGGATATATAACTGTGGTTTCTGACACAGTAGCCATTAGCCAAATGTGGCTTTTTAAAGTGAATTTAACTAATATTAAAAAAAACTAGGAAGTCAGTTTCTGAGTTGCATTAGTCAAATTTAAGTGCTCAGCAGCCACATGTAGCTGTTAGCTGCCATATTGGACCATGCTGATGTGCAAAATTTCTATAATCACAGAAGTTTCTATTGGACAGTGCAGTTCTTGAGCTACTGTTATGATGTGGTTAAGTCAAAGGAGGTCAAGGGTGAACTCCTGAGGTGACAGAACAATTATTTGATCCTAGAGAAGAATCATCTTTGACAATCTGTGCATCAGTCAGTAGATGAAAACCACACTAGTCATTTTTAACAGAAGGAATTAAATATAAAGCATTGTTAACTAGGTATTGGAGAAATGAAAAGGCAAAAAGGGAACTAAAGTATCATTCCTAGGGCTTAGGAAACAAAGTGTAATGATGGTTAGAATTATTAAAATGTAGAGGCTTGGAGATGGGAGATATGGAGCAGAAATTAAGACTTTCTCTTCTTCTTAAATTAAGACTTTTGAGGAGAGGGCACCGGATGGCTGGTTCAAGTGTCTTTGAACTTGGAAGGCTGGTCCTGTGGGGTGGAAACACAGACCTCTGAGGAAGGGATGCTGCTCAGCTGGTACTGGTGTCTCTGAGCTGGGAGGAGAGGCTCCATGGGCCTGGGACCCAGACCTCTAAGGAAGGGAGGGGGCTGTTGATGGTTCTCATGTCTCTGAGAGGGCATGGTACAGCTGGTTCTGGGATGCTGAAAAACTGAAAACTGAAGTCAACTGCAGATATTGGAATAAACTGCCACTATTGAGGTGGCAAGTGTGGCTGGGGTCAGGTTTGTAGAAACAGAAAAGAAACAGGAAGAAAGCAGGAGGCAAACACAAGGGAGTAAATCTCCTTACCCTCACGCCTTCCAGTCTGCTAGCATTCCTTTGGCAAAGTCTGGCGGGAAATCAGCCGGCAAAGGAGAAATGTGGTTAGCAAAATCCTGCCCCAACATGCCAACATCATGAAGCAGAATATGGAGCTGGGGGCTGCGTGTTGTATAATAAAGAATTTGTCTGGCCTTTGTCCCTAGCTTCTATGAGGATGACTCCAAATCCTTGGAACTTCCCAAATAATAGGAGTGTCTATTCAAGAGCCCCTTGGATCACACCTGATGATGATTCTGATGGGGACTTGTCATCAGAAAGACCGTGCTATGTCCATGCCACCCTGAACAAGCCTGATCCCATCTGATCTCGGAAGCTAAGCAGGGTTGGGCCTAGTTAGAACTTGGATGGGAGACCACCTAGGAAGAACAGGTGCTATAGGCATAAAAAGTAAAAAATAAGGGATTGTAAACTGGCAAGGTCTTTGTAATCTGTGAGGTCAACCGAGGGTTGCCTCACCTAAAAATTTTTTAAAAAATTAAAAAATTTAAAAAAAGAAAAAAAGAGAAAGACCAACCATGTGATTAGAGGGCTGGGCCTTTGAGACAGTTTGACCTTCCATCCTTCTGGAGAGTTCAATCAAATGCCCATTGATTTAATCAAGTCTACATAATGAAACCCCAGTAAAAACTGAACACTAAAGCTTTGTGGAGCTTTCTGGGTAGTGAACACATCAATGTGCCAGGATCGTGTGTGTCCTGATTCCATGGGGAAAGGACCCAAACTTGGTATCTAGGACCCACATAGACCTTACCTTATATCTCCTCATTTGGCTAGTCCTGATCTAAGTCCTTTATAATGAAATTGTAATCATAAATAAAGTATTTTCTTGAGTTTTGTGACGCATTCTAACAAATCATTGAACCCGAAGGAGGTTGTGGGACTTCTTGGACTTGTAGCCAGGTGGTCTTGGTACCCTTAAACATAGAACTGGCATCTGAAGTGAGGGCAGTCTTGTTAGGGACTGTGCCCTTAAGCCTGTGGAGTCTACCTCTAACTCTGGTTGCTCACATCGGAATTGAATAATGCTGCAGTGTGGCAGGGGGTTGATGGGGGATGTGGATTTGAGCTCTGAGGCAATTGCTTAATATATTGGCCCAATCTGTTAATGTCAATTCCTACAAAGTGGTTGTGTTCTGATCATTTATTCTGTGTAGCAAACCATCCCAAACTTATTTTTGTGAACCAGAAGTTCAGGGAAGACTCCCTACTCTAAGATGTCTGGGGTCACAGCCGAAGTGACAATACAAATACATAAAGCACAAAACTTACCTGCATGCTAAAATTAAAAGTGTGCCTTTTCAGATTATTTATTACAAAATTCTGGGTGAGTTCTTCCAAGTTGAGCTCTTCTGCTTTTCTAGTTGCCCTAATTTACTGGTGCTGTTTGCATGAGTTAGTGTGGCCTTTGGGCAATTCAGCTCTGCATGTCAGCTGTGATCTGCTAGTTGCAGTGCCAGTCAGCCAGGCTGAGGGGCTCATAATCTTAGAGTTAACCTGGTTGATTACAGTATTATTATGCTCTATATGAGAGCAACAGCTCTAAAAGCTAAGCCCAAGATACAGAAGCAGAGCACCTGACAGCAAGGAATTTGGAGCCACAATGCTTGTGTTTATATTCCAGCTTTACCACTTACTAGCTTTGTGACCTTGGATAAGATACACAACTTCCCTGTGCCTCAGTTTCTCTATCTGTAAAATGGGATGAATAACAGTATCTGCTTCCTGATTTGTTGTAAGGACTAAGGGATTAATAAGTGTAAAGTACCAGCACATCGACTGGCATACAGTAAGCACTCAGTAAACAGTCCTCTACTCTCTTCTCTTTTCCTACAACTCAACCAGTGCCAACACCTTAAAGTATCCTTGGTCTGTTGATGACTACCAAATATTCTCCTCTAGACCTGACTCTTCTTTGAGTCCCAAGCTTGAATGTCCAATTTGTTTACTCAGCATCTCCTTATTCCATGATGATCTTTAAAGGCTGATAAAATGAGATAATGGTATAGAGAGAAAATGGTGGATTATGACCTCAGTTCTTATTTGACTTTGTCACTAACCAGGTGTGTGACTTTGGTCATCTTAGTTTTGTCATCTGAACTGACTGGATGGTCTATGAGCTCCCCTCCAATTCTGCATTTCTAGAGGTGAAAGTGATTAGCAAACAATAACAGAAATAATGTTATAAAGCATTTGTTATTTTTCACTCTGCCCAGTCATCTCTGCAGAGTGCTCTGAATCCTAACTAGCTTTGTCCAGTTGGTGAGCTCTGTGTTGGGGGCTTCCTGGTACAGTTGAAGAGCTCAAGCTCTACTGTTAGACTGGGTTCGAATTCAGTTCTATCACCTCTCTGCTAGCAAAGTTATTTAACTTTTTTAACCCTCTATTTCCTCATTTAAAATAACCTTGTGTTATTGGGATGCATTTGACTACAAATAATTGACTATCAGACTGAAAGTGGATTAAAGAATAAGTATTTATCTCACCACCACACTTGACAAAAGCCTAGTTGCAGGTGATTTCAAGGTTGGTTCTTGGCTTTTTCATAGTAGTCACAAGATCATGGTTATAGAATGATGTCAGCAGACAGGAAGCATGGAAGGGAGCTTCTCCTTGTATGTTTCTTTTGCAAGGCAGGAAAATCTTTCCAGAAGACATTAGCAATCAGTACTCTGTATCTATGAGTCTGTTTCTGTTTTATTTCTCTTGTTCTTCTTTTTTTTTTTCTTTTTTAGATTCCACAATGAGTGAAATCATATGGTATCTGTGTTTCTTTGTTTGGTTTATTTCACTTGGCTTAATGCTCTCTAGTTCCATCCGTGTTATCACAAATGGCAAGATTTCATTCTTTTTTATTACTGAGTAATATTCCATTGCATATATGTAATCACATCTTTTCATAGATACAGAGTACAAACTGATGATTGCCAGAGGGGAAGAGGGTGGGGAGATGGGTTAAAAAGGTAAAGAGGAATGAGAGGTACAAACTTCCAATTATAAAATTAATATGTCACTGGGATGTAATGTACAGTATAAAGAATATATCAATAATATTGTAATAACTTTGTATAATGACAGATGGTTACTAGACTTATTATGATGATCACATAGTAAGGTATATAAATGTCAAACCATTCTGCCATACACCTGAAAGGAATGTAATATTGTATGTTAACTATACTTTAATTAAAATATCACCTGAGTAAATAAAAGCAGAATAAAAAACTAGAGAAACAACAGCAACAAAAAGAGGCACCAGCGAAAATTTTTTCTGTTTCCATTGGACAGAATTTGGGTTCCATATTCGTGCAAGGAATGCTGGGAAAGCCAGCATGTGGCATTTTCAGCCTCTATTAAGTGAGATGAGCTTTGCCCACAAGAAGAGAGCAGTGCCTTTTGAGCCAGCAACCAATGTAGTTTGTGACAAATGTCTAGCTCAGAGAATTATGAGGCTCAAATGGATTTATTTAATTTGTTTAAATCAATTTTTAGGCTTACTAAATGCCTATATAGTAGTTGTTATATGCCAGACACTGTTTATTATTAACACATTTGCTTCTCATAACTCCATGAGTTCAGTACTTTTATGATCCCCATTTTACAGATGAGGAAACTGAGTTGCCGAGAGAGTAAAATAACTGGCTAAGGATGCATAGCTTGGAAGTGGTAGAGGCTGGCATCGAATCTGGCTCCAGAGCCTGTGCTCTCAACCCCTGCACTACACTCTCTCTCTAATACATGTGTTGAAGCATCGCATGTATCAGACCGCCTGAGAAAGCTGGTTTCTCATCCCTCTCCTGATTCTGCCATGTGTATGCTGAGTGGAAGAGACAATAGTGCATGCAGAATATCCCACTTTAAATGCCCCCTTGCTCTCTCCATTCCAGTTTTCTGTGTTTAGTTTTCCTCCTCTGGTGGATTTCTATCAGTTACAAAAGAACTTGTGAAATCTATTCCAAAATTCTCTTCCTTACTTATTTTATTTAAAATATATATGAAAGAATAATTTTTTTATACTACCAATGTTTTTAAAGCCCAGACGAATGGAGAATAAATATTTTCTGTTTCTAAGGATGAATAGAAATGGGTTGATGGAGAGACCCACGAGCCTCATGAGAAGTTGTCTTTAGCGTTCTCTTTTCTTATAAAGAGGCAGCTCGAAGTGTATGAGAACTCAATAGTGGCTTTTTCTTTGTCTTAGAGGTCACTTTAAAATACAGCATTTTGAGTACATTGTTAATTAACTCAGTAGGGATGGCATTCAAAAAGGGTGGGTCACGGCTTGAGTTGCAGCATCCACACTCTGATAGAGGCAGCAGTAGAGTTGTTTGGAGGACCCCCTTTCCTAGGACGTGGAGGAAGTGAGCCAAGCATTTGTGACACAAACCAGTGATTCAAGAAGGAACAGGAAAGGACTATCACAAGTTTCCTAGCTTGAGACACTGAAAACATGAAAACAAGGTCACATGTCCACACAATGAAGAAAGGAACCTCTGGAAAAGGGAGGAGAAAAACAGCCAAATATAACTCCACATGAAGATGATCAGAAAAACATCCTCACTGGTTTGACAACCCACCAAGAATAACATATGAGTTCATTGAACTCCAAAAGTAGGGAAAGGATGGAAGCATTAGCCAGCTAATTTAAAAAATCAAAAAATGCATTTCTCATCTTCATGCAGAGAATGTTCCGGAGCAGATCTTTATAGAGGAGAGCTAGCCCCCTAAAGTGGGGGTTTCCTGTAGAGATGAAGCAGCTGCACTTTTGATGACTCCTTAGATATTAGCAAAACACTTGCTAAATATAGATGAATGTCAACAAGTCATAAATAAGGGAACAGGAGTGGGAAACTCCATACAAAAGGTGAGTGGGCAAGAACAAAGACATCTTTTTCTGCCAAGGCAATTATCACGTGCAGCATGGAAGCAGTAATCACTGCAGTCATTTAAAAGTTCAAATGCCAAATAAGAATAAGAGTCCCATGCAGGAAACTGCCACATATTGGGGCACTGGTGGCAAACTACTACCTGGTATCTGTTTCCAGCTCTTTATTGCACAGAGTGGAAGGAAAGCATGACTTTGGTGGGAACTCTGAGGATGTTACAATGGCCAGGTGGCAAAGAGTTCTCAGGCTGCCAGTCCGGTGTTTTAACTACATTAACTCTTCCTCTGGTTAAGTTTCTGTTACTGTAAGGAAAGCTGTATCTGTGTCTTGATTTCCCTTAGGGATGTGGGGTACCAGCTACCTAGACCTTGAGTGTGAGCAGGTTGAACCACATCAATCTGGACCATGCTTGGTCAGATAAACGTCATTTTCTCGAGACAAGCCAGACATGTGCTGATTGATTTCTGCTCTTCTTTTCTGCCCAGATGCAACCCATTCACCCTCTGAACAGTCTGTATTTACTAAGTGCCATGTGTACATGGTGTTGGGCTTGGCTCTACCTATAACATATCAAACCAGATCATCATGGCCCCGCTTCTAGTAAGTCCTGGTCTAAGGAGGCTTTGCCATGAACAGATGGAAAGCTGTTGAAACTCCTCCTATAAGTTTAGGCAATTCCTGCTGAACACTGAAAGCATCTCATCATCATATCCCAAAGCAAACTGGTCCCCAGCCCCAAAATACACCATATAATTCTGAAATTGAAACTTATCAGATAGTTCTTAAAGGATCTGTAGAAATAAATAACTTTTTAGAAACCTTATGTAAAAATATATCTTTGCATCATTTGGTGAGTCTTCAAGCTAGTGCTATATACATCAGTTACTAAAATAAAGCAGTCAAGCCAGGTTTGGGTTAGCTAGTGAGGGGGGACCCCAATCCCCATAGATTTATTTATTTATCTTTTGCACTATGGGGATTTTGCAAGTTCTGGTGCATTATAAACCACTGCTTGTTCACTCAAGTTGATTCCTTCTTGTGCATCACACCACTTGTGCAAGATCACCTGGGCAACATGATATAGTCTTTGTGAACCAGAGATTTTGATTAAAAGCCTTTTCTATCCTCTTGTGGATGGCAAAATGTCTCCCGACTCGTTGTTTTCTGAGTCCAAGTTCAGTCAGATGTGCCTTTTTCTGCCTCGATTCCTATCATCAAACACCCAATAACGGGTCTGGTGCTGGTGTTCGTGGCGCTGATGTCTGTGAAATGAACCACATGCATTGAATGAATATGGTGCTAGGGGCTGAGGAGCTGTGGAGTCTTTTCTGTTCAAGCTGGATAATTATCCCACCTGATATAGGGTTGCAGCGTTAGCTCAACCGGATGTAAGATAAGTACAAAGTGGTGGCCATTAATTGTCTCAGTCCTTAGGTTAGGGATGGAGTAAGATGCATCTTTTTTTTTTTTTTTCTATCTTCAACAAGGAAACACTCTGGTCTTCAGGCCTTGGAAGTGGCTGGTGTGAACTTGCTCTCATTCTCATTGCTGACGGTAGATGAGGTCCCTGGTGGTGGTGCTGAGCTTTCTTTGAAGGTGCTGTGGCTGGGATGGGCATGGCAGTTTCATGCTACTGTGTCTGTCTTGGCCAGACAGTTTGAACTATGCTTGAAGCTTCCTGAAGTCAGAGTGGTACAGAGCATCCTTAATAGTTAGGTTTAATGCGTATTTCTGTGTGTGTGTGTGTGTTTTAAAATGAATACACAAAAAGTTAAGCAAATATTTACTCATGTTTTGGTACAAACCGAACCATCTATTTCTTCCTCCCCCACCTTCTGCTTTCCCACCAACAACAGTGGCTCTCAAATATGGGTTTTGTCAGACAGACGTTTCTAGCCTCTAGGGAGTATGGTATTTGATCTCTGTGTTCTGGGGACTTTGCTTTTGCCCCACTTCCACTGATAGAATGCCCCATTTAAACTTGATGCTATAGAGCCATATTGCATTCTATTGTATGGCTACATTATAATTCATTCATACATTCTCCTGTTTATGGATATTTGGGTTGTTTTGCTTTGGAGAACAATGCTGCTATCAATATTTTTAGATGTGTCACCTGGTAAATATGTGCATGAGTTTCTCTTGGCTATTGAAGCTGTGAGTGAAGTTTCTTGTTTGCGAGGTGTGCACATGTTCAACTTTTTTGGATGACGTGAGTGGCATCCCAAAGCAGGAGCAACAAAGTGGTGGCTTGCTCCCATAAGCAGTGTGGGGATGCTTGTCACTCTATATGTTTATTTTATATCTTACTAATACTTGAAGTTGTTTGACTTTAAAATATTTACCCATCAGGTGGGAGTATCTCACTGTGATTTCATTATACATTTTCCTGATTATTAATGAACATTTCCCCATATGTTACAGGCATTTATCTTATCTAATCTATGAAATGTCTTTTAATCTGTTTTGCCCATGGATTATTTGTCCCTTTTTGGATTGTTTTTCTTTTTCTTATTGACATACACGTTCTTTATTTTCTGGATTTTAATCCTTTATCATTTATAGATATTGTGGTTATCTTCTCCCAGTTTGTATCGTGTATTTTTTACTGTCTTTAGGTGTCTTTTGATAAATGAAAGTTAATAAGGTTAAATCAATCACTATTTTTTTCTTCATAGTTTTTTTTTTTGTGTGTGTGACTTGTTTAATAATCATTTTCTGTCTTGAAATAACAGAAATATTTTTTTCTTTTTTTCCAAAATCATAAATAACTCTCTTCCATTGCCATTGATCTATCTGGAATTCACTTTAGGAATGGTGTGAGGGGTAGATTCATTTTCTTTTCTTCTTTTTTTCTCTCCATATCACTAACCCATTGTCCCAGCACCATTATTGAAGAGTTTTTCCTTTTCTACTTATTTGTAATGTCACTTCTTTCATATATGTGTGGGTCTTTTCATGTCTCTCTATTCTGTTCCACAGACTATTTCTCTCTGCATCAATTCCACTCTCTTATTTTCTATGATTTTACAATTATTCTTGTCTGGTGGGGAACACTATAATTTTCAAGTTTGACTGGAGTCAGAATTGGTCAGGACTAGGCTGTTAGACAAATAGAAGACTTCCTTTACATTAAAAAGAATCTAAGAAATGTCAGTTCTAAAATGTGCTGGCATTGAGTATTATAAACAAATGAAATGATTTTAAAAAACTCTTTTCCTTCAAAACCCATATTTGAACCAAATGTACATTCTTTTGCAAATATATAACAGAAAGCTAGGATACACTTTGCTGAAGACTAGAGGTTATGGCCCATTTTTTTCTTTACAGAGGTGTGAAGACACATTTGGGTTCTCTTTTTACAGGAAACAGAAATCAGCAGTTGAAATGTAAAGCGTTGATGACATACACACTTGTACTTTCATGGACTTCTACTACTCACAAGGACTTTCATTTCACTTTCCCCTTCCATTCACTCAAGTTCTAAAAGGCTCACCTAAGTGAGAAAGTTCTGTGTTTATAGAGAGCTCTAGTTCACCTATTTTGATCCCAATTTAACGGAGGAAAAAAAACCAAAAACCAAAAAACAAAAAAACAGAATAGGTAATAAAGTTCTCCTGAAGATGCCTTCTTTAGAGTTATCTAAAGTTTATCAGCAAAATAACTTTGACTAAGTTAAATGGCGATGTGTCACACACCCAAAATGTGTGAAACCATTTGAAAAAATATTTTAAATATGCCATGGATTTGTAAATTAATGCAGGGCTCACTGTGCTTGAATTTCCATTTCTAAACTGCTTCATTTACATGCAAAGAGTGGGCAATTTTTGTGTGTGTGAAAATTTAGCCTTAAGAAATGAAAATCAAAAACTCAGCAACTTGAAAAGAGCTGTTAGGCATAGAAATTGTTTAATCGGTTTCCAGCAGGGCCAATGGTGTTGGCATTTTGAAATACCAGATTGGATTGGCATCCTAGAAAAAAAATCCTCAGCTCAGAAAAAGTCGCCTAAAAAAGCCATCATCTACAAAGTGGTGAAGGAAGATAGCCGAGATATGACAAATGCCAATGAAACGAATTCTGCGATCGAGAGAGAGCCTGAAGTGTGAAATGAACAAATGTTAAATGTGATAAAATTTCTGTCAGTGCTACCCCAATCATCTATTCTGACAAATACAATGCTTGATCAGAAAATCAGGTGCTTTCGTCTAAGGGATTGTTCCTTGTGGATGTTTTAAGAGGACTCAACACCGTGAGTGCATCTTCGAGTCTACGTTCTCACATTAGAGTGTATTTAAAAGGGGCCTAATGATTCCCTCTGTAACAAGGTTGAGATCCCCAACTTAGATTTTCATTCCAGGGTTTTTAAAATGCAAGTTTAAAATAAGATTTCACTTAAACACAGCTCTACATTTTGTGATGCTTTTGAAGCCCAGACTTTGAAAACTAGACCAGAATACCATATTTTGTTAGAAACCATATTTCTTTATCTACAGTATCCGAATGAAGAGCGCAAAGTTAGATCTATCTGTATATAACAATGATGATAACAAAGAGCACGATAAATAATATAAAAAATCTAATAATAATAAACACTGTTTATTTGTTTGCCGCACACAAATGGTGACTGCTTTGTAATGGATCCTATTGTAAGTGCTGAGGATGCAACAGTGAATAAGAGACACACCCTATGCCCTCAAGAGTTTAGCCTTTTCAGTGAGTCTCTCTTTAATAGGTTTTAAAAAGCACCTAGTTATCTAGTGTTCTCCTAAAGAACCTGTTGAATACAAAAGGTCCAGATAACAAAGAAGGTGATTCTATTCTTTCTTATTTTCTCTGTACTCCCAGTTCCTGGGAGAGCAAAGAGTTCAAAGAATGTGATGCTGTTTTCTTATAGTATTTGAGCCAGATACTGATTCTTACACTGATTCTTCTCCTAGCAGGAGAGCAGAGAAAATTGGGTATCAACAGTTCTGATTTCCCTTCCCAGGGCTGCAGTTGGAACTCTCGGGTAAGAATAAGAGGGCACCATAACTTCTTCATGCTGGGATCATTTCTATTTGTGTCGTTGCTGAAAAAGAACCAACTTCACAGCCCAGTCTCTTCAGACATGAATTCTAAATTCTCAACATGGTGCTCGTCGTGTATCTATGTTTGTTAATTGAGCAAATGACAATGCAGGGATGACAGGCATGGAACCAGAGCATCTTAGAAAATATTTCTATGTGACATAGTACTGTAGTATGTTTCAAAATAAGAGAATCAAACAGCAAATGTTAATTTATGCCTGCTATGAATGTACTCAAAACTAATTCTAGAATATGCTTCTAGGGAAGTGAAAGAAAAGAATTGTAGATTTGAGGAGGGAAACATTGCAAGAATGGATTCTCTGCAGAGAGTCTTAGGCATTGCCCTTTCTCTTTCTATGGGTGACCTATAGACTGAGGTGTGTGTAGTATATATGGTTCAAGCTGAACTTGAAGGGCTAAGTCTTGGATTCTATTTGAATCCTTATCAACTTGCTATTGAGTATGAATAATCTTGTGATTTACCAACCCATGGTGGATATACAATATCAATTTTTAAAATATATGTCCCTATATCTAAATGTTATCCTCAAAGAAATCAGGATTTATTTCTCTTGTGGCTTAGTCAGAAGTTCATATTTCAGATGATAGTTGATTAACATATGGCAAATGCTTCAAGATTTATATTAAATGACACTGAACATAAAACTCATTGTAAAATCTTGGTATGACTCCACCAAGTATTCATTTTACAAAGGTGATGCTGGGCATGGTATTGAGAATTGGTAGTTATCCTTACATCATACACCTCTGAACTAATAGCTCATATTAGTTATGAATGCTTCTGGCTTTTGGGAACAAAAAAATTTGAGAAATGGTGGCCTAGGTAATAGACACTGAGTTTTTAAACATGAGAAATAAGGAGGTAGGCACTTTTAGGTTGTTGCAATGGCTCAGCAATGTCTTCAAACATCCAGGAACCAGGGTTTTTCGCAAGCCTCATGTTTGCAGTATAGCTGCCTCAGCTCCAGACATTACACGCTCATGCCAACATCTTAAGTGGAAAATGGAGGCCAGAGGCTAAAAATCTTGTATTCTGAAGCTCTGTCTTTTCTGACAGTAAGAAGAAACTTAAGAATTTTCCCCTTTACTTTTCATTGTCCAGTATGGTATCATACAGAGACCCCACAGAGTCATGGGGGCAGGGTAATGGGATTACCACGAATTGTTGAATCAGTCATTACTTCATTCTGGTGGCAGCAAAAGAACCGCCTTGCCTGAGATCTAGGGATATTGGCTTGCTACCTGGCATCCTTCTCAGAGTTCCGTGGTCAGGGAAGGAAGTCGTGGGCAGTGTCTGTGCAGCCTTGCGGAGTGTGCTGCTGTCTGACATCTAAGATTCGAGAGGAGCAGTGTAAGAGATCGACTTGGTAGCGAGTAGGACCATGGGCTTTGGGGACCGAGGACCTGAGACTGAATTCTGATTCTGGGGCTTATCAGGCTGACCTTGGGCAAGTTCTTAGCTCTCTGCTGTAACTCTCTGAATTACCTGTAATATTCTCCACCTCACAAGAGTGTTACAAGAATTAAATGAGATGATGTGGACAACGCACTTAGCACAGAGCTGGGCATGCGTGTTGGAGGATTGAGAAGCAGGGCCCTGCATTACTGTTGAGAGCCTATAGGTGCAGAGTGGAGGAACCGATGAGGCCTCGGGCACACTTTAGGAAAGAGCGGTGTTCCGAGAGGCAGGCGGCCAGGCTTGTGTGCTAATGGCTCTGTCATTAACTTGCTAAGTGTTTGTGACTAAGTAAGTTCCCATTTCTGGGCCTCAGTTTTCTCAAGTATACGATGGGGATCAGGGCTGAGTGGTCTCCAAGTTCCATTCAGCTCCGACATGTTAATGGTGGTTTAATGGTGGGCTTTTTGTAGTGACAGATGGGGGCGTGGGTCCTGGAGGGTGTTCAGGGGCCACTTCCATTAAACTTATTGGAAAAGACTGGAGACTTCTAGTGCTTTCACTAAGGGCACAGTCACTGCTCTCCATATGAAGATGGAATTTAATCGAGGGGCTTGAACCCTCTCATTGGTCGCTATGCTTTATTATTATTATTATAATTAAAAGTAGCCACTTTTAATTATCACCATTGACATAAGTTAGATGCTTCTTTGCTAAACTCACCCAAAAGGGACTCCCTGCGTTGGAAATGCTAGCTTCTGTCCCACTGTCGATCAATCCTTGATTTTACATTTGAACTTGATTTTACATCAATAGGATATTTGGAAATGCTCTTAGTAAACTTTGTACTTACTTAGTTTCAATAAAAACAAGGCAAATGCATAATTAGCGTTTTAACAATAAATAAATTAGAGCTTGAGATTGCTATAACAATATACACTGTTAGAAGAATTAGAGAACGCAGTCTAAAAATAAAGGCAAAACCATACACACACTCTCCTTTCTCTCTGGAAATCAAAAACACACCAATGGTTTTATGACAAAGGAGGTATAATGAAAGGAACTGAAAACTTTTCTTCCCACCTAATAGTGGGAAGGTAGTAATGTGGGGTTGGATGAGGAACAGTTGTGTCCAGAACAATAAACTTGTCCTGAAAGCCTTGATTATTAGTTCCACTTTTAAAAAGCAAAAAACAGTAAGGATAAATGTAAAACTGATGTTAGGAGATTTTTAAAAACTGCAGCCTCTGAAAACTAAGTAGTTTTTTGCAAAACACTGTTCCATTCAGCGCAACTGTTTCCTTTAAAAAACCGGTCAGATGCCCCCCATACTCTGTCCTGGCAAAGCCTGGAAATTCCTTTCTCCTGTGGGACACGGAGCTATTCAAACACTTCATGAGGTCTGTCATGCCCTAAAAAATTCTGAGTGTCATTATGGAATAATCAGCTTCAGATTTAATGTTAAAAATTTTCCAAGGCCTGTTGCAATTAGGGGAAATTGGGGGCCAGTGACAACAAAAGGAGTCTGGGCTGGGACAAGGTGTACCCTGGCGGAGGGAGCCCAGTGGAGGCGCGTGGCCCATGGCTAGCCTCAGCTCTTAACTCATCAGGCCTTGTGGAGCTCTTCATACTCCACACACTTAGCTTTAGGATGGGGACAAGTCCTGACCTGCGTTCTGAGTTTCCCTAAATTGCTTCATGGTGATATATCCTGAGGCCTGCATGTCTAAGGAACAAACTATCAAATACACAAACAGAAATAAATAAAATAATTCCGTGGAGTGAAACGATCTATATCTTGTAAAGCACTCTTTAATGTTAAATAATTTATAGGTGAAAATGGATCTAGAACAGAGATGTTGATTGTATTTTCAAATTTAGAACTTCATGTACATGTGTTTATGTGCATGTGTATTTGCATGCACACACAGACTTTGAATTTTAATTTCCTTGTCTGATTTTGGGGTAAATCTGATAATGATATTTATCCTGTAGTGACCTTGATGACTTGCATCTTTCTAGTATGGGCTTCTCCCCATCTTCACCCACTGGGCCCAGGCCTCACTTTGGGAGGAGTTTTGTACACTTGAAACCTATATAATTTTATTAACCAATGTCACCCCAATGAATTTAATAATAAATAAATTTTAGAAAATGGTTGTGCTCAATTAAAATTCATGGAGAAGAATACTTGGGTGTATTAAAAGAGTTCCCATAGACTGCAGTGAGGTGGAGTTGGGTAAAAAAGTAGAAGCAAATTAGTAATAAAAACATGTTAGTAAAAAATCTAGGGACCTAGGAGCAGGCCAAGATGACAGGGGAGACAGGTGCACTCGGGCCAAAGCTCATTAAATAGAAATGGACCTGAGAGTTGGAAAGGTAGAAGAGCTGCACATCCACAGGGCTTCGTAGCTGGCTGTGCGCATTTGGGACCTGACCACAGAAATTCGGAGTTGGACGGGAGCTTACAGGTCACCAAGTCCAAGCCGTTCATGCTGTGGAGAAGGAAATCAAGTTTGCGTGCTTTGCCCAAGGTCAAAATCAGAGCAGAAGCAGGACTGGGGCCCAGGACTTTCTACTCCCAGTCTGGGGGCTCCCCAGCACTGAGCAGTGACCTGCTTCTTTCAGATTTGGTCTGTCTTACTCTCTGAAATGTCACTAGGAAGTTATAAAAGAAATAAGATTTTACAAATAACTAGAAAAATGATGAGGGTATAACAGCAAACAAAGGTTATAGTATAAAGCAAGAGTTTCTCAATGCTAGCTATACACTAGAACTACTGAGGAAGCTTAGAAATTAATACAACTATGTCAATATATAATACACGTGAAACTAATATATATTATATATCAACCATACTTCAAAAATAATAATAAAAAATACGATGACAAGCCTCCATATCAGATTAATTTCATTGGAATCAATGTGAGGGAGGCTCTGATACTGATCATTAAGAGAGCTCCCAGATAATTATAATGTGCAGCCAGAGTTGGCATAAAAGATCTGAATTTGAATCTTGCTATTATTAGCTGTGTGATTTGAGGTAAGTTACCTAACCACTTTGAGATTTGGTTTGCTCATGTGTGAAATGGAACCAGTAACGAATGCTTTCTAAGACTGGAGTGAGATTAGATAAGATAAGCATATGTCCTGCCTCCACAGAGCATGTATTTATCCTTCAAGGTTTCTTTAAGGGAACCTGAATCTCAGGATTACAATTAGGAACTCAGTTTTTATTTTGTAAGCTATTATTGAGTGAATTTCCTTTCCTAGTGTGTTCCTAACTCCCTGAGCACATTCTCAACAATTCTTACTAATAATCCAGGAATTGTTCTCAAAAGCACTTTTGAGAACAATTTTTAGAATAAAATGATGGGAAGAAGTATGTAGTCATCGAAAAAGTGACACTTAATCCATTGACACTTCTGTGGGATTCCGGTGGGCTGCCTGAAGGAGGCAAGCCTGCAAGATTGTATTAGAGGTAGTGCAGAGCTTTCCAGAATGAAATCACACAGTAGTTGATACACAAATAAAATCTTAAATGGCATTGAGTCACATTGAGAAAACTGTTGCCTTTTCATTTCTTTCTTTTTTCTTTCCTTTCTTATGGGTAATAGGTTTTTCTTTCTTTTTTTAAAAAATAATTTAACATTTTTTCAATTATATTTGGCATACAGTATTACATAGCGATTGGACATTTCTATAACTTATGAAGTGATTACCTGAATAAATCTAGTGCCCATCTGACACCATACATAGTTATTACAATATTATTGACTATATTTTTTATGCTGTACTTTACATCCCCATTTTGTAACTACGAATTTGTACTTTTTAATCTCTTCACCTCTTTCACCCATCCCCCTAACTCCGTCTTATCTAGCAACCCTCAAAATGTTCTTTGTATCTGTGAGTTTGTTTCTATTTTGTTTGTTTATCTTGTTCCTTAGATTCTAGATGTAAGTGAAGTCATATGGCATTTGTCTTCCTCTGTCCGACTTACCCCACTTGGTACAATAGCCTCTAAGTCCATCCATGTTGTTGCAGATGGCAAGATTTCATTCTTTAAATTTTTTTTTGTGGCTGAGTAATATTCCACTGTATATATGTACCACCTCTTCTTTATCCATTCACCTATTGTTGAACATCCAGGTGGCCTCCATATCTTGCCTATTGTAAATAATGCTGCAGTGAACATATGACTGCACATGTTCCTTCAAAGTAGAATTTCAGATTTCTTCAGATAAATACCCAGAAGTGGGATTACTATGAACTTTTTTGTGTCCTGTTTTAAAGTCTATTTTGTCTGGAATAAGTAATGCTACTCCAGATTGTTTTTAATTTCCATTTTCATGAAATATCTTTTTTTATCCCTGTCAGTCTGTGTGTGTCTTTCTATCTGAAGGGGGTCTCTCATAGGCAGCATACATAAGAGTCTTGTTTTCTTATTTATTCAGGCACCCTATCTTTTGATTGCAACATTTAATCCTTTTTCATTTGGAGTAATTATTAATAGATATGTAGTTATTGCCATTTTATTATTCATATTTTTGATATACATTTTTTCTTCTTCTTAAATCCCTCAAACATTTCTTATAATACTGGTTTGGTGGTGATGAACTCTAGTTTTTTCTTGTCTGGGAAGCTCTTTACCTATCTCAACTCAAAAAGATAGCTTTGCTGGGTGGAGTAATCTTGGTTGTAGCTCCTTACTTTTCATCTCTTTAAATATTTCATAACAATCTCTTTTTTCCTGCAAAGTTTCTGTGAGGAATCAATTGACAGCCTTACAGGAGTTCTCTTGCAGGTAACTGCTTTTCTCTTGCCGTTTTTAAGATTGTCTTTGTCTTTAACCTTTGGTGGTTTATTTATGATGTGTCTTGGTGTGGGCCTCTTTTGGTTCATCTGGTTTGGGATGGTCTGTACTTCCTGAGCTTGTATGTCTATCTCCTTTGGCAGGTTCAAAAATTTTTTCAAATAGGTTTTCAGTTCCTTGCTCTTTTCCTTCTGGTACCCCTATGATGCTAATGTTGATATGTTTGATGCTGTTCCAGAGATCTCTTGAAAATATCCTTATTTTGGGGGAGATTCTTTTTTTGTTGCTATTCTGATTAGCTATTTTCTGCTACCTTATCTTTTAAATCGCTGTTTTGGTTCTCTGCTTTATCTAGTCTACTATTGAATCCCTCTAATGTATTCTTCATTTCAGTTATTTCATTCTTTATCTCTGACTGGTTCTTTTTTATGTTTTCTATCTCCATTTTTATGTTTTCTATCTCTTTGTGAAAGTTCTCACTGAGTTCATCTACTCTTCCCCTAAATTCATTGAACATCCTTATAACCAATGTTTTAAACTCTGCAATGGGTAGATTGCTTGCCTTCAGTTTCATTCGTTTTCTGGAGCTATGTTTTGGTATTTTATTTGGGACATGTTTCTTTGTCTCCTCATTTCAGCTGCCTCCTTGTGTTTATTTCTATGGATTACGTAGGGGTGCTATGTCTTTCAGTCTTTGTAGAGTGGCCTTATGTAGTAGGTGTCTCATGGGGCCTAGTGGTGCAGTCTCCCTGGTCACTTGAGCTGGGTACTCCAGGGTGTCCCTTGTATGGGTTGTGTGTGCACTCCTATTGTAGTTGAGTCTTGGTTGCTGTTTGCACATCAATGGGAGGGATTGACCCACCCTTGGGATTGGTTGTGAGGACCGGCCAGTGAAGGGCTGACCCTATGAAACAGGATTTACTGTAGCAGAGCTCTCGTGCCTGCCCAGTCTTCCTTTTGTGTGTATCATCCTCAAATGTGGCCCAGGGTTATATTCCAGCTCAATGAAAGCCAGCTATGATGCATGCTGGTCCCTGGGCTTCCCTGGAGGGGACCTATCTCAGGCCAATTTCAGCAGCATTGACCAGGGCCACCTGGCAAGAATCGCCAAGCAATTCATAGATGGCTGCCACTTGTGCTGGGCTCAGAGGTGCCTCAAGAGGTAAAGCTGGGAACTGAGGTGGCTGCTGCTGGTGCCGGGTTTAGGGCTGCTCAGCAAGAGGTGTGGGGCATGCCGATGCTGATGCCGCTTGTTTGGATTTTGTGAAGCTTTGAGAAATTTTAGGAAAGTCCACTGCATGAGCCATATGTATGGAAAAGCCACTGAAGGCAGCTTGGGTGGGCCTACAAGTTGGAAGGGGCCGGGGTCTCAGAGAATCATCTGGGCAGGGAGATTTGTGTTAGCCAGGTTGATGGAAACTCAGATATGGCATCCTCCTGTGAGTGCAGGCTGGGCTGAGGGAGTGCTCAACAAAGGAACAATGGATTCTGCCAGCACTTCTGCCTGGGAGAAAGCTGCCCCTCCAATCCTTGCCCTGAAGCCAGGCAACTCAATTCCTCCCAATATGTCCCTGGAGGTTTTCGAGCAGCTGCCCCAGCACTAGAGCTCAGAGAGACTGAGTCCATCAGTGAGTAAATCCATGCATGGGCCTTTTAAGAGGAATGTCTGCAACTCTTGCAGCCCTCTGTCTCACTTAGCCACAATCTCTGCTGATTTTCGTAACCAGAGGTTGCAGGGACTTCTCTTCCTGGCACTGGAGCCCTGGGCTGGGGAGCCCAGTTTGGGACCGGGATCCCTTGCTCCTTGAAGGGACCTCTGCAGCTAGGATATCCCTCCCAATTCTCAACAACCACATGTGGTTGTGGGACCAGCCCATATTACATCCCCACCCCTCATACCAGTCTCAAGGTGGCCTCTTATGTATGTTTCCAGTTGTAAGATTTCTGTTCAGCCAGACCTCAAGTGACTCTCAATAATGGCTGTTCTGTAGTTTCATTGTGATTTTGATGTGGTTGTGAGAGGAGGGGAGCACAGTATCTACCTACTATGCCATCTTGACTGTAAGTCTTCAATTCTCATTCAATACTTGTGCTACCAATGCCATGTAATTTGCTAATATCACTAAACAGTTGCGGTCTCTGAGCCTTCTTACTTAGAATTTAACATTGTTTCTCTTTACTTCTGTTTATGTTTATGGTTGCTTTTTATTTATGGTAAGTGATACAGGTTTTTCATTTTTAGGATTTATGGTAAGGAAAAAATGTACTGACTTAAAGGAAACTGAAGTGAACCACACAGGAGTGGTTAGCAGATAAGGAAAAAATCAGGAAGGCAGAAGATTCCTGGGTTCCCATCTTGGCTCACCTGAGAGACTTCAGGCCTCAGTTTTTTTTTTTTTTTCAGTCATAAAATAAGAGTGTGATGGGAATTAAAATTTTCTCTATTTCATATCCCCATGGAGATCTTGTGGGCCACTGATTCTTCATAAAGTCATTCTGTACCAGGAGCCACACTCTTCTACTAGACATTTTTCTCTTGCTGATAATTCCTATTCATTAATTCTAAAGAGTATTGTGATTTGGATGACTACGTACATTTAGGTGTAATGCCCAAGCCAGGTGTGTTCTTTTGCGAATTTCCCAGGCAATTAGATCTGTGTATTATTTCTGAGTTAGCTAGTTCTCCATTTTTTGTGCTCTTGGGAAATCTGAAATACAAGACAGATTTTCCCACTGCAGAGCAGAGTGGTAGTAAAACATTAATTGGTATAAAACAGCATTAATTTGGTAGTTTGGATATAAAGGTGGCATCAGTGCTCTGCCAGTTGCCACCAGATTACTAACCATGTGAGTCTTGGACCATAGCACACAGGTGGTGGTGTAGCAGCTGGTATAGTGGGGTATGAAGGACACAGGAGAGACCCCATAGGTTTTCAGTGTTATCAGGATTAGGGCAAGGTGAACAAGGCATCCAGAGTGCAGGATTCAAGGAGTCATTCTCAGGTTCTTGCAAGTGCTTGCCCCAAGTCTGGCCATCTGAAAACTGTTGATTCTCAAGCTGCCAAGATTTCTCAGTATTGCTCTGGGTGGTGGAGAACTCATTGATGATGCCAGTCGCCAGCCTTCTCTCCTCCCCACTCTATGCCTTCACCACTTGGCTGCCTGGTCATTTTCAGCCTTCAGTAAGACCTTTCTCCTCCACCAACTAAAACTCTCCTTTCCCAAGGGAAACTCCAGCACCACCCCTGTTTTGTGTGGTTTTCTGTTTCTTATTCCCTGGGATGAGAATAAGTGAACTCTAGAAATGAAGGTTATAAAGAACCAAATTCAACCAGTGCCTTTTTAGGACCTCTTGAGTCCCAAGCATTGTTCTAGACCCTTTCTGGAGCATTATTTTACCTAATTCTTTCTATATTATTATACCCAACTCAGTGAAGGGGAAACTGAGGCTTGGAAAATGACTGCATTTTCCTTCATAATGGACTTCTGAAACTGGCGATTTTACATGACCCCATCCTGCAGAAAGTTTTTTGGAATTTTCCAATGGAGGAGAAATATTGGGGGAATTTCCCAGGTCAGAGTAGTTGAGACAGATGTGAGCTTTCCCTGATTTGGATTGGGAAAATATTGCTGAGAAGACCTTGTAATTATTTTAGTTGCAAGGAGTTTGAAAGAATAGGAAGAGCCTACAGGTGGATACTCTGTTAAGAGTTGATTTTGAGGCAGGGGATTCATGCACCACACAAGTCTAGGCAGCTCCATTAAGGGAACAGGCTCCTTGGGTCTGGAGTTACAATTGGATCCATGATTCTTAGTCCTGACAATGGTGGCAGCTCTGGGCATGAGAATGAATTGTTTGGAAGTATGTGGAAATGTAGTGTTTAGGAAATGGAGAGTTTGTCAGTAATTTATTCACTCACTCACTCACTCACTCGCTCACTCGCTCACTCACTCACTCAATACTTAATGAGCATCTGCTAATTGCTACACATTATTCTCAGCACTGAGGATGCAGAGGTAAACCACCATATGAGCGCCGGGCTCTCTGGAAGCGGTAGGCTGAGATCACACTAACATTTAAAAGTTGAACACAGAAAAGGAGGAGCGAGTAAGGGGACTAGGAATGAATGACCAGGGAGGTGGCTGGAAAACTAAGAGGGAGTGATTAGATAAGGCTAGAGAAGAGAATATTTCCAGAACAAGGGATAACAGGCTAAAGCCCTTCTGGAACGAACAGGAACCTAAGGGAGGGGGAGCTATCAAAAATTGCTATCTACCCACCACCTTATACCCCAGCAACCTACAACTTTTCCTCCTTGGGCCTTTCTGAGGAGGCTTTACTTAACATCACTCACATCGCAATGGAGCAAATGATGTACAATGATAAGGAAGCATAAAATATATACTACTCCTGAAGTGCATGCTTGCAATCACGCTGAGCTATTGCTGCATTCTTCTGGGAGACGAGTCTTGTGAACTGCAGTGAGCTTTAAAATCAAGCATTTTAAGTGATATTCTTCTTTGGGGTCAAAACAGATCTGAGCACCACACGTAAGTGTGCAGTGCCGAGAATGGAGCAGCGAATTTCTGAGACGAGGTATGTTTCTGCCAGGATCAACCACGGGCCCTGCCAGAGCCTTTGAGAGATGAAATGCCAGAGAGCAGCCTGCTACCACAAAGAAAAGCCGAAATGGCAGCAACACCTCCAAAAGCAGGAAATTCAGAAAACGTTTCTTGGAAAACAATTCCCCTTTGTGCGATCGTGACAGTACCAAGATCTTAACCCGTTTGCTTCTGATAATAATTACAAGTTCCATTTGTATAATCCTTGAGAGTTTATAAAGTGCTTCCATGGGTGTTATCTTATGGATTTTATTTGAGCTTGGAGTGTGTGGACAGCTCAGATGAGGAGCCCTCAAATCCTTTCCATCAACTTGCTTAAGTCCCTCTGTCTTCTTTCCAAATTTGAGCCGTGAAAACTGTGGCCTTGTCTTGTGATGTGGTCCTCTGCCTTTAAATGATTTCTCCTCCAGCAATCTTGGAGATGGAAAATCATGACTCTGAATCATGAGAGTATGGGAGATTTTCTATTTTCTCCTATATTTTAGAGTCTTCCAAATTTTCTGTTATAAGCATGGCTACATTTGTAATTAAGAAAAAAATATGTTATTTTAAAAATCAGGGGAATCAAGCATCTGAAATGCGCCACGGTCGACGAGACTTGCTTCCCAGGGCAAGCTTGACCAGAGGGAATTGTTGGCTGCTTTGCTAGAGTTTCCTGGATCCAAAGAGCCATTGGATTTTTGAATAGGGGCCTTAGAGGTCATCTTGTCAACCTTCTTTGTGTACCAGTCAATGTGCAGAGAACATACCAGCCAGAAGCAGTGTCCTACTTCTTTAAAATAGATACTTGGAAAGCTTTACTGCCAGCAGAGCGAAGCCAAAGATATGGATGCTTTTAGATGAAGTGAGATGGATTCTGAATGTGCTATTTCCTCTTTTAAATAGTTTATTTTTTATTAAATAATATGAACTCCTAAAGGAAATGTTGTAAAATTTAAAAAATCTATTAATTTTCCCCCTAATCTTTAAAATGAAAGTATGTGGGTATTTTTTTTTCCATAATGGTATTTATATTTGTCTAAATTTCTGATTTTTTTTCCAGAATGATTTCTTAAATCTGAATAATTACAAGTAACAATTCATTATAAAAGCATGCTTTTTTGTTGTTGTTGTTTTTTAAGCTTTATCCAGAGTAAAAGAAGGACAGCCTCCCATGGCCTCCAATTGCTCCTGTAGGTCCATTAGTTTATTTATATGTGGTTTTCTCAGGTGAGAACCCATAACACAGGCCATCAATCCTTTTATAATATGAATTCCTCTGTGTTGAATTCTTAATTTTAACTTTAATTTTAAAAGAAGGGCAAATAGTGGCTATATCTAACCAGACCTCTTGTCAATACTATGTTTCTGTTCCATTACTCAGAAAGATGCCTTGACAGGGTATAATATTCTTGGTTTACAACTTTGTCTTCCAAATGTGTTTATCATTGCTTCAGTATTTTTTAGCATTTAGACTAAGAAGTATGAGGCCGGTCAGACTTTTATTTCTTTGTATGTAAACTGGTTTTCTTTTCTGCCTACCAATGCATACTATTTAAAACTTTATCTTAGTAATTATACATTTTTGGATGAGTCTATGTGGTTCCCTGCCTCCACACCCCCCTCCTACCTGAATGATTATCCTGAAAATGATAAGCTGTTTGATCAACATACTCATATTTTTCTCTCTGGAGGAAGATTTTCTTTGACTATGACTGAAGATATTGTTCTTTTTCCCCTCACTTTTTAGGTTAGATCTCTATTATATGTTATAAAATATTTTCTCCCATCAGTTAAATTTTTGTCTGGATTCTAGGAGGACTACTGAAATTTGCTCTCTATATATTGCTGATTGATTTTCTGCAATGTCAATTATGTTCATTACTGCCTCCAGTATAGTTTTATGTTCTGTTATTTGCTTTTCTAATTTTCCTGAAGACCTGTATCAGTTTAAATTTCATCTTGCTGATTTCCCTTAATGATTTATCTTTTCTGATGTTCTCTTTTTGCCTTATGGAGGCCTGGTCATTCTCTATTTTAATGATATTCCCAGACCAATTTTCTTAATTATTTTAGTTTTTTATAATAATTTTTTTTCAGAAGTCTGTTCCTCTTCTGAATTCTTATAGTGATGTTTTTGACTATTTTTATTCAATTTCCTCCTCGTTTTTCATGTTTTAATGTTTTTCTTTTTATTTTGTCCTCAAATGGAAAGGTTGTTTTACTCACTCTTAGCCTTGCTCTCTGGAGCTGGTCATATCTCCAGCTAGGTTTTTTTCAGTGTGACTCTTCAGGAAAGAGATGGAAGTTTTTTCCCCATGCTTCCTAGCTCTAACATTATGAAAATGTAGCATGCATAAAAGTAACAATTCCTAGAAGGTATTTCTACTAGAACTCGCCATGTCTCTGCCCCTCTTACAGCTTACACCATTTGGAAGGACAATATCTCCTGTGATCCCAAACGTTATTCTCAACTTCCTTGTATTTTTTGAAAAATATCCAAGGGCTCTGGTATAATTCAATAGTTACTTACTTGAGAGTCTCATAATCTGAGTTCACACCCCACGTCTACTTCTGATCAGCTTTGTGAACTTTGGTTAGTTATTTCATATCTTTGAGCTTCACTTTCCAAAAATGAAGATAATGATATTGTTATGATTCTAGATGTCATGGGACTTAAATGAGATAATACTTGCAAAGCACTTAGCACAGTGCATAGTAAATTATAAAGATTAGCTGCTATTGTCATTATTAATATTACCATTCTGTCTTTGAATAGAGGTATAAAGAGAGATATTGGTTGGAGTGCAGAGCCTGATAGCTTCAAAAAGAAGCCTTCACATGGTGGAAAGGCGGCCGTCCAATCTTGTGATTGGTACTGATGTTCAATTCTTGAATCTCGGTGGACAATAGGGGAATATTTTCGATGTGGTGCAAATAGTGAATCACAAAATGAATTTCCAATCTGGATTGATTTGCTTAATTAGTAGAACTTTCTCCAAGCTTCCAATAAGAGTTTGACTGCAAATCAGTTTTCTTATTGCTGCAATGTTTCATCTTTAATGTCTTCATACATATTTTTGTGGGAAGGTCTTGTGTCCAGAGCTGTTATCCAGTTGTAATATTAAGTTGGAAGTCTCCAGGTTTACTTTTCAGTTAGTTTTCAAATACAAATTACCAAACTTAACCAGTTAGATACGCGAAAACAAAGTATGTTGCATTGGTGATTTTTCATTCCCTAGAGCTGCTATAAGTGTTTCTGTTTTTATCCAGATTTTATGTGTTAAATATGTTCTAAGTCAGGGATGATGGAACCTTTTTCTCTTTTGTTTCATTATCATATTGCTATTCTATCATCCTCATATCATACTACAATGAAATCACATGTTTTGCATTCTTATGGACCCTTTAAACCACTTATTCGTGTTTCTCACAAGCATTCTTCAAGATCAAGCACAGAGATGGATTCGGTGCCTTTGGCATTGAGATTTGAATATATTTGAAAAGGATGCTTGAACTCCGCTGTATGATATGACACTCCTGCTGAAACCATCGTTATTCTAAACAAATAAATCTTAGGATGTGAATTATGTTTTTATGTTGTGGAAAGATAGATATATTTTTAGTTACAATGTTTTTGAGATAACCTCTATGTGGCTCACCAGTGTTCAGATTCAAAGCTGCTGTATTTTCCTGTTGACAGAAAGCTCCTTTGGTAGAGCTGGAAAAAACATCATGCCATTGGGTCAGGGTGGTACTGTCCAGCCTAGGGCTTGCTAAGGCTGCATCTAATTACCCACTAATACATTTAGCACTAACATAGCTCTTTATTGTAAAATGTTTTCAATTCTCTGAAAAACTCTCCTCAGACGTAGGTTATTACCATTATCACCCCACTGTTCACTAAGACTGGTGTAATTCTATATGTCCCATGGGTTTTGGGTTTCTTTAGTCAATTCATTTTCATTAGTATTTACTGAAGTGACATTTGGTTGCTTGCCTCATGACAAATGGTGAGGTTAGAATGCCCTGTTCTGTGGTTGGGACATTGAGGTATTGAGAAATGGACATGATGCCTTTCTTTTGAGAATAAGAAATACATGGAAACAAATCAATTAGTCCTTTAAGTGAGTCCTGAGGATGTCAGGGATATGTGGTTAAGTTACATAATGATGAGAAAGTCTAAAGAGGTACTGTCCTAAGACTGGAGAAACAGGGTCACTGCCTTTGGGATTTGTCCATGTCTTCAAGTGTGTTGTCATTCATGGGACATGTGGAGACTGTAGTAT
>CM053504.1:77556656-77583806 GCA_028627145.1 Eidolon dupreanum | reverse complement strand
TATTTAAGAATAGTGCCCACTCACCATGGGTTGGAAGTGAACATAAGGTGTGACTTTAAGTCAGTTACCTCTGTGAGCAGCTGGAGCTAGTCTTGCTGGGAATTCTGGAAGACATCTAGCATTCCCTGAATTGAGGAGCCAAGAAAGTGGAGTATTTATTCACCCCCCTCCAATTCATCATTGGTGAGAGTTGTTTCGGGGGCATTCACTTTCTCACACTTCTAGCTTGTTCTGCTGCTGTGGCCAGAA
The DNA here is from genome assembly GCA_028627145.1 of Eidolon dupreanum. Classification (NCBI taxonomy): domain Eukaryota; kingdom Metazoa; phylum Chordata; class Mammalia; order Chiroptera; family Pteropodidae; genus Eidolon; species Eidolon dupreanum. The sequence continues at coordinate 77,583,557 of CM053504.1, read as the reverse complement.
TAAAGCTCTCAGGCCAAATCAGTGAGCAGGCTGCGAGATATATAGAAGTAAATGCTACCGAGTGGTACTGGCAGCCATCAACTGTGTCTGCTACACTAAGCACTGAGAGAATAAATGAAGGAACAAGAGAACACAAACACACATCCATAGACCCCTTACTGCTGCTGGCCCACTGTGTCCTTCTGGAACACACATGTGCTTTTGGCTTTTTCTATTTAGGCCCCTCCTCCTAGCCTCTCAAGGTGCCTTCATGTAACTTCTCTGTCCTTGAGCATGTTTACAACATCTCCCAATTTAGTCTCATTTGCAAATTTAATTAACAGGCTATTTACCCCTCTTCTGGATCATTAATGAAGATATTAAATAAGATCAGATCAAACATCAATCCTGAAGCACTGTTCTTCTCCCTCTCCCCAACCCCCCTTGCATTTTCTCACAACTGACACCATTTACTGTCGCTTTGGCCTGCAGGGCCTTCAAGCCACTTCTTGGTCCTTGTCACAAGTCATAACCAAGATAATCTGAATGAGTTTATCAAAGAACATTTAATGAGACGCTGTGTTAAATGTGCCACACTTATCACACAGTATTAGCTGCATTTCCTTTGCCCAGCTAATTTTTCAGTTCTCTCAGCAAATACTTTCCTGAGGCTAGCATTCAAAAAAAATTTTAATAAATCCCGGCATTGGTATGGTGGAGCTTGTTTTTTGGGGAAAAAACCCCAATTATTTCTAAAATGTCACTTACTTTGTAACCACTTTTCTGAGATGTGTGAAAACAGTTATATTACATAGGTGGGGTTCATGACATTCAGGCCATTGTACAAGTCCTGACTATCACTGATTAACTTCAGCCTCCTCATGTTCCCACCACACCATGAGGTCTTTTTAAGCTTCTCTGATGAGTTTAAATATAATCTCCTTCCCAACACGATCTAACAGGCAGTGATCCGTTGACTTTGCTGTGCAAAAGAATGAATCACTCCAGTTTTAATTCATCACACATTTCTTTTTACTCTCGCAAAATATGGAGCAAGAAATTATGAAAATGATACCATTTAAGACACTTCATTAAGACACTCTAGTACCTAAAATTTATGGAATTATAAAATCTGAGAGTTGGAAAGGACTTTAAAAGTCACCAGTCTGGGACATCTTAATATTAGATTCCCGATCATCTTGAAATTGTGTACACACTTGTGTACTGGTGTCTTAGCCCCTCTTTCTATGTCTTTGCATCATCCACCTTCTGTTGAGCACGTTGATTCCTGCTTCCAACATAATCTATTCTGTTGATGGACAGAGGGAATTCTTAGAAAAATTTAAAAAATTTTTGAATTGAAGTTAATCTTTCTGTAACAATCACTTATTTGTCCTTTTCTGGTCTCCTAGAACTACTAGGGAGCCATCTAATCTCTTTCCACATGACACCATTCTTGGGCAGCCTATCTGTCCTCCCAAGAGACCTGTTGTCTGAACATCTTTAGTTCTTGCAACAGGTACTAACAGGATGTGGTTTCAGTCATTCCACTGACTCTGATGACCTTTCTTGGACACCCTTCAGTTTTCCAGCCTCCCCCCTTTAGTGAGTCAATCACTTGGGACTCTTAAGCCAGATGTATTCTAATTTGTAAATATGCAGTTGGTTTTTAAAACTTCAAAAAAAAAAAACCTATCAAGCAATCATCAAGAGTTTATATCCCTAAATACTTCTTATAAATACTTGAATATCAAGTATGAAGGTGAGAGAAGATCTGGAGAGACTTGGAGATATACCAGTACACACAAGTTTAAGGAGGGGGAGAAGCAAATTTATCACATCTCTGTTCTTGAAGCTCTCATCAAGAAGGGAAAATGTGACTTTAAAAAGTGTGCAGAGACATTTTAAACGATGGGAAACACTGCTGACACCTTACCATAAATCAAATGAGTGGAACCAAACTCCATTGGTAGTCATTGTATTCTTCACTGTCATGCATCCGCTGGGGAATATGAGCCAGTTTCACTTAAGAATGTTCTTTGTGAACTCCTGAGTATATCTTTTTAACATTTCATACGATTCAGTGGGAAGAACAAATAAAGCACTCCTGATGGTTACTAAAGGATGATGGTCCCCTTGGGGAAAAGCACTCATGGGATTGTTTGAGCTGTGAACTGATCTCTTCGTTTTTTTCATGGAACACTGTTTTTACTTGAAAGAATGACTGGCAGGAAAAGTAGTTATTCAGATTTGTGTATTTGGCAGACACTTTCTCAAAAATGAAAAAAAGTGAACCTGTCACTTCAAGGGAAACAACTGACAGTATTTTTTTTATGAAAAAAAATTTGAGCTTTCAAGTGAAAATTAGAATTTTGGAAAACTTCTATCCACCTCCATGAACTTGACAGCTTCACAATATTTAAAGACTTTTGTTATAAGATTGGTGGTGATATTAACAAACGTAGTTTTATATATTATATAATTAAATGTGTCAACATTTCAAAGATCTACATAACTTGGGGAACCAATATTTTCCAAATGACTAATGCTGAAAATATAAACTCATGCATGAGCCTTTGATCTATTTAATACACAAAATAGACCAATTGATTTTAATGTAACACAATACAAACATTTGACTGATATAATTTTGCATTCTATATCGTAACTGACCTTCAAGAAGCTACTCTTGTTTAGTGTTGTATAGTGTCAAAGAAGAAAATACATAATTGTTGGAAAAGGCTATGAAAATACTTCTCCATTTTCCAACCATAGATCTGTATGAGGTTGAGTATTCTTAATTTATGTCAACCAATACAACATATCTCTACGCAGTGAACACAGAAGCAGATATTATAATCCAGCTGTCTTCTATTAAACAAAATACAAAAGAGATTTGCAAAAATGTAAAATAGTGTTACTCTCCCCACTACTTTTGTTTTGTTTTGAAAATTATGTTTAATTTTCATAAAGATGTGTTAATATGTACAAAGACATGATTGTTATTTTAAAAAGCATTAATCAAGAAATATTTTTAAATTTCCCAGTTTTAACTTCTAGTACAATAAGTACTCATAGATACAATGCACATAAGAAAAAGTTCATCGGCATCCTAAATAATTTTTAGAGAAAGTGTCAATGGATCTTGAGATCAAAGAGTTTGAGAACCATTGAACTAAAACAAGAGTGGATGATGACTGAATAACCAAATAGAAGAGGGAGTAAATAAAATAAAAATGTTGTGGTTGATGGGGTCAAAAGTTCAGTTAACAGAGAAGGCCAGGATATGAGGTAAAAGGTAGGATTAGAATGATGATCGGTCTGCAAAGAGCACTGAGGGAGGACAGAATAAATTTAGGACAAAGTCCGGAAAGGAGATCAAAGGATTGAAAAACAAAATCTATGATAAGAGGCAGAAGAACTTGTATTAAGAGGTTCAAAAATGAGAAAATATTAATATAACAAAGTGCTTATAGCCCTTTGTGCTAATGACTGAATGGACTTAAACAGCTGTGCGGGGATCAGAGTCATCAAGATGGAATAAAATTATGTCAGCGAAGATTATTTTTGGACTGCTGAGATATTTAATAATAGTAATAATGTTCTCATATATTGGGTATAATCTGTGTGCAAGGTACTATAGTAGGTACTTCATCATTTTATGTCTTAACCTCTTTTTTTACATGTGCCTTTAATTTTTTCTTTAATAATGTTTTTCCAGTTTTATTGAGGTATAATTAACAAATAAAATTGTAATACAGTCATGAGCTGTATACGATGCTTCAGTCATTGATGATGAGAATGCTTAAGATCTACTCTTAGCAAGTTTCAAGTATACCATACAACATTATAAATTATAGGCACCATGTTCTCTCTATATTAGATCTTCAGAACTTTGTTCATTTTAATACTGAAAGTTTGTATCCTTTAACCAACATCTCTATTTTCCCAACCCCCTAGCTCCTGGCAACCAACACTTTACTCTCTCTTCTGTAAGTTTAACTATTTGATTTTTATATACCACATATAAGTTATCACATATAGTGTTTGTCTTTCTCTGCCTGGCTTGTTTCACTTAGCATAATGCCCTCCACGTTCATATATGTTGTCGTAAAGAGCAGGATTTCCTTTTTTTTAAGATTTAATAACACTCTTTTTATATGTGAAAATGAATTCAAAATAGATCAAAGTCTTAAATGTAAGAAATAAAGCCATAGCATCTTAAAATGAAATAACTTTTACATATGTACTATTGTTGTAAATTTCATCAATAATAATGAAATGTTATCAACAGTAATGAAATTTTACTTGAGTGGAATTCAGTCAAGAAAGGTCAAAGTTTAGTATATTCCAGACTTGGTCCTAGACATGATTTCACCTTGGGCTTCAGATTGACGTGGACACTTTTCTTAAAGAAACTTTTTCTTCTTCTGTTTTAGGTATACTTCCTCACAATTTTTGTGACATTGCTTTTTAAACTTCATTCAAGTGATGCAATCCATGTTAAGCATTAGAGAGAATCCTTTCCTGAAGCATATTTTGCTTAGGTACTAAGCCAGTGGCCACCACTTGAACTTGTGTCTGATAATTTGCCCTAAGATGTCTCTTCTCCAAGCCCTCAGTCCTGCTTTTCCTTGACCTGTCTAAAGAAGCCTTAGGTAGAGCTTCTCTAAGGGATGTCTTATCTGGACAACTTTATAACTCACCTTTTCTGATAGTTCCATATTTGACACTTGGCCACCTGTCTTTACATTAGGGGCATATGTCAGTTTTTTTCTTTGAGTAAAGCACATGAAAGTTTTGTAAATTTTTTTTATGGTGCATAAATCTATGAAATTCCTGATTTGCTCTTTCCCCCCTGACCATTTATTTGGATCATCATTTCTTCCAGTCTTACCTTTGTCAAAGAAGTAAAAAGTAATCTATCTTGGTGGAGAGATTGATTTACTTTTACTCTCAGCAAAATATTGAAAACAAATCCGCAACTTGGATGATCAGTGGTCTTGGGGGCTGGGGTGGGCATACTTGGGAATCCTTAGAGCACCCAAGACCTCTAAGCAGAAAACACCTAAATCATGGATACATGTATATGTTACTATGTATTCAGTACTTCACAAAAGTTACCTTATTTAATTCTTCTGATGGCCTTATTTCAATTTTTTTCAGCTGGAGAAAGTAACTCACAGAGAAGTTAACCCAAAGTTCAAAGAGAACCAGTGGCAGAACTGGGATTTGAACCTAGAAATGTCTAACTTCAAAGCATGCATTGTCTACTTTCTCTATGGATATTATGAAATACAGAATCAAATCTCAACTTGTAGCATGTTTAGCCAAAGCTAGACTAATTTTATCCCTGTGAATTTTTATGCTATGAGTTTGACATTACATGTAAGAAAATAAGAAACTGCCAATTAAATATGATGGATAAAAATAAATGAAACAGAACCATCCCATAAATTCTTCTCTTATAGCATTTCTGATTACTTTCAAATATTCTATGGAATACTAAAAAAATGTCAAAGAGTCATGGATACAGCACTGGAGGTCTTATTTCAGTTGCCTCATCCTTAAAAAGAGGAAGTTGCAAGTGAACAACTCAAATTCCTTCTCTGCTTTCAGTCTTCTATAAAATAATTCATTTTTATTTTCCTGGCCCTAGATATAAAGTTAAGTACACCACTTACTCATCAATATCTCTAATCAGTTCCTCTTACGGACTCCAGTGGACATGTCTGCATGCTTCAATAGAAGAAACAACTTCTTGATTTGTATTTGATATTAATAGAGATTGTATAATCCATTTATTTTAAATGTTAAATCCTCTTGGATCACAAGTAATAGTTAAGCAGAAAATACTCTTTCTAAAAGCGTGTACATGGTAAAGAACTTGTACCAAGTTAAAAAAAGAAAAGTAAAGAAAAAAAATGAAACAACAACAACAACAACAACAACAACAAAAACAACCCTTAAACCCCATATACCCAAGTCTTCCTTAAGATACACATGGAATCTCTTAAATTACATTTGTGTCAAATTAACTTGGGTGGTCTGAACGTCATCAAGCATGCAGAAAGGGTTCTCATAAAAAGCTAATTTAAGAAAGTAGTTAGGGCATTGACAATAGAAGCAACCTGTTCCCTTGTTGTCAATGTGTTTTCTTTTAGGAAAACTTGCTCTTTCCTGCCCATGCTGAAAATATCTGCGGCTCTCCAAGAGCTCAGCCTTAACATCTTCATGGGTGGCTCCAAATGGCTGCCATTTTTGCCATGTGCAGAGTGACAGCTTCTCTTTATGCTTTTTCAAATAGTAGAATGCTAAAATACTGTTGGGTAGACTCGTGTGTGCATTAAAGCCGAGAAGCACTCAAAACTTATCAACTTCTCTTTGTCGTTAAATAGTATATCTGCAATTCCATTATTCATTAGAAAGTATTAATAACTCTAGAGAATTTTGTTTATCATGTTGCTCTCTAAAATGTCTAAGGGATGGCATTGAATTAAGAAGTTATAAACAGCAGAAGTAGACTGTGATTGCTGGCCTGCTATGGTGGGGTGGGGGTGGTTAGGAAGAGGGAGAAAAAGGGCAGACAGGGGTGGATAGGATTCCTGGAGTGCATTTTTGCACAAGACAATCACAACCCAGTAAGGGGGAGTCCCCTATTTTGCCTCCAGAAAGTCTAATGATGCTGATCTCAGCTAGAATTGACATAAAGGCTTATTAAAACAAAATACAACAAAATTCATAAAATATAGTTTGCATCTTCTGAGAATACCCTTCAAAGGCCTTGGGAATTGGATTGGTTTGTAGGACTGAAGAACATATGCTTAATTCCATTTAGTTCATTTCTAAATTGTCCACCCAGGTAAAATGTTGGACTTTGAACCTTTTTATATTCAGTGACTACGTATCAAATTCTTATTGTGGCAAGTATTTAATTGTGGATATTGTGTCAGGCGCTGGAAATCTCATCAGCCTGAATTCCCCTGTTGGCTATTAGCAATGTGTGTTACTTCAAAGACATACAATAAGGAAAGGGGGATCCTTTGTTTATTAATACCCAACACTTATTCAACAATTACTCTGTGCTAGGCACTGCTCTGAATGTTTTACTTCCAATAAACTCATTTAATCTCACAATCCCATGAGGTATAATAACACTAGTTTCATCTCCATTTAATAGATGAGAAACTTGAGGCATAGAGAAGTTAAGTGACTTACCCACGGTCACTTGTTAGTGTTGAGACTGGAGTGTGAATCTAGGCAGCTTGTTTCCAGTATCCATGCTCTTAGCCCCTAAAGCTCCTTCATAACCTGGCTTCAGAGGCTGATGAGTAGGACCTCAGTGCCATCCTGATTCATTGGCTGCTCTTCAGAATGAGAGTTCATTCTGACCTTACTTTGTACTGCTCCATAATGAGACTCCTGTTCAGATGGGGACTGGCTCTTCACAAACTCTGTCTTGCTTAGGATGCTAAAATGCAAATCCTCCTTTAGCCTCTGACTCTATATGTTGAGCAAGGCCTAGGAATGAATATACATATATGACAAGTGGTCCTCCTGGCTGATGCAGGTGATCCATGGCCACCTTGGAGAGACTGGCAGCATTTAAAAAACAAATTCTAAAGCCTGACTATTTTATAAGTACCCTTAATGGGGTATCCTGTGAAGTACACAGAACAGTCACTTTGTAGGTCTAAGAATTGAATTTTATTCATTGTTTTGCCTCCTTCATTTAACCCTTCCAAACTCAAGTGTTTTCACGTGCAAAATGGGAAAACAATACTCCTTTTTGCCTATCTCAACAGAGTGTTATGACAGCACTTTGAAAACTCTAAGGTGCTATACAAATATAAGACATTAGTATTCATTGTTGTTTTTCCTGCTTATCACAAGTACTGTCAACTTCACATATGCACTGTTAATAGCCTGCTTTCAAATTGTGTTGACATTTTAGGTAATTCTTAATGGACTTCAGTGTATTTCATTTGGAGGCTCTGTACTGCTGTGACTGGCTGACTTAAGAGTACCAGGATGAGGTAGAATGGACCTACGGAAGAGAGGCTGGAAGCTGCTGAATTCAGTGAGGAGTTTGGGGGCAGTTAGAGCAGGGGTCAAGACCAAGGTGTGGGGTCACAGCAGAGGTGGAGGCAGTTTAATGAGGTGCCCGGACCAAAGCCTTGGCAGCAGATTGTCCAGATCTAAAATGGGTTTCAGGCTTAGGATGAAGGAATGAAGCCCTAAGTTTCTGGGAGGCTAGAACTTCTAATGCACATCCTCTGACCAGGGCACGTTTGTGCCAGTCTGTGATGGGCCTGTGCCAGCCCCCTGTGACAGTAGGGGCCAAATGGAAAAGATGAAGGTGGTTTCCGGCAGCATGCCTGTCTGCAAAGGGCCAGCTTTTGCCGCTCCCACTTTAATTTAGCCTATTTGGAAGGAAATCACTGACAGGCTGATTACAAAAATGCCATTTAATTATTTTTAAATACCACAAACCACAAAAGGCTAAAAAAATGTTGTGTAAGTAGCAGTTATTATGAGAATGTGAATGAATATATAAGAGTGATCAAATTTGCTCTAATAGTAGAACTTGAAGTGAATGTATACTTCTGAATTGCTATATGGTATTTGAAAATAATTTCTTAAGTATTTTAAGCAGTTCTTTTACATTTTTACATACTAAGAGGAAAAAAGAAAGGGTTACTATTAGCAGTGATTACAAAGGGAAATTTCAGGACTGTCTTTGTCTAATTTTTACACAGGTAGTCTGTGACGATCCCTGGTTCAACTTACGATATTTCAACTTTGCAATGGCATGAAAGTGATATACGTCCAGTAGAAACTATAGTTTTTGAATTTTGATCTTTTCTGGGGCTAGCAATATGTGGTGCAATATTCTCTTGTGGTGCTGGGCAGCAGCAGCAGCGATGTGATGTTGCCCAACAGAAGGCTAATGTAAGCATTCTGAGCACATTTAATGGAGGCTAAGTTACGATGCTCAGTGGGTTAGGTCTATTAAATGTATTTTTGACTTACGATATTTTCAACTTAGGATGGGTTTGAGCTGAGGAGCATCTGTATTCAGAAATAGCTGAATTTCTATTGCTCCTTGAAAGGGCCTCTACTCTACCACAACAGAAGTTGTGTTTGGGGGTGGGGATGGGGGTAGGATTGTCTGTAAAAAAGTCAACGTCATTGTGGTCAAGAGAACATCAATTTAAAAATAAATTATTTCATAAAATTATACACCTTCCTTAAAGCAGCAGAAAATGAACCCAAATTTGGATTCACACACGACTGTGTGCTCGACAAATGACATATTTTTCAGTTCCTTTGAAAGGTCCCAGGAGTCATTAACCTTGTCCAGGAAGGGGCTTCTAGAGTGGGGGTGAGGCTTCAGCTGAGACATTACACTCCACAGGGCCCCAAGCTTTTAATCTGGTCTGAAAGGTAGAATGATAGAGAGCAGGAGAGAAGCCCACCAGCAGACAGTCTGAACCCAATGTCTTTTGCTGAGTACAGCCTCCCTGTGAGGAGGGAACTGAATCCAAGGATGTACAAAGCCATGTGGGCAGCGGCCGTAGAATTGGAGGATGATGACCAAGCAGATACCAAGCTCCCCCTTTCAGCAACTTACTGTAAACAAAGTCCATCCCACTGCTATTATGCCCTGTAGTCAGTGAGGGTGAGAAAGGGGGAGGTCAGAGCACCTTGGCCTCCAGTAATCTCCAAGTCATTATATTTGTATAATTGGAGTTAAAACAATGTGCTTGCCAGACAATCCCCTTACACAGCTCTTTCTGTAGACTTTACACCTCTAAGCATCCCTCCCCTACAATATGGACATTCAGAAGCTTTAGCTGATGAGTCTTGCTTCTGACAAAGCAGCAGGACAAACTGGAGGTGAAATTAAGAAGGAAGTGCAGGTCCTCCTTGTTCCCTCCTCTGTGTCCTACCTGTAGCTGGTCACCCTTTCTCATGTGTAAACACCCAGTCCCCTCCAGAGCTGTCCATCTTCTAGGGGTCTATTATGCATTCCTTCTCCTTAATCACAATTTCCTTTCTGTTTCCCTTCCTTAAGATTGGAGCAATCAGTTAGATGTCCTTGGTGTCAAGGCCATAAAGAATTCACAGTAAAGGTAAATGTCTATTACATGGCAAATGTGTGCCTTCCCTCCAGAAGAGTTAAACTTCTGTTAAAAACAAGAGACTTGGGCAACTGGAATGAGTGCAGTTCCAGATGTGATATCTCAGCCTTTGCAGCTATTTTATGTGTATGGTGGGGGGAGGTGGGTGGTGGGTGGGGATTTAGAGCAAAGATGTGGAGCCAATGTGTAAGGCTTGCGTTGACTCTGAGTTATTTATTCAACTATATAATTCATTCTTATTACTTGTATATATTCATTCAGTGAGATCTCCTTTAGGTATATCAATTTGGCCTCCTTTTGATATATCTGAAGCTGAGGTTATAGGATGCTACTGGATCAATGGTTTTGCACAGGGCGCTTTGTTATTTGAGTGAAGTAACGAGCCATTTAAGTCAATAATCGACTTGACCTCCCTTGTAAAGAGATTCTTTTGTGGTATAAACTAATTCTATAGAGCAGAAGGCAATGTCTCCCTCTGTAAAATGCTGAGTTCCTAACACAACTCTGTGTATAAAGAAGAGCTTAGCTAGCTAAATATATATCTTTTTTATTGTCGTTGTTGCTGATGAAAATGACTTTTGAGGTAACTATGTAAAATATTTTAGGTGAAAGAGATTAGTATTATTTTGTATGTATGTGTGACCTGTCTAGTATGTAATAGGAAATAGCTCAGATTTCCTAATCTGCTAGGAAGTCAATCTGTTATGGTACTCAAAACATATGTTTCTATTTATTTCATTACATTTCCTTACTTGGAACATTGGATGAAATCAGTAGAATTTAGAAGTGATTATAGAGCTGTATGGTGACAAACTATGATTTTAGCTTTTGGTTCTTGCATATAAAAGTAACATTTCATCCAAGTATCTAAGAGTTCCTAAAAAGAGTTTATATATTTAGTTCACTCATTCATTCCCTCAGTTAATAGCTTTGATTCCTTGGGCTGCCTTGTGTTAGAGTTTTCCATGAGGGAGGGAAAAATTTATAAATCCTGGTCCCTCTCACCCAAGTGTGAATCTTTAGAGTGATGGTGTTTGAATTCAGAATTAAAACAAAAAATAGAACAATAAAACTGCATGCAAAAATGATAATAATTTTCATTGTCTGTAATTTAAGTGGGTAGTATATTTTCTATAAACATCATTATGATGTATTTTAGTTTTATAACAGTTACTATTTTTTCATTATTTTTGTGATTTTTTTAAGACTTGCAACATTCTTAGGAACAGAGAAATTCTTCACATTTTGAAACATTTTGATGATCCCCTTCTTTTGAGCACTTACATTCAGATGAATATTAAAATGTTATAGAAAGGGATAGAGAAGTTATAGGAGAGAGAATTATTGTAATAGGGAAAGAGAGAAAGATGCCATCACAGAATTCAATAGTCTAAACTCTAGTCAATTAAATTAATAATAAAGTAGAATGAAGTGAAAACTAGATTGCTTACACTGCTTTCATCTGGTCAAATTCCTCCCAGAATTCCTGTTCCCATGAATATTTAGCTCTCCTGGACTCAGGAATCAATCAGATTTTTATTTCGAGGAAACACATACCAAAAATGTCCTGAAAAACACAAATGCAAATTCAATGAAACCCCTAATATTGAACCCATCTATATTGAATCCCTGTGTATAGCAATCAAATTGGAAATCCAGGTCTATTACACGCACATGTAATATTTCTAGAGTATATCAAATTCCATCCAATATCAAATATTTTTTCCTCGGGTTCCTAGAAATTTAATATAAGCAAGTTTCACTCTATTTGAAAAGGACATGATGCAATATAATGTGTTTTTCAATGAATAGAATTCTTGGTAATTCAATTTATGTTCAGAACTTCTTAAAGGCGACTCACTTCCTAGAGGCCTCAAATCAGAGTTCAGTTCTGAAAACCTTACTCAGGTAACATTCCTTTTGGAGTGAAAGACTATAAAGGAGAACCAGAAAGACTGTTAGTGATTCATACACAGTGACTTTAAAAATAACTATGGTATATCTCAGTCTAAGAGAGAGGGGTTATGAATTTGAGAGACCAGAAAAGTTCTGGATTCATTATAGACCATCCTCTGGACAAGGAGCTTCTCATTGATGGGAACTTGTATCTTATTCTTCTTTATGTCCCCAGCACACACAGTAAGTGCTTGGGAAGATCTGGCTGATTAGCAAGACAACTGGTGACAGGGCCCTGGTCATAGGCAAAAAGGAAAGCTCAATAGTCATCACCTCCTTCTGTTTTCCTAGAGCTAGGTTTTTTTTTTTCATCAATAACTTTAATTTGAAGTTCCCTTCGATAATCAAAAATTATTAGTTTCTATTGCTTTGCATTTTCTGCCAGTGTTTCTTTAAAATTTTTTTCCAGGTGAACTAATCTCTGATTCTAGTTGATTCTCATTTTATACACACATCTATATATCATATAACTCTGATTACGGTTATTGTTAAATAAAATATACTCATATATCCTATGCTCAGCTTCCCTAAGTAGTAAACCGGGACCATTAGAAGGGATATACACTCATGAAAGAAATTCCATTTAAAATCTTGGAAAGCCTACATTAAGAGTACTTTCTCGTATTGCTCTGTCAATCTTTCCTGCACCTGTTAGCATGTTTAGAAAATGGCTTTTTATAATTCACTCATCTTATTGCAAGTGGAAAAGATTCACAAAAGTAATTCTGATTATTCAAATTGTTTTGTAAAACATAAAATTAAGAACATATCCTATAATAAGCACTAATAAACTTAGCAACAAGATATAAATAAAATATAGGTTATTAAAATATTCTAATATGATGGGAAGGAGTTATGGGCTCATATAATTATCCTTGCTGAATGTAAACAGTTTCTGAGATAGTTTAAACTATTTTTAGTGCTTGAAATCTTGACGCTTTCTTGGATATACTAGTAGGACTGATATGGCTTCTGACATTACAAATTCTTGTTTTTCAACTCCCCAACACACAATAAACTTATAAACTCCATTAACTGTACTTGATATGCATGTAATGATGTAAAGGCCTTTCCTTGGCCCTCTCACTGCCTCAAACAAGAAGCCAAAATGAGTATGACGCCAAGTCCCATGCAAATAATCAGGTACGCCGTTTTTCATTTGAAAAGAAGTCCTCTCCAATAATAGAAATGCTGAAAGAGGTTATTACAATAATAAATGAGTTGGCAGAGTGATTTTTGTTTGAAACAAATGTACCTTTTGATGGAATCTTCTTTAATTCCTTATAAATCCTGGGCTTAGTGGGAAGGGTCTGACTCTAGGAATCTATCAGTTGAATGCCCACAGTACTTCGAATTCACTTGGTTCATTTCTTGTGGACCAAACAGCTGTTTTCGATAGTTTTCCCGGCAGGTACCTGTTTGGGGATTAGTAATGCTTCACATGGTTGTACATCACAGGAAATAGATGTGTAATTACATTAACTATGCTTCATCTCTTTGGACTTACTTATCCCAAATCACTGATATTGGAGCCATTCAGTAATAATCCTTCATAAACTGGTTTACTTTTTTAACAGCAACATCTGATATTAACAAAGAGGTTTTAACTCTTCAAAATGTCTCTGAAAGTGCCCTCCTTATATCTGACTTTGAGTGTGCCTAAGTGTGATTATTCAAACCTAGTGTTCCTAAGTATGAAGATCCTTCCTAAGTCCACTTCCAAATAGAACTAGGTGTGACCATCTGTAGGATCTGGATTAAATTTTGAGAACTGTTAAAACAGGGAATTCTTCTGTGTAGTATTATGGAATTTTGAGCTGTTATAGAGCCTAAGCATGGAGTCACACCAGTGGTGGTCACTGAGAAGGCTTAGGGCATACCCTGCCCTGTAAGGAATTATCACCATTTTTGCCTATGCATCTTCCTCATGTTTCCTCTCCTCTTAGAATATGTGTTTGTCAAAACCCAAATGTATTCTTCTAGGGTTAGCTCAAAAAGTTTGCCCAGATTCTTCCCCAAGAGGGATTTTTCTCAATGTCCTTAGAAATTCTATTAGAGTTTTATATCTTTCTAAGCCCTTATGTTTATTTTAGTTGTCATGTCACCTCCCTATAGCTTCAAAACACTCAAAATTATAATAAATTCCACAAGGGTTAAACTTTCAAGAATATTTTTACTATTTATGAATATCTCTTTTCCTATCCATTTTCATTAGGGGCAGGGACTGTGACAATATTTTACTCTCATGTCACACAAAATATCTGTCACAGTACCTTGCACATAGTAGATGCTTAATAAAGTTTGTGTTGAGTTAAATTATGTTTAATTTAATGAAATGAATAATGGTTGAAAAAATAATTTTATTTAATCTAAAATGATAGATAGTCATGATCAGGACAACTGTTGCGTTATAAAATATTGTTGGTTAATTTATTGATTTCATTCACTCATTCAATGAATATTTTTTGAGTGTGTGCTATGTAGCCAGGTGATATAGTGGTGAACATATAAGATTCCAGCTATCATTTTAGTGGGAAAAGAGAATAGACAAGAAGACAAATAAATACGATAATTTCAGAGAATAAAAATTCTATGAAGTAAATGAAATCAGAAAACTGTGATAGAATATGCTTGGCTTAGGAAGGAGAGGGGGACCTTTTTGAGATAGATGACATTTAGGTGGAGACCTGAATCATGAGATGAAGTTATAACATGGCAACAAATATGACAACTTTTTGGAAGAGATATGGAAGGACCCATGTAACTGGAACAAAGTGAACTAGGGAGAAAAGTGTGAAAGATAAGAATGGAGTAGTAGGAGTACTTAAGGGTGTGTTGTGGACTGAAGCTGGTTGGAGTGTGGCCCGAACATACAGGGCAGGAGGAAATGATATCTCTTTTAAAATGTGGGAAATAGACTAATGAGATTGAGACTTGACATTCCCTTCTCTCCCTGCTCCTTTCCCTCTTTCTGTTCTGCTTCCTTCCCTCTCTACCTCCCTTCCTCCCTTCCTTCCTTTTAAGTGGGAGATACTAGAGGTTGTCTTCTGATGGGGATAAACCATTAGGCTGAGGAAGAATGATGGCACAGGGGAAAGAAGGTTAAATGTCAGGAGGGCAGTCCATACAAAGGCAGGGACACAAGTGCCAGCCATGGAGATGGAGCAAGGATAAGACAGGAAGGATGGGAGAGGGTGTGGACACTTTGCAGTTGTGCTCTTATGTTTACTGATGGGACTGTGAGGGAGATTCTGTTGGCTTGCGTCTCAGACTAGCATGAGGCATGGCCATCAGCTGAGAGGAGATGCAGGCAGTTTTAGAAAGGAGGAAGTAAGAAATCACCTTATGAGTGAGTAGGGTACCAAACCCCCAGGGAGGTAGTGTAAGATTTTCTGGAATTGTTGACATTGTGTTGATCATTGTATGTGTTTATTTTGAGATTGGCACATTTTAATAGAGGTCTTAAGAGAGTTCTATAAATGCAGGAGGATTGAAGAAATATCTGGAACAGGCTCCATATGAGGAAAGACTAAAGGAACTGGGCTTAAAGAATGTTTGGCCTCCAGAAGAAATATTTTAAAGTAAGGTGTAGCAGTTAAGAGCAAAGCTCTGGTCTGGCAGACTTGGGTTTGAATCTTGGCTCTTTTATTTTTAGCTGTGTGACCTTAGACAGGTTACCTACCCCCTCTGAGCCTAAGTTCTTTCATCTGTGAGAAACATAAATAAACCTCCTATATTAGGTTCTACATCAAGGATCTAATAATATCTGCTATTGTGTGAGTGTGTGTTTGTGTGTCTGTGTATATGTGTGTGTCTGTGTGTGCAGGGTGGAAGAGATAGCAGACCTTTTCTTTATAGCACTAGAATACAGATCTAGAACATGAGAAATTAAAAAGGGTACAGCAAAAATAACTTTCTTGTAGCTGGATCTGTTCTAATACATAATGAGTCTCCTTGTGAGGCAGTACACTTCCTACCTCTGGAGGTGTTCATGTCATGAAATGGTCATCATCTTATTTTTTTATAGGGACTATTTACTTAGGGAGGTTTTTTTTTTAGGGACTATTCCGGTCTTGGTGGGAAGGTTGGGTTAATACGATTCAATTTTATAGCAAATGTATTGCTATGCATGAGTATGTTCTGTATATAAGTGTGTAGACCTCACAGTTTGCATTGCAAGTTTGATTTGTGTGTGTACAAACACTGGTTCTTGTAAAGCCTGAGAAATCAATAGTATTATGTATTTGGACATAATATATTATTGGATCATCTTAAGAATCCTCTTAAGTAGATATTACTATTCTCTTTTATAGACTGGGAATGAAAGTGAAGAGAGATGAGGTTATTTGCCCATGAACTTGTAGGAAATTAGTGTAAGACTCAAGACTCAGTCCTATGATTTACCCAGTAATTCCCATCCCAGTTTCTTCAAATTGAGTGTCGTAGAGGTTATAGATCGTCTGTTATGCACTGTTCAAAGACAACTCTTTATTAATTAAGAAAAAATGAGAAAATTTATCTTAAAGATTATTTTGGATTTAATAATTCATTCTTAATTTGTGTCATCTGTTCTCCTAAGTTGATGAGCAATTTTAGACTTAGTTTGTAGAATGCTATTGGAATTTGTCAATGTTGTAGAATTTATATAAAACAGCAGTAAGATGAAAAGTGTTATTATGTCTAAATTTTACGATGAGCAGGGGAAATGGCCAGAGACATTCATGGGAGATACTATATGCAAACTATAAAAAAGCATTTCATATTATTAACTAAGCAGGAAGGCTTCAGCTAATGGAGTCACATAATCCAAATGGATTAGAGTTTTTGTTGCAAGAAAGGCTAGTTCTTATAAGACTTTCTTCATAATTGAAGGCTTTTACCAATTATGTTCAAACATTGTGTGAAAGGAAAAGATTTTCCATCACTATTTCTGGTTATGTGGAGAAAATATTTCACTCTGGTGAGAATCAGAGTAGCATTTAGTTTTTTTTTTTTTTTAAATATTCAATGATTCTTTTTAAAATGGGGATGAAATATTACAAAGCTCACACTCTTAGGAATGGAAAATAATACTGTTCTTTAGAGGAAAAAGGAATACATTGTTAAGCAGATAACTTCTGAGTTTTCTGGAAAATTATATAATTGAAGGAAAATAACTGCAGCTTCAGCAGCATTTGCTGAAAACTGGAAAGTAGTCAAAGGTGGTTGAATGGGGGAAATGGGAGGAAACGGAGGAAAAAGCCACGCGGTGGATACAAGTCAGTTCTGGCAGATTAGATGTGATGGTAACTAAATCTTTTTATTCAGCAATCAGCTTGGTACTAAATATCTTGAGTATAATGACTTACAGAACTGTCTGTTTTCTTTTTTCTTTAAACAGTTATAGAAGGTTAAAACAAGGAAACATTCCCTGCATTTGGGAACAAGAGTAGAATTGAACCCAGTGTTGTAAAACACGGCATCTTTAATTTCTGGAATATTTCCAAAAAAGGACTCATAGCATTAAAACGCCTAAAGAGTGACTCATGTATTTTCACTCTCCTTTACCATCTACAAGTGATTTCAGAAGGTATTTTAAATAAAAGCGCTGTATTAATTTCCTAGGGCTGTTGTAACAGAGTACCACACAGCGGGTGGCTTAGAACAACAGACATTTATTGTCTCACAGTTCTGGAGGCTGGAAGTCAGAAACTGGGGTGTTGACAGGGCCACGCTGGAGGACGATCTGTGCCAGGCCCCTCTCCCAGCTTCTGGGAGCCTCAGGTGTTTCTTGGCTTGTAGATGCATCACTCCAGTTACACGGTCATCTCCTCCTTGTGCGCCTTCGCATCATTTTCTTCTGTACGTGCCTGTGTCTGTTACCAAATTTCTCCTTTTTACAAGGACACAAGTCATATTGAATTAAGGCCCACGCTAATGGCCTCATCTTAATTTTATTACCTCTACAAAGACCCTATTTCCAAATCAGGTCAAATTCTGAGGTTCTAATGACACTAAGGACTGAGTGTGTCCCCTCAGAATTCATATTTTGGAATCTAACCCTCGAGGTGATGATATTAGGAGGTTCGGCCTTTGGGAGGTGATTAGCTCATGGGGGTGGAGCTCTCAGGAATGGGATTAGTGCCCTTATAAAAGAGACCCCAGGAAATTCTCTTGCCTCTTTCACCATGTAAGGACACAGTGAGAAGACAGCATCTAAGAACCAGGAAGCTGGCTCTCACCAGATACCAAATCTGCCAGCACCTTGATCTTAGGTAGCTAAGGACTCAGACAGGGGGCTTAGGACTTCAAATTTTTTGAGGGACACAGTTCAACTCACAACTAGTGCCTTAAATATCTTCTTTCTGTTTCAAGATGAGTTGACCCTATGTGGAGAAGCCACAATTCTTTCCACATCTCATTACAGAATCTGAAACATATTATTAGCACATTAAGGTGCTTTTTAATGTTATTTTAGGAGTTTGAAACAAAGCACTTCCCTAAGATACATTTTTTAACTGGTCGTGTGATCATGTAATATGGTCATTTTCAAAGCTCTTTATAACCTTTAACTAATTCTGGCATCGTTCCGGGTATGGTGGCTGGATTTGTTAGCTAGAGCCAGAGACAACTTCTTTCAGTGTCCTTGCCATCTCTGAACCATTTACCAAGGAGCACAAATGAGCAGAGGAGACTCGAGTAAGAGAAAATAGATAAGATGCCCTTTGATGGCATAACGCAGACCAATAAGTGAATTTACATGGGATTCAGGACCTTTCGTTGCAGAGCTCTGGTAGAGCTGCAAGGAGCATTGATGATGAAGCTACTGGTTTATTTTTGCTTCACTCTGCCAAGGGTCCCAAATGTTTCTGCTTTTCTGGTCTTCTGGTCATCGAGAAGAGCGGCAGATTTGCTAGACCCACTGTCTGCCCAGGTGGGCTGCCTTCCCTCTTTCCTTCTCTTAGCCCATCCCAACTCCACCTACCTCCACGCCTATACATATTCATTTCTGCAGAAAAAATTCCTCTTCTTAGGATTTTCCAGCTCTGGTAAATGATCTTTTAGCACAACCACGTATCCCACTTTGTGACAAATTTGTTTTATTGTTGTTTAACCCCCAAACATTTTGGGCGTGTTTATGATCTCTCCCCAACTAGATTTTTAGCTCCTTGTGGGTGAAGACAGTTTCTCTAGATCCAGAGAGCCTGGTCCAAAGTGGGTACTTAATGAGCTGATCATTGGAACTACAAAATTCTACTCACCTCCAAATGGAGATTTTCTTTGTGATTGAGCTTCATGAATGCATGTGTTCCTTAAAATGGAAATGATGGTCTTCAAATAATAAGTGTCATCTCAGAGAATCTCATAATACTTCTGTTAATCATAACAAATGAATCCTTAGAACATTCTGCCAAGCCAGGAAAAGGGTATGTCAACCTCCCTGGTTTTTATAAATGACAATATCGTGGCTTATGATTCCTTGCTGAGATTCTGTGATTCATAAATAAGTACAAAAATAAAACTGTAGAAAACTTGGTGTGATTGGATGTTTTGTGGAACCCAGTGAAAGAGCTGATTTTGTGTCCAGATTGCCTTAGGGCTAAAACAGAGCCGCAGAAGTAGACAAGTGAACAACCAACATCTGGATGACTCACCCCATAAGGCTGTCAAGGTGGTTAGATATAATAATGTAAGTAAGCTCAGGGGCTAAACCAATAGGAGCTATCATCGTTATGATGGAAGCACCATTTATTGACTATATAGATACCCATATGCATACATCCATGCAGTGAAATTAGACACTGTTGAGATAGATATTTTAATTTCCTGAAGTGTGTCTACCCTGAGATTCACAGAATTGGTCCGGGGGAAATTGAAATCAAGAAATATTTTGGTGACATATGAGTTGACCCTGTGCATAGAAGCTGAACCTAAATGCCAGATTGAGAAATAAATTCTAATTCATTGATTATAAAGCCTTTTCCCTGAGCACGGGACCTTGCTATCTGTCTTTTTAATCTCTACAAGGAAAACCTCAGCCTGATTCCAAACTCTCTCTCTCTATAATGGGAAATCTCTCTGTGTTTGATGAACCTAAGTGAAAAATGCAGTCTCATATCCATGTATTTATTAAATCTCTGGTTGCATGAAGGCCTCACTCCAAAGTAATGTTCAAAATAAATTGCTTCCATGATTGTATTGTTAGAATGCACATGTATGACTTCTTCTCTCTGCATTCTAAGATGACAATGTATCTTGGAGGATGTTAATGATGCAAATTCAAACTACTGGGGCAATCAGCAATAGACAGATCAGAAAATTGTAGTGATTGGCCTAACGACTCCTTCTGAGTTCTTCTTGGTGCTGGGAGGGCTGGAGGCCTCCTCAAGGAGATTCAGTTTAACACTTTTCCTCTGCTGGGACTGAGTCAGAAAAAAATGAGTTTTGCTCAGGATCCACAGTGCTTCCCTTTGCTTGGGTTCACCTCAGTGCTTCTTCAAGGTGCCGGAATCTGCCATGACAGCCAACAAAACTGCCAGTGGATCTCATGGCTATGCTAAATTCTGACACTCTTAATTCTCCCGGGAGTACACATGGGAGTGTGGCTTCAGGGAGGATCATTTTCAACTCCGTCTGGTGCTTGCTGCAGTGAGAAAACTATTCCCACCAACTGAATGGGTTTGAGAACCAGTGCTAGGCAGGTGGGCTCTTGTGGGCCTCTTGCTGCTCTCAGACTGTTAGCATTCAAGTGGTCAGAAAGGATCTCAGATGGCCAACACTTTCTCCTTGCTTAGCAGGCATAAGCACTTTGCTTACAGATTCCATTCTCACGACAATCATTTGAGGGAGGTATATTCATTATTCCCCTTTACAGAGGGGGAAACTTGAGTTTTACAAGATTGAGACATATGCCGACATTTACATGGTTAGTTTAGTAGTAAAATAGAGGTTTGGATCCAGGCAGGCTCATGCCAAAGCTTTGAGGCTTGACCATCCTGCCATATCTCTGAGGCAGTGTAGCGACTGGTTAGCAGTCCTGCTGCCTGGGGCCAAAGGCCTGCTCTGCTGCTCTCTCCTCATGGGGTCTTGGGCAGGTTTCTATATCTCCAGAGCTGTCCCTTTCCTCTTGTGAAACGCAGTTAGTGGGATCCTGCTACAGAGGGCTGCTGGGAGAATTAAGTGAGATAATGCGTGTAATGCACCTGACGCTTAATGTGTTCCATAAGTGGTAGCTAATGTTACTGTAACTAGAGCCTGCAGCTGCATGAATGTCTGTCTCTAACTCTCTGGTTTAAGGACAGGCCCTGCTGTTTCTTTCATACATTAGGGAGAGC
Source organism: Eidolon dupreanum (assembly GCA_028627145.1). Taxonomy (NCBI): domain Eukaryota; kingdom Metazoa; phylum Chordata; class Mammalia; order Chiroptera; family Pteropodidae; genus Eidolon; species Eidolon dupreanum. Next base: position 77,562,163 of record CM053504.1, on the reverse strand, counting down.
CACTAAATTGACATGTGAAGGCAATCTAATGGAGGAACCCTAGCTCTTTAAACACAGTAATGTGTTGACTTCATGGCTCATTGCCCTTTAAAGTCCAAAATAAAGAGATGTCATGTTCTTGCTTACAGAGGTCTTTGGCAAAGCTGGTTTTCAGAGTTGGTACCTCCAATCATCCTGCCTCTCAGCGGAGGGACAGTGGGAGAGGGACTCAGAGTTCTGAGAGCAAAGAGACCTGGCTTTCAGGGCCTATTAGGTCAGAGTGAGTAGGATTTTGTAATAGTTGGAACTCAGAGTTCTCGTTGATAAAATGGGAGGCCAGAACAAAGCATTTCCTAAGGTTCTTTCTGCTCCTGACGTCTGTGAAGGGAGTCTGCATCTTTCCTAAATGCCTCTTTAACTATTTGCTTTTAACAAGAGCTGCACGCTTTGGTTATAGATGAGGAGTGGTGGAGGGAAAAATATGCAGGAAAAGAGAAAAGTAATGAGAATGCAGACGCATGTGGGAGGTGGTGGGCGGGTTTAGGCTCAGGCAGATGAGTAGGAAAAACGAGGGAAAGAAAAACCAAAAGAAAAAGGTCAGCTATAAGGAACAGTTGTAAAGCAAATAAGGAAAGGCTTGAAAATAGCGACTCTATTATATTTGATCACAAACATTGTGATTCGATGCCTTTACCTTTACTTGAACTTGATAGGGGATACCTCTTATTTGCCTCCTTAAAACTAAGAGGATATGGTGCTGAACTTGTTTTAAGCAAAAGAAATAATGTAGCAGATGAGAAGTGAGAATTCTTCAGCTGACCCAATATTCTTTAAAAACCAATTCAATAATTTAAGTGTAGTGGATGATTTTAAAATGAATTGAAAATGGAGTCAGGAATAAAGCCGTTAATATCTGTGTTTAATAAAACACAATAAATAGATGAAAAACAGATTAAATTATAATTAAAGCTATTTTATCATAAAGATGGTATTTAAAATCAACAGGGAAATAATACTTTTAGTAATTGACATTGCAACAATAGGCTAATTATAAAATTATTAAAATTACAAAAATTTAATCTTATTAAAATTAAATAATCTTAAAAAGGTTAAATTCTAGTTCATATATTTTACCTAAATTAAATTCTGGTTATAGTAAAACTGATTTTCAATTTAAAAAATGAAGCCATAAAATTACTAGAATAAAATTTAAGATAATATTTTTGTAATATTGAGATAGAAAAGCCTTTCTACACATGATACACAGGATAGAAATTATTTTTAAAAAGATGAATAAGTTAGACCACATAAAGTCAAGACAAAAAATATAATACAAGAAACAAAATCTTATATGATCAAAAATACCATTTGTAAGTAAAAAGAAAGAGTAATAAATATATTTGAAGCATAAATGTTGATGGGAACTTTATTTTTAAATTATATTGAAGCCTGTCAAGTCAATAAGAAAAAGACAAACACTTCAATAAGAAAATGGGGAGAGGAATAAAAATGAAACATTTATACTAATGTCCCCCCAAATGAATGAAGAAATATGAAATACAATGAGAAATCATAAAATGTTGAGATATATTGTACAAGATGAAAAAAGATCAGTCCTATTATTAGTGAAGGTGTCAGAAAATTATCTGCTCTGTTTTGAGAAGGTAAATTATGCAGTCATTCTGAATGGTAATCAGGCAAAGGTACTCTTTCATCTACTCATTTTAATTACAAAATCTTTCCTGTGAAAATAATAAAATGTATGAAACAAAGACAATAATTTTAACTGCAGGGAATAACCCAAATGACTATCAATAAGAAATTAACTTAAAATATGATGTTGTAGTCATACAATGAAATGCCATGCAGCCATTGCGACACTTAGGCAGATCTGCCTTTCATCACATGGAAAGAGGTCCACAAAGTAGAAAGATACATCATGAAGCAATCTCTATAGATGGTAAAATTCCATCTTTACACCAAGACATGTGGTTGAGAAGTAAAATAAATAACATAAATAGGGAAGTCATAAAAAAGACATGTAAATTCTTATATGAAGAGAAAAAAGCCTTAGATGATGTACACCAAAATATTAAAAATGATAATGTCTATGTGATAGACTATATTTTATATTTTATGTCATTTTCTGAAATTATTCATAATGAGCATTTTAAAATAAACATGAAAGATTCCATTTGAAATATAAATATGTGTGAATAACATTTGTGAAGAAAATGATAGCTATTATCATCAAATATGTTTTTGTGAGTTGTAGAAGAATAAAGAAGGAAGTTCCCAGGTTCTGGCACTTCTGGCCAGGCACAGGTTCGGTTTGAGAGAAAATCCTTGGGCAGTTGCAGCTGCTGTCGTGAGATCGTGTGGCGTTATTAGGTCAGGGAGTGGCTAAGGGATATGAATGGGGCACTGGTCGTGTCTGCTGCAGGGTGAGCAGAAAGGATGAGCATTAGGACTTCAGTTTGCTTTTAGTTTGATTTACTTCTGAATCCTCAAATAAGCGGGACGTATGCAAGATCAGGATTCAATTAAGTGAATGCAGGTATATAGGATGTCTCCTTCCCCCTCGTCCCCACCCTGTCCCTCTAGTGTGTCTTGGATATGCACTTGAACTCCAGTGTTTTTTGCAGCCCCCAGAAGAAGGCACCGACCATGGGGCCAGAGCTTTAGGCTCTTCACATTTTAAACCTCAGAATGAGAAATGGGTTCTGTCAGTCCTCAGAGTTCATTCTAGTAGTTTATATTCTAATTTTTAGACTTCTTTTTTCTTCTCTGTTTTAATTTTTACTGAGTCATTGGGGCAATAACATGTCTGGTTCTGACCTATCGTAAGTCCAGTGTTATAGATTGAGGTAAGTCCATCTTGCCTCTAAAATTGATTTAAGATGGCTAAGAAAAACACATGTAAGGTGACTTATAAAACTATAAAGATAAATAATTGAGAACATCAGGGCAAAAGGAGAATATAAAAACAAAATAAAATAAATCTAAGGGGAAAGTTAGTGTACAAAATTTATGACATGTTTATAATACAACTTGTGTATTTGTGAGAATTGAGTCACATTTTGGGGCTCCGAACATTCTAATATTCGAAACTGAGAGGGAAAATGATAAGTTAGAAAAAGGAAATGATCACTTAAAAATGACATAGTGTTCCTAAGGTTATAAAAATACTCAACACAAAAAAGTTGATTTAAAGTATAGTATTTCTGAGATCTGAAAGAGGACACAGTGTGATATGGTAAGATAACACCCTCAACACCAACCTCAATAAATGCAAGAAGTTGTGCTTTGCTCTATTGTCCCATCATCCCATTGTTTCGTTGATGATTCTGTTTGTATGATCAAAGCAAACTTTGGCATAATGCCAAAGCAGAAGTTAATAAAAACTATGTTAGGATGCAAATCAATGTAACCCAAGTATGCAGTTTTCTGATGGTTTGGTTTGAACTAAGGACAAATTTAGACTACCTAGTTAAATTGATAAAATACATGTACTCCTTAGATAATAAATACACAATAATTTCACAACCAAGCTTTTGATATAACTCTTTGTACAGCAAAGAGTTCAAGGTACTAGTCTCTGGAAAAATTATGCAGTGAGACTTTTTTGTGTATGTGCGCAGCTGGTTAAGGACAGATTCATGTTTTGGCAATCAGTCAGCTAAGCCAAAAGATGATGGAGTTAACATTCTCAAGAAAATTAAGAAGTGTAACTGGGATATATGCTTAATAGATGGCTAATGCTATCTCTCTATAGAGAGATTTTCATATTGTCTGTTAGACTAACATTTAAAGAATTATATATATTTATTCCTATGTTTATTCCTATGTTTTAGCTATATTTCATCCTTCTAGTTGCAGGGTTTTTTTTTTTTCTTTTAATCATTGTTTTGGTATGCTGTTCAAAAGAAAAGTGCTTTGTAACAAAAATGTTTATAGCATGAGCATTTTGATATCTTTTTAAAACCTGTGCAATGAATTGGCTTCACAGCCTGGCATTTACAGGGAAAGTGTGAGCAAGTAGCCTCATTATTGATAAATATTTTAAAACACGTGGTATTTACCAGAAGGTCCCAATGGTTCAATGCGCCTCCTACAGAAATGGCATGTAATAAAACACTCCAGAATGAAATTTCGGAGGAAAAAAGGATACTGCACTTAAACAAAAATTCAATAAGAGAAATGTTAGAAAATCCCCAAAGCCTTCCAACCAAGTTATGGATTAATTGCCTGGCACGTTTCCTTTTTTAATTCCAAGCTGCCTTTTTGTTAGCTGAGTAAACAAAGCATCTAGAGTAAGTCAACTTCAGCCAATGACGACAGCCGTTAACATCATGACTGATAATAATGATAATCCCTAAATGCTTCAACCAGGTCCCCACATAAGCAATATTTGATCATCAGGGACTGTGCTGAGAAAGAAGGCAAAAATGAATGAATGAATGAATGAATGAGGGGCTCTTGTTCTTTTTGATTTAAAAAAAAAAAAAATGAAGTAAATGGGCAGAATAAAAAGAGCCTGTCTTCTGGCTGTGTCTAGACAACTGCACAGTAGATCCAGGCCCGTCGTGAAGAAGATTTAGTGGCACAACTTGCAATCAGTCCTGCGGGGTTGAGAAAAGGAAGGCAGAATTCTTAAATCCTGAACCCAGCGGTCTTTACAAGGCTGTTATACCAGTGGGTTTTAGGGCTGCAAAGCGATTGATTGCTGCATCACAAAATTGGTAGTTAGAACACTTGTTCACGCCTCAAGGAAAATGTTTTCATTAGAGATCATTTTATTTACATAATGTAGATCCTATCTCCTCCTCTCCTCCCTGAATTCTCTCTGAGTTCCAAAAGAGCAAGGTCTCTGCCTTGCATATTGTTTGCAGAAGGCGTATGGTGAATATTAAATAACGTTCAGGTACAAACAAGTGGCATTCAGATTAGGTTCTATGAAAAAAACTAACAGCAAGCACACAGCACTTTTTCCTCCAATAAAACAAAATGAAATGAAATGAAACAAAATAAAAACCCCCAAAACAAAAAACATAAACAAAAGACTCAAAACTTAAATTTTGGTTATAATCTTCAGCGATTTCTTATTGTGTATGTTACCATTCTTAACTACATTCTGGATTTTCCCAAATATACTGTGATGGAGTGATTATTGTAAGAAAGAATTCTCCTAATGCATTTGGAAACCATCTCTTGAGGGAATAATGCAAGAAGAATCAGTAGGCAACAACCCATAATCTCTTTGACCTTCAAAGTCTTGACATTGAACTCATATATTTTGAAATAAAAACTTTGCCTAGATAAATTTACAGAGAAATAAAGTTTATGTCTGCATTTTATAATTGAGATTGCAGCTTGCTTCTGTGAATGCTTGAAAGTGGTGGTAAGTTTAAAAACTTATTTTTCTTATCCTCCCTGGGTATTGCATTGATACTGTAATACTGAATTGTATCCACCCCTCCTATTTTAATTGAGGCAAAAAAGGAGTGCCCTAAAAAAAATAAATCATT
>CM053504.1:77512255-77556156 GCA_028627145.1 Eidolon dupreanum | reverse complement strand
TGTGAAAATTCAGGTCTTGGATTTAATTTAGGCAAGACCTCAAATTCAGGATGAGGTAGAGAGGTGAAGGGGGAAAGAGAAGGATGAGGCAGACAGATGACCCACAAGAATGGGAGAGGCAGAAGAGTTTTAGACTGAGAAGGTACCAGTTTGGAATAGGAAGTGAGAACTACAAAATTGCAATTGTAAATAATATCTTCCTTTAAAAACTCAGGACTTGCAATACCTGATTCATTATGATCTAAGGGAGAAAGGCAGTGTGCCAGGAGCATCGGACTGTCATTGTGAATGTCCTCTGACTCGGAGGATTTCGGAAATTGCAAAAATGATGCTCAGGGAAAAAAAGAAGAAGGACAAGGAGGACTTTTCCATCCACTGAAGTTTGCTTGTTGGCAGCAAACTCTGTCCTAAGAAAATGAAACTTCTGAAGTCAAAGGACTGGACGTGAAACTGTGTTTCAGAAATTCCGCTGAATTTGCTTCGTAGGTGAAGGGCACTCCTTGCAAGTTTTGGGATATTTCGTCTCTGAATGCATTTCAAGAACAGTATTTAGCCTAAGGTCTTGTAATATGCAGACTTTTCAGTTAAAAAAAAATTTCTGCTTTTATTTCTTCCATTTAACTTGTGTTGAGACACCTACATTCAGCCTCTAGCAATGTCTGTTATGTCAACCTTACCCTCTTCAATATGCTTTTCTTAAAGAGACAGCACAGGGTCATTAACAGGCTTGCAGGTTATGGGAGGTGGGGTGGGGAGGGAAACAAGCTCAAGCATAGGGATCAATTGATAAAGACTTGAGGCTAGTTAGTTTATATTACTAGGAAAAGAAAAGCTTTAGATTCTCCTTTCAAAAATTCCAAGAAGGATAACTCCTAAACTCATCTTGTTATGACAGAGTTTATAACTGAAAGATACATTGTCTTAATATTTTTCTCTTCTTTTCATCTTGGAGAATGCTGTTCTGTTACAGGTTTTTAGTGGAATCCCTCACCCAGGCATGGAACTTTTCCCCTTTCCAATCCCAAGCTCTCCTCCTACGCTATAACAAGCCCCTTCACGTCATAAGGTGATATTTCACAAGGGAAGACCATAGAAACTATATGAAACAGGTGAGAACATAAAACAGGATGGTGCATGAAATCACCTGATTAAACTGTAGGATTAAAGTTATTGCAAACATCGTCAATTTTTTCTTTAATGCAGAATACTCTATAATGAAAAAAAGAGATAGGTCAACCACTGGAGGTTTTTCTACATACATTTTTGCTGTTAATCCTGGAAACCCCCAAATAGAGTAAAGGAGTCTGGGAGCTCTTGTTAATAAATCAAAAAGCCTAATGGATATTGTGTGTTTGCCTGAGATAAGATTGCATTAGTTATGTACATGTAAGAGGTGTGGTAACCTTGTTACTGCAGTATGATCTAAAGTTCTTATTGACTGCCCTCTGGGTCCGTAATAAATAAAATGTTGGAAAACAAGTCAAAATTTTGCTTAATAATTTTTTAGAAGACTAAAACTTTTTAAACACCGGTCTATAGAAGAAGATGTCATTCAAAAGGGAAATGTGGGTTTCTGTACTCTAATAGGTCATTTATCATTAAGATATTTGGCAGTATCATGCTCTAGCATTTACAGTTCTTTGATTCTTACAGCAAAACATAAACACAAATATCAGATTAGATTCTCTAATTAAATAATTAAGCTGGATATCCAGTGACATTTGGAGGACAATTCAACCAACTAGCAGACCGGGCAAACCAGCATGATTGTGTAGTATAAAAATTTTGATCATGAAAATTTGCAATAACACTATATAAAATATTAACACCTATACACAGAAATGAAAATAATGTGAATTCCAAAAACATGAAAAGGCTTAATGAATAATTTTATAATTTCAAAGCTGGGGGAGCTGAGTGGTTTATAAATTGTGTAATGCAGTTGCTACCTGGTAGCACCACTTGAGCTTGGCTATAGAACTATTTACCCTTCCTTGTTGCTCTCTTGTGTTTTTCACCAGCCGGGGAAGCTCTGTGAGTAATTCTGATGACTATTGTATTGTTATTTTAACATGCACCATTATTATGATTTAAAATTCTTGCCTAGAACATGTCTGGCTCATAGTTGGTGCTCAATGAATACTTGTAAATGAATGAATTAATTCAATCTATTTTTTTCTTTAACATCTATACAAATATAATATGAGCATTTATTGAATGGTAGTATTTAGTGCTAGTTGTAAAAAGTACTAAAAACATAATGTTGGTATTGAATTCAGATGTGATAAATATTGTTATTAGGTATCTATTATTTAGACTGTGTGTGTGAGAGAGGAGGAGAGGGAGGGAGAGAAGGAGAGGGTGTGAGAGGGGGAGGGGGAGAGACTGTTTTAAAAATCGGTTTTAGAGCAAAAGGAAATTACAAGGGTTGTAGAATTTTGCACATTCTCCCATTTACACTTATTCCTATAAAAACTGAATCTTGACAAGTGTGAGTTTTGATTCTGTGAGGTCTTCAGCCACACATTCTTTTCATAAAATGTATTTGTCTGGCATATAAAGTTGTTTAGATGAGTCTAACTCTACCCAGGAGAGGATGTTTGAAACAGATGTTCACTTCTCCGTTGAACTTAAGGCAGTCACCCCTCCCTTTGTGCACCTTCGAACTGATGTCAAGTTTTGAGCAAATTGCTGACTTGTGCCCCAATTTCATGTTTAGGGTATTCAGTGATCTTTTGTCATCTACTTTCCCCTTAATATTCTTCTCTCTCAAGGCCATATTAGCAAAGTAGAACTATAAACTTTGCAGCTTCTAAAACTTAAGATTATGTTTTTTAAGTGTTTCACTTTTTAAATGAAATGCTTCTCCTGTCACGCCTCCCCCCCCCCCCCACATCACTGTTGAGCTCCCTGAGGATGCTGAAACTGAATCTGGTACTATCGAAAACTAAACACTGACACTGGGTAGGAGCTATTTGGAAGACAAACATCATTATTAAGGACAGCAAGGCAGAGCATGAATCTTCCTTTATATTCTAAATGGAAATTCACACTAGTTGTATTCTGCAGTAGCAGCCTGTATCTTCCAGAGGGAGGAGGGTGTAACCCATTTGCCATCTTTCCAAACTATTTTCTGTTCCTCCTCTTTGGGTTGAAGTATACAAGACTTGAGGCCAGACTTAAAGACTTTCAAGATGACATTCAAGTTAGAAATTTGAGTCCCACAGAGGTAGTGTAAAAAGCCATTCGATCACCCATTTTTTAATGGAATTTGGGAAGGTCTTCATGAATATTGGCATAGGTAAACAAAAGGTTGATCTTAATTAGACCAAACTTTAGGCTACTCATCTATGGGAAGAACTCTTCATTTTTCGTAGAATGACTTAAAATCTATTTTGTTAGGCTGATCTATCTTAATAATTAAGATGGCATGTGTTCACAATATGATAATTCTTGCAAATTATTCCAAGTACCTTATTTATAAATTTTAATGTTTACTTAGTAAACCATGAAGTATAAAACTGTCCTGCAAAACGAGAGTATCCACAGCTCCGATTTTTCTGAATTCAATGGTCTTCACTTCAAGAGCCTAAGTAATATGTAATTGCAAATCTACTTAGCCAACTATATGGGTATGTTTATTTAAATAGAACTTGAATTGTAATAGCACACATTCTTTAGTATCAGCCACATTAAAATTTTTCACAGTGGAAAAAGTGGTCAATTTTAATAATCCTCAATTCAAATGATTAGCCGTACGCTTTCTGTGCTTGGCCATTTAGACTTTGTTTCATGTTGACTTTGTTGGCATCGGTGTGTTTGGACGATCATCAATTTTGCAGAGCTTAACCCTCCAAGATAAAAATCCTCTACTTCCTCCTCTGCGTGGTTAAATGGAAAAATTTGCCAGGACTGATGAGCAGCCCATCAGCTATACATGGTGAGCCACAAAAAGACTATAGAAAAGATTATAAACATCTACAGTGTTAGTTACAGGGACATTATCCATAAAGCATGTAATCCTATCCAAACCTTCCTACGACAGTTTCACAGTGAGCCAGAATTTTTAGGATATTTTCTATTTTCAACCCGTGATCCCATGTAATACATAGTCTTGGCATTTCTTATCACTGCCAACCATGCATTTCTCATTTTAAAAAAATGTTTGTTCCAAATTTCAATACTGTGCATCCTTTTTGCCTTAGACCAAATGCCTATCACACATTCTCATCATTTTAATTAAACTTGGGCCAATCCAGGGCACATGTTTGATTTTGACTCAAAAGGTGCATGCAAATCACAAATTCTATGCGATTCAGAATGGAAATACTTCCTGTAGCCTTCTTTCAGCATGTGGAATGAAACAGGCTGCCAGATTTGTGATTGCACATCATTAGAGCAGAGGCCTGCTGATTCAAAAATAGAAAAATAAGCCCAGGTTCACCTAATAAGTACGCATCATGCATCTGTAGTTTTAAGATCATCAGTCTAAAGAAACAAAAGGCTGGGCCTGGAATAAGGCAGTCCTCAATTACAGGGCAGCATCTAGTGAACAAAGAACTAACTGGACACATATGTGAAAACCATTGGGCCCTAGGACATCACACATGGCATTGAAAGTCCAGAGTGCTCAGACTCTTCTAGCACCCTCTTTTTTCATGGCCTTGAGCAAGGAAATTATTCTTTTTCCTGGACTATAAAATGGAGGAAACATTAGAGAACCATGCCTGTTACACATTTTTTTTTTTTCACAGCTTGTATGGTCAATTAGAGCCTTCAAAGAGGCAGTTCTGTAATTGCTGAATTCATTTTCATGAATCAAGATTTCATGTAAACATTGATAACTGAAAACTCAACAAAGAAAAATCCATTAATAAAGAATGTCATCAAATTAGGCTTCTTAAAATCCTTTTATGGTGTGTTTGTTGCCTCAGTGAGTTATAGCAATATTACAACACTACTCTTTTTTTTGTGGAGAAAAAATTTCTTCACAAATAAATTTGAGATGTACTCACCTGTCAGGAATATCCTGCAGTTCAAAATTCTTACAAGCAAAGTGATCGAGCTTTTTAGACTTTATTATTATGCCTGGGAGGAGGGTTATGGATCTGTGGAACCTGAGTTTATGGAATAGGATACCTACTCCGATGTTAGAGTGATGAAACAGGTCAGGTGCTATTAGTGTCCAATGGAATAAACCATTAGAGAGATTGAAGTTTTAGCAATAAATGAGAAGATTTGCTCCTGAGTTTACCTGAGCCTCCCTTTGCTTCCATCACCCGCCCCATCAGTGGTACTCTGACCAGCATTTCTGAATAACTGTCCAGATATCCTGAATGAAATGTCCAATATTATAATATTTGTATAAATACTGTTATCTAAAAACTTATAATCAAATGGCTCAAACTTTCATCCATGCAAGTCAATTCAATAACATATTTTATATGCTCTGTCTCATTATTATTTATAATGTGTCAATGATGTAGGTGTTATTATCTCTGCTTTACAGATGAGGAAACTGAGGCTTAGAAAATTTAAGTGACTTATTCAAGATCACATAGTAAGAAGCAAAATCAGAATTTGAACTTGAGTCTTCTTTACTCCAGAATCAAATTTTTATTAATCACTGTGATAAACATCTTCCTTTTCAAGAAATCATTCCATTGTTAGACAACACTAACAAATATATTAAGCTGAGATCTGCCTTCTTGGCCTTGTTCTGTACTTTATTATTTTTTTAAATAATTTTTTATTTTTTAATTAGTTGACTGCAATATTATATTATTTTCAGGTGTATAAAATAGTAATTAGACATTTATAAGGCTTATGAAGCGATCACCTCAATAAGTCTAGTATCCATCTGACACCATCATAGTTATTATAATATTATTGAATATATTCCCTATGTTGTACTTTACATCCCATGATTTTTTATAACCGCCAATTTGTACTTTCTAATCCCTTTCACCTTTTCCATCCATTCTCCCAATCCACTTCTCATCTGGCAAACATCAAAATGTTTTCTGTATCTATATATTTGTTTCTATTTTGTTTGTTCACTTACTTTGTTTTTTTAGATTCCACATATAAGTGAAATCATATAGTATTTGTCTTTCTCTGACTTATTTCACTTAGGATAATACCTTCTGGGTCTATCAATGTTGCAAATGGCAAGATTTCATTCTTTTTGTAAATAAGTAATATTTGCATATGTGTATATATATATGTATATATGTATATATACATATATATATACATATGTGTGTGTGTATATATATATATATATATATATATATATAATCATCTCTTCTTTATCCATTTATCTATCAATGACACTTATGTTGCTTCCATATCTTGGCTATTGTAAATAATGCTGCAATGAACATATGGATACACATGTCCCTTCAAAACTGTATTTTGGGTTTCTTCGGATAAATACCCAGAAATGGGATTACAGGGTTCTTCTTTGTCTCTTTTTATAGCTTTTGTATTAAAGTCTATTTTGTCTTAATAAGTATTTCTATCCCAGCTTTTTGTTTGTTTGTTTTAACTTGCATGAAATATCTTTTTCCATCCCTTTACTTTCAGTCTCTGTGTGTCTTTCTATCTGAAGTGGGTCTCTTGTAGGCAGCATACGTATGGGTTTAGTTTTCTTACTTATTCAGCCACCCTATGTCATTTAATTGGAGCATTTCATTCATTTAGATTTAAAGTAATTATCGATAGGTGTGTAGTTATTGTCATTTTATTATTCATATATTTGATCTTTTTTTTTTTCTTCTTAAGTCTCTCTAACTTTTCTTGTAATACTGGTTTGGTAGTGATAAACTCCTTTTGCTTGTCTGGGAAGCTCTTTACCTGTCCTTTGATTCTAAATGATAGCTTTGCTGAGTAAACTTCTTGTAGGTCCTCGCTTTTCATTACCTTGAATATTTTGTGTCAATCCTTTCTGTCCTGTAAAGTTTCTGTTGAGAAATCAGCTGACAATCTTATGGGAGTGCCCTTGTAGGTAACTAACTGCTTTTCTCTAGCTGCTTTTAAGATTCTCTCTATTCTTTAATCTGTTGCATTTGAATTAGAATGTGTCTTGGTGTGGGTCTCAGGTACATCTTGTCTGAGACCCTCTGTGCTTCTATCAGGTTAGAGAAGTTTCAGTCATTATTTCTTCAAATAAGTTTTAAATTCCTTGCTCTTTTTCTTCTCCTTCTGGTGCCCCTATGATGCAAATGTTGGTATGCTTAATATTGTTCCAGAGGCCCCTTAAATATCCTCATTTTAAAAAATTCTATTTGTTCGTTTGTTTATTTGTTTGTTTTGCTCTTCTGATTGGGTGTTTTCTGCTACCTTGTTTTCCAAATTGCTGATTTGATACTCTGCTTCATCTAATTTACTGTTGTTTCCCTCTAATATATTCTTAGTTTCAGTTATTTTATTCTTCATTTATAACTGGTTCTTTTTTATATTTTCTATCTCCGTTTTTGTGTTTCCTATCTCTTCATTAAAATTCTCACTGATTTTACCTACTCGTCTCCTAAGTTTGTTGAGCATTCTTATAACTAGTATTTTGAACTCTGAATCTGGGAGATTTCTTGTCTTCATTTTGTTTATTTTTTTTTCTGGAATTTTGTCCTGTTCTTTCATTTGGGACATGTTTCTTCGTCTCTTCATTTTGACTGCCTCCTTGTGCCTGTTCCTATGTATTAGGAAGAACTCTATGCGACTTGGTCTTGGTAGAGTGGCTTTATGTAGTAGGTGTCCTGTGGGACTCAATGGAGCATTCTCCCTTGTCACCTGAGGTGGGTGCTCCAGGAGTATCCCTTATGGGGGTTGTGTGTATCCTCCTGTTGCATTTGATCCTTGAGTACTGTTGACAAATCAGTAGGAGGGACTGACCTTCAGACTGATAGGCTGTGAGGACTACTGTGACTACAGGAGAGGAGCTATTGTGCAGAGGCTGACCCTACAGAGCAGGATTTGCTTTAACAGTGTTCTTGTGCCTGCCAAATCTACCTTTTGGATATGTCATTTGTGGAGGTGGTCAGGAGGTGTCCTGGTGTGGTCTGAAGTTGGCCACTAGGTGTGTTGGTTCTGGGGCATCTTGGGGGGATTTTTGTGGAGGCCAAGATGAGCTATTGCCTGTGTCTAACCTGGGCTACCTGGTATTAACTACAAAGTGATTTATAGATGGTTGCCACTTGTGCTGGGCTTGAAGGTGCCTGGGAGAGGCTAAGCTGTGAACAAAGGCTGGCTGCCACTATTGCTTGTGTTGGGGACACTTAGCAAGAGGTATGGGGCATGCCAAGGCCAGATGCTGCTTGTTTGGGGTTTGTGAACTTTTGAGAGATTTTAGGAAAGTCTGTAGCCTATGCCACGACAGGCTGTTTGTATGGAAAAGCTACTGGAAGAGACTTGGGTGAGCCAAAAAATGGGTGAGATAGGGACTCAGGGAATCACTAGAGTGGGGTGCATGGTGTTAACTAAGTTGATGGAGACTCAGATATGACACTTGCCTGTGAATGCAGGTTAGGTAAAAGGAGAGGACTCAATGAAGGAAAAATGGTTTCTGTTAGCACTTCTGTCTGGGAGAAAGCTGTCCCTCCAGCCCTTGCCCTGAAGCCAGACAATTTAGTTACTCCCAGCATGTCCCTGGCACCTTTTCTGCTGCTATCTCAGCACTGGAGCTCAGAGCAAGTGAGTCTGTCAGAGAGTACATCATGCACAGGCCCTTTAAGAGGAATGCCTGGGCCTGCAGCAGCCTTTCATTTCACTCAGCCACAATCTTCTTGCCAGTTTCAATGTGGCTTCTTCTATATATCCTCAGTTATAGAACTTCTGTTCTGTTAGTCTTCAGGTGGTTCTCAATGATGTTTGTTCTATAATTTAGTTGTAATTTTGATGTGGTCATGGGAGAAGGCAAGTGCCCCATTTACCTACTCCTAGCCTTGTTCAGTACTTTAGAGAATTAATCTAACAGACCATTCCCATGCTTTCAATGCTTAAACAGCACATCTTGGGTCTCTGCTATGTTCCAGGTACGCTGAAAATTAAGTTCCTAAAAATTGCTACTATATTTTTAAAACAGGATTTTTGAGGGATAACTGTTAAATAATAAACTGCACATATTTAAAGTATATAAGGTTTGTGCACATCGTGAAATCATTACCATAATCAAGATTATGACCATATCTACCACACCAAAGAGCTTCCTTCACCCTTTGTAATCCTTCTCTCCAGTTTGAATTGTGTTGAGATTTATTTGTGTTGTAGAGCATATCAATAGCTTATTCCTTTTTATTGCTGAAGAGCAGTTCATTATATGGCTATAGTATACTTTATTTATAGACCCTTGTGTTGTTTCCAGCATTTGTTGTGAATAAAGTTCAAAGAATATTAATGGCAAGTCTCAGGATGGATGTATGCTTTCAGGTCCCTTTGACAAATACCTAGGAGTGGAATTGTTAGATGATATGATAGGGGTATGTTTAACTCTTTAAAAAACGACCAATCTATTTTCCAAAGCAGCGCTACCATTTTGTATTCTCGGTAGCAGTGTATCAGTGTTATAGTTGCTTCATATCCTTGCCAACTATACTTGAAACAGTTAATCTTTTTAGCTTCTAATAAGTATATAATCATATCACGTTGTGGTTTTACTTTTCATTTTCTGAGACTAATTATGCAGAACATTTTTTCCTGTGTTTATTTGACATTAACCATCTTATTTGGTCAAATATCTGTTCAAATCTTTTGCCCATTTCAAAAAAAAATTGGGTTGTTTTCTTTTATGAGATTTGAGAATTCCTTATGTATTCTAGATATAGTCCTTTATGAGCTATATGTACTCCAAATATTTTTCCGATCTGTGGTTTGTCTTTTCATTCTCTTAACAGTATCTTTTAAAGGGAAGAAGTTTAATGTTGATAAAGTCAAATTTATTATTTTTTCTTTTGTGGATCATGATTTTTATGTCATATCTAATAAATCTTTACTTAATCCAAATCACAAGGGTTTTCTCCCATTTTTCATCTAGAAGTCTTATAGTTTTAGGTTTTATTTTTAACACAATGATTGATTTTTAGTTAATTCATGCATATAATATAGTGTATGGATCAAAGTTCATTTTTTTGCGTATGACTATCCAATAGTTTCAACATCATTTATTGAAAAGATTGTCCTTTCTCCATTGAATTGTCTTTGCACTTTTGTTAAAAATTAGTTGACTGTATATGTTGAGTCTGTTTCTGTACTCTGTTCTGTTCCATTGATCTAGTTTTTTATTTTTACACAAAATCACATTGCCTTGCTTACAGTCCCTTTATAATAAATCCTAAAATCAGATACTATTGTTTCTCTAACTTGTTATTTTCTTTCAAAGTTGTTTGGACTATTCTCTTTTTATTTTCATATGACTTAGATTCAACTGATCAATTTCTATAAAAAAAAGCCTCCTATGATTTTGATTGGGATTGTACTGCATCTAGAAATTAATTTGGACATATTTGATATCTTACAATTTGAGTTTTTGGACCCATATTTCTTCTTTTTAAATAATATTTAATTTCTCTGAGCAATATTTTATAGTTTTCAGCATAAAAGTTATTCACATTTTTGTGAAGATTTATCTCCACTTATATTTTTAATTTTATTGTAGATGGTATTGATTTTTAATGTCAATTTCTAGTATATAGAAATACAATGTATTTTATATGTAAGTTTTCTGTCATGCAGTCTTGCTAAACTCACTTGTTAGTTCTATATTCTCTTGGATTTTCTATGTAGACTATGTCTCAGTGAATAAATATAATTTTACTTCTTTCTTCAATCTAGTTTCCTTTTATTTCTTTTTCTTATTTTATTTTACTGGCTGGAATCTCCAGTACAATGTTGAAGAGAATATATGAGAGAAGACATTTTTGTCTTGTTTGTGATATTTACATCTGCCTTTCTTATTTTATGTTCTTTACGGACAGAAGGTAAGTCTTTTGTCTTTGTATCCCTAGTCCTTAGCATAGTATTTAGGACACAGCAGGTACTTAGCAAAGGGTAGTCAAAAAGTTAATGAAAGAAATGTAGAATCCATTCCATGTTCAGAGCTTAACGTGAGAGAAGAGTGATAAATATTGGAATACAAAGTAAGTTCTACTATAAGTTGAAAGTGTTTTTATGGATAATAATAGCGTGCAGAGGAAGAATGCCTTGTTTTTTGCTTGTGGCAGGGAGGGAGAAGGTGATAAGAGACTCACAGAAGGTTTTCTGGAGAAGGTGATGCTGAGCTGAACCTGAAGAGATCAACAGCAGGAGAAGGAGGAAGAACATTTTTGAGTATAAGAAAATATACAGACAGATAACTCATACTGTATTTGAGAACATAAAAGACATACAGTATGAAAACCCTTCAAAACTTGAAAATGTGGCTTTTATCTTTCCTCTCTCCTCTATTCTCCTTACCTATAGATTTACTATTCCAGTATCCTCAATTTTGCTTCCCATGAAATAATTCTTGAATCACTTGCCATTCTGGTTTTCTACTCTGGAGCCTTTCCGGTTCATCTGCACCCTCTTTCTCAAAATATAGCCCCCAGAACTGAACCAGATTCCTAGTGTGACTACATAACCAAAGCGCAGGAACATATGGCTCTCTTGGTCTGAACACTGTAATCACAGGATCAAAATGCATGTGACACACTCATCTACACATGCCTTCTTCAAATATAATTTTGATGTTTTGGGGGAACTAAACCTGGCAATAAACTCTGTGCCACTTTCAACACATTTGATTCAGAACCCCAAGGAATTTTTTTTTTAATCTTCTTCGTATCTCTTGTTATGCAATCTAGCCTAAGTATATCTTTCTTCTCTCATTTGTAAGGCACTGTTTTGTTTTCTTGGAATAAGGCAGATATTTTACTTCAGTGGGAATTTCTAGGAGATGTTTGGATGAAGAGGCAGTCCTGGGAGCCTTGGGGGGATCATCCTGCTGTTCTTAGGGAACTTTGTTGGAGCCTAGTGAAGCACAGTAGTTTTACTCCATATAATGAGGAACTGATATTAAATCCTTTTTGCATAAAGTAATTACAAGAGATCAGAATCTAGCATTTGTCTCAATAATATTTAGTGTCTGAAGGACTGAATATCCACTCTGCAAATTGTTCTTGGCAAAACATGCTTTCAGATTCTTCTCAAAGCTCAGCAGGGTGGATGGTAAGGTTTTGTATCAACATGCTTCATTCTTATTTATTATTTCTTATTTATTTTATTTCTCTATGAAGCTTGCAACCCAGCAGGTAGTCCTTTAAATAAATAAACTCCCACACACTTTCCCACACATACTCAAACACACATGTGCATATACATGTGCATGAACACACACTACACATACAGAGAAGGGCCTACTTTTCTACCAGCATAAGCCAATGTACTTAAGAAAGGATCTGTCCTGTTGCCTTTTCTTCATTAGACACCAGGGTAGATTCTGTGGCAAGATGAGTTTCATGAAAGGGCCTCTGGAGTGACATCTCAGTAGAATTTCTTCGTTTTGTTTGGAGTAAGGTAAATTCCCAAACATTAGACATATCTTTATTGATATGAAGTCATGGAAACACATTTCAGAGTCCATTGCAATGGAGAAAAAATTGAAAAAGTCAGTAGTTGATTAGTTATGTGTTATGGGCATGACCTCTACAGTTTCCTCTAATGTTTAATTTATATATCCTGGCCTGTTGGGACTTAGCAAGGAAGAACATCCTTACTGACCTTCAATTTAAAGGAGACCTCATTTGGAGAAGCCGCATTTTGACTCTGGTTATTTGCACTGCTTTCTTATCCTGCAATATTGTGGTTTTCCTTACCAGCACAGTTAATATAAATCTGTTAGTGATTTTGTCTTTATTTCTAACCAGCATTTGGTAAACTTTTTAGTAGCCATCTCACTCTATAGAGCACAGAGCTATCCATTCAGCCTTGAATATTCTTACTTTACTCTTCTCATTCTTCTCTGACCCTAACAACTGAATTAAACTGAATCAAATCAAACTGAATTGAAGTTCCTGTATGCTAGTCTTGAGCCAGTCCCCATTTTCTTTCTCCTTCTGCAAGCTTTGTGGGTCCAACTAAAACTTTTTTGGTCTATTCTTTACCTATTGCCTACACCTTGTATTTCCTTTAGAATAGTGATTTCTCTGTCTTTTGGGGGAGGAGGGAAGAGGAGGGATGCCTGAGAAAGAAGAAAGTTATTAAGGGGAAAGAAGGAGAAAGAGATGTAAGACGTAAGCCTTCTCTGACAGTTTTAAACATCTCTTTACCTTATTCCATTGCAGGCACTAAGAGGATTGGTACCAATTGCTAATATATACTCAATTCACTCTGTTTGTGTATCTCAGGAATAGATGCAGCTGGAGACTTTTGGACCAAAGCTGAGGAGGTGATGTTTGTTGGCTATAATCTAGCTGGTGTTGGGCTATCCCAAACCCATTGCATTTTGTACATCCATCTGTGCTGTATTGTTGTCTTGCTTCAGCCAAGCCTTGACCCTGATTTTTAGAGCTCCAAGAAAGTCTGGATATAACCACTTTCTTGCTGGTATACTCAGGACTCTCTTGTTTTCTCTGGACATATAGTCTCTTTAGCCAGCCTTATCTAAGAAGACTATGTCCCACTCTGCTACACTGTGACTTTTTCTTGTACCCCAATGGAACAAGAGTAGATTAATTTAAGAAGAAACCACTTAAGTCTCTTTTCTCCTGAGTTCTCTACTAAGTTACTCTAGAGTCTCTGCTGAACACTCACAGAATGACTTGCTCCACGTTATTCCCCTTTCTTATGCCAGTTAACAGAAATGGGGGGAACGTTTGAGTCTGAAGATGAAGTTTCTAACTCTTTAGCAAAGAAAAGCTCTAAATCCACTAGGGTAATGATATAAACAAATGACAAGTGGTGACTTTTGTAAACCTCAACCAACGACAGCTGCATTAAACCAATGACCCAAGAAGTCTGGTATTTTGTTATCATATAGGATACAACCCAATATCAACACTCTAAAGGAAAAACATTTGTGAAAGAAGCAACCTTGTTTCTGCCAAACATTGAGGATAAAGGCTAAACAAGCAGCTGGTGATTTAAGACAGAGATACAGAAAACACAAGGTCAGTGATCCCTGACCGTCTCTCTTTGCAACAGACGGAGCAAGCTCAGAGAAAATTTCTTAGCACACAGAACTCTATCACCTCCTTCATTAAATGAGAGAGCTATATATTTTATGATCAACTAAGAGTTAAAACTGAGGCACAGAGTTCAGTTTTGGAGCCATCTTTCTCATAGTTTAGTTCAGTTTAATTAAATTCAGTTCTATCCAAAAACAAAAAGCAAAAAAACAAAAAACAACTACATTTATTAATACCCTACCAGGAACTAGACTGTATTATGAAAAATGTGAAGATGACTTAGTTTCTACTTTTAGAGAACATAGAATATCTTGGAGAAGCCAGAGATAGACGAACCTAATTACGAAAGGAGGGCTGTGTTAAGGGTTCCCTGATTGAAACAGTGTGCTGTGGATCCAAAAGAGAAAACAGAAGTTCCTTAGTAAGGTAGACAATCAAGTTGGCACTGGAACACTGAGTAGAATTTCAACTCATGGAACTAGGGGGAAGTATAGGGAAAGGGTGAGCAAGGGTGCTTGAGAATGAGTTCATGGTCTGATAAAAGGCATTGTGTAATGAAATTTCATTGTGTGTTTAAGAAACAGTTACTCATCTTATATAGCTTATATACAGCATATCAGGAGACGGGCTACAAACATAGATAGGGCTGGATTGTGAGAGGCCTTGAGTAGCATGCCAATGAGTTCGACTTTCTGATTGATTGAGAAATTCATTCATTCGATGAGTATATTTTGAGTATCTATCATGTAAATGTTGACAATGTTGTTATAGTGGTGAATTAGAGACAAGTTCTTTCTCCCATGGGGCTCATATCCTAGTGCAGAGCCAGGCTGTTAAAAAGTAGACAAATCAAGAAGATAATTTTAAAAAGGGATCATTGATTTCTCCCCTCTTATAATAAAGCAGGGTGATGGGAGAGAGACAGAATGGGGCAATCAAGGGTGACCTCCCCAAGGACATGATATTTGTGCTGAGACCTAACTGATGAGAAGACATCAGTCATACAAAGGTAAGGGAGAGAAGAGAGTTCCATGCAAAGAAGCAGAAAAGAACAATATCCAGGAGAAGAATGTGCTTGGCACATTTGAGGAGCAAAAGATGAGAGATTCTAGATAATAGAAAGTGAGGGGACAGTGGTATGGGGTATGGTTCTAAAGGGGGGCAGAACCTGTTCATGTAGGGCTTGCAGACCATGATACAGCTTGGGCTCTATTCTGAATGTAATGGAAAGCCAGTGTGGAGATGAGATGAGGGGAGAATCATATGCTGTCTTATGCTTTGCTCTTCAGTGAACTGATTGTAGTAGATCAAGAGTAGAAATAGAGAGAAACTCATGGAGAGGCTCCTGAATTTCAGCTGTGGTATGATGATGGCTTGGATTAATATGGTCTTAGCGGAAAAGAAGAGAAAGTGACTAAGTTGGCATATGTTTTAAAATTAGTCATCAATAAGACTGTGTTGAATTGGATATTGGAGAGAAAGAAAGAACAATTGAAGACGGCCCTGCGGGTTTAAATTTGAGCAGATGGTGTGTCTTTTGCTGATGGAAAAGACTGGAGAAGAGATTGATTTGAAGAATAGTATGTACAGGGTTCTTTTTTTTTTTAAGGATAGATTATTAAGTTTGTGTTTCCAATTGATCATCTAAGTGGTTGGCTATCACGTGAGTTGTTATTCTGCTATAAGGGCAAAGGTCATGTTTAGAAATAATCAATCTAGGCACATAGTTAGCCTAGAGGAGTAAATAATGTGAGTTGATTTCTCTACTCTTATAAAAAGCTGTGTGTTTTTGGGGGGCTTACTAATTATAATAAAAGTTCCACAGATATTGATATCTCTGTGAAAAAGACTGCTTAGTCATCAGATCAAATTTTCAAGCTTAAAAACACCAGTATTTCAATAAGAAAAACATTAACAAAAATGGAAATTTTGCTAATTTGTAAATATTCAAGGCCTTATCTATTGCAAATGCCTGCATTTAATGCTATAGTTTTACTTTATTACAATGAGATAGAGGAAGGGCTAGTGAGTATTTTTCAGACCAATAAAATTTTACTGTAAATTTGAACAATTGAGGAAAATCCCATTGCTTATTTATAAAATATTTTGAACTCATTAGAAAAAAAAGAGTATAAATATGCTAGCCTAATCATGATAACATTTAAAAAATTGAAATAGAAGTTTCCCTTTAATAGCCTCTGAATTCCTAATTTTTGGGTCACTAAGTTAATGTAGAGAAAATGATTAAGAAATACAGCCAAAGTGACTTAGGAGGAAGGTATTATGATGTAGAGGTTCTTTAAAGCTGAGAGTATCATAGGAATGCTTCATCTGTGCTAAATAATAATTACATCAACAATAATAAACTTTCTCAACAGAAATTTATTAGATCATTCATCTCCATGTGAAATCTTTCAAAGGACTCTTTATTCAGTTGAAATGCTCTCTTGCATGTTGTGCAAATGAGGATGAAATAAAGCCTGAGACTGTGGTCAGGGAGACTGAGATGGAGTAAGCAGACCAAAAAATATTGAACCAAAAAGTAATGCATGAACTGAAGTACATCTGGTGAGTATGCATACTGTTGCTCTGCGCTAGAAACCATTATAAACCATTTGGAATGATCAAAAAAATTGCTGCCCAGGTGCAGCAGTTTATATTTTGAAAATGAAATAAATCTAGTGGATACTGTGGATGAAGAACTTGCAAAATCTTATTAGAAAAATAAATCTGTTTTGAGTTAGAAGAGTGAAAAAATCCTAACAAATTACTAGAGAAGAAGTGTTGCAAAACTCAATACATTCATGTTTATTCAATAATCACACACATGTTCCATTAAGAAATGCAGAAAAAAAAGTGCAATAAATATTGACTTTCACAGCAAAATGTAGACGTATATGTGCAAAGAATAATGAATTCTTTTCATGACAGTTTGGGAAAAACAGAAACTTTGAGCCATTTACACAGGTTGAAAAATATGAAAGCTGTCCTCTTTAGTAGCAAGGGGAGAAAAACATATCAAGTTAATTGTATAGGGATCATTCATTTGACTTGATTCTTTATAAGCAGAAAAACCAGTTAGTGTTTGGTTCTTTTTTAAATGTAGGAAGATCTAGGCTTGGTCCTCTTAGTTTGGGAGGGAGGCAAAATCATGGGTAAACTTCCCCTCTCTTGCCATTGATTTTCCCAAAGCTCTCTAAATAGAGTTTCTTGCCTTAGGGAATTTGGGGCCTTGGTAAAAATCACACTGTGTTCTAAACACCTCATACCACCCCCTAGCAATATTTCTATCCATGAAGAATCATGTTGGAATGAACTTAAGGAAACTTGAGGGAGTGAGAGAAATGACAAAAGAACATTTTGGGAACTCTTAAGCTCTGCTGATCAGAGTATCACGTGGTACAATCTTTTGGGAAGGGAGGCAGCACAACTAGGTTCTGTGCATTAAAGATCTTTAACATGTTCATGGTTTTAATCCATCAATTCCATGGGATCCTAAGAAAACAATCAGAGATATATGTATATTATAACACCTTTCATGCCAAGATATTTGACAGCATTATTTACAATGGTGAAAATGTGAAATTGACTGAAATTTCAATGGTAAAATAATAAATTAAATTATGATTCACAGTGGACTGCTATGAAACCTTTAGAAATTATGTTTTAAGGAATATTTATTTACCTGCAAAACTATTCTTGATGCATTGTTAAATGCAAAAGCCAAAAGATATATACAACATATGTGGTTTAGCTTCTGTTATGTTACATGTGTTTATATATTAACTGTATAGAAAAAAGACTGGAAGGAAACATTCAAAGAATGTTAACTGCTTACTTCTGGGTGATAGACTTTTGCATAATTCAAATGTGCCTATTTTGTGCTTTTTGTGTATTTTCAAAATTTCTATGCTGTTAATTGCTTTTATACTCAGGATGAAAAAACTTAATAAATATTATTAAAGAGAAGGGCAACCAAAAGATTAAAGGAAGAGTTCTGCCTTTGTTATTGGAAGAAAGAAGCAGAATCTCAGGTCTTGTTTGTTTTCCTGAATTAGTGGGTAAAATCGATCCTGCTTTCCCTAAAATTCTACCTGGCCAGCAGCAGAGTGGAGGCTTTGAATGGGCAGGATCTGGGTCAACAACTCTAAAATGCGAAACACCGGTTGGTCCTAAAAAAAAATACTCATTAGTTCAACTGGAAGGAGCTAATCTCTGGAAGTACCCAATCTGCTCTGTGATTCCTGGTGGAGCAACTGAACGGCAGGCTCCACCTTCAGAAACTTGCTTAATCCCTAACCCCCTGCAGTTCAGAGCTTCTACTGGACCCCTACTGATTTCTCAAGAGTTCCCAGGGTTATCATCAGCTTGGTGGGGCATAACACAGTAGGAAAAATGGGCCCTGAGTTTTGCAGCTCCGTGTGCAAATGTGGACGCAATCACTTGTCCTCAACATTATAAGATCATATAATGATGCTTGGTAAATTGCTTCGAGATACACAGGCAAGTCTGCAATTCTATTTCCAGTCTTTAATCGGTATTTCTATTCACTCATGTAAGAACCATTGAAAACCATTGATCCTGAACTTTATATAGTCATCAGCAAGTGATTCTGGGAAAGTTTAGGTGCCAAGATCTCGGCAAACTAACAGGATAAGCAACTGTAATAGCATTAGGCAGATAAAACCAATGTAAACCAATGTTAATATGAAGTTATAGGAAGAGTATTAAGAAAATAAATCTACTGAGAATGTTTCAAGAGAACAAACTGAAATGAATGGGAATATCCACTACTGATTTGGACTATCATTTCATTCCTCCCTCTATTAAATAGATATTTGAGAACTGATTTTACCATCAAAAGCACTGATTTCTCATTTTGAAAGTTTTTGACCAATACTTCATCGAGCAGTATGAAGATTGTAGCTATTTAGCAACAGTTGTTAAAAGGAATGCTTTCAACACTTTTTTTCTATGTCATATTAACATTTATGTGTGGGTGATTTGTGTAACGGATTTCACTGGCTCCACTCTGAAATGCTAAAGTCACCTGCCATGGTACCAGCGGAGCTCTACTATGAGGGAATGGTGGTAAATTCTATGAAGAGATTCTACTGGTTTTATATATAACTGTTGATTAATGAGAAATTTTTACTAGTGCTATGCACCTGGTTTGTCAATTAATATTATAGCACTAGAGCTAGTTTTGTAGAGAACTATCCATTTATCCATTCATTTATCCATCCATTTGTCCAACCATCCGTCAATCCATCCATCTTTCCTCTGTTTGTGTCAGAAATAATTTCAGGTGCCTTCCAAAATATAATATGAAATTGGAAGGTTATGGTTAAGGAACATGGGACAAAAGTAGAATAGTAAAAAAGATTAAAGAAAGTCAAGAATGAATTTAGTAAGTCATGAGCCCTCTGTACTTTCTAGAAGTGACCAAATTTCTAGTAGCCATTACAGAGAAAGAGAGAGAGTGAGAGAGAAAGAGAGAGAGAGAGAGAGAGAGAGAGAGAGAGAGAGAGAGAGAGAGAGAGATGGGCACGCTGGCATCAGAGTCATCAAATCTTGTCCCACGAAGCCCTTGACTTCCAGCAGGTACCCAGGAGCAGGTACGTGGGTGGAGTTCTCACCACCCTTCTGCTTAATCAGAGGAGTTCTGAGTTTATTTGTTTTATAAAATGTGGGTTCTGTGTAAGATTTAAGGTTAAAAAAGCATCTTCCATGGAAAGACATGCTCAATAGCCACATAATTCACAGTGGCTCTAAGAGTAAAATCAACCCATGTGCAGGTAATGCATATCCAGTCTTGGTACCAAGGCTGAATGTGTGTCTCCTGTGAGAATTGAGGGACAAGATAATGGTATTATAGTGTCCAATGTACTTAAAAGCAACTTACTTAAAACAGAATCATGGAAGGTAAGTGCATTTTCCTAGCTGAAGGTTTAAGTATCTCATTCATCCATTTATTTGTCCAACAAATATTTATCAAGCACCTACTACGTGAATTGCATATAGCCCAGGAGTGGGAAACATGGTATACTACTGAATATAAGGTATGTTTTTTGATTTTGAGAAATATTCTTTTTGATATTAGCCACTTGTGAAAAATTATACAATTACACAATAATAAGACTGGAACCATCAAGTTCAGACAGTGAGAGCTTTACAGTCAGAGGAGAATGAACTTTGCCCTGATTATCATAGGCTCTTCTTAGAATCAGGTCAGCATGACGCTCTTTGGGTAAACAGAGAATCATGGGGAAGGCATGCAGGTATGTTGGTGTGCTGCATGCACAAGTCACTAGAGAGGAAATAAAATAAAAACTGTTAAAAGAAAGAGCTAAACATGAGTTTTTGATTGGGGAGAATGAATGAGGGAAGAGAGGAGAATTTACAATTTCTGTGTAAAAGTTGATATTCTGCAGTGGATGATATTGGCACCTGTCGATGCAAAGTTCTCCCCGCCCCCATGGCATAGACAATTTACATTTAATATGACATTTTTGGCTAGAGAAGGAAAGAAGACATTTTGGGGAGGAGTGTGTGAGAGATGAAGTGCAAATCGCAGCTTTTGAGATTAAGGCTGTACTTACCAACAAGCCTTGTTCAGTCATTCTCTTAAAAAAAAAATCCAGCATTATTCCACATTTTGTAAAATGTATGATTTTAAAAGAGCCACTCTTTTGAAGCTGTTGTACTGTGTAGGACAGTGTGGGTTTGAACCTTAGCTATTAACTGTATGGCCTTGGGTGAGTACCTTGGCTTTTCTGAGTCTCCCGCATTTCCTCATTTTCGAAATGGAGACAATAACAGCTAATCTCCCTATTCACAGAGCTGTAGTGAAGATTAAATCAGAGTTAGATTTGTGAAAGTTGTCATAACATTCACAGCTTTAGACTATCCCTGGGAGGATCCACAAGAAAGTTACAAATGTGATTGTATTTGAGAAGTGAGAAACTGGGGTGGATGTTGGGGGTGGGGAAGGAAGGGAGAGAAGGATAGTAAAAAGGGAGAGGAGGAGACTTCTTACTTTTCACTGAGTAACTTTTGGGCCTTCTTGCATTTTTGTATTGGTATTCTACTTGCCTATTCAAAATAAATAAGGAATAACTAAGGAAGAGCCTTTATCAGAAAAATGGAAGAGCTGCATAGCTAAAAGCTATAGCTAAGTTATTAAAATCCACATAGCTAAGTTATTATCTAGATCAATGGTCAAAAAAGTACAGCTCTCAGGTCAAATCTAGTCTGTCGTCTGATTTTATAAAGTTTTATTGGAACACATTCATTCCATGCTGTTTATAGCTGCTTTCAAAGTTACAAAGTAACAATGGCAGAATTTAATAGTTGAAACAGAGTTCTATGGCTCCCAGAGACTGATATATTTACTATCTAGCCTTTCACAGAAAAAGTTTGCTGACTCCTAATCTAGATGTTATATAATGCTTTGTAATACAAAAATATCTTGTTCTGCTTTTTGAAAAAGTTATCTTTTAATGTGTGCTTTATTTTCTCTCTTTCCTACTGAAGAGGGGCTGTACATGATACCTCTTTCTACATCCTTAGCACCTACAACTGTGCCTTCCACATGTTGTTTATTTGGTTTACTATTCATTATAATACACTCGGGGACATTAATATAATTTTGCCACGTTAAATATATACATTCAAAGTTTCCTATTAAAATTCAATTTAATTATCATCCATTTTTAAAGAGATAGTTTATTATTCTGTTTGTGGATCAGAAATCTGAATTTATGGTCAGTTTTACTTATTGTTTTGATAACCTCATGTGACATTAATCATGTCCATGACAAAGTTTCCATATCTGTAAACCGGAAACAATACTTTGTGCCTATTTGTGCCTATTCTATAAGGATGTTCTGAAGATATCAAGAGCAGAAGCACTTTGTTATTTAAGCATTCTTGGTGGCTAGAAAGCCATTCTCAAAATGGTACTCACTAAGTGAATTTTCAGAATCTTATTTGTTACAAAGGTTGAAATACATGGCTATAGAGATGTTCTCCAATCAGTATTTTCAGGATAGCTTTTACGGTGTTTTAGTCTGCTTGGGCTGCCATAACAAAATACCATAAACTGTGTAGCTTAAACAAACAGAAATGCATTTTCTCACAGTCCTGGAGGCTGGAAGTCCAAGATCAGTGTGCCGGTGTGGCTGGGTTCCGGCAAGGACTCTCTTCTTGATTTATAGATGGTCACTTTTTCATCGTGCACTCACATGGCAGAGAGAGAAAAGAGAGAGCTAGCTCTCTGGTGTCTTTTCTTCTTATAAGGGTACAATCCCATTATAAGAACCCCACCCTCATTATCTCATCTAAATCTAATCACTTCCCAAAGGCCCCATCTCCAAATCCCATCATGTTGGGAGTTAGGGCTCCAGCATGTGGATTTGGGGAACCCAATTCAGCCCATAGCATATGGCATACTGGCATTACCAGGAATGTGGGCTTTAGCAGCACTGTCCTCCATCTGTCTTCTGCCACAACCCCTTCCACCCATACTGTTTGGATGGTGCACTCTTTCTGGGTGGGGAGCCCATGAACAGAGCTGGGCTGCCCACACTTCACCGGAAAGCGCTGCTGAATCATATGAGTTGTGCCCTAGGCTGAAAAATTCCTTCAAATGGAAGCTCTGGTTCTTCATGTGAAGCAGTTTAATGTTCAGTTTTGTTAACTCTGAAAAGGTGACAATTGGATGAGGGTTTTGTGTTCAGTGTGTGACAAATCAAGAGATACCTATGTTCTTCTGTAAGACTGATGCCAAAATATAATCAGAATGTGCAGCATTTAATGACAATGTAGACTGAGCCAAACAAACAGTGGGAAGGGGGCTGGGTGAGATGTAGGGGAAAGGGGAGGTGTTTATTTTATAAAGGTAATTTTTGGGACTTAAAGTGAAATTACTGGAGATTTTCCCAAAGTTTTGTAGTGTTTACTTATTTCCCTTTCCTTTGGATTACGAATAATGTCTTACAAATAATAGATAAAAAGAGGTTGCTGTCAAAATTTTAATCTGTCCTTTTTCCCCTTGCCTACAAAATAGAGATGATAATATTTCCTGTTGATATACCACTTGGGGATTGGGAAAAAAGGTTATATTTGTCATCGTCATCATCATCATCATCATCATCATCATCATCAAAACTATTATTGACCACAACCAGTTACTGAACACTCTGATTGTGGGTTTCAGGCATAAACATAAACATAAAGAGTCACCCAGAAAATAGCCATCCTATCCTCCCTGTTCTTTCTTTCCTCCCTTCTCTCTCCCTCTTTGGAGAATCACTAGGAAGTCACTCCATTCCCAGTGTCTTTGCTAGCAGTCATTTTGTAGGAGGCACATTTCTTTAAGCTTTAGTAGCGTCTGACCTGCAGTAGAGCTAAATAAGTGGCAGATATTATGTCTTTACCACCCTGGATGAACAGAATGCCAACACTGTATTTCCTTTAAATAATGAGCCCACTTTCCATTTTAGAATCTTTAAGCTGTCACTACAACCACTTAAGTCAGTCTTTTTTAAAAAGTACAGCAATTACATTTCCAGTGTTATCATATATGAAAATCAGAATATCACATCCAATATGTATTATTTCTTTGTACAAAAGGGAAAAACACTAATTCTTTTAATTGCATCTTTAATAGTAAAAAGGAACATAATCATTACTAAGAGAAGATGTATTACTTTCATGGGGCTTTATACACCAGCATTTTGTCCTATTAGTTCTCTATTATACTCACAGCATTAATTATTGAGGCCCAATTAGGCAAAATTACAGTATAGACCTTAATGAAGTCTCTAGATTCTTTAAAAAAAATCTTTCTACATCATTTTGAAGTTAGAATTAGTAATGTAAGTCAGCCTGGCTCACTTTTCTACTCAGCTTATCTTTGAAATACTTATCACTTTTCTTGGTTTACTTGTTAAAGTTTGGGAGTTTTAAGTTAGTTTTCTTTTATTTCTAAATATACCTCAGTACTGTTAAAGAACTGTCTGTTAAAAAAGATAGAGGAGTAAGGGGCTAAAGAGGAGACTGAAAAGTTTATTATGAGAGCCATTCGAAAAGTTGAAAGAAAGATGTCGATGGACGTCAAAATTGGCAGGTCTTTTCCTTTCTGAACAGGAATGGCAGCATGTGTGATAGACACATTACATTGTTCTCTTCCCTGCTTATTTATCTACTGGCCTTTAGACCTCTGCATATTTATCTGTTTGTTCACTCAGTCTCACAACAGTCTTTGGCCAGGGGCCCCCATGGGTCAGGCCTGACAGGTTTGTCTCCACCCAGCACCCACACACAGGCTCACATACAGCTAGGCTGCCCCACAGACTCCGTTATGGCCTTTTCCTCTAGAGAGATTCTTTAATTAAAAATGGTTAAAAGTTTCGTCTCTGCTGGGAGGTAACAAACAGTCGAGGATCACAATCTTTTGTAGTCACCTTGTAAAACTAAACTGTTCTTATCTCCCAATGAGGACACTTAACTGTATCCTTTTCTGAATTTTTCTGAATTCCTTTTCTTTTCTTACCCTTCCCAACAGGGACGTTTGCTCAGGCTCATCCTTGATTGTCTGCGTGTCTCTCTCAGCACTCTTCCCCTTGGTGAATATGGCACAGTTGCACCTCTGCCCACTAATTCTTCATTGATAGACACATATCTGATCTGTTCAAGGGCTCTGCCTGCCCACAGGGCATCTATTCTTGGATATATGCTCCATAAGGCAGGGTTTTTGTATGTTTTATTTAATGACGTAACCCCAGCTCCTTCTTTCCCTTCCTTGCTCCTTCCTTCTTCCTTCATTTTCAGTGCATTGCAATCTTTGCTCTGCTTACTGCAACCAAACTAGCCTAGGTAAGGTGACAAGAAGTTCCATCTTGTCAAGTCTCTGATGTCACAGTTCTCTGTTAAAACCTCTTGTAATACCTTAGACCTTTTCTATGTAGCAACATGATTTGTAATGCATGTCGTTAATTGCTTAACGTTGCTTTCTCCAATGGATCATAAATTTCATGAATTCAGAATTAGATCTGCTTCACTCACCAGTGCTGGACAAATAGGAAGTGCTTAACAAATGCCCATTGAGTAAATAAATGAATAAATTACTTATCTGACTGTTCACTGAATATATTTTATTGAACTATTTACTGATTCCTTGTATTATAAGCCATGCTGCATACATCAGTCAGTTTTTACAAGCCATCATACTCTTGGACATGGCTTCTTTACTCAGAAAAACTCCAATGACTTCATTCTACTGGTGAAATCACTGCATTAAATTACTGCTCTTTGTGAAGCACCCAGTCTAGAACAATATCTTTAAGAGCTTTGTCCTCCTGGTAGTCCGTACTGTTACACAAGGGAAATCTTATCTGGGCTCCAGATCGGTCTTAGCATATAGAAGCACTGAGCCATTCCAGAGTTTGTTCCTATTCTTTTGGTTGCCAAACCAACTTCAGGTCTCCTATTAGGTAGTTGTCTTGTCCCATCCCCTTTGGTTAGTGTCTATTCCTATCTCTTCCAGTTTGGATATCAGCGGCCCTCTGAGCAACACTGCTTTGTTTTAAAACCAGGCTCTTCCAGTGGTCACAGCACGTGCCATCCCATGGTGACCACCCAACTTAGCTTATCTAGTCTCTTTGGCACAAGTACCCCCAAGGTTGGGGCTCCATGCCCAACTTGTCATTGCTCTTGATATATTTTCTGTTCTAATCAGAATATAGAAGACTGTATGCTCATTCCTGTACCTTTGTTTATTATGACTCTCAATACAAACTCCTCTCTTTTGTTTACCCACCTGAATCCTTCTGGTTCCAGTCTTTTCGCTAACTAGGCCCAACTCGCCAGGTCCTCCCTAAGGTTGTCCTTGGCCTACCTGATCCATGCTGGTCTCCTGTTTAGTAATCTGTGCTTTTCATTTTGGTACACACTGCCTTTCAATGCAACTAATCTGTCTTCCATGTGTGTGCTTACAAACTAAACATCAATCTAGGATCCTAACAATTCTCATGTGTAAAATTATGAACAAAACCTTGTTCCCATCTGCCTACCCCTTGGAAATCACCATTTGCTGGGAGCTTGGTTTGATGCACATTCTTGGAGAGAATCATAAACCTTTAGAACGTAGATGTCATGTCTGGGTTTAGGAAAGTTTAGCTGAGAGAACTTGCAGTAGGAGATGCAGGAAGAATTGATTTGTTCTTGGAAGAGGTATGAAGAGGAAGAGAGAATGCCTTGGGGTGGAGGATGTTTGAACCAGAGAAATGAAAAGTAAGAAATTTCTTTGTAAAAGACTTTTGGCTTTTTTATATATGATATGTAATCAAGATTACGAAAAAGAACAAATCTCACACTGCTTGTTGATTTTCTTGTGGTGTGAGTGCCAAAGAGTGTGAAACCTAAAAAGAGCTATTCTAACTAAACATAGAGTCTTCTCATGTGTGCATGGAAAGTACTCAGTAAAACAGTAGTAAAATGGGGCAAGGGAGTTAGTTGCACGGCCCATGTTCTATCCTGGTGTACTAGCTAAGACCTTCAAAAAATGAGTGCACAAAATGTGTTCATTGTACACATAGAATTTTCAGGGAGAAAAGATGGTTTATTATCTCTAATCATGTCAATTATACATTTATATTTTAATATTAAACTAAGCATTCTATGGAAATAATAAAAGCATTATTTTCAATAATGCAATATGCTTTTTGTGCATGCTATCTATGTCTAGTGAGAATGGCAACCGAAAGCATGTATCCCAACATAGGCTTGGCATTCACGGTCTTCATTTCTTGTTCCAACTAACCTCATCCACTCTTGGTTTCCCTACTGAAGCATCATTGTTCCTTATCATTCGGTCCTGGTCTTGCCTCTTCAACCGGATGTGTGATCCAGTCTCTTGCTATGTCAGATTCCTACCTTGGCATCTCCTTGCCTCAGGACCCACTTAATTGCTCCTGACACAAGACCCTTCTTGTCTTGAATGGTTCCTGGGAACTTCTTTTCTCACATACTGCTTCTGTGGGCAGCCTTCTCTCTGGTGTATTTGAAGGAAGATGACAAGCATGGCAGGACAGTCATGATGGTGTGGTAGCAACTCTGATATAGTGACACTGGGCTGGTGGTAAAGAAATTGGCAACCTTCTAGAAAAAGTTCATCAGTGCTCATGGAACAGGGCAATTTGAGTCAAAGGGAGAAAATATGAAAAAAAAATGTGTAATTCCTAAGTGAAGTGGAAGAGGAAAGTTTTCTGAATAGTGTGTGCAAGAGTGCTTTTATCTGTCATTAATTCACCACTCATATTGCCAGAAATGTTCTCTCAACATTTGCTTTTTAATTAAAACCTCCTCTTAAATTATGAGTTATGATTATGTTTTTTTGGCTTGGATAGCTAATAGGCCTAAATAATCACCTATATTGGCTCCATCTTATCTGTTTTGGAGGACTATGGAAGCTCAGGCACCTAGAGATTTAATTACAGAGCTCAGCTCTTCTCTGTTATTTTTGTAGACTTGTCCCTGTAATCAGTTAGATCCTTGGCAACTCTTCACCAGAAACTCCTTTGACACCCATCAAGTCGTTCTCTTCATTAATGCCTAATAAATCTTCAGAGTCTAAGAATAATTGAAACATAAACATAATTTCAGAAACCAGAGTCAAAATGAGCCCTACATGAAAAGGTGTTTGATATGCCACAGATGGAAATAAGAAAAGGATTGATTAGGGGAATAGGGAGGAATTAGTAAGTGCCAAGGAATATTAGATGGAGTCATGGTGTCCTACACAGACTGGAACCTCTAGTCCCACAGACGGTTTTGGAATTTGGAAGATTTGTGTAAACCTGAAGTTTAACCTCTAGACTACCTGAAATATTTTAGCTACTCTTGGATTTAGAAATTTTTGAAAAAGCATTAGAAAATTTTGAGAGACTGCCTCCTTGAAATGGTTAGAATCTGAGTTATTGCTGAGATTACATGAATAGTAAATTGTCCTAGTAATAGTTGAAATAGAGCATGGCATTGCTGAAACTCTAAAGGAGATTCAGGAAGCTGTATCTTGAGTAGGGTAGTCAGTTAAGAAAGTTATCGAAAACATACTTAAGCCCAGTCCTTCTGAAAATGATGATTTGAAGTTGTGCCTATGTGAACAAGTGAGATCATTTTAGTGAACAAAACACAAACACTATATAGAACCAAAGCAAAATGATTAAATCTGATGAAGCCACTAAAAACTTATCTGATATTTAATAAACAGATAGACTATTATTTTTTTTCACTTTGTAGTTAAAATCATGAGAAGATAGGCTTATAGTTCTTGTCCTCACAGGAAAGCTTCCCTTACATAAGAGTCCATTACCATTTCTACTCTCCATGTCTGCAAACGAACTCACCTTCTGTTCCAAAAGAAAACAGAAACCATTTTAGAGGCACTCCCTTACACACATACCACCACCTTTTTTAAACCCACAAATTGACTCACGTGTACAACCATCCTTTCCTCTCAACCTCCTGTTGGAGCAAGGAGTTATTCCTCCTCCTGCCTAAAGCCATTTCCTTCTCTTGTGTTCTGGATTCCATCTACTCTTGCTTTTTCAGCACCTTTGTCAATATAATCTCTCTTCTCTGTCTGCATGATTTACCTTTCCATCAGCATTTCACCACCATAAAGTCTCACTCATCTTAAAATCATCCTTCCTCCACTATACCTTATCTTCTAGCTCCTGTTCAGTCTCTCCCATCCTCTTATAGCTAGGCCACACCTACTTCCTTCTTATTTCCCACTCATTCCTCAACCCATTTCAATCTGCACTTAATTTTCATAACTTTATTTAAATGACCCTTTAAAGGTTATTATGACCTCCTTGTCACTAAATACAATGAACATTCTTCAAATATCATACTAGGTCTCTCATGAAAGTTGACCATTGCCTTTTTGAAACATTTGCATACCTTTTCTGTCTTGATTTTTATTTTATATCTTGGGCTAGTCCTTGCCAACCCCCCTTGCTGGGTCATCCTCCTTCACCTGCCCATTGAATATCAAGGACCCTCAAGGCTTGGTTCTACTCATCTTCTTACTCTACTTTCTTTTTCTAGATAGCATCTATCACATTTGAGTCTTTGGTTACCATCTAACTAAAGGACTCCCATACGTTCATCCCTGGTTCAGAAATATCTTCTGAGCTCCAGAGCATATTTCAGCTGCTACCTTGTCATTTCCAATGACAGGTTCCAAAGGCACCTCAAACTCAGCATGGCTGAGCCTATACTCATAATTCAACCATTGAAGGCCAACTCTCCCCTAGTGTTCCTTCATTTAGTGAAACTTACTACAATCTACTCAATTGTCTAAGTTAGACACTTAGGAGCTCTCCTTTCTAAACTCTCCTGCTGAATCAACCATTAAATCCTATCAGAGCTTCCAAATATCTCTGGAATGTGTCAATCTCTCTCTATCTCAATTTCTCCACTCTCATCCAAGCTACTGTGGTCTCTTACCTGGGCTACTGAAAAACCCTCCTAACCACGTTCCCACTGCTCTCAAAACTCTAGCCAGAGTAATCATCTAAGGATGCAAACTGTCATACTACCATTTAGCTTAAAACTATTCAGTGGCTTCCCCAGATGAAAGGATTTTCATAATCTGGGTTTGACCTTTCCCTAGATTCTTCTTCCACCATCCATCCCTTGCTCTTTGCCCATCAAGCATATTGCTCTCTTTCACTGTTTTCTGTTTAACTCCTGGGCATCCTTTTGATCATTGCTCAAATGTCACTTTCTCAACATTGTCTTCTCTGTACTAGATTCTACCTCCCCATTCCATGCTTCCACATCACCTTTTGCTGTTCTTTTAAAGGAATTGTTGCAGTTTGTAATGAGGTAGGTATCTGCATACTTATCAGTAAATATCTCTCCTCCAGAGAACTTGTTCAATTAATATTTATTGCGTAAATAATACTCAAGCATGTGGACCAACAAACCATGTATGTGGGGGAAATGAGAAGCATGAGAGAGCACAGCCTGGTCTCTGTATGTTGAGACAAGATTGAGCCACATCCCAGTCTTAGCTTAAGGTTGGGGGTCGCACAGAAGAGCAGTCTATATTTACAGTCTGGAAATGAGCCAGGACCTTTGGTTGGAAAGTCTCTGAGAGAATGTGAAAGCTAAATTTGTGTGTAAAATGGATACTGAAGGGCTGATCACTATTGCAGTTGGCCTCACTCTGTCTCACCCCCTGCCACCCTACACACATATACACTCTGCAGTCAGTAAGTATACCATCTCTTGTAGGCCTCATGGATCCATTTTGTAATCAATATCTCATAGCTGGACCGTTTTCTTGATATACATCCTGAAGTGACTGATTACAAATTACAAGTCCCCTCAAAATTACAATTCATGAAGACCTTTCATATGGGAGTTAAAACAATTGGGCATAATTCAAGATGATTGAACAGTAAGGAGAGTATGTATTCATAAATCATTAGAGCTGAAAGAGAGTATTTAGTCTAATGTTATTATTTTGCAGATTAGGAAACTGAAGCCAAGAATAATTAAGTAATTATTATTCAATTACTCACAAGTTTTTGGAACAGGTAAGTCTAGAACACAAGTCCCCTGGCTTTGCTCACTGACCTTTCTAAACTTCAGACCCATTTTCACAAACGCTCAGGGAAAATCTTCAGATTTCAATTTGTGAAATATAGCTAAAGTCTGGAATCAGTTCTGTAACAACAAACAACAACAAAAATAAGGTCTGAGAAAATTTATTAAATTAGTTCTATTTAATGTCTAATTTAAATTATAATTACTTGTCAGCTTGAAAAGATATCATTTCATTTCTTTAGAGTCATTGTCAGTGGTAATGAACATGAATTCTACAAGAATGTGATCTTTATGTATCTTACATTTTGCGCTTAAAAGAAGGAATCAGGCTTAGTAAATAGTTCTCTTTTCTAGTGAATGCATGGATTATTAAGTAAGCTCAGTATAAGTGAGAAGTCTCTCTTAATTCATGAAATCACGAATTGTTTGATTCTCCTTGGCAGGGAGGTTACATTGAACGGAGGGCAGTGTATCTGGAGACACATGTGCAGTGTAATGACAATTAGAGTTTCTTCTTACTGATCTACCTACACCAGCAATTGTACCTCCTGCTCCAAAGCTGGAACGCAGCTGCCAGTGAGTAACGGCTTTTCTCTAAGGTGGTCCCCAACAATCCTCTCCTTCTTGTATTCATGCCCTTGAGTAGCTCTCCGCTTGAGTGTGGGTGGGACCTGTGACTTGATTCTAACTAAGAGACTACAATGAAGGCAATTTCATTCCCATAATTACTTTACATAAGATCATACCTCCCTTCTTACTGGCTGACTTTCTTGCTAGATTTGATGAAACAAGTGGCCATATTGTGAGCTGCTCTGTGGAGAATCCTAGTAG
This sequence comes from Eidolon dupreanum, assembly GCA_028627145.1. Lineage (NCBI taxonomy): Eukaryota > Metazoa > Chordata > Mammalia > Chiroptera > Pteropodidae > Eidolon > Eidolon dupreanum. Next base: position 77,524,540 of record CM053504.1, on the reverse strand, counting down.
CAAGAAACTAAAGGTCATATCTGGCCAAGAGCCAGCAAGGAACTGAGGTCCTCAGACCAACCACCTGTCAGGAACTGAGCACTGCCAATAATCACATGAGCTTGGAATGGTCTTCTCCAGTCCAGTCTTCAGATTAGACCCCAGCTCGAGCTGATATCTTGATTGTGGGGTTTTGAAAGACCCTGGAGCAGAGGACCCAAGTAAGCTGTGTTAGACTCCTGTCCCACAGAAACTGTGAGATAATAAATGTGTGCTATTTTAAGCCTTTAAATTTGTGGCAATATTCCATGCAACAATAGAAAATGAATATGGTTTTCTTTTCTTTTGGCCATAGTTGCTGTATTCTAATTTTTTAATAATCACATAATAAAAAATAGAGCATTTTATGTCATTCACATGCCTAAAGCACCTCTGTGATTGCCTGCTCTCTGTAGTATCACATCTGAACTTCTTAGGTTATCATATAAAGCCCTTCACCATGAGTTTTTGACTAATTTTTCCAAGTTCTATTATGGTCTTATCCTTTCTGCACTCCCTCTGCATACACTGCCACACGACTCTGTCCTTTTTTTCTCATTGTTCCCAGGATACCCCACAACTTGGAGCCTTTGTACAAGTTTCTCCCTCTCCCTTGGATGTCTTCCTTTGCCTACTCTTCATTATCTTTTAAGAACTAGCTCAATGATTGCCTCCTCCATAGCTTTCTGGGTCTTAAGTATTCCCATAGCACTTCATTAATGTATGTGATACCATTTACCACCTTTTGTTGTAACTTGTACAGGTGGCAGGGTGATCGTAGATGTTAATTTGGATTTCGCTTTCCAAGCCCTCCTCTTCATCCTCTTTTCAAGAAGGTACTTAAGGTATTGGCAATTTCTTTGCTTCAGAGATTTTTGCAGGGTGGAAAGCAAATCTTTGGAGTTGTTTGCTTTCCCTCAAAACTAAACTTATTGAATAGACTGTGTTGGATATCTGGAAGAGGGGAAAAGAGGAGGGAGGAATGCCTCTCAAAGTAGTGAAGAAGAGAATTCCTGAAGTGGAAAGAAACATGAAGACACTGCGGTGCTCCAGGAGACAGAAGCAGACCTAAGGAGATAGGAGAAAGTAATAGATCTGAGAAGATTGATTCCATTCTGTAGATAGGAGCTCAGGCATAGGGCTCTGGCCACCTAAAGGGTCTCATGTCCCAGACACAGAATAGAGGCAACATTGGCTGTGCACAAGAATGTTGGGTGTCACCACAGTAACCAGGGCATGCCCACGAGCCATGACTACTAGAGAGGCCTCCCCATTTATGTCCAGCCCAGGTTACTTCCCCTCTCCAGTGGAGGAAGGAAAATAATGACCGTGATTGAGTTTTCCACAATGTGTTGGGGAGGCATTGGCTCTGAGTTAGATTTAACATGAGTTAAAACAAACAAAACAAACAAAGAAATGTGATGTTTCTTGCAGACCTGTTTGTAGATTAAAACTCACACTAGTATGAACGAGCCCTAAACACAAGGAAAATGAAGGAAACTACACTGAGGCACATCATAATCAATTTGTTCAAAACCAGTGATAAAGGGAAAATCTTAAAAGCAGCCAGGGGAAAAAATATGCGTTACACACAGGAACGAAGGTAAGGACGAGCGTAGATTTCCTGTTGGAAACAATACAAGTGAGAAGAAGGCTGCAGAGCCGCATCTCGAAGGTGCTGCCGAAGGAAGAAAACTGTCAGTCTACGATTCCTCATCCAGGGAAAACACCTCTCAAAAGTGAAGTCAAAGAAAGCTATCTTTTTTTTTTTTTTTTTTTTTAAGAACTACAAAAGCTGAAAGAATTTATCGCTGGCAAACTCACGCCACACACAATGTTAAAGGGAGTCTTTCGAGAAGAAGGAAATGACACCAGACGGAAATGTGGATCTGTAGCAGTGCTTCTCAACTGGCGGTGGGTCTGCCCCTCCAGACATTGGCAATATCTGGAGAGATTTTTGGTTGTCACAACTTGTGGGGAAAGGAGGGTGGACGTCTATTAGTATCTAGTGGGTGGAGGCCAGGGAAGCTGTTAAACATTCTACGACACACAGGACTGCCTTCCACTGCTCCCCGCAAAAAATGAAAAATGTCAGTAGTAAAAAGGTTGAAACAACTCGTATATAAATGGAGGAATTATGTGTGTAAATGTTAATATTTTTCCTACTACTTAAATCTCTTTCAAAGATTACTGGTCATTTAAACTAAAATAATAACAATGTTATGTGGGTTTTATAACATGAAAAATAAAACATATGGCAACAGCACCGAGGCTGAGAGTTGAGAAATGGAAGTATACCATTGTATGTTTTTATACTATATGAGAGGTACTATTAAATCATGGGATGAGTTAAATATGTATACTATAAATCCTAAAGTAAATAGTAAAATAACAAAAGAAAAAGAAAAAGAAAAAGATATAGGTAATAAGCTAGCAAAGGGGATAAAATGAATCATAAAAAATAATGAATTAATCCAAAAGATGGCAGATAAAGAAAAGGTGGGGAAAAGAACAGATGGAAAATATAGAAAAGAAGTAGCAAGATAATAGACTGAAACTTAACCGTACCAATAATCATTTTAAATGTAAAAGGCCCAAGCACCCAATTAAAAGGTAGACATTATCAGATTGGATTTAAAAAAAAAAAAAGATCAAACTATATATTACCTGCAAGGTATTTATGTTAAATAAAGACACAAGTAGATTTAAAGATAATGAAAATAGATTTAAAAAATGTTAACACTAATTAAAAAAAGGTGAGCTATATTTTCAGAGAAAGGTAACATGGCAAAGAATATTATCAGGTATAAATGAGTTCATTTTATAAACATAAAGGCGTCAGTTCTTTAGGAAAACATAATAATTCTAAATATACATGTTCCTAATACAGAGCTGCGAAATGCATAAGGAAAAAACTGTTAGTATTTCAAAGAGAAATAGATAAATTCACAATTATAGTCAGAGATTTTAATAATACTGCTCTTTTAATAACAGATGGGGCAAGTAAGCTGAAAGGATATAGAACACTTGGACACTTGCTCTACCAACATGACCTAACTGACATTTACAGAATACTCAGAAACATCAGAATACAAATTCTTCTCATGTGCACGCAGAACATTTATCACATTCTGGGCTTTAAAACAAGTTTCAAGACATTTAAAAAGTGTTCAAGTCATTCAAAGTGTGTTCCCTGACCACGATGGAATTAAATTAGAAATCAGTTAGAGAAAGATCTTTGGAAAATCCTCAGATATTTTGAAACCAAATAGTTTATCCTGCCCGTCTTTGGGTCTAGTGGGAGATATTAGGTCACATTTTTCTTCTACTTGAGATTTTAATAGATAAAACAGTAAAGACATCAGGATGATTTAGAGTCGGTCTTGCTTACCCAGCAACAGGGGAAAGAATAGTTTGATCCCCAATGGTCTTTGTAGTCCAAGGTCTTTATGCACAAAGAATGAAATCATGTAAACTCTTAGCGAGGAAAAAGCCAAAAATTTTAAAATGCATTGTAATATAACATTTAAAGACAAATATAATTTTATTGCCTTTGAACCTAATATATAATTATTTAGCCAACTGTTTCAGGTAGCATACTTTTAAGGCGTTGTTTTGAAAAACATACATAAAATATAAATATGAAGATATTTTAATACTTTATAATTAGTATGGTGTTGATAAGTTTACTATAGATAATAGATATGAATTTTATATGTATAAATAATTTGTTCTTTTGAATGTGATAAATATAAATATTTTATTTTCCATAAATAGCCATAACTTTGACATTCCTCTCAACAAGATGTGGAGTCTGATCCCCCTGCTCTTGAATACAAACTGGCTTTAGTGACTGGCTTCTGATGACTAGATTGGGGTGGATATAATGCTGTGAGACTTCCCAGGCTAAGTCACAAAAGGTGATATAGCTTCCACCCAGCATTCTCTCTCTTAGGATGCCTGCCCTCAGAACCCAGTCACCATGCTCTGAGAAAGTCTGTGGAGTGATCCCATGGAGATGCCCATGTGGAGAGGAAATGAGTCCCCAGCTCACAGCCAGCACCAACTCCCAGACATGTGAGCGAGGGAGCTTTCAGGTGGTTCCAACCAACAGCCTCAAGTCTTCCAGCTGAGGACCCAGACATAATGGATCAAGGGCAAGTTATCCCCATGTGGTTCTGTCTAATTCTTGATCCTCAGAATTAATGCGAATAATAAGTGGTTGTCTTATATCATTAAACTTTAAAGTAATATATCACACAACCATAGTTATTACAACACTGATAGTATCTTATTTACTTACCAATTTGTTCAATAAACCTATTTTAATTTCATGTCATTCATAAAATACATATTTTGATTATGAATTCTTAATAAGGTTTTAGTACACATGGTTTCTATATAGAATGTCTACGTATAGTTACTGGATGTGTGGTTACACTTGTATAATTTGATATATTCTTAAATATATCATTGAATGGAGAAATAATATTACACATGGATCTCAGAAAAGGCAGTAATTTCCCATGGGCCATTATAGGGGTTGATTGCAAATCTCAGCAGTAAGCCCAGATACACCATGGAGTTTTGCCACCAGGGTCTTGGAGCTGGATGGGAGTGAGTTTAAATCCCAGTTCTATTGTGTAGCAGCTGCGTGTTCAAGAGTGAGCTCTACAACATCTCTAGTTCTTAATTTCCTCATCTGTTTTTGAGGGATAATAATAATACCAATCTTATAAAAATGCTGCAATGAATAAATGACACAATGCATGTGGTAAGCGCTCAACAAACATTGGCTACTAGAGTTATGCATGTGAAATCCATCCATTTAAATACGTGTCTTATCACACTACCATAACTTCAAAATCTGGAAAGTGTCCTCCAGTCACTTGCTTGTAAAATTGACTTTTACAGAAATTTACTGTGCTGTTAACTGGGGTGACTTCCCAGGGACAGTTTGATCATTACTGTTGCCCCTTCTGAATACCTCTGGTGAGCTGCAAGGCGCAAACTACTCCCTGCCCCCAACATCCTGGACTAACACCCACTAGTTCCCAGGTAAGCTGACTTATGTCTCAGTGAATTTCAATTTGGTTCAGAGATTCAGTTCTCTTAGCTTGTCTCACTGAGAGAAACACAGGAATAATATTGCAGAATGATAATTTCCCATAGACTTTTTGAGAAGTTCCACTGTTTGTTTTGGAAAACAGTGCGGGTAAAATAAAACCCAGAGATTTGCTGTTCTCTGACAGCCTGGTTGGGTCAACTCAGTGGCACTCGCTTCGGGGATGTGCCCTCGTCTCTCCCTCAGCCCTTCCAGGGAGAACAGTCTTGTGTGATTTTAATGTGATTGTGTCTTTACCATGTGGTCTATCAGCTGTCACAGTCAGTGTGTTCAAGAGTGTCTAGAAGGGGTTTTAATTGGCAAGATCTTTAGTAAAATTTGCAAATTAGTGATCCACCGGCTGATGTTATGACAATGTCTAAACACTATCAGTGCCATTTTTAAATAATCTTTCATCGATACAACATTCATTTTAATTAGCCAGAAAATGTTGGTCCCAAAGGAAGCTGCCTATAGTTTAGTGGATTCAGCATTGAGTTATGCAGTGGCTTGCTGAACTTGATTTATTTGGGGGAAAATAAAGATTTATTGAAGTTATTTATATTTATATTCAACTTAAGAGCTGCTGATCAGTGTCCTGGATGATTGTAATATAGACCCAGGGATACAGGTGGAGAATACCCTCCTCTTTGATGGGGTGGCATGATATGAGTATCAGCCTGAAAATTTTAGTCCTGGCTCACTCAGAATTTGTTTGTATGACTGTGGGAAAGAGCAACCAAAACTCAAGGTGACTGAGTGCTTACTCTACATTAGGTACATTACATCTATCTTTTGTTCCTTGCAACAATGATGTGAGGTGAAAACCATTAACATTTCTGTTTTAGAAATGAAAAAACAAACGAAGGTGCAGAGAGTGGAATTAACTTGCCATGAGTCATGGCCATGAAACTACTAAGTGGTAGAGACTCAGATTTCGCTCCCATAAAAATTAAAGTCAACACAACCATGAACTAACCTCTCACTGAAAAGTCCCTTAATATTTGTGAACCTAGATTTTCTCATCTGTGTAATGAAGCATTTGGACTAGATGATCTTTTGCTTGTAGTAGAGAGAGAGTAGGATTGTAGTTTAGAAAGAGTATGGTTCTACATAGCTTATATATCTGGATTTCTGAGTTATCAGGGGGGTGGTTTTCCTGTGGCTTATATTCTCATGAAACCTGACAGGGTCCTTGTCGTAGCCTTGGGAGGGCACCAAATTAATGCTTTGGTACTGATTATTTTAAGTGGATTAGGTGCCTTACAAGGAACTTTTGTCTCCAGGTTAGCAATGAACTATACATAACAACTCTTCTCACTAACTTACAGATGTGAATTGTGTCCATCGAAAAGGCTACCATTTTCTTTTATTCCAGTGCTATCGGCAAGTTTCCAGTCATGCTTAGCAGCCTCTGTGTGTCCTATCAGTATTTACTGGGGCTATCTGATTAATATCTTTTGTATAATATCAGCTTTGGGGGCATTTAATTTAAATCTGAACAAATTCTTGGCTTTATCTGACCACACAAAAACGCATCGAGGAATATTTTTCTTGTATAAATTTCTGCCCCAAAGCATGAAATTCAGTACAAACTTAGCCCTGTTTGCAGGACAGAGATGCCAGACAGCTATGAAAACGAACCCTTGCTTGGCCTTTCCTCTTATAAAAATAATTTTTGACTCGCTGCTCTGAACTTCCGATCATGGGCTTTGCAGGCATCCTGACAGTTTTCTCCCAAATTGGTAACCACCCTAAGCTGCCTCAGACAGCGTTGTTCTTGGCAGTAACCTTAAAAGATCATGAAAGAGATCGTCGAGATCGCTTGGCATTCCAGCCTCCTCATTTTACACTGTGTTATTATTTAGAGACAGTTCTGAGAGATGGACTGTCAGAGCTCAGGACTTCAAGTTCTTTTAGGGTTCAAAGCATTAGCTGAAGTTTGTACATTCTCCAGGTTTCGTTTGTAAAATGGGAATGGAAATGCCTGCTTTTCAGAGATCCTGGGCAGTTTACAAGAAACTGTGACTATGGGAATGCCTGGTGCAATGTTGATGCTTGTCGTGAATCATTATCATGGCAAAGACACTGAGGATTCCTTCATGTATACTATTACCAGAGCTTTAAAATGTTTTTCTAAATTTTTAGGATTCTAGAAGATTTTCATGTACCCTGAAGGATCTCAAGTCTATGGTTCTCTGATGTGGCCCTGGAAACCATGAGATCCAACTATTCAAACAAACCCACTCTCTTTCTGTCGTAGGCATAATCCAATCCATCTCTTCCCTCCACCTTTCCCAAGCCCCACCATCAGAGAATTGCTTTTTTTTTGTTGTTGCAGTTACTATTGCTGTGGTAACGAATCACCTCGATTTTATGGTGTCAAACACCGATCATTTTATTATACTCATAGACTCTGTGGGTCAGGGATTTGGACAGGACACATGGGGACGGTTCATTTCCTGCTTCTTGATGTCCAGGGCATGGCCTGAGAAGATACAAACAGATGGATGAGACCTACTTTGGGGTACTTGGTTCTACAATGGAAGCCTTATGTGGGTATATCCGACTGGAGGGAGTCTAATCTCCTGCTTGTGTCCTAATTACTGAGCATCAAAGAAATGAGTTTTCTGGCTGTATTAGTTTCCCAAGGTTGCTGTAACAAATTACCACAAACCTGATGGCTTTATTGGCTTATGGCTTTGGGGCTAGAAGTTTGAAATCAAGCTGTTGGCAGAGACATGTTCCCTCTGAATGCTCTAGGGAAGAATTCTTCCCTGTGTCCTGGCTTGTGGCTATGTAACTTTAATCTCTGCTTCTGTTGTCATATGGCCTTTTCCCTGTAAGTCTGTGTTTCTCTGAGTCGAAATCTCCCTCTCTTTTCTCTTAGAAGGATTGCAATCATTGGATTTGGGGCCCGCTTTAAATCTAGGATGATCTCATCTTAAGATTCTTAACTGATTATAGTAGCAAAGAAATCTACTTTCAACTAAGGTCACCTTCCAAGGTTCTAGGTAAATATTAATTTGGGGGGAGGGTGCTATTAAACACACTACACTGGTTTCTGCCTTGGGAAATCTTGAAATTTTCCAAAAAGATCAAGAGTGCTAAAAATATGCAGGGCAACCAAAAAGCATGATAAATATCCTATACGAGGGCTCTGAAGAAAAGTAGGACAAGATAAGAGAGGAGAGGGCAATACAAGGAGTAGGGTGTGAAATATGTTGAGAACAGCTTTCTAGGTGGACAGAACCTCAAATGTCAAGATGCTGAGGAAGGAACCAAGTGGTGTGGTTGGAAAAACAGCCAGGAGGCCAGTGTGGCTCGAATGGGGATAAGGGAGATGGAGGGAGATTGGAGGTCAGGCTATCGTAAGACTTTGGGCTTCATTTTAAGTATAATTAAACACCAGTGGGAGTGTTGAGCATGAGAACAGGCCAATCCGGTTTACATTTTTAAGAAGCAGTTGGGTTGCTGGATAGAGACTAGACATAGGTTGGAAATGTGGGATCAGGGATGACGTTGATGAGCTTGAGGACATGTCAGTCATGGAGGTGAGAAACAGTGGTGCAATTCATTGGACAATGGACAAATGAGAAGTAGGGATGAGATTTATTTAGAAGGTAGAGGTGACAGAACTTGCTGATGGATTGGATGTGGCGTGCGAGAGAAAGGAAAGCGTCAACGATGAAGCCAAGTTGCAGAAGAGGGCCTTGGTAAATGATAGGGTTACTTTCCGAGATGGAGAGGACCACAGCATAGTAGGATGTGGGGGTACAATGGGGAATCAGGAATTCAAGTTTGGATACATTAACTCTGGAAGCTGCATTAAACATCTAAGAGGATGAACATGTTATCAGATCTTGAATCTAGGTCTTAGGAGAGAGGTTGGGGAGATTTAGGGTTGGTGTGTAAAAGCATGAAGCTGAGTGAGGTCGCCCAGAGAGCATGTGGATAAGGACAAAGCGGGGTGGGACCAAGACCTGAGGCATTTCAACATTTAGAGGCCAGCAAGATGTCCTGAGGGCCTACGCCCTGCTGGTAACATCTGGAGCTCCTACCTCACCTCTTCATTGCTACTCATCTTTAAAAGATTCCTTTTCAGGGGTCCTGGCAGTTTCAGTGTCTTGGTTTTGAGATCAACTATATGGCCAAAAATTTACCGGTTGCATCTTATTCATATCTGAATGCTTTGGAGCAGGGAGCAGGTTCCTCCTGGAGAGTCACATCTGCTATGTTCTTGTTCTCTGTGGATTTGCTCTGAGTACCTGGAGACAAATGAGGCACGGATGGCTGAATAGGCCTGTCTTCTCTGATTCACTGTCTCGTTCCTCCTTCTGCCTCCCATGTCCGCTCAGGACATATGGCTGGAGCAGCCACCACACCTGCACAAGCACTTGCTTTCACAGACCCAGCTGTCTGGGGCACACCTGAGCACACCTGTTACCCTTTTCTTTGAAAAGCTGGCCATTGATTTCCAACTTCAAAGCTTCAACTCTTATAGGGGAAACCTTTAAGGTATTTATCAGCCGCTAAATGCTCACATTCCAAATGTCCTTAGTTGGCCTGCATTTTACCTTTTGCTTTTAGATGATTTGAATTTGGTGACATGAGAGAGCCTGGGAAGCAGAGGGAGGGACGGCCAATGCCTGGCACTGGTAACCAATGACTCCACTATTACCACCTGATCCAATTTATAGGAACTGAAACCAGACTTATTAAAAACCCTGATGGATGTGGCATGTGGGGCAGGTGGGAACTGGTTAGGAAGAAAGACAAAGGGGAGCCTGGGAACAATGCATGTTAAAATGTGACCCGCAATACGTGTAATGCTGCAAACATTTCATCAGATTCCTCTTGTCCATTTCTGAAATCCCAGCCCATTCCCCCTGGCAGCAAAGATGTGTGTTTCTATTGGACACAAACACACTCACACACACACACACATACACACACACACACATTCACAAACTCACACACAGCCTTGCTTCATACCAGGCCTTTGCCAACACTGGCTTCTTATTAAGTGCTTCAGATTTAGGATGAAAGAATATATAAGATCAGAAACCTTTTTTTTTTTTTCCTGAGCATGAAAGAACTTTGTGCCTATATATGTACTGACTTGCATTCCAACATAAATACGCACCACAACACAATTCCCTCCAGCTCCGAGCGGGTTGCAAGAGAGCCTTGGAATTGAATGAGCACTCCCTGAATTTTTATCCCGTTACCCAATGAAATCCCATCCAAACTCAATCTTATTCCCTGTATAAAACAACTTAGATAACTCTTGAGCTTCCCTCTGAAACTGTAGATTTCAGTAGATAATTGCCTAATTCTTCTGGTTTTGTTATCATGCCGCTTCCCACCATCTTGTACTCATTCTCCAATAGCTAAGCTTTCTCTGTAAACTGCCATTTTTCACTTTTTAACCTGCCTGTTTCTTTCCCTTCATGTTTAAAATGCAAAGGCCCGTTGTATCTGCACTATAGTTACCTCCTTTCTGCCCCCCCCCACTCCTTCCCTCCCCTTCCGTGTGCGCACAGCTCCATATTCCTTTGTCCGCCTTGTGCATTAATGACTGTCAGCTATTGGCAGTGGACTTGAGCGATCCCAATAGAGGAAATCCAGCCTCAGCCTCAGTGTAGAGTGCTGCGAACCCAGGCTGTGACTGGAGATTTATGGTCATTGCCCCCAAGGAGATGTCTCAGGAGGCTAAAGGAGGTGCTCCCTGTGACTCAGCATCTGTTCCCTTGGCTGTTAACCCCTCCCCCAACAGATTTGCTGAGCCATCATTATAGGGGGGCCTCTGTATGCTCCCGCAGCACCCCTCGACCCCTCTTGCATTACTTATCACACACGGGCATGGATCCTCTGTCAGGGCTGGGACTGATTGATGGACTGCTGCTGCATTCTAGTATCCAGCACGGAGACTTGCACATTCAGGCACTCAGTCTATATCTAATAAATTCATTCATTCATTTGGCTACTCCTTTGCCAACATTTATTGCCTATTCTATGCTGGACACTGTTCTGGGTACTGAATAATTGAACAAATGAGCAAAAGTGGGTAAAATTGCTGCTGTTCCCTCAGGCTGCTGTCTCTTTGTGTTCTTCTTAAAATTTATTTTAAATTTATTTCACTTGGTTTATTAACAAGCAAATGAATCATAACTGAGTTTTGGAGGGGGGAGTGGTGAGAATTGGCTATTTCAAGAGGGGGTTTGAAGTGGCCCCCTCCCCACAATTCACCCCAACCCAACGTCCATTTCTATGTCTGTCTTCCGCATCCCTATTCCATCCGTGTTCTTATTGGGAAAAGAACTTGGGCCATGTCCATGATTAGGGGACAGATATCTACTGGCATGTCTGGTGAACTGGCAGGGTAGAAACGGGAGGAGACAGAAACTAGATTTTGTAAAGACGCCGTTTAGTCCCAGAGAGAATGGCTCCTATGAGAAAACTGGAAGCCAGCTCCACAGGTAGGGGCTGAGGATGAGACGGGATTAGGGAGGTCTCTGTACCCCTTGTTATCCACAGCTCAGAGTGTTACAGATTGAATGTCTGTCTCCCCAGAATTCATATGTTGAAATCTGACCCCCCATGTGACAGTATCAGGAGGTGGGGGCTTGTGGGAAGGGATGAGGTCATGAGTGTGGGGCCCTCACGAATGGAATTAGTGCTCTTATAAAAGAGACCCCCAAAGAGCTTTCTTGTCTGTTCTGCCCTATGGGGACACAGAGAAAAGATGGTCATCTCTGAGCCAGCAAGTGTGCCCTCCTCTGACACTGGATTTGTCCGTGCCTTGATCTTGGACTTCCGGCTTCCAGGACTGAGAGAAATACGTTTCTGCTGTTGATTAGCCACCCAGCCTGTGGCACGCTGTTGCAGCAGCCCAAATGGACTCAGACACAGAGCAGAAAATGAGCCTGGGAGTGGACGCTTCCCTTCACCTTAGATGAAGCTTCTGGGCCACAAGGACAAGAGTGTCCACCTGTGGGATATTGGAGCCCAGAGTGGAGCAAGAAGTAGTCCGCCTTCTCAGATGTCAGGTGGCTCCTGGGGTCTCCCAGCAACATCCAAAATGGGAAGAGGAACACGTCGCAGGGGCGGAGACCCTGGAAATACATGTGAAGGGGTAGTGGGGTGCTAAAAATCATCAT
>CM053504.1:77448893-77511755 GCA_028627145.1 Eidolon dupreanum | reverse complement strand
CTGTGTTTGTTGCCCAGGGCATCCTCTGGGTGATGCTAGAAGATAAGTTCTTGTCGATACTAGAACTCTGCAATTATTCTCATCGGTCCCAGCACAGGAACCCTGCCGTGGGCCCAGGGCACCCAGCTAGGCCCAACAGGGGAGGCCCCAAATAAAAAGAGCTGGTTCTTGCGACTGCGGATCTTATAAGGTAGCTGGGAATGGAGCAGCCACATCTTAAAGATCACTAACCACAGCCAGCAGGAAATTGTAAGTTTCAAAAGAGTAATACGCACGATCAGGGTGTGGGCCGATGAGGGCATGGGGAAACTTTTAAATGAGGTGATGAGAAACGCTTCACCGAGAGGGTAATAACGGATTTAGTCCTGGAAGAGGTGGAAAAATTAAATCGTGCCTGGGGTTCTGAGACAGTCCAGCTTCCAAGACACTTTCTTGCTCCTATCCCTTTCTGGGAATGGCTTGGGGAGAAGAGGACAGTGGTGCATTGATTTATTTTGATGACAGAAGATGTCAATGGCCCAGGTTGTGGTTGACCTGAGTGTTGTCAGCCAGTCAGGCTTGGAATGCACAGCACACACCTTGCTGGAAGGTTCCTGCTTCTTGCTAAACACAGAATCGGGTACAGATAGGGATGCAGTTAAATTCTACCTTCTTCATTATTTTCTTAAAAACAGGCTTTATAGGGAGCTCTAATTAGGCAGTCCAAATGTCTCTCTGTACTTCAAGAAACCCCTTAGCACCTGATTTTTGGCTTTAAAAACTGTCATTTATATTTTAAACCCCAAGCATTTAGATTTTAAAGCATTGGCAGATAGGGATTAATAATGGCAGGGCTAGAGAAACTCCATAATGATCTTAAAAAAAAAAAAAAAAAAATCCACTAGAGCTATTTTTTTTTATTTTAAACGTTAGGCTTCACATTTCAAAGTTTTATCAAACTGCTCCCCCTGCCCCATAACTTAAACCATTGTTTTCCAAGGGAAATTTAATAATAAGAGCGGCCATGTGTTTCTGCTTAATTTTGGAAGCCCGTGTTATGCAGTCAGAGATTCTCATTTGAAAATAATTCCTGTCCTTATTCTACAACTGCCAGGGGAATAAAATTTAAAAAACATGTTGCAGCTCTCAAGTTTATGTTTTGCCTAGAGCCAAGCAGGGCTGAAAGATCAAAGTTTGGAGCGTAGTTCTAAAGTTAGAACCACCGCTTTGCAAGGCACTCACAAACCCAGAGCGCGGGGCGCAGCTGCCTGCCCAGGTCCTCGGGTAATTAGCTCTGGTGCAGAGGGAGGCCCCTGCCCCTCCCTGGGCAGGGCCCAGGCCTCAGGGCCCATGTCACTTGGGAAGCAGATCCCCACAGCGACAGGACAAGCGGGGTATTTTTGGACCCTTGGTACCACTGTCTAGGCCTCCTGCATTCCACACTTTGCATTTGGGAGGAGAAGGCGCTAACACTCTGCCTGTGCTTGCCAGGATGCTAGGTCCGCCCTTGGTTGGGGCTATTTGTCAACATGACAGATCCATCAAAATGTGTTTAAGGATGGGCAAACTGTGGCATGTTTGCTATTCCCAAGCCATGTCTCATTCACTCTTAAAAAGTGAATACGTGTGTGTATATTTAATTTTTTTTTAATTCTTGAAGCTCTACTTTCTCACCCCCTATACCTGCTCCCAGCTCTTATTAAATCCTTAACTTGGCCCTTTCAAGCCTCTGTGAAATTAAGTGTATATTTTGATTTATGGCAGCATCAGAATGATGTCAAGGGCAGCAGCAGAACTTCCAAAGGTTGTCTACACCTCTCCACTCTCCTTCTATAGACGTTCTACCTGCTGGTGAGAAGCCAGGCCGAAGGGTCCAATTGTCACTTCAAAAGTTATGGCTCAGAAATCATGTGTGTCCAAGTAGGGGTGCAATCAGACAAACATGTAGCTCTTTACGGAAGAGTCTCAGCCTTGTACGACTGAACTTGACCCTCTAACACACCTTGGGCTAGCTAGAAAGGAAAGCAGAACTTTGAAAGACTGGCAGTTGATGATGGGAAGCCCAAGTCTTCCCCTTCGGATGTGATCTGCTGGAGTCCTGCTGATGGCAAGTGTTCTCCAGTGCATTCCCTGACATGCTACCAGTGCCATCGAGGCTTCCTGTTGACTGCTGCTCCCCTGGCAGCTGTTCTAGGAGAGGCATGCAAAGCAGCTGTTTCTTTCCAATCCGAGTGAGCTCCCCACCACTTCTCAATTTCAGATAGACGGTTTTTACACAGAGCCTTGGTTTTACAATGGCTTTTAACTTTGCAGTTCTTGATACACTCTCGTGTGCAGTTGATAATAGGAAAAGCAGGCAAACTGCTAAGTTTCACTGAAGCTGTCCAACTAGCGATTTTACCCTCAGTGAGCTGAATCAGCTCTCGCTCTATTCATTTCCTAGATCTGTGCTTTTTGAACGAGAGGTGGTAAGAGATGCATCCTCTCTCACCAGAGATGTTTCCCTAGATTACCCTGAAAGTTTTGTGCAATTGTGGGAGAAACAGATCTCTTTTTCCCAGTCGAGCTGTTCTGAGTATGGAGGCCCACAGGAGAGGCTCACACCTCTCCTGACAGAGGCGGCCCAGTTAGCCAAAGCCTCTCTCTGTGGTGCTATAAACCAGGAGTAACCTCCAGTCTTGGGTGCGAATGACAAATTATTTTAATCCCTCTCTTCTTTTTCAAATTCCAGTCCTAAAAATCTGCTTGAGGTGGCGGTCTTTGCATTGATGATGGAAGGGTTAAGACTTTGAGGATGGAGTGAATGTATTTTGCATGCAAGAAAACATGAAATTTAAGGGGTGGGTGCATAGAGGGCACAGTGTTTGGGCTGAATTGTTTGTGCCCCTGAAATTCATATGTTTCAAACTCCAGCACCTCAGAATGTAAATATATTTGGAAATAGGATCTTCAAAGAGATAATTAAATTAAAATGAGGTAATTTAGGGTGAGCCCTAATTCAATATGACTAATGTCCTTCCTAAAAAGGGAAATTTGGACACAAAGATACACAAATACGGAAGACTCTATGTGAAAGCATAAGGAGAAGGTGGCCATCTACAAGCCAAGAAGAAAGGCCTAAGAAGAAACCAACCCTTTGACACCTTGACGTTGGACTTCTAACCTCCAGAATTGTGGAACAATAAATGTCTGTTGTTGAAGGCCCCTGGTCTGTGGTACTTTGTTAAGGTAGCCCTAGCCGACTGAAACAGATTTGGTATGGTACAGGTGTAGTCAAGGTCACACCAGAAAGAGTGTTGGGCATACACACTCTTTAAAAATGTCCCTGACTTGACCTTCCTAGGATGAGAGAGAATAAATAGAACCCATTTCGTTGGGTGTATTTTTTAAACCTACCTTTCTGGGGATTCAGTAAAGAAAAGGGAAAGGGGCCTGGTATACCTTCAGGACATGACACTGTGCAGTTTTTATTGTGGGGGAAAAAAGCACGACATCATGGAACTGGCAATTTCTCACAATACCAGGTGCGTTACAGATTGGTGTGTGGGCTTTTGTGAATTGGTTGCATATAAATGAGGAACATTTAAATAAAAAGGAGATCTAGAAACTTTCACTAGTTTGGGGATTTTATTTATAGCTACCTATGCCCAGTGCTTATTTCCCTGGCCCTGTGAGTTTTGTGTCATGGTGGTCCTTCAGGCTTTTGTATGAAGTGTTGTTAGTTTCAGCATTCACATAAGCTCGTTTTTCATGTGAAAAACGGAGAGAATGGCATGAGAAGATGGGACGCTCAGATAGCCCAGTTGGCAGAGGATGTGATTTAGTGGAAGGAGAATGGATTCAGTGTGGGGAGCCTGTGCCTAGTCCCAGCCAGGCAGGACTACCAAAGCGACATGGGCACATTCTTTAACTAAACGAAGGGCTGGACTAGAGGAAGGCTAAAGTCACTTCTCACTCTGACTGACTCTAGGAACTCAGAGGGCGAGAGAGGGTGGCAGCTGTGGCTTGCAGATCTGGCCTGTGCTGACCTCCCCATTCGACCAAGCCACTCCGTTCTCTCCTAACACAGGCTCGGAGTCATCTCCCCCGGCGCCATCTGCACGCGGTCCCCAAGCCCGCCCTCCTCCTTCCACACCACACTGTGGCTTCTTCACCTCCACCGCTCTGCTCAGATGTTTGCTGCTCAGTGTCATCTTCTTAGCTCTGGGAGCAACTCGCAGGGGAAGTTTTCAATCCTGCAGTTTTGTTTTGGAGTCTTTTCCTCCTGCATTCCAGGAAGACCTGACTGGGAGTCTGTATAGGCACCTCGTATTTACTCACTTCTCTCATCTCTGGCTGGACCAGTAATACCTGAGACTAAGCCACTGGACAGTGTAAAGGAGATGATGTCTGTAGCACTCATATGTTAGGTTTCTTCCTCTTCTGCAAAACGTCTGTACTAATTGTCTGCCCCGTGTATTAGTACTTAGTAGATGTGGCCTTATGTTGCCAATGCATGTGTTAGCTCCTCAGCTAGATGGTTAACTGCAGGTTAGGCTCATGTCAGACTTGTTTATATTCTGACTCACTCCAAGTTACTGTTTTGCATAGCACATAGTAGGTCCTCGAAAATGATTGTTGATTGATTAATTATTGCCTTGAGATCTTCACCAAAGTGCCGTGCCTTCAATGACTCCCTGGTTATGAGGACTCTTAGGATTCAGAAAGTCTTATTCTTATTGCTTTTTCTCGGCGTTGTTTCAATCGGCCTCTGAGCCTGCTGAGCCCCTCCCTTTGCTACATGGAAATTCTAGACTCACTTCTAAGATGTTCACACATAATAATGGGGTATTTACTTATTTTTAAATAGATGCAACAGTGTTTAGCATGCATCTGAAATCAGACACTGAGTGTTAATTGTAAACAATATCGGCCCATATCAAAACAGCCCATTGATAATGATGTTAGAGAGAAAACTGGGCTCCTTTGTATTGCAAAGTGAACCATGTCACAGGGATGCAAGAATTTTCTAGGAGGTATAGATCTAAACCAGTCACTGGGAGGTAAATCTAAGAGTACAATTAAATTGGTATCTTTATGCACTTAAGGGTTATAAGAAATAAGTCCATAAAAAGAAATACTATTCAATGGAAATTTACTGAACTTGTGGAGTTGGGGAAAAAATGGAGGATATTATTGTTCAGTGATATCGCTCCTATTTCTTGCATCTCATATTTGGAGAAGAGTGGTCAGACCCATGAGCAGATTTGGACCCATATTCTGTATTTTAAGCCTGAGGGACCTGGGGATATTTAGCATGGGGAAGAGAAAATTCTGTATTACAAGGTAGCAGTCTTAAAATATCTGAGGGACTGTCTTGTGAAAGAGGAAATGTATTGTTCAGAGAAGAATTTTAAAGAATGGATTTATTTCTAACATAGCTGAAAAATCACAACTACACAATTCTGAAATATTGCAAAGAATAAAACTATGGCTGTAAGCTGGATTGATTATAAGTTTTTTTTTTTTTTTTTAGTTTCCCATTAGTTCCTGGTCTTGAAAAATATACGAGAATGAATCACATCTCCAAAGGGAAGGTGAGTCTGTGTGGGATCTCAGAGATCTTCAATTATGTGAATATGGAAGACCCCAGGTGGAGAGTAGTTACAATGACTCACCCAAATGGCATGGTGGGGTGTGGGAAATGCTCTTCAGAAACACCTGTAGGGGGGCAGAAGGCAATTATCTGAAGAATGAGGACCAAAAGTGCTGGCTTTGGCTTGAGGGGTCCAGTAATTGTCTCTGTTCTTTATACAACACTGGGTGAAGTGAGCTGTACCTTGTATAGTCTGGGGAAAGTTATTTAATCTCTTCTGTTCCATCTGTGAATTGGGGACAGTAAAACCTTTTACAAAACCAGTATGGGGGCTTCAGTGATGGTTAACTGCCTGGTAACTCTCTGACCCTGTGGCATGAAAATGGCTATCTGAGTAATGTAAGGGAACAAGAATATCCTGCCTGTTGGAATATTCATGTGGCAGTAGTTAGTGAAGTTGAATTGTTTGTCCTAGTAATGGGAAAAAAACAAACACACAAAAACAGTATGGCAGGGCCAGGAATGTAGATTTTCACTGTTTGCACAAGTACAGCTTGGTATTTTTATGTCTCCCTTTCTTGGGAAAATATCAATGATTTGGTCCCTTGGAGACTTAACAAAAAATAAAACAAATGCAAGATGGGTGCAAACCTTCATTTGTTATGAAACAGCTCCCTCAAAGTACCAACTAGAATCATATCAACTGAACCTACGTAGTGACTCTCAATGCATTCATGAAAAAACACACTTTGTCTCACTGCTTGAAACTTAAGTCTTCTCATTTTAGACAAGACAGGCTTCTAGTTCCGGCTCTTTCACCAACTAACTGGGGATGTTAACAAAGGAATAAGACCTTCCCTTTCCAGCTGGATACATCAGAATGCGTTTTGCTGTAAGTAACAAAAACTCTGACTCAAAATATCATAAACATAAAGGTAATTTGTCGTTTCAAGAAGTCTTCAGATAGTGTTGATTCTATAGCTTCACGATGTCATGGGGACCCTTTCCATTTTTGGTTTGGCATCCTCATGAGACGGCCTTGTGCTCAGGCAGCTTTGTCCCATGCCTGCAGCAGTCCCAGGCCTCATATATGATTATTCTTTCTTATTAGCAAACAAGTCTTTCCCATGAGCCACTAGAAGAACTTCCCTTTCATCTGATTGGTCGGACTGACGCGATCTTTAGACCAGTCACTGGTGAGGTGAATAGAATAAAGCTAGCTGGCTTAGAACAGACATTGGCTAATTTTTTTCTTAAAAGGCCAGACGGTAAATATGTCATGCTTTGCTGGCTGTGAGGCAAAATTGAGGACATTATGTAGGTACTTTTATATAACCATTTAAAATATAATCATTTTAAAATATAAAAACCATTCTGTCTAAGAGTTCTCTAGAGAAATAGAACCAATAGAATGTGTGTATATGCAGGGAGAGATTTTTTTAAAGAAGAAATTAGCTCATGTGATTATAGAAGTTAGCAAATCCAAAATCTGCAGGGTGATCCAGCAGTCTGGCAACCCAGGGATGAGCTGACGCTGCATTTCAGGTCTGAAGGCCATCTGCTGGCAGAATTCCCTCTTGCTCAGGGGAGGTCAGTTTTTTATTCTAATCAGGCCTTCAACTAATTAAACGAGGCCCACCCACATCATGAAGGACAATCTGCTTCACTCAAATTCCACCAATTTAAACATAAATCTCATCTAACAATACCATCAAAGAAACATCCAGAATAATGTTTGACCATTTCTCTGGGCACTTTGGCCCAGCCAAGTTGACACATAAAATTAAACCACACGTCCTTATCTCCAGGCCATATAAAAACAGTGGTGGCAGGGCAGATTTGGCTCTGGGCTATAAATAGTTTGCCAACTTCTGGCTTTGATTTATACCTGAGATGGGAGTAGGATCATTTTTCTTAAGCATGGGTATCTGTACAAAACCATGGTCGCTTAACAAGGAACAAAGATGATGAGTAGACAGCCAACTCTGCTATGCCAGGCCTACCTATTCAACATGGATTTTGAAGTGACAAACATAGAAATCCTTTGAGACACTTTAAAATATTACATTAGAATGTAAAGCAGAAATCCTGATCCAGCACTTGCCCACAATTTTTTTAAATGAATAACTCAATATTTCTATTCATCAACGGATGTTTTGTCTTCTCTTTTTCTCCTTATGCAGGAGGCAATTGCCATCCCATTCTCCAGGCATAGGAGCAAGGCGACCTGTGACTGATTATTGGGAGAAGGAGATGAGCTGAGAAGCCTGCAGTGATGAACAGTTTTGCTGTAGGTGGTGAGTACGCCTGTGTGTGTGGGCAGAAGCCCTCCACCTAAGAGGAGCTCTTGAAGGACAGGGCCCTCTAAGTTTTGGTAGAAGTGAGGTGGCATGGGCTTTCTCCCAGCAGGTAAGGTGGGAAACAACTTGAACTGTCCTATGTGCAAGTGGCGACGCCAATGTGCTAATTCTCCTGGGTAGTCCTGTAGGGTTCTTTTGAAATTCAGATCAAATGACAAGTACTCTAGTACCAGGCACTGCGCTGGGCACTGGGAATGTAGATTTGTGAAAAGTAAGGCCCTGTCCTCCTGAAGAGCATAGTCTACAGATAGAAACAGATACAAAGAGATTAGCATACAGTCCCCAACTGCAGTGGGTGGGGGACACTGTCACCTTAGTGCACATTTGGAAATGTAGCAACTTTCCGTAACAACTGGGGGACACCTCTGACTTTTGGTGCCTGGTTGCTTGTCAAACGTCCCTCAGTGCCTAGGAGGGTCCCATAGAACAAAGAATTGTCCCACTCAAAGGACCAGTTGTCCCCATGGAAGTGAACTAATGGATTGGATGATGAAACTTCAGTTTTGGGAAGTGAACATATAATCCCAGCCTTTTTTTCTCTGACCTGAGGAGTGCTGACACACCCACGTGACAAGAGAGCCGGAATCTGCTTGGCTCCCTACTTTGGATTAAGTTCATATTTCTGCTGAAATTCAGAATAGGACTAGGACCGTCTTTGGTGGAACGGAGCCTCCACTTATGGTTTTGTAGATGGTGAACTGCACAACCCCAGAGGAGCCACTCATGTTTCAATCACTGTAGATCTACGTAGCTATTACCACCTTTTTCTGGCAGGTGGCAATAAAGTATCTTGAGAAAGGGCGTCCTTATTAATTCATACTGAGCTAGTGGCAGGCCTGGGCTGGAGGACGACGAGAGAGAGTGACGTGGCTCACAGTGTGCGAAGGCTTGGAGGCAGGACCTCGGGCAGCCAGTTGCAGAGGTGATGGTGGCCAGGATGCCGGCATCGGCCAGTACCTTGCAGAAGCAGCGATGTGGCAGGGCTTCTGCAGGCTTCGGCCTGAGGGGGCTGCACATTGAGGTGTCCACCCACAGTGAGAGAGACTCAAGGGTCTTCTCTCTTTTTTACTGACCTGTTTGGAAGGGATTGTTGGTCACAGGTGGGTGAAAAACACATTGTTCTGATCACCTGAAGAAGCAGACGGAACCCCCCGCCGGCCCCCGTCAAAATTTGGTCTGGATGTTAAGACTGATGATGCCCTGTGCACACCAAGAGGGTATGAAAAGGTTAATTATTCACATAATTGGAGACTCTAGGGAGAGCAGGGCAGGACACTTGAACAAGTCCAATATGACCCCCGAAGACATTGGGAAGGGTGGGGCTTGGCGAGAGTTCCCAGGCACAGAGGCTTGCTGGGTTTGCCCCTTGCCAGCACCAAAGGAGGGGGTGGTCAGTCTTTCCTATCAGCTTGCTTCATCACTGGAAGAGGAAGGGGTGAGGCTTAAGAGCTCACAGTTTGTCAGTAGTCAAAAATTGAACTCAGACCCGTTGTTACGCACATCGTCTCTCCTTGGAGTACGACCCCGATTATTCTCAGACATTTGGGATGACAGCCATGGAGGAGGGTGACAGGGCTTTTGGGGCCCTTCCTTCTGCATGGCCCCGTTTCCACCCACACAGAGAACACCAGCAAGGTGGAAAATCAAGGCTGGCTTAGTTTAGGCAGGCATGAGGTCCAGTGGCTATAGCATGGTTGGGTAACAGTGTACTCACTAGGGCACATTTGAGCCAGAATCATTGTAACTGATGGAGATATGGATCTGTTTTAGCTCTTGGGTCCTAGAACTTGCCCTGTGCTTGATTCCTCTGTTAATGAGCACCAAATGCTTGCTAAAAGACAGGCTCAGGGAGGTATGATGAACCAGGGTGTGTGTTAAGAAGTGATGTAAAGAGACCTTGTTTCCACGCCTCCCAAAATGAGAAGTGCCACTGCCCTTAGCCTTCCTCCAGGGGCTGAAAAAGTGATGGACAGAACTTTAAATGTATCACAGGCTAAATCCACTTGGGGATAGAAGTGAATAAGTAAAGAAAAAAGGCAGAGTTATTGAGGCAACAATTCAGATTGAATTGCATTTGATATAGACCACCCTTTAAAAATAGTTTGGTCGGTTAAAGGCTGCAGTAATTTATGGAACTATCTTATTGCTTCCAGGAAAGTTGACAAGTCTGGACTGAATCAAGAGAATCAGCATAAATCTCAGCCGATGCCTAATTTTAGAGATGTCTGGTCCTTAACGGAGTCTTGCCACAGCCAGATGGGGTGGGAGACAACATTTGAAGACGGAAAAGCATGAGGTGCCAAACCGAAGCTCAAAAGGTTAAACCCATTTTGAGCTGATAAATTTTAAGCAAAAATGAATTGGGTTGTGGGAAGCATTGTGTCCTGTAACCTGGAGGCCCTGGAAGAGACTGAGTCTTGGAGGATCATAGGGAAATGATTTAATTCCTCCAGGCCTGTGTGCTGTACATCTCTAAAGAAACTGGGTCCATTTTCCCTGAAAGCTGCTCCAACGAAGTTAGCAGGGCGACAAAAGGCTCTCGAGAACTTTGCTTCCTTATGCGCTCAGTACGGACATGGCCCTCTCGTCTACACAGCAGACTTCAAGCCCTGCGTGGGTCATTTGCGATCACTGAGAAGCTCTCTCGGTTACTACCTGGAGAAAATGAGGCCCCCTCTGAAGCGTTCTTCCATTTTTGAATATACTTTGCTATATTGTTTTATTCGTTTATGTCGGTTTATTTACATTTCTGCTTCTAAACGTTTCCAAAGGAAAGACTGTGTCTCACTCATCTGTTGCCTGCTGTATCATAGCCCTTGGTGCTTGGGGAGAGTTAGGTTATGATAGAAATCAAGCTGAACTAAAAGGATTAGATTGGTGGTCTTGGAGGTAAATTATAGCTCTGAATTTCTGTAATTTTAAATTCAGCTCACTGAAGCTGGACTGAAGAGAGGGCTGTAACTGTTAGCATGGCCTTTATACTCCTCAGAACATTGGTTCTAGTGCTATTATTATTGCAATTGTGGTTGTTGTTGTTGTTGTTGTTGTTGTTATTGTTATTATATTATTATTATGGAGGAAGGGAGAACAGGAGTAAAGAGAATTTCTGAAGCAGTTGACTAACTGCTTATTCATTTAAGGGGATGTATTGCCAAGAACCAAGCATCAAAGATCATGTTATGACACATTCGAAGTTTAAGATTGTGATGGATCCGGGAAGTGTCTCTCAAGCTCTGTTCCCAGACCATCTGCATCAGTATCTTTTGCGTAATATGCACATTCCTGGGCCCTTCTTTCTTAGACATGTGGAGTGAGAATCTCTTGGTATGTCTAGCAATCTGCATTTAAAGGAATTAAATGCAGGTGACTCCAATGCACACTAAAGTTATAAAATAGTTTAAGTGGGAGCTTGGGGATGGGGGAAATGTAGCCCAAGCTGTAGTCCTTAGGGGTTTCCCCATTAGAATGTAGAGTCGACGCCTGTGTTTTGAATTCACTGACTACTGTTTGTATGGTTATGCTGTCTGGTCAAAACCCAGATTCATGTGTTTGATTTTATTTATGAATTTTAGGGTTTTCTTTTTACAATTTAATTTCTTGGTAATTACGTAAAATATTTACATGGGTTCAAAGTTAAATCTTTAAAACAAAGCATATAATCTTGCTTTGATTCCTATTCTCTCCACCTTATTCCCTCTTTTTCTACCATAGGTAATCTATTTTCTTTATTTTTATGGTTTGTCTTTCCATTATTTTTTTAAATAGAAGAAGATTCATGTATACACACACACACACACACACACACAGTGTTTCTTAACCTAGAGATTATTGATATTTTGACTGGATATTTCTTTGTCGTAGGTTCTATCCTGCATAATATAGGACACTTAGCAGTGTCCCTGGCATCTACCTACTAGATGCTAGTAATGTCTGCTCAAGTATGGCAACTAAAAATGTCTCTGGACATTGCCAAATAATCCCTGGGGCCAAAATCACACCTGATTGAGAATTACTGGTTAACATACATACGTACATTCATAAACATGGTTATTTATACATACATTTCTTCCTCCTATTTCTTAACACACAGTAGCAAACTATACCCATTTTCTCCACCTTACTTTTTTACTCAACAAAATATATCCTGGGGATTACTCCTGGGTTTTATGTAGAGATATTTTTTCCTTCCTGTATAGTACTCCACTTTCTCATTTCTTATAATTTGGTATTCTATAAGCTTTTAGGTATACAGAATAGGTCCATAACGATTTGGGCTAGCACTCTGAGAGATTCAGGTGCCCAAGTGCTGAGAAAATTTGGACAGAAAACTTTAAAAAACTCAATAATTTATCTTCCCATTGTTACCATCTTGCAACATTTTATTAAGCTCCAAAACAAGTTTCTTTTTCTCTTCCCCATCACTGTTTTTTTTTCTTTTTAAGTAAATTTCCATTCTTAAAGCTTAAAGTTTTTCAAATCTGAGAGAAGTATATTTTTGGCATTATTGTAATTGTTGTCATTGTTTCATCATTACTGGATTTAGTTCTAGGTATGTCCAGTTTGCCAATTTGCAAGTGGGTAGATTTGGACATGTAGGCTGCCCAATGCTTTATCAGTTTTGCGCAGTACATTTTATGTTTTCATTTTTAGGTTTTGGGAGATTAAAAAAAATCTCCTTATGCCAAAAAGAGTGCTCTGTCCACTAACGTGGCCCTCAGTCCTTGTCACCAACTGTGATAATCAAGGATTTAGTCCAAGTTACTAAGTCGGATGAAACCTAGAAACTTGGAATTCCCAGTCGTTGCTATCAAATAGCAACGAATCGTTGCTAAAAATGTTGGTTTCCACTGAAGATCACCAGGCGAAAAAACACGCTACAGGATATGAGGTGGGACGAGGAGCTCCCTTGGCGTTAAAACAATTTTCAGAATAGGATTCTGAGGCCAGCCCGTACGGAGCCCCCAGCTGGGCCAGAGGAAATTAGGCTTCAGCTCCCACCAGGGGAAGACACAGAGGAGTCCTGAGCTTTAAAGTGATGATGGGAGGACTCTTACTGTTTCACAGAAGCCTCAGAGCACAGCAACCTGCTCCCACTGACAAAGGAGAAGGCCACGTTCAAATTAATTATTTTGGCACTACTATCATGCAGACCAATTCAGTACCTTGATTCAATGCTGAATATTAAAACCTATTTATTTTCTCTTCTAGCTCATAAGCTGTCTCCTCTCCCCTTCCCAACCTGCCCCCGATAACGCGTTACATTATGAGAGCTGAAACTTCAGGAAATTCTTTATTTCACTATGAATATCACATTCTGCAATTTGAACAAGTACAAAAGTTATGAAATGTACCCCATTCTGACGTGGCCCCAGGGGAAAGAGGTTTTGTTAAGGGATGTGTGTGTGCTGAGTTGGCAGAAAGGAGAGCGTGTCATAAAGAATGTGATCTTTCCCATTTTTAAAAGGAAATATTTATAAGAATGAGGCGTGCAGTCTGCCAACTCAAGTTTAGGATGTCATTTTCCCTATCGTCTGAATTATGTCACCAAAATTTTTTTCATCTAATTAATTAAACCCTCCTCTCTGAACCCTTTCTTACAGAATTACAAAATTTTCACATCTGTTTTAAAAATTATCCCTTGTCTACAGGTAATGGACCAATGATAACAGACATTCAAAACCCAAAATATAACTGTGTAATGGAAAATGGGGAGATTTATTCTGGCCAGTTAAAACACCATCTCCAATGAATTATTTGCTTTTTAGTAATTTTTCAAATCTCTTACCTCTCTGTTTTAGGCTGAAGATAAACATATCTGCTTACCACTGTTTTTTGCTTGTCTTTAATGGTACAAGTAACATCTAGCCTCTTCTTCCACCTCCTTACCGCTCCTCATCCCCCTTTATTCAAAGGTACTCTCCGTTCTCATTTCTTCTTTTACTTCCCTGTGAGCAGCTGGGCTATGTGCTTACAGCAAATTAGCTGTAAAATAAAG
The DNA here is from genome assembly GCA_028627145.1 of Eidolon dupreanum. NCBI lineage: Eukaryota > Metazoa > Chordata > Mammalia > Chiroptera > Pteropodidae > Eidolon > Eidolon dupreanum. The sequence continues at coordinate 77,497,846 of CM053504.1, read as the reverse complement.
CAGGCTTTTCCCACTTTTTCTTTTTTTCCCAGGGTGTTGCGGGAGAGAAGGTGGCTAGAGAAATTACCCTACAATCAACGAGTGCGGACCGGGATCGAATGAGCAGGAGAAATCAGCCTGTTGGAGGGTTCACTCGGACTGGTGGGTCAGTGCAGGACAGCTTCCTCTTGGGGTCCCTTTTGCATCATTCTGGATACACACGTTCAAGTTCTTTAGCAGAGGCATTTCCCCCTCAGTTCTTGATTTTCACAGACATTCACCAAACGACGTCCCCGTTGAAGTGTGTGTTCATGTTGCCATCCAGCTGCGGCCTTAATGTTGTTGGCCATACTTTTTGTATGCTTAAAAATGCAACAGCAATTGTCACAGCCATTCATCAATTTAAAAAGGCAGGCGGCCACCAAAATTTTGTCTGGTCCTGAGAGAAAAACTAGTTCTAAAGATAAGGAAATAGAAATAAGCTGGATTGCGGGGGAGGGGGGCATGGTTAAAGCCTTAGCAACTACTCACAGGCATCTGAGCTCAATGTCCCCAAGGTGAGTTTGGTTGTTTTTCATCATGGTCTGCAGGTATTCAACAATCTCCTCTCCTAAAGGTTCTGAGTGATCACACATAGTAAATAAGACTCTTTGTGAGGTCAAACGAAGTCCTCTGTGCTGGGTTTTAAGCACATTGACAAGGCAATGCTAATTAGTATCACTTGGCTTCTCCACAGGTGGCATTGAAATCTAATGCTTTGTTACTTCTCTGTCCCACAAAGCAGTATAGACCTAGCTTAAGGTAGGTGAGTAGAAAATACACTTCAGTGGAGGCACAAGGAAGTCAGTCACCTTGCACCTTGCTGCTCACTCCATTTCTATACTCGGTGATTTTCAAACTTTTCTTAAGCAGTGAAATATTTTCTTTTCCAAATAAAACACTACTTGACATTTAAGAATGCTGAGCAGCAAAAGGAACCTGAATTTATTTTGTAATTTACAAATTTGTGCAACTATAATTTTAAACTTAATTTGTTTTAGAAGCATTCAAAGGAAATTCTGAAGTTGATTGGCTAAACACAAAAAAATTAAAATTGGGAATTAGGAATGGCTGTTGCCACATTATAACAGCCTCATGTCCCAATTCTAGTCTCTTTATTTATGAATTGCTGGTTTGGTTAAAGAGCATGAGGACAATTGTAACTCAGACATTTAGGTCGCAAGAATGGTAAGATTTTTTTTTCTTTTTCATTAAATTTACCTGTAACTTCAGAACATTCTCTAGGTCCAAGGAGAAGGCTGCCGAAGTGGGGTTCCAGTTTGCCTAAAATCAAGCACACCTGATAGTACCGGGTCACAGTTAGTGGTTCCGAATTTGTTCAAGTCACTTGAGCGTTTTCAATTATGGCTTAAGAGTGGCTCAACATTTAAAAATGCAATTCAAATGAAATGCCTGCAGAATCTCTGAAGCCCCGGGGCCAACTCTGGGGTAAAGAATGTGGGTTGGAGAGCTTTGCGAGAAGGCACTTCCAGAGAGATTGCTAGCGGCATCAGCAGCTTCTTGGGAGTGAAGCCACCAAAACTGGGGAGGCAGGAATGTGAGTTTCCTCCTTGAGAGCCATAAACATTCCAGAGGGGGCCCATCTCCTATTTTAGAATAGTTGGAATAACTTTTCTGCCACAATTTTTGTTGGTGGCAGAATTTGTCTAGTTGGTGTCATGCAAATTGAGGATGCTGGAGACAGGAGCCTGGGAGCCTGTCCCGATTTGCAGGGTCCTAGAGCTTCGGGGTGCAATGCGGTAGTTAGCCATTAGGCACATGTGGCTACTTAAACTTAAATTCTCTTCACCAATTAAAAGTACGTAAAATTAAAAATTCATTTCTGCTGTCTCACTTGCCGTATTTCAAGTACTCAGTAGCCACACGTGGCTATTAGATACCATATCAGACAGTACAGATAAAAGACAATTTTATCATCACGGCAAGACTTGTTGGCCAACACTGCTCTAGAATGAGACCTACTCATCAGTCTGGTGGCCATTTTGAGGTCCCTCTGGAAAATAGCTTATCAATCAACATAGGATCATCTTTCTGGCAAACACGAACATCCCTTACATTGAATTGGAACTATCTAAATAAAAGACAAGATGAGAAAGAAAACACCCAGCAGTGTTTTCTGATCACCACTCCAGCCTAAGATAGAATGAGAGAGAGTAAATTGAGGTTTATATTTGGGAATGTCCTTGAAGGATCTTAAAGGACAAGCACAGTGATTAAAGGAAGAAAGCGGGAACCAGGCTCCAGTTTCTGAATGTACTCAGCCACTTACAAGCTATGCCATCTTTGAAAAGTTAATCTCTCTGAGACTCAATATTTTCACTCAAGATAATAAAAGCACCTACCTTGTTAGATTATTGTGAGAATTAAATGAGATATTGCACAGCACATAACTCCTAGTGAGCATTCGATGTATGGTAGCTATTTTTATTGCTATTATAAACTGTCCAAATTAGAAGTTCCATTATGGAAGTCATTCTTTGAATAACAGGTTCAAAAATATGAAACATGAGAAAATTGATAAAAAAATATTTCTCAGATAAGAGCATAATAATAAACTCTGAGCTGTGAAGAGGGTGTCTGGTTTGGATTAGGGACCACTGAATATCACAAATTCGCCATTCTTGAGTTTTTTGGATTCATTTCTCTAAAGGCCGGAGGTTGTCTTCAAGTGATGCTTCAAATAAGAGAATTTTCTGAGTTCTTGCTTAATTGGGAAAGTCTGTAATTGTCACATATAAATGACAACTTGGCTAGGTGTTAAATTCATGAGCCCCAAATTATTCTTTACAAACCTGGATAAACTTTACACCATATTTTTGTGACATTCAGCATTTGAGAGCATTTGGCCTTATTCTGTCCCCCATTGAGGATGTCTTATTTGGAGTTCCCCCAGGATTAAACTCTGAGGCAAAGATTCAAGTGCAAGTAGTTTATTTGGAAGGTGAAGGTAGGGGAGTCGAAAGGCAAGAACACAGGGAAGGAGGGCAGCTGATAAAGGGTACATTTCTGAGTGTGTTATCAAGTCACATACCACTGTATACATCTGGAGCTCAGTCACGCAGGATTCATTCTGGAAGTCAGTGAAAAACACATTTGTCAAAGTTACTCTCTCAAGAAAGTGAGGGAGCCAGGGTATTTAGTGACCAGATTCTGCCTCTCACTGGTTGGACACAGCACTTCAGACCTCTGCGAAGGCAGGCAAAGTGGCAACAGGGTCAGAGAAGAGCCTGATGAAAACAATCCTGAGTCGGCAGGTGGAAGTCAGGCCACCCACACCAAAGTGGTCAGGATGAGAACACACATGCAGGAACTGACAGTGTCTACCGCAGAGTAACTTCTCTTCTGTGGGGATGACTGATACTTGAATGATCGACTGACTGATTGTAATTCCAGTTTTTTCTCTATGCTTTTGGCCCTTTTCACTTTTTTTCCGGTTCTCACTTTCTCTTAGTTTTTCTGTCTCTTATTCTCTCATCTCTCTTTCTTTGATGGTCTTCTGAACTTGTGTTTTATGTTTGCTTATTTCTTTAGCACTGGTAGTTTTTTCTCATTCTCCTGGAATCACTATACTTCCTAAGTTCTAGCTATGTGTTCTGTCCTGCATATCATATTATGTCTTATCATTTTTATCTCTGTCTTTTTCCTTTGCATTAAAAATCAGTTTTCTGGTTTGTCTTCCACATCACTGATTTTACTTGACATTTAAGCAGTGTCAAATCTGTTTTTTTTTTTTTTACTAACTCTAAATTAGATTTTATTGTGCCATTGCGAACTTAGTTTTCTTGCAATTCTTCCTTATGAAGTTCAGCTCAAAGTTCACGTCAAACTATTCTGTATTTTTACTGTTTCATAGAGATCAAGACTTATCCACTTCTATGGAAAATATGAAAGAGTTTTTCTAAACATTTTTTCTTGTCCTTATAATAAATCATTTTCGTATTTTCTTTTCCTCTCAGTCTTAGGATGCTTATTTCTTTCGATCTTCAGTTCTTTTCCATCACCTGTAATTTTTCTTTTTACTAAACTCAAAGAAGGCCAAATCAATCCAGTTTCGCAAAACAAAAAAGTATGTGAATTTTCTCCTGATTCTACTTGTCCACTGTTAGCTGAAATCTCGGTAGGAGGGCAGGTCGATGTTTATAATTCTCAGCCTCAGGTCCACTGTTGAGCTGGCCTTCATCTAGTGAGGTTTTAAAGGGCCAAAGAGAGTTCATTCTCTACTCTTAGTGCCCAGTTCTCTTGTAGTCTGAACACATAAAGTAGAAGAAAACCTGGACTTGCAAGCATGCGCCAAAACTCAAGCTATTTGTATTCCCACCATTGTCTATATTCCTTTACTAGTAGGGGCTATGCTTTCAAGAATGCAATTTGTATCATGAGTTCTACCTACTTTCATACGCACACACACACACACACACACACATACATACATACATACATATATTTAAAATTTTAGTTTCTATATGGATATAGAAAGATGAGGAATGATAGGAATAACTGAATGATATATAGTGATTATAAACTCAAGTTTTAGAGCTAGACTTACTGGGTTCAAATCCCAATTTGCCATTTATTAGCTGTAAGACCTTGATAAAGTTACTTAGCTTTTCTTTGCCTCTGTTTCCTCAACTTTGCAATGTGGGTAATAACGAAGTACCTATTTCACTGGGTTGTTATGGGTATTAAAGACATTAATATACATAGGAAATTTGGCAGAGCACCTGCCACATAGTAACTATTCAACAAATGTTGGTTCAGGTTATTATCTTATAAAGCATCACCTGGGTAACCAGAGAAACGGTTACCATGTTTTTTGGTATGAGTTGTTAAAAGTGAGGAGAAGTAAGGGAGAAACAGAATTTTTAGTCTACTTTTGGGTAGGTGAAACTGCTCTAGTTCACAGTACAAAGTATGGTAAGTATAATAGCCACAAATGATTTTTCCATCTTCAGTTCCATCAGCCTTGTAATTGGTAGAAATCTAAAATTAGCAGACTTAGAATTCTGAACACAAGTCATCTTTTTATTTTTTACTTTAACCTGGTGATCTGGCAAATTGCTCACATTCTGCCTTATTTCAAATAACAAAGGAGAGGCAGGGAGCAGGGGAGCCAGGGAGTGGCCTGGCCGCAGCCCTCACCCATGTAGTGTGAGAGGAAAGGGAGCCCCCCAGAATCTCCTTAGTCTGAGAGTCTGGGACATTGACTGACTGGCCACATGGGTAGTGGCATGCAGATGTTAACACAAGTCCAGAACAGGCACTGGTGCTATGCCATATAGTAAAGGTGGAGCTCTTCTTGGGCTGATTTATGAAGCATTTAGGGGAGGCTGGCATACAAAAAGGCTGTAAGTGTTTCTGAATCTAACTACCCTATGACGTAGGCACTATTTTTATACCCATTTTGCAGAGGAGGAATATGAGGTAATATCATTTGCCTAAAGTCGCACATCTAGTAGAAGGTTTCTACTGGGTCTGACCTCAGGCAGCTTGGTTCTAGATTTATCCATTCTTGGCCACTTGGCAACTGCAATACTTGACAATCATTTGGGATTCTGCCATGGGCCTCGTTGAGACCACATTGCTCATCCCCAAAGGGAAAACAAATTATCAGAGTTGCTTTTGTTACCATCAAACCAGTTTTACCAAATAATGCCCTCAAGTCTTAAAGCTACTGTTATAGTGTCATCTTCTAAACTCAAAACACCAACTCTCCATTTCTCCCTAGGCATCATTACATAATTGATGTTCCCTGGAGCAGAATAAAAGGTAAATATGCCATAAGCCTCTCCGTAAAGGTCCATGAAGTATATGAGATTATACGTATATATATATTTTTTAATATGCATGTGGATGTATTCCTTCTTTAGGCATCGTTAAGATTCTGAGCACCTTAAATCATTTTTTTTTTTTACCTGGGTAGAGATTTTGTGTATGGAGTTTAACTGAGCCCCGGCCACTCTTTCTCCCGCTTATGACATGTAGCTGCACCAGCGTTCGATGCTTATGTGGGTAAAATGTCAGCACAGGTCAGGGAGACCTGTCTATGGAGACATCTGCTCCCTGAAGCCCCATGAGTAATGGCCTGGCCATGGAGTGAGTGGGAGAAACATCTGCTCAGCGCACAGTAACCGACTGCTGTGCAGGCAGAACCAGGCCACTGGGAGAAGGGGAGGAGACCGGTGACAACGGGGCTGCAGGTGGCCAGAGGCAGCGTTCTGGCAAACAGCTTATCCATTCTGCCTCGCTCCTTCCCTAATAGGAGTGGAATCCACGCTGTGATAGGTGAGATAGCACACAGGCAGATTGTCCACCAGATGGTACAATCTTCTATTTAAGAAATATTTGAAAGGGCAACAAAATACAGAAGAAACCATCCGATAGTCCACATGGCTAATGCAAAATTAGCCAAAATGATGGCGGCAGCAGTAGTGGGGTGTTGTGGGGTGAGAGGTAAGAAAAGATGAGGGGAGGCAAGCACCGTGACGGCTGGCAGGGCGGATGTCGGTAGAGTTTGAGGTGCTTCTCCATCATTGTATTATACTAAGTACAATGGGGTTCATCATTCTATGAACCCCAAATTGTAGCCTGCGTTTGAGAACTGCCAAGATCCCAAGTGACGGGCACAACCACAGTGATGCAGTCTGGCCTGTGTCTCATGAGCTAGGGAGGTCTCTTGTGTTCTCTGTTTGGATGGCGTAGAACCTCGCTAGTCATTGCTGTTCTGTGGCTCTTGTCTCGTTTCTATATCTCTGTCGAGTGACTTTCCCTTACCGAGGTTGCATTACAGTACTATCTGTACAAAACTCTACACATCGGTGTCAGCATCATAATGGCTAATTGTTAATTGAGCTTTTATTTTGTTCCAGATACTATACTAAGCACTCCATATAATAATAGCTGATGCACATCAAGTGGTGACTATATATCAGGTACTGGCTGGAGTGATTTATATATACCGTCTTATTTAATTCCTACAACAAACAAATAAGTCAAGCACTATTTTTATTATTTTAATCTTACGCATGGGGAACTAGAGGCCTGGAGACCGTAAATAACTTGCCCAAGTTTACATGGTTATTAAGAGGGAGAATTAGTCTACTCCAGAGTCAGTACTTTTAAATACTGTGCTCTACTCCCTCTGATATGTACATTATCTATTTTCATCCTATAACCACCGTATGAAGTTGTCGTCATTCCTAATGTATAGAGAATTAAAGGAGTTTCCTGGGGTCACATGTCTAAGAGTCAAGTCTGTCTTGCTCCACAGCAGGTGACTGGCGACTGTGCCAGACCATCTCCTCTGCCCCAGTCCCTCAGCTCCTGCTCTTTCCATAACTAGCTGCCCTAGCTTCCATGCTTGAGACCTCAGGGGCATATTGACATTATATTTAGTTACTTTCCAAGTCTTATTTCTTCCTCTTTCAAAGTATCCCTCCTCTTGTTCCTTCCTTCCCCATCCCTATTGCTACCAGCCAGCCCAGAAGAGGTTTCTTGTCTTTCACAGTATTATTAAAATGTTTGCCACATGCCTTCCCTCAAACGGTATGCCATCCCCCATGGTGTCACGACTTCTGGGCACAAGCCTCAGAAACACACAATGCCACCCTGCATTCTAGAGGAAGGTGGATTATAGGATGGCTTCTCTATTAAGTAGCTCTTGAAAGTACAAAAAAGAGATATCTGTGTGTCTATATGTGTAAAACGGGGCATGTTTTCCATGAAAATGTAGGAACACATTTATAAGGGTGAAATGACGAGTAGCGACGACTGTCATCGTTTCTGTAATGGGCTCCAAGGAGACAGACGGCTCCCGTCTTTAGGGCTAAGCCATCTTTCCAATGAACTCTTCTCTTTTTGACCATCGTAGAGGGAATGCTGGGCGTCTGGACGTTTAAGTTTTGGAACATGGTAAGGCTTCATGATTTATAGAGGATGTCTTCCAGGGAATTACAACAGACATTGGAACAGAAATAGGGTTGACTAACCCATTGACCTTGTATCATAAGAGCAGAAAGAAATAAAAACTGAAGACCCCTGTGTTTTTCATCCCACCCTGCCCCACCCCCATTCCCAGGGCTCTGTCTGTTCTCAGGCCTGGGCCCCTTTCTGCTCCCCGCCTCTGGAGGGTTCCAGCATCAAGTGCCTCTGTGTTAATTAACTCAGCGTGAGGCACATAAAGGCCTGACAGCAGATAGCTAATGTTTTGGATATGCACACGGTTTAAGGATTAGCTCAGTTCCAAAGGACAAGTTAACGTTGCCACAGTATCGTTGACACTCAGTGATCCGAGGCAAATTTCGGGTTCTGCCACCATCACGCCTGTGGGCTCCACTCCTCACTCTCAACTCTGAGATGTTCAGACAAAATGAACTAATTTTAATGTTTCAATTCAATGTAAATAAAATCGGGAAAACACATCTTGCCATTGCCAGTAAAAACCACCACCACCAACAAAAAGCCCCACAACACGTTGGGTTCTCTGTACCAACACTTGTTTCTCCCATTATTAGAATTTTATAGAATATATTAAAATACACATAACATATAAAAATAAACTTACAAGGCAGTTTCACACATAAGGTAGCACTGAAGCCAAATTCCTTAGGATAGGTATGTGGTGAGAAGCTACTGTGGTATGGAAATCCTTTGGCCCGATTTCTAGCATTTTTGAGTATTAAGTAATGCCAAGTTTGCAAAGTGGCAGCCCACAGGCCACATCTGGCCTCTTGACATGCTTCATTGGGCTTTGTGTAGTGTTCTTAAAAAGTTAGAATTGAAAATGTGGGGAATTTTTTTATTTCAAATTAGCATTTCTGGTTTTTTTTTTTTTTTGCTCTACATATGAGTTCCTTCATGGCAAAAGTTGACAGGAGCTGAGTAGCACCTTCTCCTCCATCAGATGGGGCACACGTGACATGGTGGCAACTTCAACCTAGGTGCACAATGTTTAAAATGCCAGTTCTTGAACCTCAAATTTTACTTCCTTGTTGTTCTGCCAACCCTGTTTGCTAAACCTTCCACTTAGTTCTTGATCGTTTCTTGTCTATTTTGTTCAAGGTGAGCTGTGAAATAGAGCAACTGGGTGAAGTTGGGCAGGCTCAGTGTTAGATTCACTTTTTATTTAGCTTTCATAAAGTGAAGTTTTCATTAAAATTGTCCAGAAATCACCTGTTGAGCTCTTTTTTAAAAATCAAAACAAACATTCAAATATAAAATATATAGAAAGACTGACAAATCTAGCCATTCGGCATGGCATTTAAAAATGGATATAGCAACGATTTTAATGTACTCTTTCAAATGTCATGACAGCTGTCCAAATTTGTAATTTTAAAATATATTTTATGTTATCACATACATTTGCTATACACTCTATCAAATATATGACTAATATGTGAAAACAAATATGTTTGCCACTCAGCTGACTCATGCTCCTTGGGATGCTGGAGACTCCTTGAAGGATCGACAAAAAGTCCCTTGTGGCTGAAAAGAGGGGCCCCCAAATTAGCATTTTTTTTTCTTCAGGGGATTTGTTTAGGGATCAGCTTCTGTTTCTCCTTGGGATGAAGGGCACATATCATACAGTACCACAGAATTATTAGGGCCCAAGTGAAAAAGACATGTCTTACTTTAGAGACCTGGGAATAGTTCTTTAAATCAAAGGTCCCCAATCCCTGGACCACAGACAGGTACCGGTCCATGGCCTGTTAAGAGCTGGGCTGCACAGCAGGAGGTGAGCAGTGGGTGAGCGAGCGAAGCTTCGTCTGTATTTGCAGCCACTCCTCAGCACTAGCATCACCGCCTCAGCTCCACCTCAGATCATCAGGCATTAGATTCTCATTGGAGCACTGGTCCTTGGTGCCAAAACAGTTGGGGACCACTGCTTTAAATCATTTGTTCATGCATGCATCCATTCATTCATCTATTCTTATTCACTCAGTGAGTATTTGCAGGACACCTGCTATGTGACACCTATTTTTTATGTTAGATGTTGTGAAGGGATAGGTATTGGAACAAAAAAATTCCAGTTTTTAAAGAGCCATATTAATTTCCTAGGGAAGGATATGTTCTAGGCCTCTCTCTTTGACTTGTAGATGGCTGTCTCCTCTCTTTGTCTTATCATCTTCCCTTTGTGTGTGTCTGTCTTTAAACCTCCTCTTCTTATAAAGACACCAGTCATATTTGACTAGGGCCCATCTTAATAACCTCTATAAAGCCCTATCTTCAAATATTCTAAGGCACTGGGGGTTAGAAGTTCAACTTGAATTTCTGGAGGGAAAGATATGCAATTCAGCCCACAATAAGAGCTTATAAGGTAAATGTTTCTATGCTGAAGTAGTAAGTCTGAATACTTCTATTCTGCTCATTGGTCCTGCCACTTCTGTTAGCAAAAGGGTTTTTTATTTCACCATTGTTATTGACAGCTCCATTTATTCCTACACTGTGCTGGCCTACATGATTTCAGAAACTAGAAAGATGACAATAAACTGAGTCCGACTCTGTAGACACAAAATTTCAGTAACTGGACATGGAATGGAGATACAAATGAAAGGCCGAGCTTTTGGGTGCACCTGTGTGTGTACCAGCTTATGGCCAGGAGTGGAACAAATATTCTCCATGGCGTTTTCTAGTAAAATAGAATGCCATAAAATGTAGTTGAATAGAGAAGACAGAGCCAGTCAGGATAAGCCAGAGAGGAAAGTTCTAAAAAGTTGAAATCTGGGTGACATAAAGGCAGTAACATGACGCATATAATAACTCTTCCCGCGTAAGGACAAAGGGAGAAAGAACCACATAGGAGAAAGAGCGATCTGAGACGGGAGGTGGAATTTCTGGGGAACGTGCCACAGGGGCAGGTGGAGGACGCGGGATTAACAGGGTGTGACCGATGTCCTCAGACCAGCTCGTGCGACCCAGAAGGAGACCTGTGGGGCCCAGCTCTGAGGCAGACCTGCGAGGCGGGGCCATCATCCTCTTTCTACCTTTCCCCAAAAGCTTTTCCTTTCTTGGTCTCTTCTCTCCAGTGCCCTCCCTGCTTCACTTTTCCGGCGTCTCAGCCGACACAGGGTAAAATGAGAGCCGAGAGAAATCTTCCTCTCTCTCAACAGTGTGTGAATTTGATTAGGAAACTCCCATAGGTTGAAATACTTCCAAATTCAAAGGGACAATGGCAGGCACTGGAGTTCGTGTGCTTGTCCGTCCGTGGGTTGCTTCTCAGCTTCCTCTCAAATCACACCGCCGACGAAGCCGTTGAGCCGTCGTTTAGGAGGAAGGCTGGCTCTTGTGGCCTTCTGTCTAGCCGCATTTCTCAAGCTTTAACGTGTGTGCTAACCGCTGGAATCTTGTTAAAACGCGGATTCCGATTCAGAGGGTCCCGGGTGAGCCCAGCCTGGTCCACTGACCGCATTTCAAATAGCAAGAGCCAATGGCTTTGATGGAGTCTGAGGAGATGCAATGAATGAAAGCCTTGTTCTGTCATTCAGAAGTTCGGGGCTCCTTGGGGTTCCCGGGTTACGAAGGGAAGACACCCCTCTTGGCTCCCACTGTCACCTTCACTTTCACTAGCTCCTGTGTTCATTAGTAAGGTTTAGAGAGAAAGGAAAAATAACAATAACGTTCTTAATTGGATCCCTGAAAGAGATACTGCATTTCCACTGATTAAGGCAGTTAAAGGTGCCGACGCCGCTGCTCAAAAGCTGACACCTTCAGGTGTCTCATAACAAAAATTAATACCGCTGCTAGCTGTGCCACCTAGTCATGCTGGAAAGTAAATTAATTACTGCAACCGAACTAATAATAACAGTGCAGGCAGAGTTGTAGCAATCTTGTGGCTTGCCATCGGAGACTGAGCAGGGACTTTTGCCTCTCTGCTACCCATGAGCGCAACCCAGCAATTGCTGACTGTAACATTTCTATTGTATGGTTTATGCTAAATATGCATATCTTAATTGCATTAGTCAAAATAATTAGCTAATATATTTTTGCATAATGACGAGGTAAGCAAATATCACCATAGCTCAGTGGTTCTTGCATGAGTAAATTTGGAAAATTAATAGACTCCCAATTTCTTAATTATCTGTCTTTTATTCCATGCTCAAACAAAGAAATGCTACGCACACTCCTGGGCATCATGTAATTTAGTTTGCACCTTGAAAATTTTAAAGCACCTGTGTTTGTTTTCTCTCCATTTTGCAGGAAAGTAATAGAAAGAAAAATATAGCTTCTTCCTTTTATTATCCTTAAATTGACATGTAAAGGAAGCAGTCAATCAATGCATTTTAATCCCTGCATGTAAGTGGGGCCTTGAATTACGAGGCATTTTTAAAGCATCAGAAAGTTATTATAAAGTTGAAATAGCAGTCAAAATTCTTTCCACTACATAGCAGGTGCTTGAGTAGTAGATGCATGGTGACATTTCTTCCTGCTGCCCTTCCCCTTGAATCTGGCAATCTCTCCGTCTGCGTCTCTGATGACTTCCCCTACTAGCGTAGCTGCTTCCTATTTCCTCACACTACATGGCATTGGTACCTTTCTTGCCACTGAACATAACCGTCTCCACCGAGGACAGTGTGGCTGCTGAAGAGCAGAGCTCGCTGTTTTCATTAAAATGCTGGGTGGACCACAGCTGGATTCCTTTGGGTTCCATGTAATTTCTTTGGGCTTATTATTATGAACCAAGCTAATATGCTGAGCTACCCTATGGAGCATTGTGATTTAACAGAACCTGGCCATTCCTGCCAAAGGTGTCAGCTCTTCCTTGCTTTTCATGAGAAGGCATATCCTTAGCATGCTAATATAATGCATAAAGAAAACAGAAATCTGCCTAAGAGGACATTTGAGCAATATGCTAATATCCTCTAAAGAGCTTAAAGCACTCTTGCCTGGTGTCTTCAGATGGCAGGTTTCAGGCCACCACTTAAAAGGAAGAGTGTGCTGGGGCCTGAAGCCCACCACATCTGGATGAAACCCTCATGCCCGGACCGAAGCCACCAGTCTAATGGTAGGCAAATCGTTCAGGGGCAAAAGCAGCTGGCTGAGGATTTCCCTTAAGTTGCCGATGAGTCTTTAGATTTCTAGTGGCTTATGGGAAAGCCATCTGCAACCTGATAAGAAAGGAAATCTTCATTGATGCCACTTTGCCTCTAAACAAGCTCTGATTGGATCAATTCCCTCAGCAGGTGTGGTACTTGTCAGGATTCCAGACTTAAGACCACTTCGGCTGCCTGTCGGCAAACCCTATGTAGGTATCCAGAGCAGGTAGCAGCTGTAGGCTGTAACATCCTCAGGTATTGTGTTCACTTCCATGCTTACCTGCAAATTGCCAGGAACTGTAAAAGGGAGGGTATGTAAAATTTGTTTTAATTTGTACATGTGAGTGTAAGAGGCTTTAATTAAGATGAGGAAAGAGATGAAGTCATGCTAAGTGGTGTGGGGGAGGTCACGAAGATGTAACATCCAATTTTATAGAATGATAGCTGGTACAAGAGGAATAAACTTGAAAGTCAAACGTGAAGTGCACACCTTGGCCAGTTAGGGAGGGAAAGCTGTTTGTTGTCAGCCATGCCCCTAATTACTGTGAGAGCAGAGGAGGCAAAAAGAAGGAAAAGAGAGAGCTAGGAATAAAGGCTGAGAAGAAAAACTAATGAAGAGAAACAAAGGCCATAGGCAGATATTCTAAGAAAAAAGCCCTAATTCTCAAGATGATAATATAATTGAGAGAAAAGTAATTAGCAGTTAGAGCAGAGGATGGAAGAACATAACCAAAGCTGAAATTCACCAGTGCATGGATGAAAAAAATGAGGAAGAGAGGATAGAGGACCGGAGGCATGAAAGAAGTAACTGTCCATTCCTCAATTTCTATGGTCGAGGTTCTTGTTGCCTCTGATAATGACAAGAGGCCATGCCTATATCTGAGTTATGGAGAGAGCCTTCTATCTGGGCTAGAAGTCTAGGGTGAAAGAAATAAAGCATATTTCCTACCCGTTTCTTAACTTCTCAGAATCCTCAGATGAGGCAACTTCTTGCATAATAGTCAGGTTAAGAAAACGTCCCATAACGGAGATGACAAGTCACTTCTGAGATTAAGTTATAAAAGACACTGTCGTTTCTATCGTGGCTCTTCTCTTTCTCTTGTACCACTCAGTCTGGGAGAAACCGACTGCCTCGTTGTGAGCAGCCCTGTGGGGAGGCCCATGTGGCAAAGAACTGAGGCGTCCTGCCAACTGGAGCCAATATGACATTGAGGCCTCCAGAAAAACAGCTTCGTGAATGAATTTGGAAATGGATGCAGACGAGTGCAGCCTCAGAGACATCCTGAGTGCTAGAACTGCCCCGCTAAGATACTCCTGCATCCCTGACTCTGTGAAGATAATAAATATTTGTTGTTTTAAAATGCTAAGTTTGGGGGTAATTTTTATGCAGCAACGAATAACTAAAACAATTTTCAGGAAAAAAAAAGAAAGCCTCCTATATATGAAGGCACGGGCACAGAATAAGAGGTGAGGGCATGGCAAGAGATCAGGCTAGAAAGGGAGCAGGGGCCAGGTCACATGTGACTTTTTCGGCATAACCCGAGGAGTATGAACTGAATCTTGAGGCTAGCTGACAGCTAGTTAAGGGCTTAAGGCAGCATGAAGCATACGGTCAGCAAATCAATTGGAATAAGCCATCAGTTACTGAGTAGCTAACCTTTTACATGGGAAATGCAAGAATTGCGAAAGCATATTCTTTGCCTTCAAGGACCTAATATTCTTGAGTTATGTGAATTACTGAATAATTTTAAAAACAAAATAATAGATTAATAATAGATGAGACATGTCTCAGGGGAAGTAGAACTTGATTAACATGTGTGGTCCATGGACCAGCAGCATTGACATCACCTGGGAACTTGTGAGAATGCAGAAGCTTAGGCCCCACCTCATACTGACCTGAAACGGAATTTGAAATATAACAAGATCTCCAGGTGATCTCCCAAAAGTACTGGCCAAGAAGACTTGCAAAAATACTAATGCAAAACCTTCAGTGAAGAGCAAAGATTTTATGTCACTTCTGAGATTAAGACACTGTAAAAAGACAGTAATATTTCATCAGTAAGGATTGATCTCATTGTCTACAATGAGTCTGGTGCTTTAGGGATTTATAAAGGCACAGGACAAGTCCCCTACAAAAGTGTGGGCAAATAAAATATAAAGGCTCTCAGATTCTCTAAGCACTCACCCCGTAAGAACTTATCTTGGGAAAAGAGAAGGAGAACCCTGAAGATTTGTATTAAAATGTAGGTAGGCTAGTTTCTTGCACACCTGGATTGGAGCAATAGTTTCTATTTGCTGCGTTAGTTGAACTGAGTAAACTTTGGGGAAGGCAGAATGGTAGGAAATGAGGGAGATGAAATTCTTTAGGTACAGCCTCTATGCTGCACACTCAAGTGCTTTTATGAAAATACAAGTTAACTAGACTCTTTCTACATTAACTAGATCTAGAATCTTAACTAGAATATTTTGATGTCTCTGAAACCATTAAACAATTGAAACTTCCTAGAAGAGCTTTCCTGGCCTTTTGTGGACTGACCACTGCCAACCTTTCTATTCTTGTATATCTAAATGCCCACCCTCTGCTCCACCCACTGTGGGCATGGCTACATTAAAACGTTGGGTTCTCCCACACTGCCCACCTTTTTCTTCTCCACCGTGTGACACTGCTCAGTTTTGATTAATGGTCAGCCTTTGTCACCTCATTTTCCATATCCTTTGGTAAATTTCTACTGAAGCTTTGAACTTCAGCTCACGTTTTATATCTCCTTGATGGTAGAAGTAGGTACATTCCTCTCTATTGTCCCATGGTGCCTCAAACATTGCTCCCTCTTAGCACTAATTACCTTGCTGTAATTAATAGTTATTGTGTGTGCTTCATGCTAGGCTCTAAGTTCCTTGGCATGCATAATGTATTTTGTTCATGTATTTCCAATTCCTATCATTATACCTCAGATATAATAGATGCTCAATAAATATAACTTTAATGAAAAAAATGAATAAGTGAACACATGAATAAATGAATAATGAATGAATGAAATCAGATTATAGAGGGCCTTGAGTGCCACACTAGGGCAATTGAAATTCATTGTGCAGCTGTTGGAAGGAAAGTACAGTAGTAGGGTGTAAGATGCATTGATTTAACTCACATGTTAAAAAGCAAAATTAGAAAAAAGAAAAAAAGAAAAAGAAAACACGTGCACAGAGAGAAAGGAAATTCAGTGAGAAAAACAGCAGCAAAAATCTGCAAACTCATTTGTAAAAAAATGTCTCATCTCTGCATCTAGAGATTTGGACGATAATAGGTGACAGGAATGTGGTATGCTTCCTCTTTCATTTACCAGTTGGCAGGCTCCCCAGTAACCTCAATAATGGCTAAAATCACCAAGTAAGGATGGCCTTACATCGAAGATTACCTGTGTCTTTAAGGTTTCTGGGTGTAATTTCAGATTGTTGTGCATTTCCTCTATTATTTCCAAGATTATTCTTACTGAGGTTATCAGACACACGGAGTGCAGCCAAAGGAGGTGCCGTGGGATGGAAGGCTAACCAAAGGTGAACACGGCTCCCACGCCAGCACCCGTGAGACATCTGCACCTTTTTGGCCTTTTCTTTGGTGGTTATGTGGACAGAGCCTTTGACTCGCTTCTGCTTCTTTTGTTCATTGGTGTTGCAGAGATCTTAGGACAGTAAATGCAGACTCTAAATTGCCTTAGTTTGACTTTGAGCTGGCTTTCAAAGTATTTATTACAATACAATTATTAGAGTAAGAAATAAAGGCAGGGTCTTTCATTATTAATTCCAAATTTGGGGAAACATGCTGTGAATTTGGCAAAGGGTTTCTGTTTGGGGGAAGCTTGGAGACCTCTCAAGACAGCATCCCTAATATAAGACCTCACTTCCTGCTGCTGCTTCGACTGGATGTGGGATTCTTAATGCAGGTCCCCGTTTTTTCAGAATGTTCTACTGGGCTGTTAAACAGCTGCTGTGTTTAACCACAGATGTGGGTGCATTTTATGGATGTGATTCCTGTGTGTATGTGTGTATGTTTGCCAATAAACAAACATGTATATATTTAAAACCAATATTGACACAATGTTAAGAATGAAATCTTTGCAATCAAATCAGGAAATTCCAAAGCTGCATTTCGTATAACAGTATGCTCTTAGTCCCTTTGCACATCCTGTGTATTGCACCACAGATGTTTAACTCCAAAAACACACGAGACTGGATTATCCCAGGCCCTGGTCGCCCAAAGTCAAGTCACATGATGAATTACCTGATTTTTGAGGTGCGTTAATTTTACCTCTTAGCTTCATGTTAACGAATCGAACTTTGATTTAGGAAGGTGGAAGAGAAACAGATAAACGAAGCAGAAAAGATGTTTTCATTTGTGAGTCAAAAAAGAGACATGTCTAGTTTTATTTTCTGGTTAATAATCTTTATCCAAATGGAGCTAAAACAGCAGAGGAAATGTTCCTCATCTTCAGCTCAACACTTATTGTTTCAACCTTCTACACTCAAAAATAGGAAACCGTTTTCCTTCAAAATTGGCTTCCATTCCCTTCCTTAATGAGGACTACAATCTTGCCAAATTTGAAGTTCACAGCTTCAGTCATTTTTGAATTGCAGAAGCACAGATAAAACATTTTGATATATTTTTTTATGATGGAAAAGATGCAATTTTCTCTATCTAGGTGTATGGTAATATTCTCAGATATATCACATCTAAGTTTAGACTTGAATGAGTTCTCTGGTGTCTAAAGTGCCGGGTAACTAACATAAGTGGCTTTTGTTTTATTATTGTGCATTCTCTTCTGGCTGCCCCTGTATCTGGTTTCCTTTTATGGCTGTTCTCAGTTTGGAGTGGTATGTCAACAGGTGTTGATGGGCAGGAGATGTAGTCTGGGACTTAGTTATCTGACTCTTAACTCGGTGCCCCTCACGTTTTCACTTTTAATCTTGCTGCTTATTATGTTTCTGCCTTCTTTTTATCCTGCTTCCAAAATCTTCTGAGAGTTGCCAGATAATAAGAGACAAATTGTGCAAATTAAATGTCAGGAAGTGGTGCATTAGTAAGTGAGCTTTTTGCCATCAATGGTACAGCCGATTCCCCTCTCTCAAAGCCAAATACTTCTCCAAACTGAAGTAGGCTTCGTGAATTTCTTTCTTTCTTTCTTTTTTTTTTTAAGTTAAAGTATGACAGCTGCTTATTTTCATTTTTGTTCATCTGGTGAAACCAGAAGGGGCCCAAAGAAGTCATTAATGTCCACTGCGTGAGGGCTCTAGGAAATGCGTCGAGGGTAGAATGCATGAACAGCATTGTTCACCATATGTAGACGAGAAACATCCTTATGTTCAGGGTCCATGGGTAAGAGAGGGAGTGTGTTATAATTAACTGTATAGTACATATGGTGGACTAGAAAGTTTACTCCTTGGAGACTAGTTTAGTTATAAAATCAAACAAACAATGAAAACAGAGTCAATTAACAATAGCTCTATCAAATGTTGTCATGGAGTACTTGCGGATGGTGGGGAAGCCCCCAGGGTCAGGAAGCAGGGGCAGGTCCTGACAGTAGTCCCCCATCTTTCTGGACAAAGCAGAACTGACTGTATCAGACGGCATTAATAGAGCCAGTTCACAAGAGGGTAGCAGGGTCTGGGGAGGGAGAGAGATGAGCTTTATCTGCCTCTAAACCTCGTCACTGTGGCTTCACCAGGGACCACTAGAAAGTCTATGAGTGAGTCCTGCCCTCAGAGCCCATGCTGCAACGGCCATCTGATAGTCATCTGTCAACAGTGTGCTCCATCCAGCTATAGGATCACCAAGAACTGGCTTAGAACTCCATAATGTGCTTCTTATAGCTACATTTCCAGGGGCCAGGCAGCGGTGAGTCTTGCTGACTGGATCTTTGGTGGGAAAAGATTGTTCTGACTGGTAGTTTATGTTACACAGGACAGTGAATATTTTAAACTTGATTAATCTGACCTTCCTCAAACCTAGACAAGCCTCTATGCTTCTAAATCATGTCCCCTGCCAAGACAGAAGGCAGACCAGACTTTGCAACTGCAACAGAGTCTGGTTTTATAGAGCAGTTGAGCAAGATGGCCTTTGATCATGTTCGTTTGCATCTGATGCCTCAAGACATTTCTTGAGAAAATGTTAATAAACTTGAGGGCTTCATATACGTTAACAGGTATATTTGCAAAATGTAGACTTTTCTTCTGCACTGACTGTGACACAATTCATAGTTGTATCTGATGACATCAGTAGCTTGGTCAAAATCCATAATGTCTCCCTGTGGCCCTTAGAATAAAGTTAAAACAGTTAACAAGCTTCTATGACCCATCTCTTGCTTTTTCACACTCATCCTTCTTTACCCACCTTGCACTCTAGGCTTTAATCCCTATTGATATTTTTAGTTGCCAGAGATTCTTGAAAGCCATCCTTGATGACTCTCTTCACCCTTCTCCTTCCCACCCACTTTTAAATTTGGTTAGGTGGGCTTGCTATGTTACTACATAGTCTTGAGTAGTTTTGTTTTTGCATTTCTCTTGCAAGATTTACCATGTTTCTTAATTTTCTTGGTTATCTGTCTTTCTAGCTAGATAATAATAATCTCTGTGAGATTAGGGGCTACCATGGCTGTCTCGTCCCCCATAGGAGCCCTTTACCTAACTTGAGGTTTGGCGCATAGTGAGAAGTGACTGAACATTTGTTAAGTGCTTGAATGAATCATTTTTGTGATAGATATTAAGATTTCTCTGTATCTGTGGGACACACTTGGTTACTGCCGAATTGGGATTAGCAACGCCCTTCTAATCCCTTTGCTTGCTTTTAAAGCAGAGAAAAAACATCAAGTTTCTGGGCCACATTTGCTTAGTTCCCACTTCCTCCTTTCCCCATCCCAGTTGCTACTGTATTTTTCCTCTTATGATGGATGTATAAAGTATAAAGGTTTTCCAGGTGAAGAAAATCCAGGGGAAAAATTGGACAGAAGACTGGCTAATGACCAGAGTAGATTTAACCCATATTTGAAGTCTCACTTTCAGTAACTAGTGAGGGTGATACTTCTGGAGTGTATGAACCAGCTGGTATTAGTGAAAGTGTGAAGATCTGCTGATGGGGCGGGGGGAGGGCAGGCAGGAAAGGTTTGTGGGTGTGTTTCAAAGTCTGTTGAATGCAACTGGTTTAATTTCCTTTGTTCATCTGCTTCAGTGTCTGCAGTGATTTGAGAGGGTCGTTTTCTGCCCCCGCCCCCCACAACACATTCGGTGAAGTCTGCTGGTACGGTGTCACTCATTAAGCTGTCAGCATTATTAAATGTCGTATATTCTGTTTACATCAGGGAATCCTCTCCTAAAGAACAATGCAGGATACAGAGTCTGGTTCCATCCAGAGCTCACGTTTGAGGGAGATAGAGGTAAAGAGAAAGAGAGTCAAAGAGGCAGAGGTAGAAAGAATATGAAAAAAAGAGACAGAGAGGCACAAGAAAGAGTCAGAGAGAGGGAGGAGAGTGAAATGCACATTAAGGAAGGGTGTGGAGAGAGAGAGAGAGAGAGAGAGAGAGAGAGAGAGAGAGAGAGAGAGAGAGAGAGTATATCAGTGGAAAAGAAGAAGTAGAGAGAGAGACTAAACAACACGCTCTGAGAATTGGAGAGAATGAGAATGTGCACAGATAAGAATCAGAGAAAAAGAGGTGAGTGGAGGAAAGATAGGAAGGGGAGAGGATCAGGGGGGACTAAGGAGAAGAAACAAAAAGAAAAGGGAGGAGGAGAGGAGGAAGCAAGACTATTCCATTATGACACGGTCTTGTTTATTTAAGCAATCCATGATTTTCCGATGTAGGGATCACCTGTATGTGCATAAGATCTTACTAGCAAACCAGACCCAAGAAGCAGTGAGGAGACTCACAATACCTCAGAGCAGTTGTATGCACCAAGGCAAGGAAGCAGGGAGAAGGGCGATTAAAAATACTTTATAAAACTCTCTGAAAAAGTTTACATACAAGTTTATCTTTTTTATCTTTTTTTTTTTTTTGCAACAATTTCTCTACTGAAAAGTTAACTGTGTGAGTGGTTTTATGTAGTAAATCTAGATTTCCCAAATTTGTATCAGTTTGGATCATTCCCTCTGGAAGAATTTCAGGTTCTCTTTTTAAGAACTTGTCTGTGCTGTATTTGACTCACCTAGGCATTGTTCAGACCCTGTGAGGTGCCCAAGTTGAGGGTATGTTCTAGTCAAGGCAGTTTGGCCCACAGGGGAGAGAAACCCACTTAAGTTAAAAGGGAACCAAGTAGTGAGAATGATACTAGTACTAATTGTGTTGTTAGTGATAGACAGAGCTACCCCTAGCTGAGCTCTTGCTGTGAGCCAGAAACAATGTTAAGCCCTTTAAATGTATTGTTTCCTTTTATCCACAGAGTAGCCTTATGAAGTAAATATATTTGACAGATGAGGAACAGAGGGGCAGAGAAATGAAATAGATTGCCCAAAGTTCTCCAGGATATGAACTCAGGCAGCAAGGTTGTGCTTCATCTGACACAGATAACAGCTGAACATATAAATATAAACATAAACATATACATTTACATATACATATATACATATGCATATACATATACATATGCATATGCATATACATATACATAAACATATACATATATATGTATATATGTGTGTGTATATATTCTCATGGAAAACAGACTGATCATTTTCTCTCCAAAGCAGTTAAATTTCTAAACAATAGATTCAATATCTGTGAGCTTCTTCTTGTTGTTTTCAGGGCTTTGAATAGTGTTGTAGATATTAGAAAGATGTCACAATACATCTACCCTGATGCCATACAGAAATACTCAAATATCTGCAGGACTGCTCAGTGTGTCTGTTTTATCCAAACTGGCTTAAAGTGATGAGTAACTTTACATCTGAGTTGGCCAGTGGGATTAGAAGCTGAGAAACCCTGGGTTGACCTGAGTAAGGCATTTGATTCTCATGCTAGAAGTTGAAACTTGACTTCAGACAGCATTTCTCAAATTGCATTTTGTTGAACATTAGTTTTATAAGCTATTACATGAAGAAAAATTCCCAGGACCAGAAATGTTTGGGAAATACTGGGTTAATCATATTTTGGTAGGTTTTTTTTTTTTTTTTTTTTTTTTTTTTTACACTGAGGAATTTCTTCTTAGAGAGAAATGCATTTGTGTCATTCCAATAGGATCGTCCTCTCTCTTTTAGCCCACCTACCCAAATCCATGCATTAACCAATTTTCCTTGGATGGCTTATTGCAGTCATCACATACTGCTTGATTTCATTAGTTGATATTTGATAAATTGATATTTTACTTGCCCACCTAGATTGTGAGTCCCTTGCAAATAGTGCCTTAAACTTTCTTATAGTTTAAGTCCAGCACTGTGTTATTTAGAGAATAAGTACTCAATAAATACTTGTTTGTTGACACTTCAGCAAGTGAAAAGCGGTTAGTTTGATTTCCCCTCTCCTTCCCCCTCCAAACAGCTGCTGGGACATCAATTTGGGTACAAGTACAGATTGTTTATTTGGGAGGTGACCCCAGGAAGCCAAGATAGAGAGTGAGAAATTGAGACAGAGAGTGAGGAGAGCCTCAAGAGCTACATTAATAAATGGGTTACAGCTGTGGGCAACTGAGGCTCAATCCTGAGTCCCCTGGCTGGGGACTCAATGACAAACTGTAGAACATGTGTCATGGTTGTAGCATTGAGATGGCATGAATCTGGATTATTTCCTACCGAGTTTTGCCCCTGATTGGTTGAGGTTTGGTTCTGGGGTGTTAACACCTTAGTATTTCAAATCTATGGGACAGAGTGGCTGGAAAACCCCTCAGGCAGAGAGACACAGGAAGACATCAGCATGCCCTGGAACGCTAAAGTGACCCCTGAGAACATGGACAGGGAGCTAGTGATAACCTGTCACATTGTCCAAGAACAGCATTATTTAGCTGGCCTTCCCTATTTCCAACAGTTAAAAGATGTGTACTCATTTAGCCTCGTACTAACAAATGAGCAGTTTTCATGCCTCGCCTAACAAGGTAACTTAGGTTCCTCCTGCTTTGAGAATCAGCTGCTACATTTCTCCCCACTGCTTCAGCGGAAAATTGTCCTGTCAACAATATCACAGTGTGATTTCTTTATCAAAGGTCATTACCAATTATTTCGTAAAGAACTGAGGCTTTGGTAATTACCTGATTTTTATCTTTTTAAAAATATAGGTCATTTATATGTTATTATTGTCATATTATGGCCTATCTAGCTACAAAGAAGCATATATTAAAACCTGTAACTTTGCCTTCGCCTCCTATTATTGCCTCACATTTCATGTGTCATTTTATCTACTGTTCTGGAGAAGATCATACATGGCTTGTTAGTAAAAGTGCTCGATAAATGAACACATAGAGAGACAAGCAAACAGATGCGTGACATCCTCCCGAACTCTCTGCCTTAGTCAAATCCCTCATCCTGACAGAGGAGCTGATGACCCCCACCAGAGATGTCATAACCACTTGCAGCATGACTAGCTCCTAGAGGGAAGGCTACTTGGTTATTAATCCTGACTGTGCATCTTGCTGGATGTCCTGGACCGGAGTTCTACTTATTTCTATTTCCAGTAAGGGCCAGGGTTGAAGCTCTTCTTCTGTGTCGCCTCAACCTGTCCTCTGAGTAGAAACACACCTCTTCTATCTCAGCTCTGGAAACATTTTGTGGTGGTTCTTGGATACCCCGTGGCACTAACACGTTTGTCCTCCTAAGAATTAAGAACTTAATAGAGGCCCCAGACTGCCTTCCTCTTCATCTCTCCTTTTCTCAGAGCATCAGTACTATGTCCGCCATATTTGGATGTTCAGTGAATAAAATGAGTTGAGCTGAGCTGGAATGTGGATTAAGAAAACTCTCCCTGTCCTTTTCCTTTATCAGTTGTAGAATTGGGATGTAAAGTCATTGGAGAGCGAGTGAGCTTTCTGGGAGAATCACAGTACCCCAACATCAGACACTTGTTGGCTAGGCCTGAAATTTCTGCTATTTAAGGCATTCGTGTCTAAAAAAGCTTTTTTTTTTTTGGTAAAAAGAAGTTAAAAAAAGGGAGAGGAAGTAATGTCTTAATTGCTAGCATGAGGTTGAACTATAGGAAACTACCATTGTTAAGGTTGTAAATGGAGGTTCCTATGTAGTGGCTTAACATGAGTTAGTAGATTTACAGGCATGGGAAGAGTTAGGAAATGGAAGTTGTAATATGGAAATAGGAGAGCCAAGAACACTCTTGAAAGAAGACGGGTGTTTGCGGGGAGGGGCACCAGGAAATGAAGTCCAGTGCAGGAAGGGGAGTAATAAAGATGAGGTGGGCGCACTGCAAAGGGAGCCTCGCTGGACTTTATAAGGTCGTCACAAGTCACTTTTGTCACAGTGGGCCAACACCACCACAGGGTTACTACACTAGATTATGTGAGTACACTCTGCTTCCTATTTCTGTTGTTTAGTGTAGGCAGTTCAGGTGTGTAAAGCCATGAAGGAAAGTAGCTCGCTCTTCTCAAACAGAGGCCATCTCTACAAGGCCCTCCTCAACATAAATAATTTTTTGGCCCAAATTAAGTGCTTTCCACCTGTGAATATTTGCTAATTGGCATCATAAACCAAAACCAAAATCAGATTAACAATGCCCACACCTATACCCTATAGTCACAAGTGAAAAGAGCCCAATCTCTGCAGCCAATTAAAACAGAAAGTATAAAGTCTAACCAGAACCACAGAGCCAACTGGCTCAGTGGGTCAAAATCCAACTGGATGTGGCTTTAACTTTCTAATACTAATGGGCAGTAATGCCTAGGGACCTCCAGGTAACCCTTAGTCCATGTGACTCTTAGATATGCAAGGACATTTTATAATGAGATCCTGCTGAGCAAAAGAGGCAGTGTCAGCATTTACGCTAGGTACCAACAAAGGGTACCATGCATTTAATGAGGGGGTAGAAAAAGGAAGATGTGTGAATATATATTTAAATAGGGGAGGGAGAAATAACATTTTTTTTTTTTTTTGTATTCTAGGAAGCTGCAACCTTCCAAGGTATAAACCAAGGTATTTTAATGTTTCCTCTGTAACTTGTTCTTTCCGAAGGCCACCAAGCAATTTTCACAGACTTGTCTATTCTCTCTCGCACTTACATTTGCAAGTGGAACTTTATTTCATTGTAACCAAGAAACAGAAAACGAAGGTGTTAAGGGCCGTTTGGTAATTCGGTAACATATATATTGATACATATGTGTTACATTTAAAGGCATAGTATAGTATATTAGCAGCAAAAAGAAAAAAAGGCTTCTAGATTTAGCTCTAAAACTAACTAGTGATGAAACCCAGATAAATTTCTTAACTCTTGGAACCTGGATTTTCTCACTTGTGCAATAACTACATCAGACTTAATTATCTATCCAATCGTACTATCCTATCCTACTATTCTGGGTTAGATTGCCGGTGCTAGCCACAGAATTATTTTTCACGTCCAGAAAAACATCGTTGTTTAATATATCTATTGTCACCTTTGAGTGAAGGTAAACATATACAAGGAAAATATTGACCAAGCAATAATCAGATAATTTTTCTTCTCGGCTTCTTGCATTTCTTATTTCTTCCCTTCATTGCTCCTCAAAATGCATGGAAATTAATCAGTAGAGATGCAGAAATTCTATTACTTTAAAACCATCTCTTTTTATTTTATGAAAAGAAAGAAAGAAAAGAGGAAGGAAAAAATAAATAGGCATGGCATAATACAGCAACAACAACAAAATAGATCTTTCTGCTGCAGGTCTAGAGCCATGGTTCCTGAAGCTTTAATAAAGACTTTGAAAAGAAAATGTCCCCAAAGGAAGTTTTCTCCCTTAGAATGCCTAGAATCGTGTTAACTTTTCCTATCTGTATCCTTTCCCTACACTCTATTGAAATTGATTCAGAGAAAGGACTGCACCCACAGTACATAATAACATCTCCAGGAGAGGTGGGGAGGATGGGCAAAAGCAGGAAGGAGATGAAGGAAAATCAATTGCTCGGTGCTGACAACTTCTTCTTGTAATAACAGTATTCTGTCACATTGCATTAGCAGCACTTTGCAATTGTATGTGTTTTTGCTAACAGGCTGTAAAAGTGTAATCATATGAGCACTGAATACATTGTATTAGTGGGAATGATTCAAGGGGAAGTGTGCTTTATTATACCAGTATGGTGCATAATGTGTTGCTTACTGAAGTGAGACTTATCATTTCCGTGAAAGAATATTATTTATTTGTTTATTTGTTGTGGCATTGGTGCCTCCCAAGGAAAGCTCTGTGTTTCTGCTGGGGGGAGAGTTTCTTCCTCACCATCTTTCTCTTCCCAGTCTGTGTATTGAGCAGCATGACCCAGAAACTGGGATAAAAAAAATCACTTGGAGTTCCAAATTCCCAGCCATCTGAGAAAGCAATGGCTCTGCTTGGGTTTCCAACAGCATTTGTAAAGCTAATGGGATTGTTGCTGCGAAGCATTTTCTGCAAAGAAAGTTGAAGGAACAAAAGGGGAGGAATTTCACACATGTATGGGAACGACGATGGATTGAACAGACACACCTCAAAGGATGTGCCAAGAAAAATGCGGCTAGAATTAGAGACAGCACGAAAGGGGGCATGCGGGATCCTTGAAAATGAATTTTCTGGCTTTAAAAAATTCTGCAGGAATTTAACTAGTTCCACTCAGTGTGGTATTTGTGGCCTTTCTAGACAGAACCCTCCCTGACTACCTAGCTCTGAACTCTTGTAACATGGACTAGACAATTATTTTACCGAGAATCGTGTGTGTGTGTGTGTGCACGTGCGCGTGCACGCGCCTTCTTGGTTAGAGTGTCAGTCCTTGATCACAGGGATTGCTGTGCTTTAGACAGTTTTCCTCCCTCTCAGCATTTGGCATAGTGTCTTGAGGTATTTAACAAGCAGTTCTTGCGTGGCTGACCTGAACTACAGGTGACATCTGGATCTGTACCCTTATTAGTTGACTAGGGCTGTTGTGACAAAGTGCCACAAGCTTGGTGACTTAAACAATAGTGATTTATTCTCACAGTTATGGAGGCTGGAAATCTGAGGTCTAGGTGTCAGCAGGATTGGTACCATGACTGTTCCATGCCTCTCTCTGGCTTCTCATGGTTTGCTGCAGTCTTGGTGTTATTTGTTTTTTGGGTGCATCATCCTTATCTCCACTTTCATTTTCATGTGGTATTCTCCCATGCATGGGTCTGTGTCCACATTTCCCCTTTTTATAGTGACACCAGTTATATGGGATCAGGAGTCCACCCTACTCCATTAAAGCTCCTGGGGTTAGGACTCCAACATACAAATTTTGGAGGACACAGTTGAACTCACAATAGTACTTCACATTGTTTATTACGCACATTTGACACTGGGACGAATGTCCCATCTAAATATGGCAATGTCCCTCCGTTGATGATACCCTCTGCAATCAGGAATAACACCCCACACTGCCACTTGCCTGTGGCAACATTGTTCCAGATACTTTAAATGCATTAATTTATTTAATACTTACAATATTGTCATAGGCAGGTGCTATTACTATCCTCATTTTACAGATGAGGAAACTGAGGCACAGAGGGATTAAGTAAGTTGTCCCAAATAACCCAATGCATTCGGGGGTTTCAAACCTGCACAATTTGACTCGTGAATATCTGCATTTAACCACTATTTTATTTATTTATTTTTATTATGATGACATTGGCTGACAAAGTCCAGTAAGTTTCAAGTGTATAATTCAACTGAGTCATACATATTTTGCACTGTATGTTAACCGCTCATATTTAGATTTCTTTCTATCACCACATATTTGACCAATTTTACTCTGTCTACCTCCTCTCTCCCCCGCTACCCTCTGGTAACCACTAGTCTATTGTCCATGTGCCTCTATTTGTTTGTCATGTTTGTTCATTGCTTTTATTAACCGCTATATTTTAATAGCTTGTCCTAATTAGAATTTGGATAGCTCCTTCTACAGATGTGTCCTGTCTTTATAAAATACATTTTTTTTTTCTGACTAGGGCTTTGTCATATAATAAAAGAATGTCATAAAGCACCTTTAGCCTTTAAGTCAAATGATGTGAGTGTATTTTCTTTGCTTGTTACAGTGTGCACTCCACAGTGGTCCAGCAGAGCCCAGGTTAGAGAGGGCCATCCTGTATAATGGACGTCACACTGAAGACTCTACAGAGACAGGTCTTGGGACTTCAGCACAGGCTGGTGGCAGAGGAAGTAAGGTTGGGCATGGGTGGGGATAGGGTGCTATTGGCTAGGACTCTAAATTATAATTTCTCAAAGTAAAGAGGTGACTTTGACCTGTTTCTGGGCTCACATCCAACACTGAAGAGGGTCCAGGGTGGTGACTGCAGTCAGGGGTGCGTTTGAAGGCAGGGTAACAGGAAGATCTTGTTTCTTGTGGTGAGTGACTTAGAACAGGAGCCCATCCAGTGGTAGAGGGTGTGGACAGAGGAGTCCAGCTCCCAGCAAGAGGGGCCTGGCCAGGATGGCCAAGGGGGAATAACACGTATTGAGCACCTGTCAAAATGTCAAAAAAAAAATGAGGATTTATTATTATTCTCATTTCAAAGCTGGGGCTTAGATGTCACCTAATCACCAGGCCCCCCTCCCCAAATCCGGAAATCTCAGTCAGTAAAGGACAAAGCTAGAATCTGAATCCAGCACGGTCCCATCTGGAAGGCTGGACGCTTCCATTATCAGTCATGTGTACATGGGGTAAGCGAAGCTGGAGATACAGGCTGAGGGTACAGCAGACTCAGTGTCTACTGATGAGTGGCACTGGGGAAGGAAAGGGGCTGATACCGCTGATGTCGGATGAATTCTCCACACAGGTCTACAGTCCTCAATGTGTACACTTTCGAGTGCTGGCCAGGTAACCGAAGTGATTAAGTGGGGTCTAAGTCAGCATTGATCAGGTCAGCATTGTCCCAAAAGGAGTTTTCCTTCCTGAGCTTGAGGGCTATTTAAAAGCTGCCACATTGGTCTTAATTATTATTTAATAGTTTCCTTTCTGGTTAATGCTAATAAGCTCATCCTGGAAATAAATACGAGACCGATTCCACGAAAACTCACCCTGGTTTTCTCCTTATGTGTGTCTAGTATGGGCTTCCTTTCTTCATGAGGGCAGGTGTGGAGACCTTATGGTCTGAGAGCTGAGAAGGGGTTTCAGGAGCACGGATCATGGGCCCTTCAGAAAGACAATGCCCATATTCAAAAATGCCCACCAGAGGAGCTTGAAGTTTCACAGGTGACTAGTCCATCTTTACATGGTTTCTCTTTGGGCCCAGTGGTGCCAAGGGGAATAGCCACAGGAGCCGCTAGATCTCTGCTCCAGGTTCATGACTCTGCCGGCTGCTTTTAAACCTCTTCCATCTACCTGAGAGAGCCCTCTCAGGAGTGGAGGCGTGAGAGCAGGCAGGTCTGGACCAACAGTGTCTGGAAATACGCTAATTTTGTAATAAGCCTATTTTGATGCTATTATATGTGTTTCTCTCTAATAGGCATGATATTTTAATAATCTACATAGTATTTAATTATAATTCAGTTATCTGACGTAAGTCATTTCAGTGTCCTTTAATATAACAAATCCCCAGTGTGAAATATCTAACTAATCGGAGATGACAAGTGGTCATTTTTCTGTGAACCTCACCATCTTTCACTAGCACTTGCTGTGATAACTTAAAAAAACCATCCTTCAATGCGCAAAACTCCCTAGGAGGTCCACTAGGGAAATGCAGACCTTAAGTTTCCGAGGACCAGACAAATGGTGACATCTTTAGCATAAAAACAAGGATGCCAGAGAGTTGATTGCTGTGTGTTTCGAGGCCCTGGACAGTCATCACCGAATTATTGAGGATGGAAAGCTCAGGTTAGTACAGAGCAATAATGAGGTCAAGTTCATAGGTCCTGTCCTGTGTGGGTTTGGTTCTACTTCATTATTGATCCTGAACAGTCACTTTTTTAGGTGGGTAGGATTAGGTAAGAAGGTGAGTAAGAATAGATAGATCATTTCAATTCCTTGACAACTATTAGGGGAAAAAAAAAAACATAGCTTGAAAGAAACAGCCACTGACAGTTGACTAATGACTGTAGAGAAAGGATGAAATATTATGAGAGAATGTTTGCAAAAATATTATATAGTATTTCTGGACAAAAGAATGTAGATCAGCTCTTCCAGCAACAAAGTGACCTCTGCTGTGGATTTTCTGTGTGTGTAACCATCAGTCCCATATTTCCTTGATCCAATTTGGGCGTGGAATACCCAGAGTTGTCTCCACTCACATTTTCTTTGGAAGTATGCAGACTTGTTTGCGATTGGTAGGAGAAAATAGGCATGATGAGACTCAGGAGAACCTCAAATATTTGTTCCCTAAATAAAGGCCCCTGGGATTACCTGGCATCTTGGAGTCCTACCAATGGAAATCATTCTTGGTGGAGTACCTGAGTGACCTCAAAGCTTTATTATAAAGCAATAATATCCTCAAAGTTTAAATGAAAATTGGATGAAAACAGGGTCTAGTGATCAGAAACCTGGATGTAAAATCAGTATTTTCCATGCTTTTATCATGGGAGAAAGGCCACTTTTTAGATTGTAGGTCCTGACTCAGAGGACCAAGCCAGAGCAATGTAACGATGAAAAGCAATGAGGTTGGAGGGTTTGCCTTCTAGGATCCTATTTAGTCATATGAATGGATGAATCTGCAATACATGAAGTACATTTGGGGAAATACTTTTCATTTTTCTACTTTCATGTTTTCATTAACTAAAAATTTTACTAACATTGTCTAGTTACCACCCCACATATTTCAATATTTCTGCTAACCCAGGCTGTGTTTCTAACCTTCTCATTACTGTATGGATGCTCGTGCTGCTGATTCTTCTGGGAATGCCTGCTTATCTGTTGCTGAATGTCCCAGCCTTGCCCATCTTCCAAGGCACAGCACAAATAGAACCTTCACTGTTTTCTCAGGTCATTTAGTTTGTACTTGTCATAAGGGCCCTAAGTTAGGACACAGTCTGTGTTCCCGTTACTTTTGTACAAGCCCTTTCCTGATTCATCTTTGCAACCCACACAGCTTCCTGCATATTTTAAATGTTAAATAAAATATTTTGAATGAATAAGTGATTGTGAGATAAAGACTCATTTGGATCTACGAGAAGCCTGAACTTCAGAAATTTATTTCAAATGATAGAGAACTGGGAGTCTCCTGAAATGACAGTCTTTACCTAAGACTTCAAAAATATTTATTCTCTGGAGTAGATTAAACGTTCCCTTCTAAATCTCTTCCTTCCAAACTTATTTTATTGGCTCAACAAATACTCTTTTTAGATACTATATAATATTTTGGACCAGTTTTTCTCCAGATAATAGCAAAATATCAAGGAGTATGAATTAATGAAGGGCTTACCCGAGTCACTTAGATGTTTCCCCTTAAATACAACACTTTCTCTCCACTTGCATTGCCATCACCTTCGTTTAACTCCTTAAGCAATATCTCTTCCTGATGCTCTAGCGTCGTCCCTGGCCGCCCAATAGTGCATACCAGTCTCCCATTTATTTACAAGACATCAGTAACACTGGTTTTCTGTTCCTAGAACTCCTAAACTAATCAAAATAATACAACACAAGAATAAAATCAAAACAGATCATTCTCTTAAACTTCAGGGAACTCTGGCTGTACCCTCTGCTTGTCCTTCATAGCCTTTCATATAGATTTGTATCATGCTTTTATGTTTAATGTCAATCTCCCCTCTAAGTCATAAGTTCAGCGAGGGCAGAAATTGTCCGCTTTGCTCAGCGCAGTATAGCCAGTCAAGATAATGACTAGCTGAAGGTAGGTTGCTTCATTAACTTTTTGTTGAGAAACTGTAGATTCTATTCATGGGTCTTCGTTTTTTCTTGTCTTCCTCACAACAGCTGTTCAGAGGTTTGAAGGCTGCCTTCATTCGCTGCCATGTCTGCTGCAAGTCTGTAGTTTTATGGGTTTTTCATCCGTAGGCTTTTCTGGAATACTTTTGCGTCGCTTCACTATTCTGACCCCTATATTCTAAATATACTTTAGTTTGTGTTTTGCCAGTTTTTGATTTACAAGTGGTACCCAGGGCTGGATGTGATATTCCACCTATGATCTGACTGACATACACTGGAGCAGGACCAGCGTCTTCTTCAAATGTTATACCTCCATCAATGCAGCCTAAACCTGTATCGATTCCTACACAAGTTCGTCAGCTTGCTGCGACCTGTGAGCCCGCAATCAAGAAAAACTACTAATTGTCTTTATTCCATATGTTCCTAAGATGCATCGTTGGTGTTTTGGATCTGCTTCCAGAACTTTGCATTTATCTTATAAAATATAGTAATTTTACCATGCTAATTCCTAATGACCTAGTTCATCAAAATTATTATTATTTTTCAGATTCATGTTATCTGAAAAATCTTTATCTTCATTCACATAACAATTTCAAGGGCACGATCTAGGGCTAGTCAGTTCTCTGTGGCTAAGACAAGCCCTGCAGGAGCTGAGAGCTGAAGGATGTCTCCTGACAACAGCACCGTCATTAGCTACAGCTAGCGCTTCTTCGAGGAGGGATCGGGACTGTGTATCTCCACGTCCACTACACCCACGTAGTAAAAATACTTGACAATGAGGTCGTTAAAACATTATCTGCATATCATTAAGAATCGTAAAGAGACGTGCAAATGCCGATCCTAATTTTAGTTCTACATAGCATAGACCCATGACCTTGAGTTTGATCCTGGGAATGGTTTGTAGCTTGATTTTTTTGTGCTGCTTTGTGCCCTCGCTGCATTCTCACCCATATCTCTTCTCACTGAGACCATCTTCAGCCACTGTATACAAAATCGCATTGCATGCCTGCCAACCGCTGCCATTCCCTCTCCTCTTTGCTTGATTCCTATTTTCTTCATAGCACTTACCACCTGCTAGTATATCACCTAGTTTGCTTACCTATTTTAAAAATTATTTATCCTCCCCCATTAGAACTCAATTTCTACGAAGGCAGAAATTTTTCTGTTTTGTTCACTGCTGTAACTCTTGGTACGAAGAATAGAATCTGACACACGGTAGGTACTCAGTTAATATTTGTTAAATTAAATGGAATTAAATTAGCAAAAACCTTCCACCACAGTGTAGTAAGAGTGTCGTGTATTAGTCAGGGCCTTGGCAGGAAAGAGATGGCACGCTCCAACTGGGTATTTGAGGAGAGTTTAATCACGGAGGTCTTTACAAAATTGTGGGAAGAGTTTTGGGAAGCCAAGGAGGGATATTGCAGTTCCCTGGGGCTAGCAACAGCAGGGAGCCATCACCACCTGTGGGCCTGAAGGGAGAACCTGAGGAATAGCCGTGGAGGACCCAGAAGGAAATGGTCTTCTAACAAGACCTGTAACCTGGAGTAGAGGGAGGCATCCAGCTTGCAGTGCTGGTCGGGGATGAAACTGGGGCAGTAAATACTCTGAGCTCATTCTCTTCCAACCCTCTTAACTCCTGCTGGAACCTCGCATTAGCCAAACTGTCATTGCCAGCAGGCAAGAGGCCCTGTTGATGCAGTCCTCAAGAGTCGGCCTCTCAAGGCCCAGAGCAGGGTGGAAAAGGTGGAGAGTGGGTCTGGAGAGCTGACAGGAAATATCCAGAACGTGTCTTAAAAAAAATGAGCTGTTGCTGTTCAGTCACAAAGAGGCCCGTAGGATATGAGGAGACCCGGGTGAGTGGATTAGACAGGGAAGCTTCTGTGGTATGACTGAGAAAGAGAAAACGTGGAGAGGCTACGAGAGTAGTAGGTGCACAGAAGGAAGGAGTCGTCCTCTCTCTAGAAAGGAGGTGAGTTTCTGAGAGTGGGAGCTTGATCTGGAGAGAGGTTCATCCAGGAGTTAAGCTTAGTTTTAAGCTGGGATCCTGATGGCTTCCATGCACTCCACTGAAAATTCCTTGAACATCAGTGGCTGGAGAGGGCACTTCTCCCTGGCAGGAGGAACCTTTAGAAAGCAGCACAAGCAATAGGACCCTGCACTCCAATATATTAGAAACAGCAATGCAAATGCTGGGAGGTGTCCAGAAGAACGGTTTATGTTACATGTCTAGCAAATTGCTCTCTCCCTCATCTTTGAGGAGATTCAGATTGGTTTGGGGAGTGAATCTGTGTGATACACAAATCTAGAAGAGGATGAGACACTAGTTCAGTACTTTGATTCCTAGACTGAATGTGGCTTCTGAGAAATTTCCTTTACATTAGTATTCAAACCACTCTGAGAAGATTCCAAGACTGTGGGGAGTGACAGGAGGGTTCAGCATCCAGGATTCTGGCTGTTGTTGATGGTTTTAAGCTGCAACCGTGGGTGCCAATCTGGTGCCCTGATTCCCTGCCTGCTGGGAGTGCCCTGCAATGTCATCACCCTCCCTTCGCCCTAGCCACCTGCCAGTTGGCATTCAGCCGTACTCTGGGGTCAGAGTGGCCCACCTTCCTTCTGGGTGAAAGAAGGGGGCTGCAAAAAGTCCTGGGAGCCGCCCCTAGTGCCAGACATGCAAACAAAACTGGCAGAGTGGAAACGAGCTGAGAACTAATGCAAATGTGGGTGTGTGAGACAGAGCACAGAAGGCCAGGGAGATGGCACTCTTCATTTCTGCTTGGTTGAGGAGTCGTTGTTCTTTCTGAACCTCGGGCAGAGTGGCAGGAGCAGCTGTTCAGAAATGTCTCTGTCAAACCCCAGCGTTAGAGTGGGAGCTTGGTGGAGTAGGGGGTACTTCTACTGTGGAATACGGCATAGCACCCATCAATGATCTATAAAGGCAATAGAGCTTATTCTTCATGAGATTGAAAATTAAAAAAAAAAAAAAGGAGAAGACAAGGAGGAACAAAAATCTAAGGACAGAGTTTATTTAAGGCACTATGGCGATCACCCAAATGGTGCCTCGAGAAGGAGTGAGCTGGGGAAGACAAGATGCCACTGTGACATCTCGAATAACGGTGAGGTCCTCCAGGTGGGAGAAAACTGGAAAGCAGATAGGAAGGGCTCCTTAAGTACAAGATTAAGTCTGAGCAGTGTAGCCAGGGTGGTCCCATGCATTTCC
Source organism: Eidolon dupreanum (assembly GCA_028627145.1). Lineage (NCBI taxonomy): Eukaryota > Metazoa > Chordata > Mammalia > Chiroptera > Pteropodidae > Eidolon > Eidolon dupreanum. The sequence goes on along the minus strand of CM053504.1, from coordinate 77,462,604 downwards.
AAAGCTTACACGTGACTTCTACTTCGGCCGATGACCGCTAAGTCAGACAGATGGAAACGTATGATTTCCATCCTCGATCTCAATCTTAAGATTTCAGACTCCTGAGCCATAGGTCGTATCTATTATTATGATGCACTAAATAATATCTATTATTATAATGATGATCCTGAGGATATTTTGTTTCTTCTATGGGGCCAGAATATATCAAATACTGTAGACACTTAATAAACCTTCACTGATGTTTTCCAATGAAAAATTCCTTTAGTGAAATTCTATCCTGAGTGGGTCAAGAATTTCTATACTGGGTTAATGACCAGGCCCCCTCTTGACTCTCAAACATTGCTTTTACTGCTTGAAGAAATGCGAAATTGAGTTTCCTGGAGCTGGGGACAAGAAACACAAACGTCCGATGAGGTGAATGACTGCTTCTTACCCAGCCTTCTTCTTTCTTTTTTTCCTTCTGAAATCCAGATACTTCCAGTTAGAGTCAAATGAAGGTCACGGTGCTATGGATGTGAAGGGAGAAAGTTGTATCAGTAAGTGCTGTTCAATTGACTTAAAAGCCAGGCCGTTCATGTGATGGGGGTTTATCGAGTGTCTTTTAGAGTTCTTATGAGAATAAAACAAGGTAATACATGTGATGTGCTTAGAAAATTGCATAGAAAATTGTAAGTGCTCAATATTACCAGTTATTAGCAGCAAAATAGCAATTAATTACCTATTCTGAAAAATACTACTGTAAGGGCAGTGAAGGCTGTAGAAGTGTGTATACACTATGGTCTCATGCCTGTTAGGATCTTAAAATTCTGCGATATTTCAGCCTTGACCCTTACCTATATTTCTGACTGATTTGGTTTATTCGAAGATATCCACAAGCTAGTTGCTAATCTGGTTCTGTGCTTCAGAGAAGCTGGCTACTGCCTGTCCCTCCCCAAAGAAAAAGTGAAGATCAGATGGGATGGTGTCTTTTAAAGTGTCCTGGTAACTGTTGGCTGCAGCATGGTACTGCTGAGTGGATGTGGCACAGCTATGTGGCCCCAGGGGAGGAAGCTGTCATTGCCAATAGCTTTCCAGCCAGCCAGAAGTTGATGTGCAATCTTTGTATGTTCCAAATATTGCCTTCATGTTTAAGGTATTCCATTAACTGCTATTTCCTGAGTAGTAGAACCTACTGTCTGATTTTGCATGTAGAACACAGGTGATTGGAGTCCTCCGAGCCCAATGAAGGCTGAGTCTTCCAGTCTTAAGTCATCTGCTTTCCTTCCAGCCTGGGTAGTCTCCCATGACCCTATCTACCTTCATATCTTTCCTGAATTCCTTTAATTACATCCTTTAATATTATTTTTTAAATTACGAAGACCACACAGTACATAATTCCATCCCCAACCCACGCCTCCCCCCCAAAAAGAAAAGGGCTGGTTCATTATAAATGACGATGTTTTATTGAAATACCAATGGCTTCTAAAATTGGATTCTGGAAAGTCAAATCTATGCTTGGTGGTGGAGTCTTGTATGCAGCGTCTTCAAATGGAATGATCACCAACTCCATGTATAAGAAGAAATCAGCTTTGTCCTGTGTTACCAGGAAAGTTGAAGAAAAAAAGGGCTTAGCACCTGGATTATTCGGATAACTATCTATTCTCGGACATCACTCACTGCTCTCTAGACCAGAGTTTCAACTCTATTGAATAGATATTTTTCCCAGCTCTAAAACTTGAACAAATTCATCCATTTGGATTTTTTTTTCCTATTTGATTTAGATAGTTGCTCCCAGCCTGAAAAATTGCATGCCAACTTCCTGCCAGGAGCACCTTTCCACAGCTGTGTTATAAATATCTGGGAAAAAATAGGGGAGGATTAAATCGAAGAATGAAATACCATTCCTCTCAGTGCCAAGGCAGTCCTGGGAGGTTTAGATAATAATATCTCACATTTACAATTTAGATCTTGAGCTCACTGAGCTAGGAGTGGATCCAACTTTTTATACCTTCCACAGGGCTGGTGGCATTTAAAGACTTGGATGGCTATCGAGTGATAATATCTATTATTTGATTGAATTATTCTGCATTAGAAATTTTGTTATATATATATTATACATATATATAAAACTTTATTTTTGGACCATACATAGGTGATTGGTAAATGTGTCTTGTAATTATCTAGCATATTTTTTTCACCTGAGTTTTATTAGTCACAAGGTGGCAATGAGTCTGCCCAAGGGTTTCTGTTTTGCAGACAATAAAATTGTTTTGATTTTATGAGTAAGTAGAAAGAGTGGGAAATCTGTATGAGTTTTTTGGACATGGCCCAGAAAGTGGGTTTCCGTCATAGGCAGGTGAGGATGATTATGAGCACGGGAGTTTGAGGCTGCGTCCCCTGGGGATGGGTAAAGTGTATCCTCTGGCGGCGTAAGCAGCTTTACCATCAACTGGGAGAGTGAAGCAAGAGAGGATGAGGGCACATGGGAGTGAGTGCAAACCCTGACAAGGAGATAAAACAGCTCAGAAATGGAACAAGGAGAGCAGCTTAGTCTCTTTCCCTTTTCCAGCTTTTGATTAGGGCCAGTCTTGTGTAGGGAGGACAGCAAAACCTACCTGTTAAGGAAGTTCATTTACGGTGAGACCAGGACAGCAGTCCGGCTCTATGGCCTTCTAGACTTCAGTGATTTCACCTGACACCCTGCTCAGCAGGTTGGTCTCCCTGTTTAATAGAGGTAACCAGCAAAACTAATTCCAAAATGTTCTCAAGAGGCCACAAATCTTTTACCTAATGATATAAAGTAAGCTGACTCTTCCACAGCAACTGCATTCATTCATTCATTCATTCATTCAACGTGCATTTACCTACTATGTGGCAGTTACTGCTTTGGATACCGAAAAATAGTTTTGAACATAAACAATTCAAGCCCCTACCCTCGCAGAGTTTACATTCTGGTGGAGAAACATAAATAATAAACCAGAAGACTAATATGTAAATGAAATGATTTCACAAAGAAGATTATGAAAAAAATTAAAAATAAAACAGTAATGGGATGAAGTAAGTTGAAAGTAATAAATGAATATAGTGTGTGTGGGGGGGTGGAGAATAAATTAGGGGTTTCCATGAATAATAATTAAATGTCATCTTCTACCAAATGTCTGAAGATTTTAAAGATCTAACAAAAAAAAGCCATTCAAAATAAAACAGTAAACGCAGGAGGTGGGAACATCAGTGAAGAAACCAAAAGATTTCTTGTCAGAGCACTAAGTACTACTTTTCTGTTATTTAAAAAAAATTTATCACTTTTATTATAGGAGTAGAAAACTTATTGAAAATAATTAGATCATATAAACCATGAAGAGGAAAATAAAATTACCATGATAAAAACTTCTCTTAAAATTTTGATATTTGTCATCTAGTTTTTTCTATGCATATGAAGATATGATTTTTACATATGCTGCTTTGAAACTGATTTTTACAAACTAGCAGCATATCATAAACATCTTTTGATGTTAATTAATGCAAATCTGTGTCATTCCTTATCCTTTCTGGGTGGTATGCCATTGAAAAATATACCAGAATTTATGAAACCAATTCCCTGTTTTTCAATATTTATTTCTAGTTATTCACTCTTATAAACAATGCTTGATGAACATCCTTGTAGCTATATCTCTGCACGTTTTAAAGATAATTTCCTTTAGAGAAAATTCCCAAGAGTGTAATTGCTAGGTCAGAAAGTCTGCAGTTTTATAGACTCTGAATTATATTACACAAATTTTTATGAGAGGCTTTATGAATTTATACCAGCAGTTGATGAGTTCTTTCCAACCCACATATTGGCTAATTCAGGATAAAAAGAAAGATAGCAATAGGTGGAAAATGGTGAACTGTTATTTTAATTTGTATTTATCTTATTACTAATGAGATTTATAATTATTGAATTTTTTATACTGACTTTTAACATCTCTTTAAGATTCACATCTTTTGCTAATTTTTAAAATTGAAGGGTTCATTCCTTCCTTACTGACTTACAGAATTGCTTTATGTAGTCAATTGTTTGAATGCCTATTATGTGTCAGGTGCTGTTGCAGGATCTAGGAATACGAGAAAATATTGGCTCTTTAAAAAATCTTTCCTAGTTTATTCTTTGTTCTCTAATTTTTGTCAGTAGAATTTTTTGGAGGTCAAAAGTGTACTTTTCTTATATGGTTTCATCTCGGAGTGTCATGTTTAGAAAGCCCTTCCCAACTTCAAGACTGTAAAAACTAGTCATTATATTTTCTGCAGCTATTAATTGAATAATTTATCTTTTCCTCACAGATTTGAAATGTCATCTTTATCATACACTAAATTCTTAAATATACATAGAGATGCTTTGGGATTTTCTACTTGGTTTCACTGATGTGTCTATATTGGCACTGATGTCAAATTAAGTATTGTGGTTTTATGACACATTTGGATACCTGCTAAGGAAAATCCCAACTCATCTCTCTTCTTTTCAAAATATTTTTGCATGTTTATTCTACCAGAATTTTATCAAGCTCCAAAAAATAAATTCCATTGTATTTCCAGGAGGATTGAGTTACATTTACAGATTAATTTGCAGGGAATCTGTACAACAGTAGGTATTCTTACTACAAGAATACAATGCTGTATTCAAGCATTCACCTGTTCTTATGTCACCCTCAGTGAAATTTAATAGTTTTCATTAAAAACTTCCTGCATATTTTTGGTTCAATTTATTCCTAGATATTTAATATTTTTGGTTACTACTGTGAATAGGATCGTTTTACCATTATATATTTTTAACTGATCATAATTGGTAAGCAGATAACCTGCTGATTTACTTTATGGCTTACTGCTAGCCTTCTTGATAATTTACCTTACTAGCAGCCACAATTCAAAATACTTAGTCAGTGGTGCAGACTGAGAACCAACCAATCAGAACAGATACTGGATGTGAACGGTTTGTATAGACTTTCCTTAGTACAGCTGCTGAATACTCATCCAGACGTCAGTTCTAATACTTTTTCAGATACATATCCTTTTTCTATTATCTTTCATACATAAGTAAACATAACATCTATAATTCCTGGTCATTTTTCTTTCCCTTTTATAATATTTTGTTCATATTTAACTAGAATTGCAGGATAATCTTAAATGTGAGTGGTGATGATGGAAACCCTTGTATTGCTCCTGAATTTATTGGAAAAATTGATCAGGGATAGTTATTTCTATAAATGATATTAAGGAAGTATCTATTATATTCGATTTTGTTAATAGTTTCTTTAAAATTAGGACTCGATAGTGAAGTTCACCCTCTATCAATGTGGTCATATGAATTATCCCTTTTTTCCTATTAATATAATAACATATAAATCTATTTCCAAGTTGAACCATGATACACATCAACCATACTTGGTTATATATCTGAATTTAATTTATTAATGTTTTATTTAGTAGTTTGTATCTAAAAGGCATAGATGTGCTTATTTATAATTTCCTCATTTCATAACACAAATTGATATCTTTTTATCATTTTATGCTTGGAAAATTTAAATGATACAGGATTTTTTTGATTTTTGAAGGTGGTTAGAAGTCCTCCCTAAACAACCTTATGAGTTTTTCATAGGGGTCATGTTTTAACAATTGTTTTCACTTTCTTGAATAGTTTTGGTCTATTCAAGTTTTCTGACTTTTCTTGAGTAAGATTTTGTAATTTATATTTTCTTAGAAAATAAACTTTTTCATTCAGATTTTTAGTTTCATAGAATAACATATATTTTTCTTATAATTTTCTCTTTAATCCTTGGACTGTCCAGAGTTTTGCTTATTTTATTAATATTTTCAAAGAGCCCACATTTAGTTAATTATTACAGACAGTTTTTAAGTATTCACCATGTGTTGGAGATTTCATGATAAGATTTCCATATATACATTTCTATTTTGTGGGTATATATATATATATATATATGCATAAAATCTACCTTGATTTCCATAATGTCAACAAACTTTTATAAGTTGGTCCATAAAGGCCAGAATACAATTTTAGAGGTGCAAAAACATTAGCGTGATACATGGAAATATAAAGTACCTGATGGCAGAGATGAATGTTAGTAATGGAGGTGCAGAGGCAGCCAGCACATACTAACAGGAAGGCCCCTCTCTTCATTCCCCTGTGAGTTTGTTACCTTGTTGATTCTCATTGCCTCATCTTGCATTATTTCAGTTTATTTGTTTAATTTTCCCCTTTGCTCTATTTTATTTAGTCTTGAAAATTGACAAAATTATAGCAAGAATAGAAGACTGGGTTATAAGTGTAAGAAGATGAATCTATAATAAAAAATGAAAATAGCAAAGAAATATAAAGATACTGATCATTTTTATTGTCCACAAATCTTATTTGGCCTATTAAATAGGAAAATGTATTTTGAAGAATAATATATAAAAAGCATGACAATTGTTTTTCATCTTTAAATTCATACGGTTAACAAAACAGGATTCAGGAGGAAAAGTTACTTTTGGAAATGAAGGACTTAGAACGAGGCTGGTGAATCAGTTTAAAATGCAAGTCATTTAGCCTAATGACAATTTAAGCAAAGTCTTGATGTTGGAAGAAGGAAAGAGAAAGCACTGTGATCTCTTGCAGCATGGAGCTACTTATGAGTGGGTCAAATAGGAATTAAAATGACAAAAACGTAGGTGATGTGACTGTTTGAATAGACACAAAAGCAACAAAAATTTATGCGGGAATATTAAGAAAAAAAAAAAAAAGGAGGTTCCACAGCATAGAAAGTCTTTCTACGAATGAAACTAGATTGACTTTGGAGAAAACATGTCACCAGAGTATACATTTTCAAGAGTTAAAACCAACTCCAGGCTGCAAAAGATACACTGGGGCTTGGGGCTAATGTGGTGGGAAATTGCAAACAGAAACTCTTGTCTGTGCATCACTTAGAAGAACATCTGGAAATTTAAAGGCTTCTGTTAGGTACATATATTTTCAATGTACACCAAGTTCACACTTTGCAAGGCCTTCTTGGAAAGGACAGTGATGTAATTTTGAGAGTGTCTGTATAATTATAATCCTTTCCTTCAAGGAATTCATATTTGGCCTTAAAGGGCAGTGCTCAAATGAGGTCCTTAGATGATGAGAGTCAAGGTCAGAGTGTGGAGGAGACCATCGCTGCGCTCTAGGCTGTGAAAACCATCTTTTAGCCTTACGGAGAAAAATTAGGGAAAAAAACCCCACAGATTATATATAATATATAATATATTATAGATATATATAGATATATTATATAATATAGAGATATAATATATAATATAATATGTAATTACTTCAGCTGTAGGATATAGAAATTATTATATGTAGAGATGTAATATATAATATATATAATTGCTTTAACTCTAGGATATAGAAATTATTATCTCCATTTTATAGCTGAGGAAATCAAGATATTGAGAGATAAATAATTTCTCCAACATACGATGGAGCTGGCATCGGAACCCTGGTGGTATGAATTCAAAACCCACACGCTCAATCTCTCTATCCTAGCCTTATCATTATCTCTGTCTATAACCATCTCCCAGTTGCAAAAATGTAGTGGGTATTCTTTGGTTGTGACAAAGGAATGAAGTATTCAGGATGGAGCTGGAATCTCCTGCTTGTCTAATGTTCATTAGTTGTGTTTTACTAACTAGATTACAGTTCTCTCAACAACTGTGTCTCTGTTTTTCTTTATCTCCTCTACCATACTCTGATGTATTTTAATGTGGAGTATTTGCATCAACCCAATCAATTGTTTTGGTTGCTCGACGACACACGCATCCGTGTGTTCTTCCTTATTATCGTCTAATGAAAATGTGAAGTTATTAGTGTAAAGGCTGCCATTAAGCCAATTAGGTTGTGTTTACAAAACTGTTCATAAGAACCCCAGAATATTCAGGGGGTTTCTGCCTGAAGGTAGGGGGCTATTTACAAGAACACTGGTGTGCTTTCTAGAATTTTGAAAGCACATCTTTGAAGCCCTTATCTGCCATGAGTATTGTGTAGAACTTGATAGTGTACACTGAAAATCTATGAAATGAATAAATGAAATATAAAATATCAAATGTATGAATGTTTAGAAACCCAAAACACAGAAATAAACTTTGTTTTTCTTCCTGTCTTAACTCTTGCATATAGGTATGAACAGAAGTAGGAAAGAAAAAGAGAGGTAAAGAAAATAAAATATTGTGCACCCAATGCTTATTTAATAACTTTTTACTGAAATGCACTGAAGAATCAAAAAGGAGGATTTATCAGTTAAGCTAAGAATGTTCAGGGTCTTACTATGTGTTAAGTTTCTATACCTTACATAGAACATTAGTCCATTGGTTCTCAAATCTGGCTGTACATTGAAATCTCCTGTGAAATTTCAAAATTATTGATACCCGGAGTCCACCCCCAAGGAGTCATTTAATCGGTCTGGCGTGTGATATAGACAATTTTTTTTTTTACGTTCCTTGTGTGATTTTAATGTGCAATGAATTTGAGAACCCACATGTTATTTCTCTTGTCCAGGGGATATTAAACTTCTGTAAAAGGTCAGATAGTGAATATTTTCGTCTTTGCAAGTCCTGTGGTCTGTCATGATTACTCAGCCCTGCTGCTGCTGTAGAACTAACTCAGCTACAGACAATATGCAAGGGAATGAATGTAGCTGTGTTCCAATAAAACTTTATTTATGGACTCTGAAATTTGAATGTTATAAAATTTTCACATGTCACACAACAGGATTGTTATTTTGCTTTTTCTCAACCACTTAAAAAAAATAAATTGCAAACCACACAAAAAAGGACAACTAGATGGATTTGACCATAGTTTGCAGACCCCTGTTTTGATCCATGGGATTCTGTGAAGGTAGATGCAACTGTTATAGCCACTTTTATAGCTGAGGGAAGTGAGACAAGATCTGATGTTTGCTGGTGGTTGAGTCAGGATTTAATCATGACGCTAAGCTTCTCTTTAGAAAGTATCGTTTATCAGAAATTATACTTTCAGTTATTTGGAGGGTTAATTGTAAGGATAAGTGATATGGAGAAACTCTATATTGTCATTGAATTCAAATAAAAATAATACATCATTTAATTAAAAAAAAAATTAAACCATTGTTCAATCCTCTGCTTCCCTGCATTGCTGGGTAGACCTATACATTCATTGAGGGATTTACCCAATTTAATTGAAGTTACAGTTTTTCCTTGTTCTTTACGTACTGCCAAATCAAGCAAATAGTGTTAGAATATTATGGTCAATTATACATATAAATCTTTCAGAGTTAATGAACATATTCTCTAGATTGTGGAACAGAGTGGACACTTATCTTACTCTTTAAGATAAAATACCACATCCATATAATGCATTGCTCAGCTTTCTTCTTGCTGCACGCTTTGCCTGAAATCCCATTTTCCATTAAATAATAATCATTGTAATTAATAGACTGGTTATTTTATCTCCCTAATCTGGTTACAGTAATTTATCAAAGGCATGTAAATGAATGCTAGAGAAGTAGTGCACCTTTCTTTTTATAAGAAGGTAAAGAATACAAAAATATAATAATGCTCTAGGGAACATAATAAGATATGTGACTTCTTATAATTCACTGAAGGAAATACAAAACATACTTACTATTGTTTTAAGGGCAATAGTAAGCTCATACGGTTTAGCTCATACGTTTCTCTCAGTTAGTGATTACAGATAAGTTGATGGGTGACTTAAACGTTTTCTTCAAACCTTTAAAACTGCCCTGGGTGGATCGGCAGGATTCATTCCTAGCTCCACATCCCGTGCTCCTTAGCGCGGACCCATGATGGTGCTGAGGGTAATTCAGAGCTTGGATGTTTCTGAGGATTTCAAAAACACTTTACATTGCCTAAATCTTCAGGGAGGGTTTGTTGCCACCTCCATCGTTCCAGTCCTCAAGTACTGACAATTTATTCAGTCAAGAAAGTAGAGGAGAATGAAGGGGACTAGCCAGGTAGGTGACTTGGCTATTGTAAAATTCCTGCTGTGTGTCTTCAATTGGGCCAATCCACCTAACCCTTGATGTCAAGAGGTTCTCCTTCTGTGCCCTTCCACCTGTCCTGCCTACTCCCCAGGACCTTCCAAGGTTTGGTCAACATATACCATGAGCTATTCAACAGGAAAGGCCAAGGGAGGATGCGGGCATGGTTTTAGTGCACTGAGTTTAAAGAATCAACTTTGAAGCCAGTCAGGACTGGTTTCAAATATCTCAGTTACACTCCCCTTGAGCTGATGACTGTGAGGTTCTTATTAAACCTCTGAACGTCTCAATCCATCACTGATAAAACAAGGCTAATAAGAGGTTTGTTGTGAGAATCTGAAAATGTATCTAAAGCTTCAGAATAGTAACTGGACTCAAAATCAGCCCTCAAAAAGGATATTTAGCTTCATCTTCTCCTCATCTTTGTCCTTCTTCCTCTTCAATTGGCTCTAAAGAGTGATGTGGGACAAGATGGTTTAACATTTTTTTAGTTGCTATTTGATTCGTCTTTTTCCCGTCCACACTATAAACTCTTGAGAGCAAGGGCTGTGTCTGTTTCTGATCATCCTTGCATCCTTCATATCTAGCACAGTGCCTCATAGGCAGTAAAATATCCATTGTGTAAATGTATAAATGAATGAATAACGAAAATACCTTTTGCCTTATTTTTCCCTTATTTTCGATCTCCTGAACAAGTTGAGACACTCAGACACTGAAGTTGAGATGTAGGGAATTCTATTTTCAGGGCAGAGTAAGGGTTCGATATGGACTGACTGGTCTCCAGCCTGAATTGTCAACCCAGTGCCTGAATATTTCGCCTTAATTTTTATAGTTAAGGTGATGAACGTGTTAAGGCCAATATTTTAAAAAGCTAACACTATTGTCCTTGACAATTTAACCTAAAAAGTTATGACACTTCCAATGGCCTTGAAGGAATGGGATGAAGGACAGACATTTTCGGTGAAAGCAGAGACTGAAGAAGAATGCATCCTGAAAGCCTGTCTGGCGTGGATACTACAATGTGGGGCTGGGGTAGCCAGGAAGGCATTTGGGTGATGTGTGTGTCAGGTAGAAAGAGAAGGTATTGCCTTCCACAGGATTTTGCTGCCCTCCAGCTCTAAGTGCCAGGTGCGCTGTAGTTGGTTCGTCGAAATCCATTAATGGGTTAAGTCGTGATAAGACAACAGCTGGGTTGATGTACCTTTCTCTCTAAGGTGGCTATTCGGTGGAGGTGTGGGGGGACTGGGGGAATGGAGATGATAGGGGGAAATATTTCTCTTCTCTGAAGCATCAGAATAGCTACCTTAATTGCCACTTATGTCTGGGTCCCAAGGTTTTCATTCAAAATGATAATAAAAAAGACACCTTAAACCCATAGGAAAAGCCATTCACAGAGAGCGGCTTTGAGCCAAGCCTCAGGAGTCACCAAGCTGAAAAGAACCTGATTAATGACAGCACCTGAGATAAGTGGCACTTTAACCAACCTTAACTGTTGATGTATGATGACATAATGTCCCCTCCAATTAATGACAAGGATATAAAACACCTGTATTTAGCAGAGCAGATGCTGCTTTTATGGTTAGATGCGCAGATAAAATTGACTTCTAAAGGACCATCTATAACTTACTTCCCTATTATTTGTTTCTATATTTGTTTCATTATGTATGTTATAGGTGGAGGAGGAAATTTAACCTCAGATTCCACACCTGTGCAGCAAAAGGGTATATGCTATACTGTAATTTACCAAAAAACTTGCCTCCCATGATTGAGCAGTTGGCAGTAGTGATCTGCCTCATTTACTGAGGGCTTTTCAAACTGTATGAACCCATAATTTTTTTATATAAAGATGAGCAAGACCTTTAATCAATTGGCCAATCAATCAATCACTACCAGAAGTCACATGTTTAAATCCTCTATAACGTAAACTAGGTATATACGGTTTTTAAAATGAAAATGGTTATTGCATACCAAATATATACAAGATGCTGTCTGTATTAGGTGTTTGGGGCTTACCAAGGAATTTTTTATAGAGTTGTAATTTATCGGCAGAAGCAAGCCATCTATACATGGCCTTAAATGCTAAATCTCAGGGAGAACTACTGTGATATTATGATTTACAGGAAGAAATATATATTTGGTCTCCCAGTTTCTAGCACAGAGCTCCTGTAGAATTTCCTAAGCAGGAAAGTCTTAAAGGTGCCTATTGTTATGTTAATGACGTTACTTTCAGAAAGCACCTATGTAATTGAAGGATGGGGTTAGTTGCCAGGGAAACCAACCATGGGATTAGAGAAACTTTAGTCCCATTTCCTGACCTCAGGAGAGGGGAGAGGTACTGGAGGTTGAATCAACTGCCAAAGGCCAATGATTTAATCAATCATGACTATAAAAACTCAAAAGGCGTTCATTCAGAGAGCTTCCAGGTTGGCAAACATGTGGAAATTTGCAGAAGAGTGGCTTACTGGAGAGGGCATTGAAGTTCTAGAACTCTTATAGCTGCAAACAGTGGGCGTTCTATGAATTAATAAAAAGCAGAGGCCCCAGGGAGCTGGGGTCAGCTGGAGAAAGCTGCTGGGAAGAGGTGGGATGAGAGTAGGGACTCTGGAAATAGATGGAGAAGAGCGGACAGACCAGTTGGAAGATTATGCTTTTGAAGCAAAGGCAAAGGAATACACAGAGCAAATTCAGTCTGGAGCCAGCAAGGAAATTACGGTGTGCAAAATGCACAAACTGTAGCTCAAGGTCAGAAAGATAGACTGAGCTTTGTGGACCATCGGTGTGGCTGTCAAACATGTGGGTTAACAGGAGAAATAACAAAATAAAGGTAAATTTTGGTTTCTGGGAGCTAGAAAATTCATGGCCCCTGTCTTCTCTCCAACGTCTCTCTACTACCACAAAAGGAGTTTTTATGGATTGGTCCAGTTTTAGGACATTTAAGTGGCCACTGCCTGGAGGCCTTAGCTCTTTTGCTGTGCCAAGTCAGGGCCCTAGCATGAGTGGGTGTGGACCCTTACTGATCTCTCTTAGGTGCCAGAAGCCGGAGAAGACACTGGAACTGAGGCTACTGCTCAGGGGACGAGGCACAGGGGAAGCCCCTCCTCTGCATCTCCAGATCATCGCTAGGCCTGGGCAGCTTCCTCCCCTCCTCCCTTGCTGGGACAGATGGCCTTCACCAGTTCTGCTTTCACTGTGAGTACTGTCTCTTTCACTTTCTCTTGCCTGCCATTGAGAATGGCAGGTGTAGACATTCTCACATCTCAGGGCGGTTTCTGCAATGGAAGCAGGCAGAATAGGCTACTTGGGTTGACAATCTGAAGTCACACTTCTTCTCTTGGTGAATTTGGAGATAGAATGTAAATCCCATAAGAGCGGGACTTTATTTTGTTCATCGCACATGTGCCTGACACAGAGAGAGTACTTAATATACATTCACGGAATAAAAAAATAAAGTGTTACCTTGCTTTGCTTTCTTTTCTGATATGTGCTTTCTTTAAGGACCCAGATGGTGGATTGAGGGCAGCCTCAGCTGTTTGGGGTCCCATTCCCAAAACGTCCATGTTTCTATTGATGAATATCTGTAGCATGGCCCCCATTTTAAATCCCCAGCAATAGCTGCTAATATTTTGCAATTACTTCTGGAAGGGCTATATGTGGGGTCAATAAACACCCCAAAGATGGCTTTCAGT